>CM053787.1:555606337-556268837 GCA_028749045.1 Cupressus sempervirens | reverse complement strand
ATGCCACAAATGCACTAAGTCAATTTATGTGCGAACCTAAGAAGATTCACCTCATGGCAGCAAAACACATTTTGAGGTACTTGCGAGGCACTATTGGACTTGGTCTGAAATATGAACAAGTTGAGTTACAGGTTCATGAATATTTAGATTCTGACTGGGCCGGATGTTCTACTGATTGGAAGAGCACTACAGAATGTTGTTTTTGTCTTGGTTGTGCAATGATATCCTAGTTTAGCTAGAAGCAATCTTCTGTTGCTCTAAGTTCCATCGAAGCAGAGTACATAGCCGCATCCATGGCAGCTCAAGAAGCAGTGTGGTTAAGGAAGTTATTGGTTGGGCTATTTGGGAAGCCTCTAAAACCTACAGTTTTACATTGTGATAATCAAAGTTGTATCAAACTCTTAGTGAATCTAGTCTTCCATAACATATCAAAGCATATAGAGATACCAGTCCACTACATCAGAGATATGGTAGATAGAGGCATCATCAAGTTGGAATACATCAGTATTGAAGAGCAGTTTGCTAACATATTCACCAAACCTCTTGCAAAGTTGAAAGTGGAATACATCAGAGGAAAACTTGGTATGACAAAACTATAATTGTAACTCTTGAGATAATCTCTCAGTTTTGTGTTATATATATATATATAAAGAGTTACTATTGTGCACATGTGGTTGTTTATGAAAGGTGACGATCTTTCATTTTATGAGATGATTGACCTATTTTCATAGACTTCATTAAGTTGTTTTCTGGGAATGTGCCGGATAATATAACAAAAGTATCATGATTGACTTCTATTGTTGTTTCCTGGAGTGAGCCAGAAATCATGGTACTACTTGTGTTGTTCTTTGAGCTCTTGATCCTTTTTGTCATATGAATACTTGTTGTTATGGACTGTATGAGAATTCATAACAATGAAATCATGATAGACTACTACCTTGGTCCCGTAATGAGCTGGAGATCATGATTCTATATTGCCTTAAGATCAAGATCAACATGTGATAGACTATAGCTAGCTATTGTCGTGGAATGTGCCGGATATCAGAAATCTAGATCATTAGTTTTTTTGTGACAGTGTGTTGGATTTCTAGAATCTATCAGATATCTTCTATCTGATTATTGCTCAAAAGGAACCACATATACTCTCATAAATATACACGTATATATATATATATATATATATACTTATCTATCTATCTATATATATACGTAATTATATGTGTGTGTGTGTGTATGTATATATCTGTATGAGAGTGTTTTAATTGACTAAATTAAACTGATTCGATCTGTTCAAACTCTGTACATATGTAGCGATCATATCACAGTATGAATATGATTTCATTATTCACTGTTATTGTGAGCTGCTCCATTGTGTTATATCACTGATTGAGATTAGAAGTTATGAATTGCTAAATAGCGATCACGATCAGATTTCTTGAAGCACCGAATGTGATTTAGGATAATGGATCATAACTAATGATTAAGGATAATTGTTAAGGGTTGTCTCATATAGAGACATGACCCTACGTGCCCTACGTGCCCTTTGGGAACGTAGAGTCATGTCACTACATGAGACACAACACCTCAATCCTTATATATACAAAGTGCCACGATTGTTTGGGAACAGATCAATATAACACATGCTATTACCAGCGATCTGCATACTTATATCCACCTGCGATAAAAAGAACAAAGCATCAGCATTATTTATTGAAGGATTCAAATACAAGTAAGACCCTCAAGATTCATTTCTTGAATGATCTAGTTATATCCTCACTGTGATTAAGTATCAGAATCAGAGCAGTCAAGTCTGAACATAATATAACAAATAAAGTTCTACCTCTTATCTCATTCTCCTCAACAAAGATTTCAAGTTTATAGTGTTTTTGTTGATTTTAAGATACTCTGTGGCATTCTAATCTTAATTCATTTTTCTAGGCTATATACATACATATATATATGTTGTTTACATGTTTTTTCTAACGAACTCAAACCTCATCAAAATTTTGATGTACCAGCAAACCGGTTCTTCGAACCTGAACTCGAACCGAGAGCTTAGGTTTTAATGATATAATGTTTGAATTATGTAAATTCACACTATTATCAGATTTAACATCCATGACATCTATGCATTGTAATATTAATATTGATAATCCACGTCTAAAAGTGGTAATTGAACATGTCAGTTCAACTTTTCTATTGGGAAATGTATATGTAGGAGCAGCTTGAGCACTGGGAAGCATTTAATAAACTTGATTGCATGTCAGAAATTATTTTGGATCTTTTTTGACACTTTAAATGAACAACTCATTAGAACTTCATGCATGTAGTGTTGCGTAATGATCATAAGGATATCACTACAAAAATAGAGCAAAACCTTCACATCCTTCTTTCAGGTGGTCTCGCCCAGGATCATCAAACATTACCACAGAAAAGATCAGGTACCAGTATAATGCCCATTTTAAAACATTTTGTTCGTACTGTATTTGGAGAACAAACTTAATCCATTAGTATTATAATTATTTGTCAAGACAATTTTAAAAGTACATAAATGCTAAGGCACAGAACTAGGTAGTGACTGAATACTTTTGGAGATTATGAAACAGGTACACTACTTTAGGGAATGTTCTGATGTTTGATAAGTATATTGAAATTGTCTCTTTTTGGTATTCACAGCTGAAGGGGAAGAGTTAAGGATCCAAGGTTCATCTGGGTCTAGCAGTATCAGCTCCATCTCTTTGCCTACTGCTTCAGAAGTTTCATCCATGGATGAAGATGCGATTCCGAAATTTCCATTTGTTGTTGTTGATGAATTATTTGATGGGTCTCCAGCAGCATTAGATGGGCTTCAACTAGGAGACCAGATTCTGAAATTTGGTACAGTGGAGGGTGGTGACAATTTACTTCAAGGGCTTGCAAGGGAAGGTCAAACCAACCAAGGCCGTGCAATTCCTGTTATAGTTATGAGGTGAGGAGTGAAAGTGCATCTAAATGTGACACCACGAACTTGGTCAGGTCGAGGGCTTCTTGGGTATGTTGATAATTTGCTTTCCTTTTTGTTTGATTGGGTGTGTGCATATGAAATTAAAGTCTTTAACAGAAACAACTACTAGTTTCTTTGAGATTAGTTACAGTGGTTTAATAGGTCAATTCATATCACTTTAACTGTTCTGTAGAACCCTTGTATGTATGCTTAAAATCTAGTCCTAGTCATGGTGTGAATAACTCCACTGTAATAGTAGAATGCATTCTTTTCAAGATTGACATGATGTAGATATATAAACTAGGTGCAATGCATGGTATGGTATAATTCTATCCTGAAATCCTATGTTACCAGATTCGTTCCTGCAACCGTCAAAGTTGGGTTCGATTGGTGCAGAGTCTGGCCCTTGTCAAATTCAGCCGAAAATAGGCTGCAGAGTTTCAAATTGGACCCAAAGTCTGTCAGACGGACCTGGGCAGACTTTGGCTGTATTTGGAGCAAATTTCTTGCCCAGCTGAAGAACCCAGGCTGACTTTGGGCTCAAAACAAGATTTTTTTGACTTTTTTATAGTATTTTTTCCCTAATTTGGTCTATTTAACCCTCCAACTCTAAAAGAGACAAACTAAAAAGGCCAAAAAGATTATTTTATATGTCATTTGTGCATTTGTAAATGAAAAAGAAACTTGCCTCCATTGCTTAACGTCTTGCCACGATCAGATGACGATGATATGTTTGATGATCTTTGATGATATCTGATAAGTGATGGCTGATTGTTAATGTTGACATTATTATTTTTGAACTGAAACGTAGATATTTTCGTGTATTTTGGCATTTTGTTATGTCAGTTGGACTAAAACACTAATATATATATGGTGGTATATTTTGCTATTTAGCTTTACTAGAGCATAGTAGTGTATGTACTAATTTGATGTTGTATACACACACACGCACAGAATACACACACACACACAAATTCAAACCCATACCCAAAAGTGTTTGAATGAATTTGAACCTGAATCTAAACCAGAACCTTAGCTGAAATCATTTTCTTTTTCTTTTCTTTATTGTTTTTCTCCTTTGTATTAGGGTTGTCAAAACTCAGACTCAGATCATGCTTCCATATACTATAATGGTCATTGTTTGAGACTTATTGTTGGTATTTTCTATGGTGTGCCTGGTCTTTTCTTTTTACACCTTTGCCTTTCTCATGTATCAGTAGCATGGCAAAAGTCCGTCCTTGCTTCTTCGGTCTTGCAGTCAATGTTGATGTTTGGTAGATTCAATCAGATAAGCCTATGAATATGTATAATTATATATGAGCTAAGTTACCGATTCTTCAAGGAAACCCTTGGGTGTCGATTCTGATGTGGACAAGTTGTGGATGTGTCTGGAAGCCCTGTGGAAGCTAGCGAGAAGCCAGCCACAATCTTCTGGATCTTGGCTTCCAAACACATTTGGAAGCTTGTGGCTGGCTTCCAGCTAGCTTCCACAGGGCTTTCAGACGCATCCGAAGCATCCGCGGGCCTAGTGGCCAAAACAAATATAAAAAAACCCAAAATCAACTTAAGTTGCTCAACATGCACATGTTGTAATTGATTTTTTTAGGTTTCTTTTTTCTATGAAACCCTAAAACGACCCTAAAGGTGAATGTTGAAGCACTCACAACTCATTTTGGAACTTTGTTTGCACCTACAACCACCTCTCATTTGGTCTCTAGTTTGCATTGCCATTGTGAAGCCAAGTTCAGCATTTTCAAAGAGGATCGATCAAAGGGCGAGAGATAGCTTTCTCAAAGGAGTTTGAATCATTCAAGGTAAGTGATCAATCCCATTCTTGAATATTTTGATGATTTTTTTTGAGTTTTTGATGGATTTTTTCAAGTTCTTTTTTTTTTTTTTTATAAAGATATATAGAAGCAAGTTTGGTTATCTATTTAGTAGTTTTTTCTCACTTCTTTCCACTTGTATGCATGATGTTCATAGTTGTTAGGACCTAATTAAAATTTATTTATTTTCTTATAGAATAGGTTGCAAAAAATTAGGCAAGAATGGATACAGGTGGTAGCGCTAGTCAAAGTTCAGTGGGGGGACAAGGAGGGCAAGGGACTGATAATTTCAAAATTGATATAAGTTCTCCTTTGTGGAGACATACACCACAAATATCACAGGTTGCAGGAGGTGGCTCATACTATTGGAAGTGCAATTAGTGTCAAAGTAACGAAAGAAAACCTTTGAATAGCTCATATTCCAGGGTGAAGCTTCATTTTATGGGCCTTGCTGGCAAAGGATTTGGAATGTGCAAAGGCAAAAATGGTACTGGGATGACTAGTGCAGAAAAACTTTCATTTGTAAGAGAACAAGAAACCGCTGATGCATTGATTAATAGGTAAAAAAAAAGCTACTATCAAGGTCCATCCTCAAAGAGCAAGATGCATACTGAACCAATTGCATCCTCCCAAGATCCATTCTTGCAAGTAGCTGTACTAGGAGAGGATGAGGAAGAAGTGAGAATTTTAATCCACAAAAGAGGTCCATTAAACACCACATTTAAAATGGAGGCAAGAGATTGTGTTGATGAAGCTATTGCACATTGCCTCTATGCGAATGAGCTTCCTTTCAACTTGGTGAGATCACCATATTGGAAGGAAATGGTGGCAGCAAACAAAGAATAACTAGCTGACTACATAAGCTCGAGGTATGAAAAGGTGTGTACGACTCTATTGCAACAAGAGAAGACACATAGATAAACAACTTCAACCAATCAAAAAATCTTGGAAAACTTTGGGTCTAACTATTGTGTCAGATGGTTAGAAGGATACAAGAAATCAACCATTGATTAATGTGATTTCAGTTTCCCCCAAAGGGGCAATGTTTTTGAAGGCTGTTGATTATGAGAGGCAAGTGAAGTATTCCAAATTCTTTTCTAGAATTCTCATCGAGGCCATCGAAATGGTGGTAGTGAGAATGTGGTACAGGTGGTCATAAACAATGCCAAAAATTGTAGGGGTGCAAGTGCTTTGGTTGAGAGTCGGTATGACCATATTTTTTGGACCCCCCAATGCACTATTCACTCTCTTAACTTGATCATGTAGAAGATTGGCACTCAAATAGATTGGGTGAAGAAAATATACCAAGAGGGAGGAGATACAAATGTTTGTGACAAACCACCACATGTCACAATCCATTTTTAGAGCATACTCCAAATTGGAGTTGTTGAAGATAAATTGATTTTTTAAAATTACTAGGTTTCATGGATTTGTAATTTATTTAAAAATTAAAATTTATAATTTTATTGTCAATTGACATATTGTTAACTTGCTTAGGTTGCTGAGACCCCTTTTACATCTCATACAATTGTTATGAGACGACTCCTCAAGGTAAAAGATGCATTGGGCCAAATGGTCATCGGTAATCAATGGGGCATATGGAAGGCCTCAAGTTCAGAAAGAGAACAAAGGGTCAAGGATTTGATATTGAATGAGAGTTGGTGGGCTCATGTGGCATATCTATTGGATTTCACCGAGCTTGTCATGACTATGCTCCATTTTGCTGATTCAGATACACCTTGCTTGGGGGATGTGTATGATGGCATGGACACCATGGTTGAGAAGGTAAAACATTCTATACAAGCACATGAGAGTGACCCCACACAAAGCAAAGCCTTATGCAAAAAAGTGCAAGCAATTATCCACCATCGCTGAAATAAGATGACTACCCCATTGCACCTCCTTGCATATGCCTTATCTCCTAGGTACTATAGGAAGGAGTTACTTGGTATGCTAGGTAGAGTTGCAACATTTGTCGATGAGGAGGTTGTTGAGGGGTGCCACAAAGCTCTTACAAGACTTCCCACTGGAAGAAATGCACGAAAAAGTGAGGGTAGAATTTGGGTTGTTTGCTTTGGGGTTAAAGCATTCTCCATTTGCATTAAAGGACCAAAATAGAATGGGAGCTATCACATGGTGCTACATGTATGGTCAACCTTTCAAGCATCTTCAACCTCTTGCAATCAAGGTCCTATCACAAGTAATTTTTTAATTTTTTTTTATTTTAAACTTTTATGTTTACTCTTGCATTCTAGAATTTAGTTTTTCACACATTTTAAAAAATTAATTTGTTTTTCATTTGTATGTTTTGTGACAACTATCTAGGTTGCTAGTTCTTCTGCTACTGAAAGAAATTGGAGTACATACTCCTTTATCCATTCAGTGAAGCGCAACCAATTGGTCTCCAAGAAAGTTGAGGACTTGGTCTTTGTCCACACCAACTTGCGTCATTTGTCACGTAAGAATGATCATTACAAGAATGGGGCAACAAAGCTTTGGGATGCAGCCCTTGAGTGTGCAGATTTGGTTGCAACACTTCAGGATCTTACTACAGTCGGAGATGGTGATGATGACACATGGTGCATCTAGCATAAGTGGAACCATGTTTGGTTCAAATGATCTTTCAGTAGTTGGAGATGATGATGAGAATGTGGATTTTCTTGTGAATCCCTATGATTCAGACTCTGATGCATATTAGTTGATTGAATCTTCAATCATTGACTAAGTATTTTTTTGTTGGGATCTTGAACATGACCTATTTGAACTTATTGTCTAAGACTAAACTCTAATGTTGGACAAGCACATATTGATATATCATATAAATTTTGATAAAGGGTTAAGTATATTAGTCATACTATCAAATGATTTGTTTTTGTATATTTCTTGCATTTCTTTTCATATTATATATATATAAATTTAAAAAAGAAATTAATTTAAAAATAAAAAATAAAAAAATAAAAAAGTATACGTATATATATATATATATATATACATACATACATATATATATGTATATATATGTATATGTATATATATACATGTATATATATATACATACATACATATATATATATATATATATATATATATATATGTATATATGTATACATATATATATATATATATATATATATATATATATATATATATATATATGTATATATGTATACATATATATATATATATATATATGTATATATGTATACATATATATATATATATATATATATATATATATATATATATACATATACATATACATATACATATACATATACATATACATATACATATACATATGTTTCCTCCCACATTTGCATCTGCAAAAAAAAATCCTCGCATCCATATACATATACATATACATATGTTTCATCCCACATTTGCATCTGCAAAAAAAAATCCTCGCATCCTGTATTCGCTTTAGAATCTGCATCGGAATTGGTAACTTAGTACATGAGATACAGTTAATATATATTTATTATATTTGAGATCTAAGTTTATTATGATATGAGAAAAATTAATATAATACACACACACACACATACATATATTACATTATAATGAATAGACATGTCCCATGAATGGATATTTCTATTCTTGGCCCATTTTTTTCAAATATAAATAAAAGAGGTCACTGCCATTTGGAACACATATACCTTACAGGCAATGCAATTACATTTGCAAGCGATCCTCCAAAGAAATGCTAGGAGAAGTTATTGAGACAATCTAAAGAAAGATAGCCAGGATTACAAATGACTGGATTAATTTAAACATAGGATTTGAATAACTAGGTTGGGCTACTATTTCACACACATGAATCTTGAGCAAGCCACAAGTTCATCATCTTGAGCTTTTGCATTGATTTACATAGGGTTCGTGTAAGTGGTAGAAACCACCACAGATTATAGCACAAAAAATTAGAGGTATTTCTAGTGGGTATCGTGTAAGACCAAAGCCTTGTGTTTGCGAGAACTATGTTTAAATTTAGTGGAATTCATGTAATTTCAACTTAAGATTACAATAATAAAAAATATTAAAACATCCAAGAAATCATGGATATCGAAGCTCTTGGAAGGTGGAAACAATGAATGCATACTGTCACTATAATCATATAAGAAACAAACTTATACAATTGAGAGAATAAGGAAATACCCCTTTGAATGAAGAATAAGGTATGAAGTCGAACATAAATTAGTACCGTCAACAAATTAGGAATAATACCCGTGAAGGGTGTTTCTCCCATCCTTGCCAAAGATATGATATAGTCAAGTCTTTGAAGCTCACGAGTGGGAATGAATACCTGAGACGTTGTGAGAATGTAGCGGTGTTCAAAATATGATTTCATATTCTGATTCTACTTATCTATCATTGTGTGAACAAAGATTTCATCTCCTAAAATTTCAAAGGGGGACTTTTGTTGATAAAACATTCTACCTACTCAACTTGAAGATAATGATTTGAGGCTCTTGTTATATTTTTTCAAACACACTAAGAATAAACAATCCACCTTGTTCAAGAGAAGGTGGAGTACTCATTATCATGGTCACAGAAGAACATATAATCTTTCATATTGGTGAGAATAATATGCAAAGGCAAAGTTGGTAATCATAAGTTTATACTAAGACTATATTGGGTGAAGTGATGGTTTGCTTCAAAGATATTATTCGATATGCGTGTACAATGTAATAACTAAAGAGAATGATTTTATAACCATTTTTTGTTAATTGCATATGCTAACCAAACCTAGCGGTATTTGGAAGAAATACAAAAAAAGTAGTTGAGTTGTTTGCAACCAAAACACCACTTTGGTATACCGATGTGTGTGTGTGTGTGTGTGTGTGTGTGTGTGTGTGTATAATCATAAGTTTATACTGAGACTATATTGGGTGTAGTGATGGTTTGCTTCAAAGATATTATTTGATATGCGCGTACAATGTAATAACTAAATAGAATGATTTTATAACCATTTTTTGTTAATTGCATATGCTAACCAAACCTAGCGGTAGTTGGAAGAAATACAAAAAAAGTAGTTGAGTTGTTTGCAACCAAAACACCACTTTGGTATGTCGATGTGTGTGTGTGTGTGTGTGTGTGTGTGTGTGTGTGTGTGTGTGTGTATAGGTGCCTAGTTCAAATGAATGGATGTGTGAGTGAGCATATTTGAAATATCTTGAAGTGAATGTAATGTCAATTGATATTGAAAATGAAGTCTGTAGAATGAAGAGTTCATTTATGAGACTGTTGGAATCTTCGTGCAAGTAAATAATGGTTTCCCACCAAAATACTGCCGGTGAGTGGTTTGGATAACATGACAAGATTGCACAAGTCATGAAACCACATCATTGGCTCTTGTTTATACTTATTGATATATTGAAGGTATGTCACCCATACAATGAAATGACTAATAATAACTAAAGTGAAATTGAGAATACAAAAGGAAGAGATTATTTAGATAAAGAGGTTATGATGTTGTGCATCATGAAGTAAGATGACCTTACCAATAATATAAGGTAACATACCAACCAAGTCAAAATAATTTATAAAAGAATAATATGCGAGTGATAAAGAAGTCATCTAGAGAGCATTATCCTTTCACTACATGAGGAAAAGGGAGATTGATATCAGATTCAAAGGGAGTCTGGCACTTCTTCAAAGACAGTCTTGATTAAGGAGCTCAAAAGATTGATGTGTCAAAAGATTGATGTTCAGAGGGAGTATGACACATCCATCTGAAGGAGTAGATAGAGGATGTGATTCAATCAACCTTTGGTGATCTCGCTCTTATTGATTTAGAGGGAGTAAACCATGTTGAGATGGATTCTCTAGTGATCAGTACTTTGTAGCAGTCAAGAGGATTGTGATTCATGAATATACCTCAAGACTATGTGATTTTAATGGGCCTACCCCCTGTGTACATCATGAGGAAGTGACGACTTCCAAATGATGTCACTTGTATTTGCAAAATTTATTGAAGGGTGACGATCTTACAATAACTTAATTTTCTATTATGATGGATATCTTATGATGTCTATACAAATCATAATAGATTATACTTTGCATGGTGGATGTTTATATGGTACACATTATGAGAATGTATGTGCACACACTTTATAAACATTTTTGAGTACATGATGAAATGTTATGCTAATTGGTGTTCTAGAAGCCATTACACAAACTATGTGGTGACTATCATACGACTTGATGTTTTGGAGGCCATTACTCACAGTAATTGGTGAACATCTTGCATCTCATTTTGGAGGCCATTACTCAAAGAGTATTTGGTGAATATGATATGTTGATATTCTGTAGACTATTACCTTATTGAGTAAACCGTGAGTATCAACTGTTGATATTTTGGAGACCATTACTCAGAGTATTCAATGAATATCATATATTCTGAAGGCCAATACTTATGATATCAAAATAGTGGATATTTTTTAATCAAAAGATATCTTTAAAATTTTTCATGCTGAATATACCAATGGTGTAATATATGTCTTGTGTTTATCCTCCCTAGCTAAGAGGGAGTGTTGATGTTTGGTAGCTTCAGTCATATAAGCCTATGAATATATATAATTATATATGAGATATAGTTTATATATATTTATTATTTTGGAGATATAAGTTTATTATGATATGGGAAAAATTAATATAATACACACACACTCACACACACATATATTACATTATAATGAATAGACATGTCCCATGAAGGGATATGTCTATTCTTTGCTCATTTTTTGCAAATATAAATTAAAGAGGTTGCTGCCATTTGGAACACATATGCCTTACAGGCAATGCAATTGCATCTGCAAGCGATCCTCCAAAAAACAACAGTCAAGTCCTCTGTGCAGGCCTATGCTAGAGTAACTACGTTCATTTATGTAAGATTGTGTTTATAAGCTCATGAGGCTATATGAGTTCATCAAATTTGGATTGAATATTCATGTTCTGAATCTGTGAATACTTAAGCATTCACGAGTGGATAGATTAATTTATTTTTATTGAATTTATGAGGCTGAAATCAAGTGTTTTATTTAGGGAAAAAATATTTAGTTTTAACCTCTTATATAATATTTGCTTATATGAAATATTTTCGGTTGTAATTCTCATTGTATTTATACCTTTTATCAGGGAAGGTCTTAGGAAAGAGAAAGCCATTAATCCTGCAATTGGAGTAAATGGTTTCTAAATTCTAAGATTGAGGCCTCTATGTGGATCAACATCTTGTCAAGTTGTCTGGAGGATTTCCAGAAGCTCTTTATGCCTTGTTAGATACATTGCCAGGCATCTTATGGCACAAAATTAGAGTGATGCTCCATAAGAATCTTACAACTATGGCCTTTGAGGGTGTGGGCCAGTTATGTACGATTTTTCCAATGATTTTGAGATAATCTAGTAGACAATGAAATGGTAGGCAACTGCTGTCACTTATAGAGTTATACATAATCTATGCAGAGGGTCAGGAACTTCTTATTCCAAGAATGCGATTTTTCCGTGAGACCTATTTGGATTCAAAACTTGGAAGGCATTTCCTTCATTTACAGAATGAATGTATTCATCATTTGGTCTCTCTCCTGCCCAATCACACATGCGCGCCACACACACACACACACACACACACACACACACACACACACACACCAATATTGGGGGTGGAATGTTAAGACCTATAAATATGATACTATGATGTATATGAGGCTATTAAGTAGCTTGTTTATGTGATGCATACGAAAAGTTTGGATTGGATTGGCCCAATTAATGACTTTTGTAATAGGTCAAATGGGTAACTTGTTAAATAGATTAAATTTGGCTATCTAGCTAGCCAATCTTATGTGTAATGGGGTTTACCCTTCTCCACTGTAACTATGTGAATGGTCATATATAGTGAACATCTGTCACTGTAAGTGATAGATCATAGATTGAGAAACATATGTATTAAGTAGTAAAGGTAGAGTAGGGATGTAAGTTTATATCTCATAGTGGAGACTTCTTGTAGTTAATACTTAAAATCTATTAAATTATTTATCCATATCTTGAGGGTATTTTTATTTCTATTTTGACTTTGTTGAAGATTAGATCAAATTTATCCATCATATGTCTTGGTGCATTTCCATCCTTATTTACAATTTTTATATATATCAGATATATGCCTCAAAGATTCAATCCTCACATTCCTTTTCTGCATATCCCTTTGTCTTCCATCTTCAAGGGTGAGTTGATTCTGTGTTGATATTGAAGATTCTTTTATATCTACATTCATTTGCCTTTAGAAAAAATTCCATGGACACATACGGATACAAATATGGCCATTTTTGAAGAACCTTAATATGGATACAGCTGGATACGGCACTCATACAAAGCACATCCACATATTTAACACAATTTTCTACAATTAGATGAGATTTTCATTACTTTAAAGACACCTAGTGCTACATAAATAATTAGAACTTGATTAAAAAATTTACAATCTACAAAAATAATATACAAACTAGTACCTTTATTTAAAACAACAATGTCATTCAAGTCTGAATTAAGATGAATTAAAGTAAAATATAAATATGAACTACATAAACAATAATAATCTAATTTTTGTTTTAAAAACTCAGAAAATAAAATAGAAATGCATGAAAGACATTTCTTTATTCAAAGCTTAGGAAGGTTCGTTTCATTTTTGTTTTTAAAATCAAATTGCACAATGTTCCAACATGGCTGGAAATCAGAGTTTTTTGAGCACATGTGGATACAGTATCTTACATGAGTTGTACCCGAAGACACCAATTTAGTAGATTCTTTAGGAAAGAATATCAATAGGAATGTATGTTGTACAATTGCGTGACAAGTTACCATATTTTAATTCCATGTTCGATGGCCAAATAGAAAAGGACAGTTTCTCAGCCTTTCATTTCTTAAGGAGAGAATTGTACTAGATAATCACCTAATATTCCTTCTATTGTACCCCCAAAAGGTATGCATTAAATTTTGCACAGTTGAGAAAGAAGTTGGGGTTTGCTTCCATGTTTTTTGGATTATTGGTTTGTAAACATTTAATCAATGGCTTCAGAATGCATGTACATTTTGGTGTAGCATAGCATGTACTATTTTTTCTTAAAGTTGGATGGATATGGATACAAATATAGATACACATGATATTGCATAGAGATACAGTCATTCTAGATCTCTCATACAGATGATAGGATATGACATTCATAAAAGTATATAAGTAATTTATAATATATGTTTAATATTTACGATTTCAAATTTAATTTTGTATACCATATGTATAGAACCAAAAAATTTAAAATTATATGCACAATAACTTTCAAATTTAAATTTTGCAAATTCAAAATTAATTAAATATATTAAAAAACTTAAAGGAAATGTGAAATAAATATTTCATATATAATTGTTATAATGAAGCAAAAAACTAAAAATAAATAAAATATTTGATAGCTTTAAGTCATGTAAAATAGTGTGATACAAAATTGCACGTATTAGTTGAAAAATTAAAATATGATCATGATGAATAAATGTAAATCTAAATAAATAACAATTAAATTTAAAATTAAAACTTATCAGATTTATACATTCAAAAGTCAAAAGATTCATAACTAATAAATTTCAATCCATAAAAGTATTTTGAATTAATTCAACAATATTTAATTCCAAGTGAAACTTATATTTCTTAAAAGTAATTTAATATAAATATTTATAATTATTCGTAAGAATATTAATTAAATATTATATATGTAAACATGTAAATAATAAATTAACTATCAAACTAAATACAACTAAATAAAAACTATATCACATAAGCACAACATGGCATGACATGGGGTCATAGAAGCACAAACATCCCAAGAACGGAACAATATTTTTTTCACTATGAAATCCATCATGGGTGAAATTGTGAAGTTTTTTTGACATGTGTATTATTTCTAGCTGTTTCCAAGCGTATAATATCAGTACGGGCTTCAAGTATGGCAATACACACACCTGGGGAGTGAGGCTTTTGTTTCTTGCAACATTGACCAAGTTGCTGTTCTGGTACAGATAGGGCCTATGATTCAGGTATGTGGAAATGGTAAATTTTCCTTGGGTATAGGTATGGGTATGCCCACATGCACAAATATATATACATATATTTAATTTTTTATAGGATATGTTGAAACATTAAAAACATAAATATAAAATATAACTATATGGCTATAAGAAGAGTGATACTCGTAATTCCATTATTGCCAATAAGTAAAGTTTTTAAATACCTCATATATCCAGTGAAACACGAGGACTTGCACCCCTTCCAAACCTCAAATTACCCATCCCCAAGACGTCCCCGCACCAGGTACTTGGAGTACCCAAGTACCCCCACTGCCATTACGCAACTACACTACCATTGGGATGGGTACTTGAATTTCTATTTGAATTTTGATTTTGAATGTTACTATGTTGAATGTTCTATGGTTCTAGTTCGTGTTATAATTTTTCTATGTTCAAGTATTTTAATTTGGTGCGTTATACTTAAACATCATTTCATAACTAGCATTTCAAGTTCTATATGTATAGTATACAACACCCCTCCTTGCCTCATTGCCCCCTCGCTGTTGTCCCTTAGTTGTCCTCCTGCCATCTTGAAATTTAGGCCCATTGCTCCCCGTCTCAAGAACTCGTTTTGGCATCCCACCGTCCTGATGTACCCTAGTGTTGGTGTTACACTACATATATCATATTCATCATTTGCAAAATGATAATATTCAAGTCTCAAAATGTCATTACACATTAAAAATTCAAATCACTAGCCATATTTAATATCCAATTCTAGGCATGATTTCTATAGAACTTCATTTAACTTTCAGTAGGTTTGAACCATAGTAATGAGAATCGCGGTGATTCACGAGATTCGGCAATTTGATTCAAGCCAAACGATTTATTGTGGTCAGTAAATCAAATCAGTCATAAAGGGTTTATGAAATAAGTTGCTCACTAAATTTCAAGGGTTTTTTAAATTTGCCGATTTGTGTTCGATTCAATTCCAATTCTTGGTTGATTTGTGATTTGATTCGGCCTTGCTGATTCCGATTCTCATTACTTTGGTTTGAACTACTAATTCTTACATAACTTGTGTTTTTTATTTGAAATTATAAACAATGAGTATGTGATTGAATTATAAAATTGAACTTCCAAACCAAAAGTGGAAGATAGAGGCGCTTGCAATAATAGTCTTTGAGATGGTGATAATGATTGGGCATGTGATATTCATGCTACAATTAATTACCTGACTATTAGACAATCACAATCAATACCTCAAAGTTGAATAGTAGAACCTTACAGGTCTATTCTTCTGAACATAACATGTATGGTGCCAAAGGTATATGTCAAAAATCCAGAAAAGTGTTAGGTAATTGGGGGGGGGGGGGGGGGGGTTGTGAATCAGTTATAACTAGTTATCCTACAATCCTTAAAACACTTTTTCACCAACTTAAATGCTTAGAACTTTCAGATCAATAACTTGATAACCAGATCTAACGTCATAACTTAAACTGATATAAACTTTGCATCAAAATTGTCAACTTAATACACTGAATATCAGAATTGTTAGTGAAATAGGATCTGTAACTTGTAATAGCACTTGTGGATATTTGATGTGTTTTCCAAGTTACTATTCCAATGAATATATATATGATATAAAGAGGCATGCCTCTTGAAGAGACATGTCTTTTTAATATATTAAATTACATTAATTATAGTTATAACACAATTAATATACTCTCTCTCTCTCTCTCTCTCTCTCTCTCTCTCTCTCTCTATATATATATATATATATATATATATCACTCTTAATATAAGTTAATTACTCCATATATAACATTGTCATATATTATATATCTCATATATATAAAATATAATTTATTTGATAGAATTATAACATTAACACTCCCTCTTAATGAAGAAGGATAAAACACATAGATATTACACCATAGGAAATATTTCAAAAAAATACATATAGGAAATCTTTGATCAGAAGATTTCTAGAATATGATATCATGTAAGTATTGGCCTATCAGAATATCAACATATGATATTCACCAATTACTATTTGATATCATATTTGGTAACATGAGCATTGGCCTATCAAAATATCAATCAAATGATATTCACCAAATAATCTGAGTAATGGCCTATCAGAACATCAACTAAATGATATCCACCAAGTACTCAATGTGGTACTGGCCTATCAGAATATCAAAGGAAGATATACACCAAGTACCGAAAATATATCTATACAAGCAACTCGTAGATAATCAAATTAATGATATCAACCACCTAGTTGTTGATTTATAAGATAAAGCCTTTACATGAAACAATTTCGCAAAATTGAATCATGCTGCAAGTTATTTTAAGGATGTCACTTTACAATAACTTCTCCTAATACAAGTGGTAATCATTTAGAAGTCGTCACTTCTTCATGATGTACATAGGGGATAGGCTCATACATGTATGACATCAAAAGTTCGCATGAAGTCTCCACGAATACTGTCATGTGGTGTTGTCACAACATTCACCATAAAAACATATCAGAGAATAAGGTTTCTCCCTCTTAGTTTGATATCAACGTTTCTAACCTTTTAACACAAGGTTCTCTCCGATGAAGTATCAGACTTCCTCTGAATCTGTTATCATCCTTCTAACCTCTTGGTAGCACGTCATGTCATGATTCCTTAGTTC
This sequence comes from Cupressus sempervirens, assembly GCA_028749045.1. Lineage (NCBI taxonomy): Eukaryota > Viridiplantae > Streptophyta > Pinopsida > Cupressales > Cupressaceae > Cupressus > Cupressus sempervirens. The sequence goes on along the minus strand of CM053787.1, from coordinate 556,251,302 downwards.
AATGGTTATCTTGATAGCAAAAAGCCTTCCAACCTACATACATGAGACTTTATCCCATGAATCATAGTCTTTTAGCTATTATAGTTTCTGACTAGTGTTGAATCCATCAACAAGGTCTACTCCTTCTAAACCAATATCATCAACAGTTTGATTTAAGCAATTTTTATTTTTTGCTCCCTCTCTTTCTCCAAGGTTGCCTCTAATGATATATCAGACTCCCTCTCATAATTTCAATCAACAAGGATATTTGCTTCAAGAAACTCACATTATTCAACATAAACATCAGATGATTAATGAATCACAGCTTCTTTGGAGCTGCTATCATAAGATTGAGTTTGTACAATGTTCCTATCTTCTTTCCTACAAGGACATCCTTAGAGACAAAGGAAAAGATTTAGGAAAATGACTCTTTATATCACATATAGAAGTACAAATAAGAGAGAGACTTAAAAAAGTAGATAAGTGTAATACTAAAAGATGAGAAATACTTATCTGCACATGAAGGTCCATATCCATCAAGTTAGAAAATGCCTCTATATAATCATTTGTCAAACAATGAGAATGGAACATTGGTTTATATTCTCCCTACAATGTAAAATTCTCAATTTGTGACAAATCAACTTGATTTAAATTCTTGTAATAAAAAGTAGCCCTCCTTCTATAGAAGCCCTTTCACATCATTAATATGGATTGAACACTAATCTCTCAAAACTTATGATAAATGAGAGGAACTTTTGAACTTTGTCCTCCAAAATGTAACATTAGGTGATTCACATATAACATACTTTTATAGCATAAGCATAGTCAGATTTGAAATACATCTCAAACTTGGAACCTCCTACATTATTATGATATTTCACAAGGGTTTCTTCCTAAGTCCACCATAACACTCTAGATGGCTTAGAAATGAAAGATCTTATGGCACTTCTCTCATCATGACATTCATTGAATCACTGATCGGTATTCCTGAAGGTGGGTGTACATGTATGATAGTCTCATAATTTCTTATTACATCTTCCAAGGAACAAACTGATCAATTGTATTGTTCATGTTGATGTTTTAAAATCTTGTTTCAAGACATTTGTTAGGTGCTCTGGCTATTCGACTTGTTCCATGCATTGAAATGAGAAGAATTGATCCACATGAGTGTGAAATCTTATGCACATGGACTGTATGCAGAAAATTAAAATGATTACATTAAGCTTCGATGCATTCATAGAGTCATTGCGAAGATGATTTTGTTCTAGGCGTTCCCATTTTGGAATGATCTTGGATAACGTTTGCAAGGAACTTTGGGTTCCACAAGACCACATTTCATTGCTTCATCTAGCAACCATGATTTGACGAGTGATTGTTCTTCTATCAAGGAGTCGAATTAAGATTCAAATAGAATTTTTCGCTACTTCCTTCGGTAATAGAACACAACTAGGGATTACCACTGGTTTCAAAAGTTCAAAGTGAGTGAATGATGGTTGACACATGGTTTTCTATTTGTAAAATTCTCAGGCTTTAACAACGAACTTCTTTCACCTGGCCTGACAAAGCACAGAGCTGCTTATGGATAGTCACATTATTTGACTAAAGTTGCATGCTTCATTAATGGCCAAGTTGCTTGACTTGAGAGCATAGGTGTTGCTATTTGTTCCATCCTTTGTGGATGTTGGGTGCATGGTCTCGTTCGAAACCCAAAATGATTACTCATATTTTCCTTTTCACCACCTATTCTGCTAATGTATGAGTTTAATGCAACGCTGTTTTCAATATGAAGGGGAGTAAACGGTGTGCTTCGGGTAAGGTTGGTCTAACAAGAACACTGGGGAAGTAATTAATTTCTTCAAGAGTAACACTCTAGCAATCAAAACTGGTGTAATCAAGCTAGTTGATAAGCAGAGATGAAAATGTTCTGTTGCGCTCAGCAGATACTCTTCGGTCAAACACGACAAGAGCTGAGAATACTTCCTGAAAAAAAACTACCGACATACAACAAGTAAAATAATTTGTTTCTTGACTCAAACGAACCTGTTGCTTGTCAGTCACATATGACATTTTATTTTGTTTTTCATTCACCTCCTGTGTGTCTGCTTGCCTGATAAAATCCTTATACTGAGAACGTCCAAAATAAAGATAAAATTCGCTACTGTGTGTCTACTTGGTAGGATGCTGCTCAACAATACTTATGGCAATGTTTATCATTAATAAATAAACATATAGACACCATGTCATCCAACTCAACATAGACATATACCTTTCTTCAATCTTGGCAGCTTGGTTCAAATAATCCTCTAGCTTTGAAACATGAAGAATTATCACTGTCAACTAGGTATCTACGATTATCAATATGAACTACAGGAGAATGTATATCATCATCTATAAGCACCTTTCCTTTTATTTATATATCAATTCATTGTTCTGAATCAAAGTATTTAGATAAATTTACATATTTCTTTATGAACCATTCCCTGTGTATACGCATATGAATGAAGCATCCTTGTGAATATCACGAGCATCCTCTTCACTGTGAAATTACAAATATTTTAGACAAATATCTACATCTGACTATTACTGCCATTTTGACATCAATGACTTCACTGTTTAGCAGTTATTTTTATTTTTATTTTTAAAATGACACAAAAAAAACCATCTCAAAGGTCACGTGGGTAGAAGATAGCAAAATCATAGGTCCCAGGATCGGAACCTAGCTCTGATACCATGTTAGTGAAATAGAATCTGTAACTTGTAATAGCACTTGTGGATATTTAATGTGTTTTCCAAGTTACTATTCCAATGAATATATATATGATATAAAAAGGCATGCCTCTTGAAGAGACATGTCTCTTTAATATATTAACTTACATTAGTTATAGTTATAACACAATTAATATACTCTCTCTCTCTCTCTCTCTCTCTCTCTCTCTCTATATATATATATATATATATATATATATATATATATCACTCTTAATATAAGTTAATTATTCCATATATAACATTGTCATATATTATATATCTCATATATATAAAATATAATTTATCTGACAAAATTATAACATTATCAAGAATAAACTTTTAGCGTATACCAAATTGCATCAATAAACAATAAACATGAAATAAATATGCAACACGATAAGCATCCACACAATTTTGACATAAGTATTTAACGTGGAAACCCTGTAAAGGAAAAAACCACCTGCGAACCGACAACTTAAATTTTTTCACTCTTCTAAAGTGAGCTCTATTAAAAGCCAACCTTGTTGAAGGTTACATATACATTGTTAATTCGACCTTGTTAGAGGATTTTCACCAAAGATCATCTAGATCTTGTTTACTCCTTGACAATTTCTAAAGAGTGGCCTACTCTAAAGGACTTACAACACATTCAAAAAATTGTTACCATATAGGATTTCAAAAGACTGTTAGGTCCACTCGGTTAAGAGATTTTTTGCTACAATGATTATAAGGTAACAATAAATGATTTGTTAGATTTTAGCACTACCTTGCTTGTTCAAATCTCTGCTTCACTCAATCACTTTTTTCCTTCAATAGTTTGATCCCTTTCTGGCTGATTCTCACACTTCACACATCAACTTAACACTTGCTTTGCTTGATCTTCACATTGCTGTTTTGCTCGGTTCTCCTTCTGACAAGAACTTTCTTCATCAACTCGATCAGCAAAAATGAACATCTTATTCATCTATTAAATATAAAACTTTTCCTATTCCTCTAGAATCTTCTAGGTTTATCTAGTTAATCACAATCGTCAGATTTTTCATCACATTTAGAGTCATTGAATCTAGACTCTCAGGAACTATACTTCCACCTTGAACTTAGAGCTCCAATTCGAATTGTTAAATCACCTTCATTATATCTTCTATGAATTATTCCAACTGTTGATCTCATAACTAACTTCATCTTTATCCTTGAAACTTCTTGAACAATCTTAATTTTCATCAAATGTTGGGCTTAGATTAAATCTTTTCTAAACTTGTTCTTCACGTTCATGCTTGGTTGACATTATGTCTTGCTCGATCAGCACTAGACTTGGTTAACACTATAATTTCTCGGTTAACACTAAACATTCTTCACTTCTTTATTTAGTGCTTAGTGACAACTGTAGTAGCTTGGTTAATATTGTGGTTCTTCATTCATCGACCAAACTGTGTTGCTTACACATGATCTCAACACTTAATTAAACCATGTAAAACAATCAAACCAACATTATATTGTCAAAGTCTAACTCATTCAAGTGCCCATTGCATACCATATATTGACCAACACTTACGTCATCATTATATTTTCTTCATATCCTCTTCATTAATCAAATGATATGACACTCTACTAAATTAGTATAATGTCTAACCAATTAAGGCTTGACATCATTGACTACATAACAACTGATATGACTCTTTCACATACATTAACAACATTATCAGTTGGGGCTAACAATCTCCCCCTTTGGCATTGATGGCAACACATAAAGAAATAGAATATTTCATTACATTATGAAATAATCAAATGCCAACACATCTTTAGCTCTCCGACTTTGTTCAAGCTAACAAGTTAAACATTAGGTTCTTCAACTCTACTTTGCTTCGACAATTTCTCCCCCGTTGGGTGTACTCTTGTTCAACATCATCTCTGCATATTAACTTGTAGGAATCTCCCTTAGGATATCATCTCTATACAGGTTCCTTTCGTGTAACTTGCTCATCTCTTTGTATAGATTCCCTCAACCTTTGATAACAATGCCAAAAGTAACTATAAGTTCCAATGAGAAACTTATATGACCTTGTAGTTGTACCTTGTACCTTGCATGTACTAATTACATTTGCTTCATTCACAGTCACTTTCAAAACTTTAGGAAACAATCCCTAAAGAGTGAACTTGCATCAACTCCACAAAGAAATTTCTGATCATCCATGAATTGATGCAACATGCATCCTTTCTTAGTGAATCTTGGATAGGGGAAGGATCCTTAACTTACCCCTTAGATACTCAAAAGCATCTTTAGGCAATGATTTTGTGAAAATGTCTACAATTTGCTCCTTAGACTTCACATACTCCAATCTTACTTGCTTCTCTTGTACTTCTCCCTCAAGTAGTAATACTTGATAGATATATGCTTGGTTTTTGCATGCATCACATGATTCTTAGATATGTTAATTGCACTTGTGTTGTCACAATAGATAGTAACAGGTTTGGTGACTTCCTCTTGCATTCCTTCCTACAGTTGCTTGATCCAAAGAATATTTGATCAGTTAATAGCAGTATCAACATAGTCAACTTCAGTTGTAGGCTGTGATATACAACTCTATTTCTTGCTTAACCATGTAATCGGTCTTTCTCCTAAAAAGAAAGCTCCACCTCTAGTGTTTTTACTGTCATCAACATTTCCAGCCCAATCAACATTAGTATAAACTTCAAGCTCAAAATCATCTTCTTGCTTGTACCACAATCCATAGTCTTTTGATCCTTTCAAGAATCTGAATATCTTCTTAACTGTAGTCATATGTGTTTCCTTAGGATTAGAGGAAAACCTTGCAACTATACCAACTGCATGTGCAATATCAGGTCTGCTGTGTACAACATACTACAACTTCCCAATCATTGATCTATATTGCATCTCATTTACTTCGACATTATTGTCTCCTTAGATAATTTGCACCCAATGACCATGGGTGTGCCAAATAGTCTTGACTCATCCATACCAAATATCTTAAATATCTCCTTAATGTACTTAGATTGAGTCACATATATATCACTTTTTTGTTTTATGAACTTGCAAACCAATGAAAAACTTAATCTCACCAAACATAGACATCTCAAATTCTTTACTTATGTGATCAACAAATGATTTGCATAAAAATATCATCTACAAATATCTTAGCTGTCAATAAGTTGTTTTCAGCTTCACTTTTCAAGTATAGGTTACTGTTCTCACTTGTTCTAACAAATCCAATCTTGATCAAATATGAATTCAATCTTTCATACCATGCTCTTAGTGCTTGCTTCAATCCATATAGTGCTCTGTTCAATTTGCATACTAGGTGCTTCTGATTTGGCTCAACATCAATGACAACATAACAACTAATACGACTCTTTCACATATATTAACAACATTATCAGTTGGGGCTAACAAAAAGATGTGAGGCAATCTTGCATTGAAGCAAGAGAAAATTAGAGGCTCAAATCAAAAGAGATATTTTATAATTTAGAAGAATTCTAACCAGTCTTTCATGAATAGTGCATTTGTCCTAAAAGAGTGCCAACTTGAAGAGCTCAAATTAGTTAGAAGCGAGTTTGTTGTCTTCATTGTTTCATATAGTAGGTAACAATGTAGAATGCAATCAATTAACAAAGTAGTCTTATTTGACGAAGTTTCAATAATGATCATCAAAGCACCTCTTTCAGCACAAAAATTAGTGTTCTGGGGGACATGTTCCCACAGTTTCCTGGATTCAGCCCAGGTTTTTACCTAGAACCTGGATTCACTATGGCTACAATAGTAAGTCTTGATTTTTTTGAGAAACATTAAGCGCTTGTTGGCACTGGTATCTTTTGGGAAGTATAAGAAGAGGAAAGGACCTTCAGATTGTAAGACTGACCTCTTTGTGAGATGTCAGACCGACCTTATCTTTTTAAACACCTGACTGTTAAGGAAACAGAGTCTGAACATCATAGTTCGAATTGTGGTGGGAGGTAATGCGATAGGGATAAGATGACTGAAAGGGCCTGGCTTTTTTTTAATACTTTTCCAGTCCCCTCAAACTCAATAGACTCTGCTATTTATATCTGTTTTTGTCACACATCTGACAAGTTTGCTTTATGGGTGGCAATATGTAGACCTTATTGGGATTGATAATATTTTTCTCAAAGTACAACTTTTAGAAATTTGCCTCTTACAAAATTGATTTCCCGGAGAACTTTTTTCCTACATTTATAGATTTTATTTTAGTTTTTTTGTTTTTGTATTCTTCATGGTGAAATTTAGACTATGCATGCTACATGCTAAATATGGGTATATTAAAGTACAACATCTCTAGTGCCTCATTAAAATTTTTATTTTCTAATTTTCATACATAGGAGTAACTATGATCTCTTCACAAATCAAAACATGGCCATGAATGACTATCTGCATGAAAATTTGAATTCTAAGATTTGGTTTGTCTAAACTTTGATTGCTTCTATTTTCCTTGAAATTTTTATTCCAAGTTGAAATGAAAAAACATAGTTTACTAAGGTATTATGGATGTGCTTATCTGGAAAAGTGATACTTTTATCATTATGTACTACATTCAGTTCTGCATAGAGATAACCGTGGATGAAGATTTTCTTTTACCTCTAAACCATCATAAGAGTTCTTATCAAGGCAGTCATACTATAAATCATTCGTTCATCTGAAGGTTGATGTTTTAGTATTCAGATTTGAAATCTTGGACCGTTGATTCCGTGGTCTTATTAACCATGAACTTGTGGTTCATATTCATAGAATGAAATAATGTTTTCTTATTTAGTGTTTCTCTTTCACAAGAGCATAATAGTTCTTGGTATGATGATATCTGATTAGAGAAATGGTTTTCTAACAGGTGCCATCTTCAAAGTCTATGACCATGGGGAACCGCCTAATATTATCTTGTGAAGTATTCTCCTTGCACATGCAATATCTATGATTGTTTGATCTGTCACAACATACAAAAACATAAGCACTCACTGTTTAATGCAACCAATTAAATTTCACTAGTGTTTAAATATGCAGAAGAGTTTACAAGGATTTGGTGTTGTTCAAGCTTCCTATCTTGTGTGGATTCTGGGGCTTCAAATTTGACATTTTATAGCACTTTCATCAAGTGCAGCATGCTCTTATGTAAATATGTAATTACTTAATATTTAAGTTGTGTTGTGGTAAGTTAAAATGGGTAGAATGAATGTGTTTGCACTTTGGTTTTGTTGACACAAAGTAACTTTTCTGTCATAAGTACATAGATGATGTATATGTTTAAAATAAGGGTGGTTTTGTAGAAGCAAAGATAAAAATAGTGAGAGAAGTATGCATGTAGTCCATTGACCATTCGGCATGAATTAAAGCTGGAACTTAAGGAAACTTAGATTGTAGCTGGATTAAAAAGGGTAGTTTTTGTAGAGGCAAAGATAAAATTAGTCAGAAAAAGAATTACGTATGTAGTCCATTAGGTGTGAATTAGCTGGAAAGTTTAATTGTAATTACTAATTTACAACACAAAAAGCTTTCCCATGTACTTTTGTTAATGGTGGGTCAATGCCCTATGGCAAAGTTGCTCCCGGATGGGGAACTACTCCTTTTATGGGCATTGCAATGGCTCTATTCGCAATATTTTTATCTATTATCTTGGAGATTTATAATTCTTCCATTTTATTAGACGGAATTCCAGTTAGTTGGGTCTAGAAAAACTACAAAATATACCCGGATCCCGAGCAAAAAGAAAAAAGAACTAAAGAAAAGAAGAATTTTAAATAGCTTCTATTTTTAGGTTATGACGTTCTGGTAGTTTGATCGTGTAATTTCTTTTAATTTAAGGATTTTTGGAATTATGGGTGTGCGACTTGTTATAAATTGATCTCTATTCTAGTACAGAAAACGGGTCTGTTGTCTTTAATATATATGTTACCATTTTGAATAATGTTTATCGATTTTGTTTTTTATTTCTTTTCAATAGAAGTCGGTTCGGTTACAATATCTTAAAAACATAATTTTCTATGCAACTAGAGTATCATATATAAGTATAGTTTAATTCTATTTATTGAACTATAATAAAGGTGGATATAGGCATTTGTATTTTTATTTGTAAATGATAGCAAAGGAGAAATATTTATGTATGAAGTTCAATGTTTAGATTTCGTACTTACAAAGAAAAGTGTTAATCTATTTGAGAAAAACCAATATATTTTAAATGTCGATTCGGGATCAAATAAAACAAAGATCAAAAATTGGATTGAACTTTTCTTCAATGTTAAAGTAATAGCAGTGAGTATGCAATCTTAAAAGTTTTTGCCTAATCCAACTATCTATTATCTCAAATATGCCAATAGATGTTTTCACGTCTTTTAGCCTCAAATCATTGTCGTTAACGAAAAAAAGTTGTTACAGTTGATTTTGAAGACTTTTGCAGTATGCTATATAATGATGGAAACAATCAAGAAAAATCCTGGAAAAAACCGAGGTATTGGCTTTTGATTGTATAAACTGTGTTGGAATAACGAATTAAATACCAAAATTTGGATACGTTCTTCCAAACCAATTGCGACCAACTAATTCCCGTCTATTGAGAAGTTTCTAAAAATAAACTTATTCAAGGAAACTGCAATAAATTTTAGAAACCTCGCAGATGTAAATTACATTAGTAACAATGATCAAATTTGGTATCCATTTCAGTACCCTTTCGAGGCTGTATAAAGTCTAGGCTCACAAATCCTGTCAGTTTGAAGAATCTCCGCTATATTGGAAAAAGGCCAGGTCCAGGTTGTATTTTATTATTAGCATTTTGTATGGCGACTCTCTTCCAGCGAATATGATGTTGGTCAATGCTTGAAGAACTTTTAATCTCCATGAGGCTAAACATTAAATGAATTGGGCATGCAGATATAGTAATGTGCTAAAGTATGGATGGTGTTGTGATCGTGCATGTGGGAAGGTATACAATATTGAATACTCTTCAAAGTGGGGATTTCGTGGGGAGCGGGGGAAATCTCCATCACGATTGCTGTAATACAGCCTATTTCCCACATCGCTGTAAGTGTACTAGCCGTGATTGATTAAAACCATAACTTCCATTAACAATGGATTGGTACCCCATCACGCATGATAATAATATTGCTGTTATTAAACGAATAATATTGCGTTGAGGTTTGGTCAATGTGTTAGTTGGCATGGACTTAAAAAGTCTCATTCTACTATACTCAAATATCCATTGCATGTAATCACTAAACTAAGACTTAGTGTAAATGAAAGAGTGAAGTGTCACTGCATGATGGACAATAAAACTGGTTAATAATGAGAAAAACCAAACAATCTGAGTGTTAGGTTCGAATTACAAGGTTCTCATTATTTTGGTTGATGAATGATTACTGGTCTCACAAAGCAAGTAAAGTGAAGTTAAAAGCTTTTTGCCAATCAAACTTGCAATGAAATAATTGCATTAATGAAATCAGTAGAAGGAAAACCACAATCTTAAGGAGATAGCAAACTAGCCATCTAGTAATTATTTTTCTGTCTCTAGATTTGAGATGTTGTCTAGGATGTTCTAGAATACAATTTACATTTGATATGAATGACATTAAATGTGTTAGTCTAGGAATGTTATTAAATTATGATATTAAATGTTGTAGTCTAGGAATGTTTTACACAACCTAGGTTCATAAATTGTATAAATGAAACAAATTCTAGAAACGGACTACAATATTCTCTCCATATTACGAGATATAACAGCAGCTCTTTTTCCCAATCAAAGCCATTTGACTCTCCAAAAATTGATGGCTTATGAAGGTCAAAGATGCTTAGTTCTCTTTATACATAGATGGAAGATGCTTTAATTCTATTATTCATAAGAAGTTTTGCCTTCGTTAACAACATTTTAATAGTTTTGTAGAGGGACCCCATCTAGACAATTACTTAAAATAGTTCTCTTAACATCAGTAGGAAAAAGCCTCGTGGCTTGTTATCAAGCTTATGAGGTAGTCCTATAAGGTGTTGTAGATCTAACAATTTGCATGTTAATACATCTATCACATACTTGTATGACTTAAAGAGGACGAGTAGTATTTCCCTAGAGTATTATGTTCCTTATTTTGTTGGATCCTTGCCAATTTAATCTTATTTGTTGTCTGTTTTTTGATCTTATGCTTTTTAATTGCCTTTTTCTTCTTTAAGTTTACTTTGTGTATTTCTTGCATGTATCTTTGCACTACCTTTTTCTTCTTTGTTACACTTTTTTTCACCCTTACACAACATTCTTACCCTTTTGTCGACATAAATATATTAATTATTTTAAATACAATACTATCAAACATTAAACAATTGAACTACAATAACAAAAAGATTAGTATGTAAGGAAAAGTATAACATCTTAAAGATCTTAGAGTAGATATACAAGATAGATATATAGTAGATGCCAATTTGGATGAGAAACTCAATTTATAATAATTTAACCATTGTCAAGACTTGTAGTCAATCATATCACCAAGACTTATCAATTTTGTAATTTTGATCAATATAACTCTAGTCAAGTGCAGATGCTTAACTTTGTCAAAAATCTTGCTAATATATTTCCAAAGATTTTATGCTTTTGTTTTGTTCTATATAAGAAGCATGGTGGATCATTGTTATTCAACAATTGTAGTAGTGAAGAAATCTCTTAACAGAGTTGGCTTAACAATCATTTTGTAAATCCTCTAACAAGGTGACATTTTTAGATTGAAGTGTTTTAAGACCTCTAACAAGGCCACTCCTCACAGGGTGATTCAAATCTTTTAACATGATCACACCTAACTGTGTGTTTTGTAACTTTTAACAAGGTTGGCTCCTAATAGGGCTCACTTTAAAAGAATGAAAATTTGTAATTAGTTGCATTGGTGGTTTTCCCAAATTGGGTTTCCACATTAAATCTTGGTGTCTCATGTATTCATGTTATTTGCTTACTATTTTATCTTTCTACAACTAAGTTACTAAAGGTTAATGCACATTATCTCAAGATTGCTTTGTTCACTGAGTTATAGTGAATATCTAGTTCTAACTGAGCTGCAAGGATTTGAGTTAATAAGAAGTTTGTATTGACATCTAAGGGATTTAGAATTGTTTTAGTGGTAACTGATTTGCCCCTCCCCTCTTAGTTACTCTTATATTTCCAACAAACATATGAACCTATATCTGAGCTTTGTAAGGTTTTATGATGTATTATGCATTTGGTTATTAATCATTAAGGGCGAGTTTGATATTGTATAACAAATTTCCTTTATTGGAGATTGTGAACTCAAAGCCAACTTGCGTACTTTGATGGCTATATATGTAATTTCATTAAGTCTTGTAAGGTAGTATCAATTTTGTAGTATGCTTAGTTGAAAAAGAGGATAGCTCAAGAGTTGCGAGTTTGGTTTGTAATTTGGAATATTTTGACCATAGTTGGGAAGGCCTTACAACTTGACATGTATTTGGTTCATTGGATGTAATTCAAGATTTGTTGTTAATAAAGAGATTTTTTTTCAATTGTATATTGGTTACTTTTTTTGTGGTTGTTATTTTATGGGGGCTTAGTTTTCTCCTTTAGGGATACACATGCCTTGTACTACATAAGAATGTGAGTGTTTCCAAGACTTTTGGTTTGAAGAAGGTAGTTGTGGTTAAGGTTTGTATTGATGAAAGGCAGTCTGAATTGAAGAAGCTACATGATCTTGTGATTAAGAACCGAGCTAAAGGAAATAAATCTTCTAATTAGATGATGGCATGCAACATGTATGATTCATTTGATCTTGAATGTAGCAGTAATAATAGATTTGAGATATTTGATGGAAGAGTTTGTTTCAACAATAAGCTTGGGAAGTCTTCTACATTGATTGATGAAGAGGATTTATGGGTTAATAATAAGCATGGGATTTATGTTCTATGAGAGAGATTTATTCATGTGTAACATGAGAGCAAGAGAAGCCCTACTATCAGCTCTTCCAGAGAATGAATACAATTAGCTAAAGTCACTTGAAACATCTTATGAAATTTGGAAAGCATTAGAATCTACTTTTGAAGGTGATACAATGCAAAGAGAATGAGATTGCAGAATTGGATGTGCATTTCAAGATGCTAAGATGATGGAAGAGGATAACGTAAGTAGTTATATTGTTAGAATATCAGAAATTGTTGCATGAATTCAATCTCATGGTGGAGCCAAGGAAGAAGATGAAGTAAAATGGAAGATCTTGAAAGGTTTGATACGACCATTCAAGCAAGTAGCTTGGATGATTTAGCTGGTAATGCCTTGCACTAAATATTTCACAAAGGAAATGTTTCTTGGAAGATTAGAATCTACAGAAGTAGATCTAAGATAGTCTGGAGATCTAGCTAGAGTTGAAACAACTTTTAGTGCCCTGAACATTTGACCTAATATGACAAGGAGTGCAAGCACATATGGAGATTTTGTTGGTAGCAACAGATTTGATGAAGACAAGAAGATTGAGGAAGGAATAACCCTTCTTGTGAGAAGAGAAAATGATGGTAAGAAAATCTTTAAATGTTGGACTCGTGATGAATTTGGTCATTATGGATCTAAATTTCCTAAAAGAGAGAAAAAGTACAAGGGAAAGATTAAGCCTAGAAGAGATAGAGATAGAAATTGTTTGTATGCAAATGAAGATGAAGAATTTGATGAGAAAGGTCAAAGTGAAAGTGATGATGAATTAGGATTTGTGGCTATCAAGGAAGATGATCTTGATAGAGAAATTAGAGAAGAAAAGAGCTCTAATTTCCCAAGTGGAAAAGAAATTTGATTGGATAGTTGACAGTGGTTGTTCACATCACATGACTGGTGATATGAATAAGTTTGTTAAGTTCAAGAATCATGATGGAGGTATTGTTAGAGTTGGTAACAATGCAAGCTATCATAAAACAAGAATTGGATCCATTACTCTTTATGGTAAAACTAACACTGGTGATGTTTATTTTGTTGATGGATTGAAGCATAACTTGTTTAGTGTTGGACAATTGGTGGACAAGTGTTATTAGTTGCAAATCACTGAGAATACCTGCATTATCAAAGACAAAGATGATAAGCTGATTGTAATAGACACAAGATCTAGAGGTAATGTATTTCAGTTGAATCCTACTGAAATGACATGTTTGGTAGCTAAAGTGGACAACAATTGGTTGTGGCATAGAAGATTCTGTCACATAAACTTTGATAATATTGTGAAGGTTAGTAGCACGTTTGCAGTTAGAGACTTTCCTAAGATTATAAAGCCTACTAATATTGTGTGTAAAGAATTTATTTTGGCTAAATAGAAGAAAGTATCACTTCCTAGCAAGAAGTTCACTACTATAGAGAAGCTGGAGATCATTCACACAGATGTGAGTGGTCCTTTTAGAACAAGAGGATTCTATGGTGAAAGGTACTTTATGATTTTTGTTGATGATTTCACTAGAATGATATGAGAAATATTTCTTAAAGAGAAATCTAAAGCTTTTGAGAAGTTCAAGATATTTAAGAATAGAGTTGATAATAAATTTGGTGTTAAGATAAAGTGTGAGAGATCTGATAGAGGAGGATAATTCACCTCTAGAGAGGTTTACATATTTTGTGAAGAGAATGGAATCAAAAGATAGCTATCTTCACCTAGAACACCTGAGCAGAATGGGATTACTCAAAGAAGGAATAAGTTAGTAGCAAAAGCAACAAGAGCAATGTTGTTTGAGAATGAATTTTTGAAGACATTTTGGAGAGAAGTAGTAAATACAATAGTGTACACTCTGAACAAAGTACAAATAAAAAAAGGTATGAACAAGACACCTTATGAACTATAGTCTGGTCATTCACCATCAGTTAGGTATTTCAGAATATTTGGGAGAAGATGTTATATTAAGAGAGATGATGACATTGCACTAGTAAATTTAGGCTTGAATTTCAACGCAAAAAGGTCAAAATTTCGACAAGAGTAGGTCGATAAGGTGACCAAACTTGCCGTCGGTCTTTTTTGGTCGATTTTTTGCCACATACATTCCACGTCAAAATTTTGACTACATAAAGGTCAACTTACCGACACAAATTTCGTCGCTTTCCCTGGTCCAAGCTGAAGTGATATTACCTCATTTGCCAGCGGTGCTCATCGAAATTTTGACGTAAACCTTCATAGTGGTGCATCAAAATTGTGACAAATCCAATTCACATTTCTCCTCTAGTGGCATACACGCGACGCCAAAGTGGACCAATTTTGTGTCGAAATTTCGACCAAAATATTGCATTTTCACCGAAATTGCAACGAAAGCGTTTTACATTTTTCGCCGGTGCCATACTCGCGACGCCAAAGCAAACCAGTTTTGCGTCAAAATTTTGACCAAAACATTGCATTTGTGTCGAAATTGAGACGAAGATATGTATAAATTTCGACGAGCTATCCCATTTATTGTAAAAGCTTTGCTCTCATAGCAGCCTTCTAAACTGCACAAAACTTGATTCTAAAGCATAATTGCTCGGTGCATGAGAGTTAGGGTATCGTGCACATTTCTACCTCCACACCATTTTTTTGTTTTTCACATGATTTATTTCATACAAAACAATGGGAAGGAGGAAGAAATGTGCACGATATCCTGAGTCTCCATCGAGCAATTATGCTTTACAACTCAAATTTTGTGTAGTTTAAAAGGCTCCTGTGAGAGAAAAGCCTTTGTAATAATTGGCACATCACCTCTAAATTTTGGTTCCTACAGGGAAGAATAAAATTAGGAAAGAATTATTTATCAGGAATGAAAGCCAATAATTTCATCTATTTTTCAAACAGATAAACGTGACAAAAAAAACTTACAGTCCCAATCACATCATCATAAGAGCGCATATATAACTATAACTATGTCTAAAACCAACATAATTTACAAATATCCACAATTCAAATATTATCCTTTGATATTTTCTTTAATGCAAAGTTTTAAGTCAACTATGTTATCGCCTTGGATGTAATACCAAACTATCATTAGGCTAAAGACTGCAGCAAGATTTATGATTTACAAATGCAAGGAGAATTACCCAACCAAAGTAGAAAATGACATGAAAAGTTAAAAATCTATCAATTAACAATCTAGATGAAATATTTCTAGCAATTGAACTGTACATTATAGAAACAAAAAATTGCCTTAAAATTGACACCTCACCAGTTATTCATTTGCATCCGTAATGGCTTCACAAAAGTTGAAAGCTTACGATTTGTCAACAACACAAAAGGCACTCGTAGTTCAGCTGCATCAATAAAACTAAAGTAATTCAATTGCATGGTGAGGGAAAGAGACTGTCAATATCGATTGTGGAGTTGCAGATAGGTAAGCGATAAACATAAAAAGGTAGTACAATATTTTAGTAGCAATTGTGTTTATTTTATTGTTTTACTGGATGAAAAATTTAGTCCTAATGTGTATCATTTGTCTTGTTAGGTGTGTTGATATTTGATTTAGTTTAGTTTGGATCACTTTTCAGTTCATTATTCTTGCATATAGTTATTGCATTTTTTTGCAACTAGAAAGAAAGATTTAGTAAACTAACTAAACCTTTCATAAAATGATGAATTACATGGATCCTTTAGAAACTCAATAATTCCAATTAAATAGCTGAAACTTGGACATCATGTATCATTCAGGGATTGCAAATGGATTTAGAAATTATTCTAAAATATTGTGTTTGTAGAAAAACACTAGAAAAGATGTGCAGTCAATAGACACTTAATAAAACTAATTTAAGTGCAAGTACTATGCAACCATTGAGAAATCCAAGTATGCTTAAGGGTTGAGGGTAGTAGGGAGGAATTATGTATGTAGTTAATAGTAGTGCAACATAGACTGGTTATGAGGGGCACTATGTTATACAAAGTTCTATGTTACGGGCACTTTGTGGAATAAGCAATGACAAAGAATTAGGGCATCATTTAGGGATTCTAGGTGGTACTGCAAAATTGCTAAAATTGTTGCCACATGGTCTGGAGAGAGAAAGAAATTCCACATCCTTCAATCTAACCTTAGTTCTCTTTTGAAACTCTGAGTGGATTTGTGTGTTAAAGCTTTGCTAGCATTGATTGTAACAACAAGAATGGATATTCAAAGACTATTGCAATGAAGGAAGTATGCTAGTAGAGATACAAATGGTTTTGGGGAATGTCAATGAAGATGGAATACAAGCCTTACGATCCTCTCAAGGTGATGGGATTGGGCCTTAAACTCATCCTGTACAATGCTTGAGCATATCCCAGTGTAGCTCCAACAGACCAACCAATTGATCCATACTGCATCTGAAACTCATACCTACAAAATCAACATTAGAATGAATCATTCAACATTGACACAAGCCTTAAGAAAAATAATGTCACAAATTATTGATTCTTCAAACTAAACCTGATAACCAATTCCAAATAGGGGCATAAATAATTGCAATAAATTGTAGGAACTATTTCAACGCAAATTTGTGACTTACAGGTAACAAGCTAGTCAGTTAGACAAATCATGTATTATAATTTTATGAACTTTGTTGTTCAATAGTTTCTTGGTTAGATCAACATTTTAAATCATACACTATGATCCATCATCAAAATAAATGAGTCAGAAATTTAATTATATAAACTTTTGCAAGAGATTTTGCATTACCTGCATTTCTCTGGGAGTTTAAGCTTCTGGAAGTTGAACCAAGAGTCACCAGTTTCTGCAATGACAACTGTCTCATTTGATAGCATGGCCTACAAATAAGAAGTGTTTACTCATTAATCTATAGGAACAACAAAAAAACCAAGGATTGAAGTACCGACTAAACTATAAGTCATTTTATGATATGTAGTGATTCTCAATAATTTTACCTGGATGTGTTTGAATAACAATTTGACTCTAAGAGCCTCGTTTGGAGCACCTTTCAAGGGAACGCCGTGAGGCAGAAATATATGCTAATAATTATCGAAGGCCATTGTATTGTGCTTCAACTTCTTTGCGATGGCTTCTAAGAAGTCTTTCATTAATATACACCCAAAAGTAGGTCCATTTGTGATAGTTACCAAATTAGGCTGCACAATTATAGCTTTCTCCTTCTTCAAGAGTAATGCATATTTCATTGAGCTATATTCATTAAAAATGGGCCTTGCAAATAAGTAAGCATCTATAGACTCAACTATTTCAGCATAGAATGCAATATCAACTACACCCCAGTAAGTTCTTATGAAATGTGGAAGAGTCTCTGAAACTTTACCCTTAGTCGATGGCATTGCGGCCACAACATAACCTGAAGCATTTTTCAATTTCGTAAATGCATCTTTTGCCTTAACAACCCTCAGCTGTGGACCCCTAACCAACACTTGCTTAACTATTGCATTTAGGAACTCTATAGTTGTTTCCACAGCTACTTCCAAACTTCTTGGATTGCTTAGCCTATAGTTCATGCTAGCCAAAAAAACTATTAAAAAAATAAGTTACAAGTGCTTCAAATGCAATGAGCAATGCAAGAGTTTCATGACATACAAACCTTGCTTTCAATTTAATTAATGGATTTTGTGACCCACCAAGATCTTTCAAACATTGGAAAACTATAAGAACATGTCATGGTGAAACAAAACAAAAAGCACACTTCTAAATTCATTCTGCAAAGGGTACACACACATTAAAAAAAATAAAAAGGGAATAAAGTTTACACATCAACCCAATGTCTTGAATGATAATTTAAACATTACTACTGTCAAACAAAGTATTGGAAATAGTGTGTGTGGTGAACCTTGCATGCTAAAAGATAAGATATATGCTTTGCATATACCTTAGGACATGATACAAGCTGTTTCACAAGCAACACTAAACATTCCAATTTTTTTCTCGTTTACTAGAGTGATGATAAACTATATGCAAAGTAGAAGTAGTGCAGCATAATAGATGATTAGTATCTAGAATTTTTAATACTGAAAATTATAAAGAATGTAATACTCATAAGTGTCACTACCTAAGAGAATGCAACCCAAGTTTATCATGATCTTTGTAGAATTCATTGCATTGGGAATATCCTACTTATTTGCAAACACTAGTAACATTGCATCTCGTAGTTCATCTTGCAAGAACAAGAAAATTAAATGATAAAAAATAATTCTACGGATAACATGAAAATAATTGTTAAAAGAATGAGGCCAATTTTACACATAATAACCAAAGTTGCCACCCATGAGAAAGACATGAAATCTTCTTGATCCATTTTCCAATTGTGTTTATACAATCCTAAAAATTCACTTTGATAGTTCTGACTAATTATTGTTGGAAGGATTTTATTTGCTTCATCAAACGAGTGTATATTGTAGTCTTGGCTTCTTTTATTTTTCAAGATAGTATCATTACTCATCTAGTGTTGTTCAATCTGAAAGGATGATATTGATATGTTGTTTTTCTATAACAACCAAAACAAGGGGTTGTTAACCTTTACACAAACAAGGGATCAAAGCATAAACATAGGGCATCAACAACACAACAAAATAAACCTTTTCCTATGCACTTGGACAAAAGTCTAAGCAACGCTATTGTTAGGATTGCAACAAAGGAAACCCCACTATAACCTGTCAACAAGGCCCAAGAGTGATTATTTAAGAGTCAGCATTATCAGTAGAATTTTGTTCAAAACAGAAGTGGGAGCAGTAACTTCAACAACATAGGCCACAAGGCTAGCAGGCATCGTACCTGAAATACGGTCTAACATCCAAAATTGTGACAAGAATGGAAGCGATAGAAGTCTAACTCAGACCAACAGCATAAGAAGCATCAATATAATCAAAAAAAGTTTCTTCTTTATTAGAAAACAAGTCCTCAAAAGGAAAATCTAAAATAGAATCATAAGCTCTAATTGCAAATGGTCATTTTCCACAGCCCTCCATCAAGTGACAGCACCTATCCAACACAAAATGGCAATCATTAGGCATGTATCCTATAGAGATGCAATCTCTACAAAAAAATGGAAAACCCTCATATTCAATGCTTCACCCGTGGCCTCTCATCAATCATGATTGAAGTGGAGAGATCTCTATTTCAACTAGAATACAAACGTAGAATAGCCCAAAATTGTACTAGATCCATCCAATTTTAGGAACTAGCAAAGGGAATTTCCAATGGCCTTGAGAAAAACAACTCACAAAAGTGAAATGAAGATGAGGAAGGAAAACCCAAACATAACTCACATAGGTATAGCTCAATGTCACCAAACATTAGGGACTTCAAAGAATTAGTCACCCAACGGTGTAAATCTTAGAGGCACTAGAGACTCTAAGAATTTATAGACCATACTTCTGCACTAATAAAAGTTCATGTTATCACCACAAAATATGACAAACTATGCATAAGACTTGACAGCCCAAGCATAGCTCCTTCAACCAAAATTTGACAGACAATTAGCTAGAGCATTCAGCAGGTCTAGAACCACCAACAAGAGAAAATATCCTAGCACCTAGAAGCCTAGCTTAGCGCTACACTAGGAGAGTCAAACCCGAAAAAAAACCATCCAATGGATCTCTTCTGATGGGGTGTGTTATGAGTATATTAAGTTCCCCTCTTTCTCCAGAGTGGAAAACATCATGAATTTTGAGTTCAGATCTACGTTATGTAATACTGCTTTACTCATGTTTAGAGACCCTTACAGTATATTTAGAGATAATTAGTATATCTACTCTATAATAAATGGTAGTGTAATAGCATACTAGCATCAGAGTTCATAACCCACATCAAAAGTGGTTAGTTACACAAGAAGAAGCATCGAACATGGGACATGAGAAACAAATTCAGATTGATTTGTCCTCTATTATCAAAGGATCATAGTAAGGCACAACACAAATTCTCAAATATAAATAATAGTCAACTGTCATTTTACTTAGATCCCTATGAAAATGTAGCATTGAAATACAATATACATTGGAGTTAGGAATTTGGCTGACAACCAAAATCAATTGAATTGAAACAAGAAACTTCACCAAAGAATCAACTAAATATGTAATTTTAAGCATATTTTGCTACTCAAAATGTTACGACTTCTTCCTTCTTGACCTTAAACTCATGACATTTTCTAGTTTTACAAGGGGAAACACGATCTCTCCAACTGTTAACTCTAAATGGCTTCCACCTTAGGCGCATAGAGTCTTTGAACTAGATAGATGAAATACACAACCATGCTGAAGACCATGGAAATAGAGGATAACATGGAAAATACCAAACAACAAGTTGGATGATGATGAAGACTACAGTGAAGGTAGAAGATCCCATACATCATCAATTAATACCAAACTACCAAATGGAGTATACAAACTTGAAAAGATAAGACACACCTTACAACTAAATGAAACTCTAGAAGCTACCATCAAATGGCATGACATTGAATCATTACCAATAAATGAATAAAACATAGAGAAGCTACTAGATATGGTATTTCTATTCATTTTTCAAACAAAAGAGTGTAGTAGGTATGCAACCACGACTAAGGAAAGTGCAATTTCACACCATTTGCCATGTTGATGTTGAGATACAGACCTGTGCAATCCAATCTCCCAAGGAATAGACAACACCACGTATCACCATCTTTGCCAAAACAAGAGTTGTCATAAAGCGATGTTAGAATAGTTACTAAAATGGTCATAAATTATGTTGTTATAGTAAAAGAATACTTCAACTTAAGAAAAAAAACTATACAATATTAAAACATGATATTGTGCTTTAAAAACTAAAAAGGTACCTGTAACGAAGAACTTCATTTCGACTTGCTAATTGGTTTTCACTATTAACTATAAGCTTATCTTTAAAGTTTGAGCTTCACTTGGTTTCGAGAATAGTTAAATATTCTCTACTTAACAGGGCCAACCACGTGAAGGTGGAAGCTCATTTGCCCCCCCCCCCCCCCCCCCCCCCCCCCCCGCCCCCAACATCACTCTAAATTCCCTATTAACATTTAATAACATTCAATTCATCCATTTTTGAAATATAACATTCAATCATTATAATCACATGATAACATTCATTAACACGTAAAATTCATAAACACACAACATTCATGAATAATTCAAAAGTAAGTCATTCATGAATAATTCATTAACACAATATTCATTAACACCCAATATTAATGAATAATATTCATTAACACAATATTCATTAACAATATTCAAGAGTAAGTCATTCATGAATAATCGTATCTTTTTTTCTTTCTTGCCGTATCTTTTTTTCATAAAATTTCTAAGAGGAATATCAATGTCCTCGTCATCCCCATTAACATTTAATAACATTCAATTCATCCATTTTTGAAATATAGCATTCAATCATTATAATCACATGATAACATTCATTAACACATAAAATTCATAAACACACAACATTCGTGAATAATTCATTAACACGCAACATTCAAGAGTAATTCATTCCTAAATAATTCATTAACACCCAACATTAATGGATAATATTCATTAACACAATATTCAAGAGTAAGTCATTCATGAATAATCATTTCTTTTTTGCTCTCTTGCCGTTTCTTTTTTTCATAAAATTTCTAAGAGGAATATCAATGTCCTCGTCATCCCTCTCCTGTACTGGTTCTAACACATGTCTCCTCCTCATCCGTTTAGGAACATCATGAGGTTGTTGCACCAAAGGGGGGTCCGTTGCAATAACAAGTACTCCATGAGTTAAATTTGCACCATTTTATATTAGTGAATTATGAGTTTTTATTTAAGTAAAAGAACTATAAATCAATAAATTAATTTAAAAGAACAAAACATAGATTTTCTTTACCTGAATGTGCAACATGATCTACCTGCTGATCAGTTTGAACATCCTCTGGCACTCGGTCAGCACAACATGATTCTGTATCCTCAACACAAAAAGGTTACACCAAGTTCAATTAAAGATGTTAAATTGTATTAATAATTATATAATTAGTTTTAAATAACAAATGAGTACCTCCATCGATAGTACAATGCACATCAGGGGCTTCATGATGCTGCGTATGATCTGTGTCACGATTAATAGGTTGCATTGCAATATCATGCACATTATTATCAAATAAATTGTTACTCACTTATTCAATTCTAATATATATGTTGGCATATTTACCTATGCACATGATGCAGGAGACTATTCGGTTGGGGCAATGGAAGTTTGCCGTAGGCATTCAGCCACCACTGCATAGCCTTGCTTGAAGGCAATTGTTTTGTGTTCTTCTGTGGCCTCCAGATTAAAATTAGCGCCCTGCATTTTTTTATTAATCAACAAAATTATTTGCATTTTATAAATTATTTTTCTTTGCAATTCATTTATTGCTACTTACAATGCGTGCTTTGATTTTTGAATATCCCCCAGAGCCAAGTCTGTACTGCCCAACCTTTTCCAGCCTCACCGTTGTTGCCTCTGATGTGTCCTGCAACCTATGAAAAGTTTGAAATATGTTAGATGATATAGATATAAAGATCAGTACTAAATAGTGGATTATTATATGGTATGAAGGTTTTAGCATAAAGTAGCATGTTCCACCAAAAATATGAAAAAAGTGAAGAAATTATAGCATCATACCTTTAATTGACATGTGTAATCATGCTATTTATGCATGGAGTTCATGCTAAGTATCCATATTCTGACATCCCTCTCCATAAAATTACACATCAATTTCGACAATCTCTATTATCCATTGTCACACAAAGTAAATGATAAGCTAAAAGTTGAAACAACTAGTAGATTTTATAGATTAAATTTTTATCCCTACGTTCCACACTCAAAGTGTTTTTATCCCCAAGGATGCAACAGGTATAAACTTGAGGGCGAATGTCAGATTTTAGATTGTTTTAGTAGCATTCCTTTTTAACCGTAGCTGAAAAGTAAGTATTTTTTTGTTTTCAATTTAAAAGACATCACCTTTGTGCATCACATTACAATGATTGAATATCATTTATCACCTATATTGCTAACACATACAACTATGGTACATGTAGTTGAGCATTACTATATTTTCAAGACATAATATAGCTATATGTGAAGTTATAAGTGCACTACTTATATCTTATGTAGGATTTATGCCTAGATTGAGATATATACAGTTGTGTCAGCATTGAGATTGAGATTTATAAGCAATTGTGTCAGCATATGAATTTAGGATTTATAAGTAGTTGTGTCAGTTATATCTTATGTAAGATTTATGCCCAGATTGAGATTGAGATTTATAAGCAATTGTGTCAGCATATGAATTACATACCTTTCATCAATAGATAGATTAAATTGAGCTAGTTGAAATTGTTGATACTGAAGTTGAACCCTAAATTTTCTCATTAATGTACTAGTAGTTAATACTATTGCATACCTTTTCGAATTTGCTGGTGTACTTTCTTCTAGATTTGCTAGTGTACTTTCTTTTAGACGTTCCCTTTTCTCCTTTGCATCCAAAATGAACTCATTCCAGTCTCTCACTGAAACAAAGGGAGGACGCTCGTACTTTGGGTTTAGGACGAGGCTCTTTCTATATGTGTCCCTCACAACCTTAAGATGTCTGGAAGCTTTTTGTAACAATTTCTTATGATCAAAAATATTACTACCAAACTCATGCTCTATATCTTTGATGAGCTCATCTTTTAATTTTTGATCTTGGTAGTTCCACCTTTTAAGAAAAAAAAAAAATTGTTAGATATAGCTAGTATAAGAAAAGACCCAAATGAAAGGAAAAATGTTGCACCAATTAATGATTTGAAGAAAAACAGTGGGATAAAATTAGTTCAGTTATGATGTTCCACCTTTTACGTATGGTGGGCCCGAATCTTCGCAGCGTGAGGTCATAAAGCCTCCTATAAAATGTATCGTTTCTTGCAAAAAATGTCATGGGATAATTAATAGTAAGAACCATTAAAATGAATCATGCGAAGAATACTTTTTATAGTGAATAACAAATACATAAAATGAGATACATTTCATCTTTTTAGTGATCTATTTCAGGGTTGGAGGATCAACTTGACCAAAATTGACCAAAAAAGAAGTTTGGAAAAAAATTTAAAATGTCTAAAACTAGTCAAACTCTACCAGGGTTCTATTGTTGATGTTCTGAAACTAAAAAATGTACTGTGACTATATTAATCAATATACCTTGAAAAAAAAATACAGTGCATAATACATGTAACTAGCCATGACCTTCATTTTTTGTCATTCTTAATTGATGCTGTCATTGATCATACTTGGGATATTATGGAAAACAAATATTGCTAAAATAGACAATGAAGCTAAAAGTGAGCACTCTAAAATTCTAACAGGCAATAGCAATGATGTGGGAAATCATTGAAAACTGAACATTGAATATGAAAGAAGACTCCCACTTTTGGTTCTCTATACAAAAATTGGTTAGTATCTTCTACTAAAAGCATGAAATTGCAATGTACCGAATTGCTAAACTAGAGAATTACTAGTATAGACAAAAGGTCATTGATAATTCAGATGATCCTACCAAACCACTTCCTATCATGTTTACGTCTTGCAAGAAAATCCTTATTACAATATAAAACAATATTATTTAAAGTGCATGGTATCTTAGGACATTTCAAAGGCATTGATTCATCATCGTCAATCAACAACGATGTCTGCATAGCTCCCATGCTAGAAATATGGGTAGCTCCAAGAAATGACAGTGAATTATCACCAATACATGCCCTATGATCTGCATTTGGTGGAGTACCAGACGGTGCATCTCCTACCACAAAAAAAACAATACACTATGTGATGCACCCAAGATTAAAGTACATATTATCAACTCATAATTAACACAAAACCAAATATAGCAAAACAAGGATTTACCAGCTAGACGTCCCCTTGTTGCCGACATTGCAGTCGACAATCTCGTACAGGCCTCCGTCAACCTCTTAGGAGTCTCTTGCACTGGATGACTTGAACAATACATTGTTAGCAAAGACATTCTGAAATAATAAAAGTAAGAGTTAAGAAGTTTTGAATGTTTGAAATAAAAAATTCTTTCTAACTTGTCAACTAAAAGATTATTTTACCAGTGGCAGTCAGAGCTCTACTACTACCGGGCTCACCACGTTGTCCTTGACCAAGTTGTGGATCAATTGCCAAAAATTCTTGTATAACAAGAATTTAGTAGTTAAAGTTTCTTACAACTCTTTAAAAAAATTGCATCAATAAAGTATTTTTGCCAATATTACATATTTTACTTCACAACATAAAAGATTATAAAATACAAATATTTATTAAACTTTTCTTATAACTAAATATTCATTGGAGCTTACTTCATAACGACGAGCTTGCACTTTCAAATCTGATAGCCTCTTCATCATCTCCTCGGATTCCATATTTGCCTCATCCAAAATTTTCATTGCTTCTAAATTAATTTTTTAAAATTTTTTCTTCAACATTTTTATGAAATCGGGAGTTTCAGCAATATCCTCATCAGAAGGCGTAGCTAGTGGCTCGACACTTATTGATAGTACTTTACCCTTATCTTGAACACCAAATTGTGAGAGAAATATCAGTAAAACTATCATAAAACTAAAAAATCATAAATAAAATAACGTAATAATATAACATTTTTCAACTATCTAATTTGTACAATTTCAAAAAGGTTTACCCTCGCTGAAGAAGGGGTGGGAGTAGCATCCTAGTGACCTCTATCATCTTTCGGATCCATATCGTCCTGTCACAAAGATTAAACATAAAAAAATCAGCTAACTGAAAGCAATAGATAGCAAAAAAAAACTTATTAACAAAATGGTAAATAGTACTTACACCGTAAATAAAATAACATAATAATATAACATTTTTCAACTATCTAATTTGTACAATTTCAAAAAG
The DNA here is from genome assembly GCA_028749045.1 of Cupressus sempervirens. Classification (NCBI taxonomy): domain Eukaryota; kingdom Viridiplantae; phylum Streptophyta; class Pinopsida; order Cupressales; family Cupressaceae; genus Cupressus; species Cupressus sempervirens. Next base: position 556,224,775 of record CM053787.1, on the reverse strand, counting down.
TTTTACCCTTGCTAAAGAAGGGGTGGGAGTAGCATCCTGGTGACCTCTATCATCTGTCGGATCCATATTGTCCTGTCACAAAGATTAAACATAAAAAATTCAGCTAATTGAAAGCAATAGACAGCAAAAAAAAAACTTATTAACAAAATGGTAAAGAGTACTTATAGCCCTCATGATAGTAACTTTGTTTGTATCTATGCGATTTAAATGGTAATCGATTAGTAGTTCTTCCCTTGCACTTATTGATTTTATTGCACAAACAAAAACTTCATTCCCCTCACGCGCCTCAAATATGCAATTGGGTTTCTTACTAGTTGAAGAAGGTCGCATACTATTTATAAAACCTATAATATTACCTATTGCTTTTGGTCTCCCATAAATGTACATAGAAAATCTTTTACTTTGATCTTTTTTTTGTTGTTGTATATAATTAGCTGATACCCCATACCTACGCATACTTTTTTTATACCGAACAATCTGCATCCAATCATTATAATTGTAACATGGACCGACATACTTGAACAATTCGACAACTTTTTTGTAACCTACCTTTATCCCATCCATGGAAAATAGGCCCAAACCATGTAATGAGGATGGAGCAATGTGATATATCCTCTCATTAACACAAAAATTTGTGTTAATTGGAGGTAGCTCATTGGGTACCCATTCTTTCTCAATGTGTGAGTACCGAAAGGGCACCTTGATGTCGCCTTTGGTCTCATCATCATAAGAACATGACCCCCCATTAGCAAGGAAAAATTGCATGCATTTCAAATTTTTTTCTATTCTTTTGACCTCTAGTTGATCTCCCTATTTTAGCCATACTACATGTAGAGATTTCATCTAGCAGTTCCTCATTTCCCTCATTCGATGTAGATAGATCCGACAAGTACCTATTTGGTGGGTCCTGCAATCCATCAAATGGAAAGTGAAAGTGACAAATATAAAATGTAGTAAGTTGAAAGTGATTATACAATTATATTTCTATATGGACCTTCTTTGTCTATATATACATTATATGATTATATAATATGTCTATTTATAACATACGTGCTCAATGATAAACAAGAAGAATATAAGAAAATTATGTCTATTTATTGACTTATACCTGCTGATCCATGTCACTGTGCACAATCCACGCCAAATGGGTCAAATTTCTTGTAGTCAATTGACTGTTTGCAAAAAGGGTGACAATTAGACACAATATAAATATTGGTAATTATAAATAACATATGTTGTAATCATTAGAAATGAACACAATAAATATGTAATCAAATTTTCTGAATATGTTAATCATTTACTTTAAGTTAGCTAAAAATTACATGATACACATTTGCTACAAATAACTTAGAAGACAACGTGAACAATAGGCAACATCGCAAACATGAACAAATTTCCCTTATATATGGAATGCAAGATCGTCAACAGAAGGGGTGACGATGTACCTCTAGTCAATTGACTATTTGCAAAAAGGGTCATAATCAGACACAACATAAACATTGGTAACTATAAATAACATATGTTGTAATCATTAGAAATGAACACAACAAATACGTAATCAAATTTCCTGCATATGTTAATCATTTATCTTAAGTTAGCTAAAAATTACATGATACGTGTATGCTACAAATAACTTAGAAGACAACATGAACAATATGCAACATCCTAAACATGAACAAATTTACCTTAATATATGGAATGCAAGATCATCAATAGAAGGGGTGACGATGTTTATAGTCATTGATTATCTTCATCATCATCATCATCATCATCATCATCATCATCATCATCATCATCATCATCATTGCCATCATCACCATCATCATCGCCATCATTGCCATCATCATCGCCATCATCACCATCATCATCGCGATCATCGCCATCACCATCATCATCATCATCATCATCATCATCATCATCATCATCACCATCACCATCATCGTCATTATCATCATCTTGATCTTCATCATCTTCAATATATTTTTCTTCCATAACATTATACTTTATTGGCCTTCCTCTTGGATCATGTCTAACAACAAATGACCAACCCTATTTATTTGGAACCTCTGAGTAAAACACTTGCTCACATTGGCTTGGAAGAACATAGGGCTCATCTCCAATTGGCTCAAACGACTTTGTATTGATCATTGTAAATACATTATCATGTTGAATAACCGTTCTATCTGGATCATTTTGATTTAGTCGTAACCTGTACCATTTGATGACGAATAGAACTACTTTGAAGGTGTTAAATTCACACTCAATTATATCATCCAAGATGCCATAGTATTGATTTTGATATTGTTGAGGATGTATGTCATTTCTAGATGATATATTGGTGACCTCAAAAACTGCAGTTATCCCAGAATCACAAGTTTTCTTTGTGTCATCCAACCTTTTTATGCGGAATTTGTGGCCATGATAGTACATAGCTTTGTGGTGCTTGACCTGAAATTTTTGAAGTGTGTGTATATTATTAGCATTGTGAGTTGATACGAAACATACGTCAAGTTATGATCATTAATAAATTTCTACGTACCTCTCCACCTCTTAAACCCTTTACTAGATCAACTACCATCGACATAACATTGGAATCTCCATTACGATGAGCTTCTGTAACCAATGAAGCAACACCTTCCCATGTTAATGAGCAACCATTTTGTTGACATCGTTCAATCCATTCCGTCATCCAATCAAGATTGTTCGCAATATACAAATGTATTGCATCCCACTCTTGACCACCTGTTTCAAAAAAATACACTAATTAAAAATAACTTATATTGAAGATTTATATGAATTAATTAACTACAATAACATCTTAGATTTACCTCTCACTTTCCTCAATCTACCTTTTCCCATCAAGTACTCTCTTTCGGATTTGTTAATTGAGTTGGGATCCCAAATACGATCTACATGGATGTTTGCTACAAACTTAGGAAGATATTCAGTAATGTACACCATGGTCTAGTATACCATATATCCCTCCACCATAGAAACCTCGGGATGTGCTCTCTATCGAACCAAGCCTTTCAAAAATTTCAAGTGCCTCTCAATCATCCACATTGACCTGGTTGATACAAGTCCACACAATTCAATCTCCTCAACTTGATGTATGAGGTAGTGTTCTTGTGCATTGAAAAAACTTGGAGGTAGACACTTTTGCATTTCACACATCAGAAGAGGAATTTTTCTCTTCCAATATTTTATATCTTCTTTATTGATTTCTTTAGATGAAAACCACCTTATGTATTTTCCAAGATCATATATAACCTATTTGACATTGTTGGCAAAGTGGTGTGGGAGAGATAGAGGTAGAATGTACTACAATATTTGTAAAATGATCTTGTCAATATTTTATAAAAGAATGCAATTAAAACTACATGCAGTATATAAATATATAGTGAATACAAAATAACATGAATTACCTTAATAAATGTATGCCAATCGTGTGTTTTCAACCTTGGCCCAAATTCACTTTTATTTGATATGACATTTTTTATGTTCGCAGCAAATCCTGTGGGAAATCGTATTTTTTTTTATGACTTCTTTTATAGCATTGCTCTACTGCTCTGATAATAACCAACTAAGAGCACTTGTATCAATCCAGTCTCCATTGTTATTTGGTCGAATACCATTTTTCATTGCATGGTTGGATTCTTCAATGTCACTACAAGTTTTGACAATTTGATCTTTGTCACGCCTTCCATCCAAGATTTTCCATAATGTCTCTACTACATTCTTTCCAATATGCATAGGATCAAACAAATGCACAATTGGGAGTTTCTCGTAGTACGACAACCTAGTAAATTACGTAGGATAAATTTTTAGTCCTTTTGGAAGTTGGACATTGATGTCTTGACGACCTTCACAACCATCAATCACATCATTAGTAAACAAAACACAATATCGAAATATAAATTTGAAACAAAAAGCATCAAATGGAATGACATTACCTTGACGATTTATTTTATTGTATGCCAACTTCCATAGGCGAGGTTTCATTCTCTATGGCTTTGACATAGTCTCTTCTAGACCATTGAAAAGATGTTTTTCGGTAATTCGGTACTTATGATTTCAGTGCAAAAAGTGTCTATTCTCATCAAACACCTACTTTCTTAAACTTTTTGAATGATGAGATTTCGTCTTTGGACCACAAACTGGACATGCAAATTTACCCTTTGTTTGAAGACCTACAAGATTGTGTATAAATGGATTAAATGTGTTAACTTTGACATACCAAAAAAGAGGTGTCAAGAAGAGAACATACCACAAAAATGTGTTAGCCCAGGGGCATCGTGTATTGTCCATTCAAGCATTGCATGAAATTGAAATTGTCTTTGTCTATTGGTCTACAAATGTCATACATAGTAACCCCATTCCATAACACCACCAACTCATCGATAAGGTGTTCAATATATATGTTGATATCTTTGACTTGGTACTTACCTAGTTGAATGAGCAAAAACATTACATAATTATTTTGACCATTTGATGGATTAGTAATAATAAATTAATTTAGATGACCACTAAATCAAATTATACTTGGAATAATTAGTGTCAACATTATGTGCTCTCTCTTTATGGACAACCAAGTGTTATTGTTGATAACAAAAACAGGCCACACTGAGTAAGTAGATCTCATCTCTCCATAAGGATTGACACCGTCTATTGCCAATGAAAGCTTGAGATTACGAGGTTCTTCTTTAAAGTGTGGCCATTTTTTCTCTATTTCCTGAAATGCCAAACCATCTGTAGGCATTCGCATAATGTCATCTTGACTTCTATTGTGTACATGGTAATCCATAAATTGTGCCAAGCTATTGCACTTGAATAATCATTGCAGACGTGGAATAATAAGAATATGTCGGAGAACCTTGTGAGGCACCATTTTTGTTAATCAATTTGATTGATATCTACTGATATGACAAGTAGGGCATTGTGTTGCAAATTCATGTTGTTTATGATATATAATATGATCGTTCGGACATGCATCTATTGTTTGATACTCTATTCCAATATCTTTCATGATGGCAGATAATTCTCGGTATGAGCGAGGTAGAATGTTTGATGGTGGTAACAAACACTCACCTATCAACCTACGACCAAAAATATAATTTCTTAATTTAAAGAATATTAATTGCTACACGAACCCAATGTTAATTGTAAGGGAACTACGAGTAAAATAATGAAAGAAGATGGCATACCTTAATATACGTGTCATTGCTACATTGGATAAACCATTCATAACCTTCAAGTTCACCAATAGCAATACAACAAAAAGAAGAGTTGTTTTGGAGCCTTCATATAGGGACTGGTGTGCCTTCTCAAGTAAAGGTACATCAAACTCTGCATCATCATCACCATCATCATCATCATCATTATCATCTTGATCATCGTGATCATTTTGATCATCCTGATCTTCATCATCCTGATCTTCTTCCATGGTATCATTACCTTCTACTTCAATATTCACACCTCCATGTTCCCTCGTTAGGAAATCCACATTCTCCGAATTGTCATGGTCCATAACATGAAACTCAAGGATGTTGACCTATATGAAAATGATGACCTTATATTAACCATGAACATGATGTCATCATCAAATCATGTCTTATGTAATTTATAAACTATTAAAATACATTCCAATGGGTGATACTCGTTTCCCCCTTCAATGTGACCATGTTGCCTACAATGTTGCTCAGCTGTTGTGATTAGATATCTTCGAGTCTTTAAGCCCTTACACATTTTGCAAGGACAATAACATTTTCCATCACCTTTTCTTTTTAAGTTAGACCATAGTCTAGCAATTGTCTCCCTATTTTTTTGTGCATTGATATCGTCAAACATGGTCTTTCTTGAATGGAATGACTCGTTGGTGGAAGAAGGATGATTTGTTTGCAACCTGCAGATGGAGTAGTAAGAGGAAGACACATATAAAAAGGAGTTAGGTCTCTAAACCAAGTAGGAGTTAGGACATGCTGGAGTGGGGTCAGCCCAAGATATTTTGGAATCTTGAAGAACCTGGTAAAGGGTATCTGGAAAGGTGAAAATAAACAAGTATTTTTACAGCTACAAAGGAGGAATCGAGAGCATTATAAATAATGAAGAAGAAACTTAAATCCATACAACTTCACCTCTATTTACAATTTGACCTTTTTGCAAGTGAAATATGACAATATACAAAATTTTCAATCACATTTTCACTTAAAAAAGAACACCAAATATACCTTTGCTACAATATCTTTGCTATCAAATTCTTCAGAACTGCAAGCTCCTGTGCAAAAAAAAGATGAGATGTAATAAGTAATTTTTGATGGGCAATATTTAAACAAATCAACTATCAAAAAAACAATTTATGAAATTCAGTTGCTTTATTATGTACTGAAGACTTGGCAAGATGTTCCCAAGTCTATCTATAGAATGCCTATCTGCATGGTTGTTTGCAAATAGTCTAGTATGGTGCCGCTTTTGAACAACAACAAATATCACTGGGGCTGGTAATTTGGCTCAAGAGATGCACAAGCTTGTTGACACCACACAACTTTTAGTTCATCATATAGCATTCAACTGTCTTCTTTAACAAAATCCAAAGAGAATACAGACAAACTAATGAGCCGTGTCTATCTCAACAGAATAGCAAGTACTATAGTGAGTATTAGGAAACTGACCTTGCGAATAGCATCTAGTTCATAAAGTATTAGGAAAGTGACTTTGCTAATTAGTTTAACATAGATTGGTGAACAGAAAATTCATAATAAAAATCTAATTTTTTCCACACTTGTTCCAACCATATAATGAAACGACAAAAAATGAATTGTATACAAAGACCATATTGTAGGCTATCCAAGTTGAAAGTGAATAGATGACCTTTATGGGGTGCTGTACCAAGTGGAGCAAGTATGTGAGAGCCTGAAGATGAAGGGCTCCTATTTTGGGGCCAATATTTGGTGGTTCGAGGTGCCTAGGGAGAACCTTTGATGCTAAGTCTTAGTTATGTAGACTTTGGTGAATCTGGTGAGCTTTCTACGAGTTTGTACCTGCTGTAGCAGCAGCTACTATGCCCTATTCCAGACCTTCAGTATTCTGATTGACATCAATTATAAGTGTGCATCTAGATGTTAGCTACAATTGATTGGGGTGGCTTTTAGTGTGTATCAGTCTAATTTGACATGTGTGATGGCAGTATCAACGTGTTATCAACATCTTACATTATTTAGAAGAGGTGTAGTTCAGTGGGTAAATGTTCGGTCATTGTGGAAATGGTATTCTATGCTTTCTATTAGGTTAATTTGTGTTGTTGCAGCAGTCTAATTTTATAATCTGAATGTTGTATCAGTTTGTTTCAATAGTGTTCTTGTTATTTTGCTATATTGTAATGCATCTCACTATAATGTCCCCTTTTGACATGATATTCAATAATAAAAATAAAAAGTAAAAATATAAAAAATTAAAATAACATGTAATATAATTATAATTTAATTAAGTTTAGTGACTGATCAAAATGAATGCAATAAAGAGTTATGAGTATTGAAGGATTAATATATAAAGGAGAGACCATTCTATGAGAAGAGAACATGAAGGAAGAAAACAATCATTTGGAAATAAATTATTATTCCATGAGGCAACAATGAAGGGTGGCGACTCAATTCCTTTTGAAGGGTGGCAATTCTTTTATAAATAAAATATAAAGGGAAGATCAATAGACATTCACCATCAAATGTCATTTCATTCAACTAGATACAAAATTAGAAATCCATTCAAGAATCAATTTATGAAATCATTACACACCAATATATCAAATCAACATTCATTCAATCATCACTATCAACATTCGTTAAATCATCAATCCTAAATCCATCAAAGTAAACCATTCAATTGTCCACCTATCATCAATTGGGAATCAAATATCAAAATAACCAAACAATTAGACCAGCAAGCAAACAATCATTCACTTATACAAGCAAATATCAACTATTCAAGTATCAACCATTCTAGCATCCAATCATTTAAATATTTATAATTAAGACATCAATTGGTTAATCATCCACCCATCAATCCTTCAAGAAACGATAATAAAGAGAAATCAGACAATTGACAATGATCTATCAAATACATCAAGATATCAGTTTTCAATTCTAGTTAGTACTTGCAAACTGGACAGGTTCTGGGCCCATAGGGTAGGCTAAGGATTTGAGGCAATATTTATGATACATATTCCACAAAAATTAGCATAATTGGTATAAATACTAGGTCGTTACTGTAGAGCGTAAAAACTGGTTGATTAGGACATTTAGCAATTCCCGATTTGGGTACTCCATTTCAATTTGTTTAGATTGTTTTGTCCAATGTAGCTTGATGCTTTTTAGTTTCAAAATTGAAACCCAAAGTGTCATATTTTGTAGGCATGTTTGTTCTTATAGCCTTAAATTCATTGACTATGATTTTAAGAAAAATCTACAGCGAGACTTATTTTTTAGATGCATGATGAGAAATGATTTCCACATTGAAAAGTTTTATGAGAATTCCTAGGTTCAACAGCTATGTCTTTTCTAGGGCTTATAGCATCTCTTCTTTTGAGCTTATGCAAGTGACAAAGTATGAGAAGGGTAGACTTTAGCAATGGCTATTGCTTTTGTTATTATTCGATTGTTTATTATTTTTCTTATCTCATATCTATGTTTATTTTACATTTTTTCATTTCCACATAAATTGTGGCCTGAGGGGCCACACCTTTTTATATCGATTTAAGAAAAAAGATCACACATAAGGGTGCATCTATAGCTAACTACTTAACATCTAGAATCATATTAACAAAAAGGTTCATATTCATTCTCAAATATATTAAATTGTACATCAGCATAGCCACCAGGGCTAGCCTCCAAGAGCAATCTAGAAAATTTCCACTATTTAGAAGGGTGACAAGAATCATAGTCCATCTTGCAAAAATCATTTTCTAGACTGATGCACATGCTTTCTCAAGAGTATAGAGAATAGCACAAGCTTCCATCTAATTTTTAGAATGAGTACTTAAGGAAGTAGAAAAGAAAAACTTAAACAGGGCTTAAAGTTCCACTACTAGTACCACCCATTCCTATTGGACGTGGATTACTCCTTGAAAACCCATCTATATTGATTTTGAGGAAATCATTTGGGAGGGGAGACACTAACCTAAATGGTTCACTTTCTTGACTTGCTGAACTCTGGGACCAAACCTATTTTGTGAAGAAAGAGAAAAGCATTGATCCAAGTGATTAGCAATGTGGAGATCCAAATGAACAGTTGACTAAGATAGCTCTTGTTTCGACAGACCACCCTCTCATGAAATCTCATTCATACTATAATCTTGCACGATCTTATCATAGAAAAGGTGATTATGAAATTTTTGGCCGCTACTACATGGCATTAGTCAAGGAAACCCAGAAGCCAAAAGATTTTGTGTTACCATACTTTGGGTTGGGACATGTTAAATGAAATTGGGAGATCTTAAGAGTTCTCTCTCAAATTTTGAAAAGGTTGTGGAGGTTCACCCTGAGAACTGTGAGAGCTTGAAAGCTGTAGGCCATATATATGCTCAACAAGGGTAGCGAGAGAAGGCTTTGGAAATTCTAAGAAAGGCAACTCGCATAGATCCACGTGATGCTCATTCCTTTATTAAGATGGGTGAGTTATTGATATCATCAGACCCCAGTGCAGCCTTAGATTCTCTTAACATAGCAAAGTCTCTTATGAAGAAGAGCAGAGAAGATGTACCCATTGAATTGTTAAACAACACTGGGGTTCTTCATTTTGAGCGTGATGAATTAGAGTTGGCTCAACAAACTTTCATGGAGGCATTAGGAAATGGCGTTTGGGTTGAATTCATCAATAAAAACCCCAGTATCAATTCTAAAGTTTTTCCTGTGTGTTTAAAGGACATGGAATTCTTCCATCGACTAGAAGAACGTGTTTCACTTGAGTTGCCGTGGGATAAAGTGACAACACTATTTAAATTGAGTTGCTTTTTAAATACTATTTAAGTATAATTTAAAATATGAATTTATCCATGAGAAATCCAATGAATAGGTGCTCCTGCATCATAGACAAAGATGCTGATGCAAGGTATGATGTTACTAACTTCCCTCTTAGCGCCCTAGTCCACCAACTCATACATGAAACCATGGGAAAAACAAAAAAAAATGTTGGATTTAAAAGCTTTTCCAATCAGTTATTAGGAGTATGAATGAGGTCTGCATGTCAGATTTGAATGAAGCCCTAAGATTCATTCAAAGCCCCCACACCAATATTGGCATGGAGGCTTTGAGTGAAGCCCCTTGGGTTTGAGTGAAGCCCCTTGGGACCTTCATTCAAAGATTTGGCTTCATTTGAAGCCCCTAAAATTTAGCTTCCCCACTTTCCATCTGATTTCTTCATTATGGAAAGTGGGAACCATTATTGTGGCCCTACCCAGGAACAAAATTTTATCACCTAATTTTCCTTTTGTTGACTTCATGATCTTTCTATGAAGCAAATAAAATAATAAGAAACATTTTCTATGTTTCAAACTTCTATGTTGACTAAAAAACATCTACTGAAATAACTTTATTTGACAAATTCCATTAAAAAATTATAACCTTTTTCAACCTAGACTTATATTAGACATTTTATAAGTTACACTAGATTAACATGTTTAAAAGTAACTACACATATCTAAATGTGTGCACTACATAAGTGTGCGATAAAAATATATATGTATATTTCAATCTATCTTGACATATGTTCATAATCACTTGCATGAAAAGGAATGTATTCAAATATTTCAAGCTCATCTTTGTCATTTGGCTCCCCAAAAATGTGCATACTAACAAAATATTATAGAAAGTCAAGTATTCAAACTATTTGCTAGATGTTACAAGAGAACGATAGATCGTTCATTGTTGAATATATAAAATATTTCATATACCACAGAATAACTATTTTATAAATAAAAACTTTCATACATGGGATGAAGCATTCTGGTTGTTTACAAGTCTATTGGACATAGTGAGCTTGCATAAAAAATATCACAATAGTCCTTGAATACTTGAATGTTCTTTTTTCACCTATAAGTAGTGGTGAATATAGAAATAATGAGACATTTTATTTAATCTACTATATGGATTTGAAGCAAACAAAATTATTATAGCAACTCAATGCAAAGGAAAATTAATATATTTAATTTAAAATAGTCTAAATGTGTTCGTACAAAAACTATAAATGATTATCCCTATTTAATTGATCTTTATATATTCCTAGTTTTTTAGCTAATGACCAGCCAAATGAAGCCCATAAAGACAACAAGACACAATTTATACCCAAATTAGCATTTTAGAATATTATGAGTGAACCACTTTTCTTTCTTTGTAGCCTATTTTATCTTGGAAATAGGATACCAAATCATGTTGTTATCCTTGATTTATAATCTTATCCTAGTTGATATTTTCTAACAAAAAATTCAATAATCTATTTAGATAACTTGTCTTTTATAGTGTTAACCATTCTCCAAAAATACATATTTTTTTTCTAAAAATATCTTCGAACTCAATGGAAAGCTCATGATTCAACTACCTCTTGTCTCCTATTGAGGTATTTTGAGGATGATATAATAAATAATTCATTCCATCCTACATTGGTAATACTTCTTATTTGGTGAATACATCATTTCATCAAAAAGACTCTTTGTGTGGTGAACCTTTAGTATTTTACCTATACAGTAGATAGATCAGAAGCAACAACATATTTAAATAAACTAAATATCTCTAGAAACATATATGTATATATGTAATAATGTAAATCAAATCAATCTGGAATATTTTCAAGATATAAGTTAAATTCTCATGGATCATTTAGAAGTCATATGTCACAAAAATCTTCAAGTGGGTTACAATTTCTTATTTTTGGAAAATAAATCAAATATTGAATAAATTTGAACCTAAGATTTATTTAAAATAATTTTAAGATATATATTCAATAAAAAAAAAAAAAAAAAAAGATAATAGAACTATATCATTGAACATAAGAGGAACAAAATTTCATCACTTGATTTTCCTTTTGTTGACTTCAAAATCTTTCTGTGAAACAAATTAAAAAAAAAAACATTTTCTATGTTTCAAACTTCTATATTGACTACAAAACATCTTCTCAAATAACTTTATTTGGTGAATTCAATTTAAAAGATTAGAACCATTTTCAACATAAACTTATACTAGATTTTCAAAAAAATTCAAACTTCTATTTTGACTACAAAAGATCTCTTGGAATATAGATCATCCATTGTTGAATATGTAAAATATTTCATATACCATACTATTTAATCTTGCCAAGCTGTTTGAATAGCTACATGACACTAAAAAAGAAAATCTTTTGTATAGACTAATAGTGTTCAAGTTTCTTGATTATGTGGATGCATATCTACGACTTGTAGCCATGGCCCAGGCTCGAAATGAGATCCAACTAAGCCTAGAATTGATTGGGGAGGCACTTAAGGTGGATAAAACCTCAGTAAATGCGATTACCATGCTTGGCAACCTAGAACTGAAAACAGATGACTGGCTTAAAGCAAAAGAAACAATTAAAACTACACAAAATGTATCAGATGGTAAGGATGCTTATGCTGACATTTCTCTTGGAAATTGGAAATATTTTACAGCTTCATGCAATGAGAAGAAGGATCCAGATGTGGAGGGAATACATCTTGATAAGGCTAGGGAACTGTATTGTAAAGTGTTGGCTTAGAGACCTAGAAATGTCTATGCTGCAAATGGGGCAGGCATTGTGCTAGCCGAAAGGGGTCATTTTGATATTGCAAAGGAAATTTTCACACAAGTTCAAGAAGCTGTAGCAGGAAACATCTTTGTTCAGATGCCTGATGTGTGGGTAAATCTAGCACATGTTTACTTTGCACAAGGACAGTTTGGGCTTGCAGTGAAAATGTATCAAAATTATTTGAGGAAATTCTATTTTGGCACTAACACCCAAATTTTATTATATTTAGCTCGATCACATTATGAAGCAGAACAATGGCAAGATTGTAAAAGAACATTATTAAGAGCAGTACATTTGGCACCCTCAAATTACATGTTACGCTTTGATGTTGGTGTTGCCATGCAGAAGTTTTCAGCTTCAACACTTCAAAAGCAAAAACATACTGCTGATGAGGTTCGTCAAGCAGTGTCTGAATTAAAGAATGTGCTCCGTGTGTTTAGCCAATTGTTAGTAGTGCCAAGTCCTCATACACATGGTAGGTTTCAAGGATTAATATAGGCTGCCCACATTGCAGCCCTATATGATTGCTTTCACAACCTACCATCTCCGTGCATTTTTTCTATATGTATGCTAATTTGATTTAAGGAATTGTCAGGCTATGTAATTGTATGATTTGATCATGAGAAAAACTTTGTGGAATAATGAAATATGATACAAGAAACAAGGAATATGCACTATGTTTCAATGAATTTTTAAAAAGGTCAAGGTTGATTTTGCAAGATGAGCATCATAGAACTTTACAAAATTATGAAGACAAGGCAGATTTTGTGTTGCTGAACAAGAAAGCATATTTCTAACTAAAGTATTGACATAAAAAGTTTAGTAACTATCCTAGAAAGTAATCTTGACGAAAGAGAGCATATTCCTAAAGTAGTGGCTTGGTAGAAATCCATTAAAAGTGTCCATTAAAAAACACAATACAGCCTGAATATGCCAGTATATGGCAGAGAGTTTTACATGGCATTCCTGGGATAAATAGAATAGTAGTCAAGCCCTATTCAAGAATGAAAAAGCTTGTTATTTTCCAAGGAGAGGACTTCTATCAAGATGAATCATTAAATGTGGAGTGCACTTTGTAACAAACACAAAAGATTGCATGAAAGTTGTGAAAGGGGTGCAGAAGATGCTCACTTTTTCCTTGTAGAGTAACAAGTAGTTGGTGTTGCTGTTTCTATTAGTGTGAATTATGCAAAGTAGCCAATTTCATTTGATAAGAAACTTAGTGTCAATTCAGATGACATCCATTTCAAAGGAAGAAGACCTGATAAAGATAAGGCTCTTCAAGCCCTAAGGAGATCAAAAGCGTTCAAAATTCTAGAACCCTACATAGTCGAGAGAAGATAGAGTGTGCAGAGTTTCCCCTAATAGTTGAGATCATGAACATAATCCAAATAGGCAGTTCGTGGAAAGTCGCATAGTATGAGTGAAGAATCTAATGAGATGATGCACTACATATCATAAAAAGTGGAAAAAAAAAAACCCCAAAAAAACTTTAAAATACCATGTGATCGGAGCATGAAGGAGGTGGCAAGAACAAGAGCTAAAAAAAAAGGGAAAGCACAAATGGAAGTCTACAATCATAGCAATAAGTCACAACAAAGTTTTATTACAATGTTCTACAATCAAACGCACCCGTCAATGATCTGTAGCAGACGTGCCCTTGTGCCCTTTTCAATGGAGACCAGACTTTTTTGCTTCCCTTGCGCCAATGTTGATGGAGACCAGACTTTTTTGCTTCCCTCGCACCAATGTTGATGGAGACCGGACTCGCAGCTTCGCCAAATGAAATGTGAATTACATTTTTGCCCTTTTTTTTTGGTTTTATGCTGTCGTGTGTGTCACAATTCTGACGTAATTAATTTGTCACAATTGCGACCAACACGGGCATGTTTTAAAAAGAAAACAAAAAATTACTTTATAATGGGACCAACCAACCCATTTAAAAAACTTGGTCACAATTCTTGGTTGCGATTTAGGGTGAAATGCACTAGTGTTGGTAAGTTTGATCCAATAAGTGATGAAGGTATGTTTCTTGGTTATTTATTGAAAGCAAGGCATACTGATGTTTTAACTATGGAACTAAGACAATAGTTGAATGCACAAATGTGAGAATTGATGAAAAGTTTGGAACTAAGGAAAAGATGGTAGATTATAATTTAGATGAAGAAGAAGATAATTTTGGAATTATTAGACATAATGCTGAAGTTTTCTTTGAGACTAACAATGATTTGCAAAATGATGTGCTAATTGTTGATAAAAGAGGAAAGCAAAGATCAACAATTACTTTAGTGGCAAATCTTCTCCTTTTGGCGATCCCATCTGACGAGTCAATCATCATTTGGTGAGTAGTGCATGCAACGCAGGTCAATTGCATTGCCGGATATTTATCAAATTTGGGTCCAATGCCCGGCGTAGTCGCCCATTAGTTATCACATGATTGGTCAAAAATATCAGTCCAATTGCCAATGCAATATACATTTTGGATACATTTATTTTAAACATATCACCAGCCTTTGCATGTTATTTCTTATTGGCCCACATTCTTTCACCATTACTACAACTAAATAATTTTCCCTTGGGTTGGGTGTTGCCAACCATTTTACCGACGTGTGTCGATCACCAGCCTTGTTTAGCCAACTGTTTCCTACTGTGGGCGTGCATAGGAAGGTGCATTTTGCTTGCATTTGAAATTTCCGCTTGTTAATCCCACCTAATATGCCAACCTAGATTGGACTATAAGATATTATTATTCTACACAATTCACTATTTTTTGGTCTGGAGATTGGCATTTCTTATTGCTGCCGAGCTTTTAGAGTGCTAAGTGCATTGGCCATTGACTCATGGACCCTGGCTTTTTTAAAAGGCAAGTGATTTTTAATTTATTTTTTTATGTCAACAGTGGTACTGGACCGCTGGTATAGTGGTACTGGTTTTTTTTTAAGTTTTATTGTCCAATGTCCGCTGGTGACTGGACATCTCACATACTAGGATAGCCTATAGGTTTGTGAATTATATTGGGTAGTACCGTAGACTGTATTACCGTAGTAGTAGTACCCTTTTTTTGAGAATGAATCATATTATTATTTTTGATTAACTAAAATAGGTTTTGAAGGGTGCTTGAAACCCTGTACACTGTTATAGATATCCAATGATAACAAAAACAAAACTACGGCTAACCAAAGAGGAACAGGTCTCCCCCAAAAGGGTAAGACCGAGGTGACAGAGAAACCTATCACCAGCCAGAACCAAGAAAGGAAGCAAAGATATGAAGAAAGGACCTACTTCCAAAAAGGCCAGGCACAACAAGGGAGCTCAAGATACTCCCTTTGATTTGGAGTCTCCCTTGCTAGAATGGAGATACATATCAAAAGGTGAAACAAAGGGCTTAGTCTTTTTTATTTTTACCTCGATCCAACCATCCTCCACCCTAGCCGCCGCACCAATCCAATACCCAGAAGAAATAGAAGAGTGGAAGCCAAGGGGAGCAAGACCAACAAAAAACTCCCTAGGAGAGGAGGGCTGGTCTCCCACTAGAGCAACAACCAAGATAGGGGTAGGGCCAGAGGCTAGACCCCAAAACCTGCCAACCTCAGCAACCATTGACATCGAATCAACAAGAGGAGAAGGCCTAACATTCACTACCACCTCAGGCACTAGGATGTCAATAGCATGGGGATCATCCTCAACCTCTAAGGAAACAACCGAAAACACGTCTGAGGGCTTAAGAACCATGTAGTGTTCAGGGGAGACCCCAGCCCACCAGGAAGGTGGATGCCTTGGATTAGACTTCTGAACAAAAGAAGAATCAGCAATGTGTCCTATCATATGACATTTTTTGCAGTGGAAGGGGATACCTCCGTAATCCAACATTTGAGTCTAGGAGCCCTGCGGATAGGCCAAACAAATCTTTTCTGGAAGGCCCTTTGAGACATCCATCTCAACAAGAATTCAAGCACACGTTGAATGGAGAACATCAAAAGTGGCTGAGTCGACATATAAAAATTCACCGAGAGATTCTTCGATAGTTTCCAAAATAGAGTCTATCCAGAGATGCATTGGGAGGTTCAAAAGCTAGACCCAGATAGGAACCTTGTTAAAGGATTTAGAGAGCAGATCAAAATTCATATGCCATGGTTTGGCCATAAGTGGATATCTGTCTTGCCATGAAAAATAGTTATGACACAAGATGGACTTTCGGTCCTTAGCACTTGCAAACTTAACAATGAAGAAACCTCTAGCATTAGGAAAAATTTGAACACCATGGTCTAAAATAGGTTCCCAGTGCTTGGAGATCCAAGCATGGAGATCAGCCAGAGAGGGCCAAAAACTCAAAAATGAAAGATGGCAGCAAGGGAAGAGAACTCCTCTGTTGTATTAAGAATATCTGTAGTGGTATCAATGTCTAAAAGGACCATGATGGGTTTAGAAACACATATAGGAACAACCTTATGAGGGCGAGAAGGCCCAGAACCAACGCAAGCAGCACCTTGAAGACCCACTTCAAAGGCTGCCACACCAACATAGGAAGTAGTCCTACCGCCTAAAAATGCAAGAGAAGCCATCCTAGAGCCATCACCACCAGAATGAGCCTCTAAGGGAGAGCCGACAAGAGGCCCTAAACCAACCCCCGAGACAGACCCATCCGAAAAAATAGGGACAACAGCATGAGCAGACACAACGGCAACCAAGGAGGATGAGGAGGAGGTGGAAGGCCTTGGAACAGGTGCCAAAATAGGCCCATGAGCTGCAAGTCTAGACGCAAGAGAAATCATGGGCGGAAGCAGGGAATGCATGAGCCAGAGCGACATTTCAAAATCCCTCTTATTCATGAATTGAATCATATTATTGTTATTATATGTAGTCTAAGTAGTTGAGTCTTTTTTTCAACAACTAAGTTGATATTTTTTTGTAGCCTTTATTGGTTTATCATGTCAAACAAGAGGGGTAACAGGGGTTCCAGTAAGATCCCTGAGAGCCAAGAGAGGCCACCATTACCAAAATGCATAACCATAGCGGCATATTTTGGTGGTAGAAATGTTGGCAACCTACAAGATTCACAAGTTAGATCTCCAGTGGTTATTGAAAAAGGAGATTAATCACAAGTTGGACCCTCAGACCATATTGAAGTTCAAGTTGGTGAACCTGATATCACAGTCGAGGATGAACTTGAACAAGATTTGGAGGCACTTCCCCTAAGTAAGGAGTCACAAACTGAGATTATAGAGTTGGAGTCAATCCCAAACCAGTTGGGTGAGAAAACCAAAACTAATTCCATAAATCATGTTCATGCACAAAAGGGGAAAAGAAAATTGGAATCGACGAAAGATCGATCTCGCTGGGATCTATCCAAAAGGAATTTTCAGTTATAATGGGTGAAAAAGTACTAGTTCATTGAACCAGTGCCCAATCCAATTAATGGCGAGTCTCCTACAAAATGCAGATGTAAGATTTGCACATAGACAACAAAGAAGGAGAAGAGGTTGCAGCTTAAACTTGATACCATAGAAAAGCATGTCGATAAAGTTTACAAGAAGGAAACTATAGATGGAGTTGAAAAATCCATGCTAACTTGGAAAACAAAGAACTATTTGCATATCAGGAATGCCAAAATATATGTGTTACACCACCAATTACGGGAGAAGCATTCTGGAGTAAAAGGTTCCATTGAAGATTTCATTGGGAAAGCAACTGAAGTGCAAAATATGGGAAAAGTAGTTAAATTAAGTGTGGTGTTTTATATATTGAAAAGAGGATGTCCTATGATGAACTACCCTTCAATTCTTTCCTTATTGCGCTTTTTGAAAACTCGAAACTATCTGAACAGTCACTAGTCAGTAAACAACGGGTGGGAATGTGCTAGATGTCTTGCACATGTTGAAAAAGAAGATATGAAGGATAAAATTAAAGACTCTAATTTCATTGCATTGTCTCTAGATGAAGTTACAACAATTGATAATACTTCCTGGGTGTGCATATATGTTTATACTGTAAACAATCTTTGTCGTCAACCATTTCTACTATTTGTTGCTAAATTGAATTGTAGTGCGATAGCTGAAAATTTATATGAATTATTAAAGACTACTCTAATTGAATCTAGAGGTTTGGATAGCATGGAAATTTCCAAAAAGTTGGTGTGTGTTGGAGCGAATGGAGCTTTGGTTATGCAAGGTCATAAAGGCAGTCATTGCAAAAAGATCACAAATGATTTGGCACCCTACTCTATTCCCATTCATTACATGGCCCATCGAATGAATCTAGCTTTTGGAATTGTCAACAATTTTGGTTGTGTAAGTAAAGTGGAATCTCTAATCAAAGAGATTTACCAATACTTTTGTCGAAGTCCAAAACGAGTCTGGGAATTTCAACACTTTGCTGAAGGACTTATTGATGAGAAGAAGCTTCTTAAAGACAATGATACTAGATGGATCTCTTTGGATGGACCGACGCATCGAGTAATGTTTGAATACCTGTCATTGCTTGGACTAATCCACTCTATGGGAGATAGATTCCCTCGGCTATATTCAAGCCTAACTAATGTTAAGGTACTCTTAACTTTAGCAACTATTCTCCCCATGCTACAGGACATGAGAAATATTATAAAAAAGGTTCAACAAAGAGCTATGTACATTGCATAATATAATAAGCTGTGTAAAATGACATGTAGTAGCATGGATACTCTATACCAATTAATACCATTAGACGAAACAAATTTTCCAAAGTGGTTAGAAATCTCATATTTGAATAATCTTGGGAACTTTTTACATATTAGTGCAAATGATGAGGTATATGCCAGGGCACGTGGAGTTGACATACCAATGCAGTACTATGTCTATGTCAACCCTAACTCCAACCCCAACGAAGCAGGAAGCGAAGTTGAATTAGTACTAGAGAAGGTACTTTCACGTGTTATAAGTGAAGACTTCAAGAAGATCAAAGACTCTGTGCTTGACTCTATCAAGTGAGTTTGCTACAATATTTCATTAGAAATCATATTCAATTTCCCTCCAGAGGAACTGCTCGAAGCAATGTCAATTGTTTTTCCACAATATTGGTCTCTAAATTGTCCGATTGATTTTTGAAGAAGGATGACAACTTTGATTCAGCATTTTTGTAAACCTAAAGTACTCAATGGAGTCACTATAAATGGAATTTTAGATGAATCTCAACTGAGAGATCAATCATATTCTTTTGCAAACATAATGAGGGAAAAATATGCTCTTATGGAGAACCCAAATGAAGAGGGAGTGGTAAAAAAGCTTTGGAAAAACCTTGGTGAGAGTAATCAATTGAGAGCGGCAATACCAGAATATTTCAAGCTTACTAATTTATGTTTGAAAATGATATTGGGTTCAATGGAGGATGAGAGAGTTTTCAGTACTTTGGGCTTCTTGAAGTCAAAGGTTAGAAACAAATTAGACAAAAATTTGGATAATTGTCTGAGGCTCTATAATTCTAGGTATGAGGTAGAATATTTCCCTTATGACAAGGGCTATCAAAATTTGGAGAAACCAATGTCAAAGAAGAGGGATTGCCAACATTTCAAACCCAAGTGGCAGTGGTAGTGGTAGTGGTTCATATCCTAATATTGGAAGTAATGAAGATGATGTTGACTTTGGCATCCATAGTGAGTCTTACGCTGACAATGAATCTAAAGAAAACACAACGGACAATGAAATATTGTATGCAATAGATAAGGAGGATTCTAATGATAGTAATGCTAAGCTAGTCTAGGCAGAATGACAACTATAGTAGCGTCTCAACCTCAAGTTTTAACTATTGCGTGAGTCAAGTAGTAGGCTAGTAGCTCTGATCTAAGACTCTACCTACTAATTAATTATGTAACATGTTTGTAGAAGTTAATTTATAGACTTCATTCACTGTCCCTTTATAGATGCTTAAATTATTATTTTTTGAACATGTTGATGTTATAAACTTACATGTTGAGATTTTCATTGATTGTATTTTTTAACATATTGAGATTTTGATTGATTCTAGTTTCTTTAAGAAATTGTAACATAATGCATTTAACAGAATAAGCTCTATTTAAAAAAAATTGTATTATAATTTATAATTATAAATTAGCCTGCAACATGATACATTTAACAATTTTCAATTACAAACAATTACAACACTTTGCAAATGACTCAATGTCAAATTGAAATTACCCAGAATTCCCTTTTGCAGATACAAGGGAGCAACAATAGCTGTAGGTCAGTTTGTAATTGTATATATAATCAGATTACTACTACATAATAAATTATGTGTATACAACATAGTTCTAAGAATCACGATGATTCACACAATTTGACGATTCGATTCACAATTTGATTCGAGCTTTCCGATTTCGATCCATTTTGATTCTTGTTACTTTGGTACTATACAATCACATTGCCAATTGTACAATTTTTTCAAGTAGTAGGGCTAGGGAATTTTTTTCCATCTGCTCTGTGTAGTAATATTATGCTAGTTCCTGCCTGCCCAACTATCCTGATATGCTGGCTCTTGATTCCTGTAACAATTAACATTAAACAAAGTTGAAATTAAATCCAAAATTTGAAATTAAAGAGCAACAAGTAATAAAATGATTATAGTACTATCACTTACTAAGTTGTTACTTCTTAGTGCTATTAGCTATGAGTCATGCCAATGACAGCAACAATAACAGCTTCAGTTTGAGAAGATGACCTAGCTTCAAAGAATTTCTTTAGGGTGCACTATTTTGCATCATTTGGAAGCTCTATTTGTTTGAGGTTGTAGCTAAATAGTTGTAACCTCGTCAACAATAAATACTTTTGAGAGATATTTTTACATGAATTGAGGAATTTATCTACAACTTCATTCATTTTTGATAGTAGTTTGATGCAACTTGCAATTCTTTCTGGAGTGGGTTCCTCAGGCAAGTTGCCTAAATCATAATTCATGCTGTCCTACAACCTTTTCATGTAATTTTCTTTTCCAATGAATCTGCCATCTGAGTCAGCAGGATTTAGTAATCTAGCAGTCAACAAGTTCAGTATGATGTTATTTATCTTATTCAATTCTTTGGAAGTAGATTTGAGAGCTTCACCTATTTCTATTACTTGTTCATAATGGTGACCAACTTCAATGGTCATTACAAAGGCATCCAAGTGGTTGTTTATTCCATGGTTTGCCAAATCCTTGTTACTGGATCTCTTTACTTTATTCAAAATTTGGTCAGAAAGATTTTTAAAGGAATTGGTGAAGATTTGTCTTTTACCCAAAATATCACTTTTTACATTTTCAAAGACAAGTTTGATATTGCTATTTAAATCAAGCCATTCAAACAAACTATCACAATTCTTCATTATTTTGTCCCAATTTTCTTGTTTGATAAGCTTAACTGTGTTTATTATAGTATCCTTCACATGATGGTCTTCAGAAGAGGTCGCTTTATTTTCTGCTATTACATTCTCCATTTTTTTCTTCATTTGAGACATCTCTTTTTCACTCTTTTTCTATATTTCCTCTAGTTTCCCTTGCCAATTAGTTGCTCTCTTCCTCTCATCCTCCAATTTCTTCTTCAAATCTTGGATTGTCTTTGTAGTAGCTACCTCTTTTTTCTTCTCATCCTCGAGTTCCCTTTTCAAATCATGGATTGTCTTTGCAATGGATTCCTCCTCTTTGTTCACATTGTTCAATTCCTTCTTCAAATCATGGAGTCTTTGAGTGGAGTCAGTAGACTCCTCTTTCTTCGTGTTCTCCAATTCCTTTCTCAGATCGAAGATTTTATTTGTAGTTGACTCCTCTTTTTTCTTTGCATTCTCCAATTCCCTCCTTATGTGGTGGATTGTGTTAGTGCTTGCAGTAGCACTAGATTCCATTTTCTTCGCATTCTCCAATTCCTTCTCCAAATTATTGATAGTTTTTGTAGTTGACTCCTCTTTTTGTTTCATATTCTCCAATTGCTTATTCAAATTGTCAATTATTTTTGCACTAGACTCCTCTTTTTTCTTCTCATTCCCCAATTCCTTTTGCAAATTAAAAACCATATTTGCCCTAGACATTGAATGTTTCTTTTCATTCTCCAATTCAGTCTTCAAAATATTATTTTCCTTAGTAGCATAGTCCAGGTCAGTTTTCAATTTATTATTGACTTGTGCACTACTCTCTACAGACTTGAACAACTGTGCATTAGAGGCTTGTTCATGCTGAAGCCTTTTTTGGCACTCATCCAATTCTTTAGTCAATTTTTGCACTTGTTCATTCATCTTTTCTTGCTAGACAATTGCCTCTGTAGGAGAAGATTTCTTTATACTGTTTTGCAATTCTTTGAACCTATTGTCTGTTGCTTTTTCCTTTGTCTTCACATTATCAAGGTCTACCTGTAACTTTTCTATTTTCTTTGTAAGCCTTTTGTTTTCCCTCTCCACTTTCAGAAGTGTAGAGTAGACCATTTTGTTGCTCTCTTTTGATATATTGATTTTGTCAATATTTCTCACTTTTGACAAATCCATTTGAAGATTGGTAACTTGTATATTGTTAGGATTTATTACATTTTGTGGTGGATTATTATCTCTACCCAGGGGCATAACAACCATGAAGTTCATCATTTCATTGTTTTGATCATATATTGGAAATATTCTGTTAGTAGATCCCTGACATTCAACAATTGCATCACTTTTCAAAGTCTTCATAATTTTCTTATTTCTTTTGCTTGTCTATTCAAACTTTGATGCAAACTCGTTAAAACTAAAATTTAGGTTTGTTGACACAATTGAGTGTTTGAAAGCTGAATTATCAATTGTTCCTTGTGTGCTCCTCCAACTTCAATTAAACCTACTCCACCTACAATTGTATTTTGAGGAATGCCAACAGACTGAAGATGACCCACTCCAAATCGTAGCATTTTAGGATTTTTTTTGGGTTTTGTACAGAAGCTACTGGTGCATACATTGGTGAAGTAACCGCTGACATTGTTGGCATTGTAATTGTCATAACCTTTTACTTTTTTGCACAAGGTTCATCCATGCTAGTTCCAGTGCCAGTGCCAGTGCCATTGGGATCAACTACAACTGGATTCAAAGATTTAAAAAATATTGTTTTGGGATGACCTTTAGAAGTAGAGACAATGTTTTTTGCCTTTTCTAGATGAATCATCTTCATTCTCAGAGAGTCCAATGATTGGTTTACATCTTGTTTTGGGTGGGTCTAGTGTTGGAACTGGATTCCAAATCCCTTCACCACTTGCACCAATGGGCCCTATACCCGCATAACCCATTTTTTGTATCACAGTTGCCCCTCTACTATACGTTTGTTTAACATAATCACTCATTTGAAGTGTAACAATATCTTTGCACCTAGTTGACCTGAAATCCTGAATACCTTGAATGTTAGCATCAGACTCAAGGTCCTTTTGCCTTTTATTATCACTGTCACTGCCAAAATCATATAGTACAGTTGGATGCTCTTTATTCCAATAATTGCTGAAAATTTCATCCTCCTCAATTTCATCAAAACCAGCTGATGTCTTTGGTTCACCCAAATTTTGCCTCATTTTTTAGAAATCAGTCATCTTGGTTTGACACCACATTTCAGCTACACATGCCTCTTTAATTTCTTTCGGCATGGACCTCTTAGAAGGTTGAGATGCTTTCTTGTAGAAAATTAAGTATGTCAGAGGCTCTAATTTGTGCAATGTCATAATTTGGGATAAAAATTCTTGCATTGAAATATTATTCTCTGTTGCATGTTTCTCCATCTCTTTCTTAACCTCATTCCATGACTCCTTGTTTTTAAACTTTTCTATCAATGGCATCTCCTGATGTTGATATTTGCTTGCAAAGTTCCTATTGGCAATAAGTCTCATTTCTATTATGTTCAGTGGATCATAATTCCAGTGACTGACAAAATCAAAGCCAAAAAAGGTTACCAATTCATTTGCCAGTTTGAAAGCCTTTCTTTCAAATGTGAGGCCTCCAATTGTGAAAGGCAAGGAAGGAAATATCATTTTCTTTTGTTGTCCATTGAAAAGTTCATTTGCGCTCTCCATCTACCATACATATTCCAGTGCAAAAACCCTTTTTGTAACATGCATTGAAAGTTTGTAGGGTTCAATCATTGAACCGTAAAACCTTAAGACAGTATACTCTTCCATGAAGAACCAATCAGCCAATTGAATTTGACTTCCCAGTTGAATGTAATATTTACAAGACACATGCAATCTAGGCATCGAAGTGCTTGTGAATTTTTGGTAAATAGGTGCCAAAAAAAAGTCTACAAAATGGTTGTAGTTTTTATTTGCAGCAGTCATCCTCATCTTATGTGTCCACTCATATACTGGACTTGGAGTCTCTGATTTCTTCTGGGTTCTCTCATCAAACTTATAGACCTCATTATCAAGCTTGTTGTTCTCTATCTCAAATATTGGGCAATGCTTTGCTAAAAGAAGGAAAAACAAGTAACTTGTGAACCTAAATGTCTTCGTCTTGCTTGTAGTTGTACTTTGTGTAATCATCAGTAATTGTTGTTACATAGATTCAACAATGTGATGAACAAAATTATATCTAACATCTACCTGCTCAACTGACTGACCTCAACAATGGATATTATAAATCATTTCAAGAACACTAGCCCCCACTTCCTTGTTACTGTCCAATACTAGACAAAATAATAACAAAGAAATAGTATTATGAACCCATGGCACAAAAATATCATACTGATAAGGAGGCTTATGGTCTATGTCTAGTGTAACACCAATAGAACTAGATGACTTTGAGTTTATTAAAATTTTAATAAATGAATCTTGAAAAAATCTTTCTAATTTGTCATAAGCCTGTGCTAGTTTATCCAAGTCAATGTGCTCGTTAGAGCTTTCTGGTTTAAACCCTAGCCCTAGGTCTAACAAAGTGAAAAATTCACTCTCAGTTATGGCTAAAATTTCCTCCCGAGTGTTTTGGTTTAAAATTGCCTTTCTACTTTCATCATAATTTTGAGTGCATAACATTACAATTTCAGGGCAAGGGAATACTTCAAGTACAATGAGGTTTTCTAATCTAGTAACTAGAGCAGCTAGTTTATTTGTATGTGTACCAATACTGTTGTTATATTTTGTAATAATTTTTCCCCTTCTGTGGATCTTTCCACTTATTAAACAATGAATGTCTAATTCCCATGATTTCTAAATCTCCATGGGTAACATGATAAAAAATATCATGGCATTCATTAGTGAAACCTGGGTTTGTAGCACTTGTCTGAGTTTTATAATGTGTTTCTTTTCCTTTATGCTTGCACTCATATGAGAGGTTTTTGACTTTGTTTTGCCCATGCCTACTACTAGTTATTACACAAAATTCTTCTTTAGGCCCTATTAATTTTTTTTTGTAAAGTGTAAAACTAAGACAATTAAAATCAAGATTTCTATTGCTATAAATTGTAATGCAAAAACTTTAAAAAAAATTAAATACCTGGAATCGAGATTGGATAATTGGTGTTGTCGTCTGATACTCAAGTTTCACACTTTCAATCTTCAGAACACAAAATGGAATTCTACCAGTCTGAGAAAATTTGAAATTTGAAAACCCTATTGATGTATCAGACTCTTAAAAAACAATGAACATACATGGTAGGGTTAATAGTTAAAAAGAAAGTATTAAGTAATTAATGGTTTTAGGTACTTTATTAATAGTATGTACAATGTACATGTAAACAACATAAAGAGTAAGACTCCATAATATAGTAATGTACATAATAATAATAAAAATTAAAAAAAAAATTTATTACATTGATATACATTTGAATAAATTTGTTCATTTCAAATAAATAAATTAATAAAAATAGAACTTAATTATTGATGATTCAATATGATTTTCGAGTGAATTTGAATTTTGTAGAGTGATATCGTCACACATGATGCATCCGTCAATCGTGACATCATGACACTTGTCGAGGACATGTGTCACAATTTCAGATGAATCTAGGCACTTGCGAGAGCATTCCCCAAATCGACCCAAAATTCATCTCGGATTGTCGATCTTTCTTTTAGTCAATGGTCGAGATTTTAATTTCGGGTAGAATCTTGTAGCACACGTGTCCTGATTTTGGGTTAATTTAATTATTGATATTCAATGAAGATATATTAAACTTTATAAAATAAAATTGGTGCAAGATGTGAAACAATTGCCTTTAGTTTTTATGTAAATCTAATTTAAATTTAATAAATTTATTATAATATATAAAATATTTTAATTAATAAAAATGTAATATAATTTTATTTTTTGTAATGATGTTAATTTAAATTTAAATTTTATTCATAAATATATTATATAATCATTGATATATATGTGCTATGACATATATATCATATGCTTATAATTTTATTATATTAACAATTATATTATATTATATGTTCTATTATATTAGAAATAGTTATAAATAAAAATAATAATATTTTTATAATAATAATAAATCTTAAATGATTATATAATATAAGTAATATTATTTTTAATTGAATGACAAAAAATATTATAATTTATAAAAAAAATACATTATTACAATATAAAATATTAAACCAATGCACTCACATTAAAAAAAAAAAAATATTAACGTTAATGAATTGCATTGAAAATGAAATATTTAGCTCTTAGCCCTAAGCATAATAGCTACTGACAAGTAGTAATAATTATTAATAAATTATAATAACAATAGTTTAATTTAAATAAAATAAATAAAATTTAAAAATAATTATAAATAATTATAAATGTTATGTTTTTATTCATATTTATTATTTAGTTTCAAAATAAAAATGTAATATAGTTTAATTATCTATAAATTATTAACATATATTGATAATTGTGATTATTGTTTATAAACATAATTAATAATAATATTAACCGAGTCTTCCGATTGGCAATGATCAGACACGTGTTAAGATTTTGAATGAATCCAAGCACATGGGAAAACATTCCCCAAATCGGCTCGAAATTCATCTCGGGTCATCGATTTTTCTTTTAGTCAACAGTCAAGATTTCAATTTTTGGGTAGAATCTTGTACTACACATGTCCCGATTTTGGGTTAATTTAATTATTGATATTCAATGAAGATATATTAAATAAATTATAAAATAAAATTGGCGCAATATATGAAACAAGTGCCACTAGTACCTGCCTTTAGTTCTTATATAAATCTAATTTAAATTTAATAAATTTATTATAATATATAAAATATTTTAATTAATAAAAATGTAATATAATTTTTTTTTGTAATGATGTTAATTTGAATTTAATTTTTATTCATAAACATATTATAAAATCATTGATATATGGGTATGTGCAAGATCATGGTGTACCAAACTATGGCCTTAAGTGGCAGCAAAAAACCAGAAAATCAGGGTTATGTAAACTTGACACATAATTTTAGAGTGGTTCAAGGCTTTATATCAAAAAGTTGTAAGAATATAATCTGTAGAAAATTGAATCTAGTTTCTAAAATTCAAGGCCTTATCTAGAGAAAACATTATTTGATTGGTCAAAAGTTTGGATTTTAATGCAATACTACAAACATTTCAGGGTGAAAATAAAAAGTAGGTGTATGTCTGACCACCTTAATCATAATCAAATGATAATATTTTTAAATATAATTTTAGATATAAAAAGTAGACTCATGCCTAGATGTGATGCATATTTTTGAGAATTTTTATTCCAAATAAATAATTAATTATGAATTTTCTACTATACTATTTTCAGAATTAAAAAACTCCCGTGTCTGACCACCTTAACTAGTTCAAAAAAAATCAAAATTAAGTTTTTTATTTTTTTCTCTTATACTAGTTGAAGCATAGAATGTGACGCATCTCTTGGATTTCACAAATCTTATACAATTTGAAAGTTATAGCTATTTTTCAACTAGTATGTCAATCAACACTTTGTAGCTAACTCCATTAGAAAATAAGTAATAATTACTTACTGAACTCATAATTTGACAAACCTTACATTTATGAAAAGCTATGAACATTCTTAAGAAACCCTTTTCATTACATCAAATTTTGGTTAAAAAAAAGTCGTCAGCTACATGCTTGAAGTAAAAAACACATAAGAACGTGCGAAAAACACATTTTCGGGATGTTTTAAAGATGACCATATAAGGTTGGTATCGAAAGATATAGTAGGAATTATAAAAGTATTAATTTTTTTCATTTAGTATCAAGATGGGTGGTAAAAAAGTTGGAATAGATTTTGAAATTCTTTGAGGAATTTCATAACTACATATTTTTTAGATCGCCACTTTTTGGCACACCATGATCCTGCACATACCCATATATGTTCTATTACATATATATCATATGGTTATAATTATATTATATTAATAATTATATTATATTATAAATAATTATATTATATGTTCTATTATATAATAATAATTATAAATAAAAATAATAATATTTTTATAATAATAATAAATCTTAAATGATTATATAATATAAGTAATATTATTTTTAATTGAATGAAAAAAAACATATTATAATTTATAAAAAAATACATTATTACAATATAAAATATAAACCAATGCACTTATATTAAAAAAATAAAAATATTAATCGAGTCTTTCAATTGGCAATGACTGGACACGTGTCATGATTTCGGATGAATCTAGGCACATGGGAAAGCATTCCCCAAATCGGCCCAAAATTTATCTCGGGCTGTCGATCTTTCTTTTATGCAACAGTCAAGATTTCGGGTAGAACCTATTACCGATGAATTTTTTATTATTATAATAGTGTTAATATATAAATAAAGGATTTTCTTTTCTATTAGAGAATTGATTTTCTTTTCTATCATAACTATAAACTTTTTATTGTAAAGATAATATGAAAAATTCAATGAAGATATATTAAATTTTATAAAATAAAATTGGTGCAAGATATCATGAAATAATAATAATAATGTAAATAAAATAATTACAATTTAAAAATATAATTGCAAATGCTATATTTTTATTCATATCTATTATTTAGTTTTAAAATTAAAATATAATATAGTTAAAATATCTATAAGTTATTAAAATTTAATATATATTAAAAATTGTGATAATTGTTTATAAACTATTCTTCATCATTTAAAAGATTTCAAAATAAAAAAAAGTTAGGAATAGGTGACTAGATAGGTATGAAATAAAAATTTGACACATAAATTATCAAAATTATATTTAATTTTATTAAGATTATAATCTATTAATCTTTAGTTTTCTTTGAAGCTCTATTTGTTTTAACCAATCATATTAAACAAAAATAGTTAATTATGAATAGTTAACTATTTTTAACAAAGTCGCAGACTAAGTGCTTTTTGGTCTGATAATTTGCTTATTTAGGGCCCCCTAATGAACAATCCTATCTATGATGTTTGGGTGAACCATTGTATTCAACTTTTTGGGCTGAAAGTCTGCAACTATATGAACAACCAGGGTTGGATATATCTATGTATAATCTCTAATGATCTAAATCCAATCATGTTAATGGTAAATTCAATGGTTCTTAGCAACAAGAGGGATAAAATGATCTAGGGGGACAACTCTAGTGGAAATTACTCTGTTACTTCTGGGTATATGGCTCTTTGGAGCTTAAAAGAGAAGCCTCCTTGGTCGAAAGCTTGGATCTTGGGCCTCACTCCTAAAATCAATATATTTTATTGGCTGGCCTTATAGAACAAAATTCTCACTCAAGATAACCTTATAAAAAGAGGACAGATTCTGCCAAGCAGATGTAGTTTATGTAAGAACCAGCTGGAAACAGGCAACCACTTGTTCATTCACTATTCCTTCTCTAGGGAGGTCTGGGACTTCCTGACCCAAGACTTAAGAATTAGCTGGTGCATGCCAGATAACCTCCTAAATTTTTTCTGCCAATGGAAATTTTTGTTCAATTCCCTTGTTTTATAGGAATTAGGTACTTGGATCTTACGCCACTACTGATGGAGCATATGGAAGGAGAGAAACAATAGAATCTTTAGAGACAGAGAGGAACCAACCATTGTTCTTAGGAAGAAGATTCACAAAAATATAAAGGAAAACTACCTAGTAAGGAAGGGGGAAGATATTGAAGTGGGCGGTAGGAAAATGGAGAAGGAAAAAGAAAGAATGTTAAAAAGACAGGAAGCCAAGTGGCTTCTCCCCCCAGAAGGATGGCATAAAGCCAATTTTGACGGGGCCTCTAAGGGAAATCCTAGATCCTCGAGATGTGGAGGCATAATTAGGAATGAATTCGGGGATGGAGTAGCGGCCTTCTCTCTCCCGTTGGGATTCCAAACTAATCACTTTGCGGAAGTAAGTGCAGCCTACCATGTGGTGAAACTAGCTTTTGAAGTTGGAGTTACTAATCTATGGCTTGAAGGGGACTCGAATAACATTATTAAAAGTTTAAATGTAAAATATCATTATTCATGGTTGATTGCAAATCTTATTAATGAGACACATGAGACTCTTGATAAATTTGATAGAGTCCATGTCACTCACATTTTTCGAGAAGCAAACCCGGTGGCAGATTGGTTCGCAAATAAAAGTGTCCAATCTGACCAAAAAATGACTTGGCAACCAGGAAAGAGTTTTTCGGTGGATGTTAAGAGCCTAATCAATCTGGATAAAATCCAAGGGAGTACAGAGGAGATCAATTTGCAATTATGAATAGGAAAGGCTTATGGGGAAAGGGTATGACTCTTAAAGGCTGCATTAGTAAATGCAAAAGTGGGAATTATTATAGTTTATTTGGCACGCTTCATGGGTCATTTTTTGCATTTGTAACCGGAGCAATGACAAGGATTATTTCTTT
The DNA here is from genome assembly GCA_028749045.1 of Cupressus sempervirens. NCBI lineage: Eukaryota > Viridiplantae > Streptophyta > Pinopsida > Cupressales > Cupressaceae > Cupressus > Cupressus sempervirens. The sequence continues at coordinate 556,193,219 of CM053787.1, read as the reverse complement.
AGTCTCTCTCTAAAACACAGAGAACCCTATTAGGTGGTGAGGTTTCAAAGAGCTATGCTTATGAGAATTGTGGGAGAGCAAAGTGTCGATATGGTGGGTGATAGGTACAGAAAAGAACTGGTGGGAAAAATGGAGAAGCAGGGAGAAAGTGTGGGAGAAGTTGGTTTAGGGCAAGATTTCAAGGTATATCATGAAGCTGCATGGTTATGACCAAAATGTGACTGACAACATGGTCAATTCGTGGAAGGATGGTAGAGTCAAGGTGAATGGGATAGCTTTTTTGATAACGGAGGAGGTGATTTCGGCTATTACTGAGATTTTGATGGTGGGCTTTGAGTTCTTTAGGGACAAAAAGCTTTCAGCCAGTCCAATGAAGGACTTTGCCAACAACCTCAAGGAGCTGAATGCCTTGAAAAAGAGTGATACATTTTATGATCCAAATTTTATAATGAAGATTTGAAGGTATGTTCTGCATGCTGTCATTGAGTACATTACTCTTGACCCTAGGTTTGATCATGTTCACACCCACCATTTTGTTCTTTTGAATCATTTTCAGCATGATAGAAAAGTTTCTTTCCCTTTCTATTTGTTGAACTCTATGAGCAAGGCGATGTCAAGCTTCAAAAAGAAACCCTTTGCTAACCCTGCTTTGCATGAGGGGTTGTTACTACTCATCTATGAGCACTTCAAGGCTCAAACAATAAGTAACATCCCTTCACAGGCTGGGAATGAGGAAATCAAAAGCTCTAGCTACTCCTCTGACTTAGATGATATATAGAGTATTAGTTTTGAGGAAGGGGGGATTACCTTCTTTGGTAAAAAAGATATGCCTAATGTTAAGAAGTCACCCTCCCCCATTACCCCTAGAAGAAAAAGCCCTAGAGATCATGGTCAGAAGAAGCTTGAAAAGGAGGAGTAGGACACCTGTGATGAAGAGGAGGCTATGGAGTCTGAAAATGAGGAAAAGGAGAGGCAGGAGGAAAACAAGGGAACCCAGGGTGGGAAGAAACGCAAGAGGGTGAGCACGGAGGATGAGAGGTTGTAGTAGGACCCAGGCTCTTCTTTGCTCCCTCTCTCCCCTGTCCATCCCCAAGCCCACCTGGAGGAGCAGACAAATGATAGTTTTGGAGGTGAGAGTGGGGAGGTGTTGGCCAAAGATAGGAGGAAAGCGTGGAGAAATTTTAATGTGAGGACTTCAAAAATGGGTATTTTTAGAGTAGTGATGAACCCCCCAGATCTTGGTGGACAATCAAAAGGAACCGCATCTTGAAGAGCTCATTAACCCTGTGATTGTGGCTATCTCTGATAATGCCAGGGAATTTGGGATGAACCTCTTGAGCAATGCCCACAACAACATGATTGAAAATTACAAGTTAATCAAGTGGCTTTTTCATGAGCTAGATGAGGTTAAGGAGAAGGTGGTTCAAATGAAAGGAGCTAGGAATCTTAAGGGCATAGAGAAAGGGACAGATTATGATGATAGACATAGCCTAGCAGAAAGGACGATCCACAATTTGGAAAATTATAATCACAATCTGTCGAGCCAGACGATCTCACTGCTCAACTTGATCAATAACAACATTCTATCTTTAATTGATTGGCTTAAAGATAGAGGCATGCAGGGGGATGTGGATGGAAAAGACAGGGGTAAAGCTAGATCTGATGAAGATAATACCATCGGTATCACTTTTTCTATTCTGGACCAGGAAGAACACAAGACTCACCAACAAGAGGCCAAGGAGAACCAGATGGCCCAAGAGGCTGCCTAGGTCATGCAGGAGCTGGAAAGGAAGATCGAGGATTAGTTCTTGTCTTTTTCCTTTTTGGCTGGCTTTTCATTCTGGCTTTTGACTATTTCGTTTCTCTTGTCTTTTCTATTTGGCCTTATCTTTGGCCTTTGTTTATTTCGCTGGGCCTAGTGCTTATTATCAACCCTTAGACTTGTTACTTTTGTGGCTGGGCTTCTAACGCTTATTTTTAGCCTATTTTTTTTTAACTCTCAGGTTTTAGGATCCCTGTAGACCCTATTTTTCTAATAAAAAATATTTCAACAGTGCATTGAGAATCAAGATGCCAAAAACAAACTTACAAAGTGGTAGAGTAACAAGAACAACGATTTGAGAAGCCAAAAACTATTATTTTTATTGATAATATTTTAGACTATACAATGTACATAGTACTGATTCATAGCATAGATATTCAAAATAAATGATTAAATCAGCTTGGTTTTACTATTTTGTCATTTATGAACAAGGGCAAGGCCCAATCCAAAGAGAAAATTAAAAATACAGATATCTTTAAAATATTTTTTAGCTCTAAGGGCAATGGGTTACGTGTAAGGGAACAAGTTACAATATTTGGAAACAAGGCTGAGGGAACAGGGAACCAGGGAGGCTAGAAGCATGAGCGGGCTGAGGGGCCAAGAGTTTGAAGCCTTTAATTAGATAGGTCTTCAAGTCTGTCTGTGAGGAATCTTTTGGAGAAGATGATGTCACTGAACTCGTCCAACCATGTGAAGTCAGTCTCACTGATGTTGTCCAACAACAATCATTTCCCCAAGAAATCCCTTCCTAGCCATGCCCACTTCTGATGGCGACTCAATTGCCATTCGTTCATGCCGAGAAAGAAATAATGCTTATGTATAATGCACCCTATGCCTTCCTCATAGCACTTCTCTGCTACATCTGCAAAAGGGATACCAATGCCCAACCCCGATATCTGCTCAGCCAATACAAGAATTTTGACATCATCTTCTAAAAATGTTACGCAGAAGCATCAACATGTCTATTTGATTGCCTCCAAGATTGAGAAGAAATGCAAGGAAGTGAGAGGTAATATCCGTGGACACACGGTACCTCTTATCGTTTCTTAAAAATTCATGGCCGAGTACCATGAATATAGCATGGCAGATAAAAGGACTTTGGGCATCTACCTTGCAAACCATGGCAAGGACATCGTCAGGAATCCTACCCAGAAAGGTCTTTTGCAGAGCCGTTGTAGTGTATTTGAGGAAAATTAGTGTATCCATGACTAAGATTCAAGAAACTTTGCAAACTACAATTGCAAACTGAATTTAGATTAAAGTCTAAAAAATATGAAAAATGATAATGAAAGAGGAATTGCAGAGGCTACTTAATGAAACTTGCTATTTAATGGCACTTCCAATTCCATTATGACAGTTGCATTTAATTCTTTGGTGTTCATGATCTTTCATATCTTGATTTTTTGTATTCTTATTAATTTTAAGTGTGTAAAATGCTGAAATGTACTAGCATTAATGTCAGATAGTTGATAGTGCTTGACATTGAGTAATGATTTGCATGCAAACCTTTCCACGTGTCTCCATTCCTGAGAATTACGTGTGACTGCAGGTCTTTTCAAGTGAGTGGCCCCAAGATGCATCTTCTATTGTTGATCTCCAAGTAATCAACAGTCAATACAACTATTGTATTTACTATTAACAATACGAAAGTGATGATAGCCGACTTGGTAATATTGACACTGATGTAGCGATGTTACAACATTATTAATAACACACCTAAGATACTACATACACAAGTTGATACTTGAAGTGACTACTCAACAGTCAGTATAGTCACTAGTGAATACATGTGCAAATTTTGCTTTCAGATTAAACAATTTTTTCAGATTACCACTAAAGATTAGCCAAGACCATTATTATTCATTTTCTTACAAAACAAGTAATTCGCCTTTGACATTATTAATTAATTTTTGATAAGGGAAAAAATAGCCATGATTTATTTATCTATTGGCCAAAAAAAATATTAATTTGCCACATTTAAAATGATTTTTGCTAGGGCAAGACAAAAATTGCCAACATATAATATTTTATTTCCCTATATGGAACAAAAAAATTGTCCTTGACATTAAAATTTTCTTGCCCACAAAATGTTGAATTCGCCAACATTTAGGCTTTTTTTTAGGAGGGGTTTCTTAAAGTTATCCCCAGCAAAGATCTGAACCTAGAGAAGAGATAAGAGTTGAGATGTCAACTCCTACCCCTAGTAGGAATTTGACAAAGAATCATCCTCTTGAGCAAATAATTGGAAGCAAAGACAAAGGTGTGATAAAAAGAAACAAAGTAAATGAGGAGATATGTTTGATATCTCAAGTTGAACCTAAGAGCATAGATAAAGCATGTAGAGATGATCACTGGATTCAAGCAATGAAGGAAGAATTATATCAGATTATGAAGAGTGATACATGGGAGTCAATTCTTAGACCTAAAGATAAGAATGTGATAGGAATCAAATGGGTATTCAGGAACAAGATGAATGAACAAGGAAAAGTTGTGAGGAACATGGATAGACTTGTATGCAAGGGATATTCACAGCAAGAAGGAATAGACTATGAGAAGACATATGCACCTATAGACATAATGGAAGTAGTAAGGATGTTCTTGACTTATGTAGCAAATACAAATTTCAAGGTTTATCAAATGGATGTTAAATCAACTTTTCAGAATGAAGAAATTGAAGAGCAGCTTGAAGGTTTTCCTTTATCAGAAAACAAAGACATAGTATGCCAACTAAAGAAAGTTCTGTATGGTTTGAAGCAAGCACCCAAAACGTGGTATGCAAGGTTGGATAGTTATTTGGCAAAGCTTAGATTTGTTAAAGGTACAAAATATAGTAACTTGTATTTGAAAAAAGTTGAGAATGGTTTGTTGATAATAGTAATATTTGTTGATGACATCATTTTTGGAGGTAATGATGAAACAAGTGATAAGTTTGCTGAAGAGATGAAGAATGAGTTTGAAATGAGTGTGATAGGAGAAATGAAGTTTTTCCTATGATTGTAGAATGTACAGAATAGTGATGGTATTTTCATTTTAGAAGCTAAGTACCTGAATGACTTGTTGAAAATGTTTGGTTTAGAAAGTTGTAAACCTATTGGTACACCTATTCTAACTGGTCACAAGTTATCTAAAAAGATGAGACACCTGCAGTAGAGGAGAAGTATAGATCCATGATTGGAGGTTTGCAGTATTTGACTCACACCACACTAGATATAGAAAATGCTATTAGGATTGTAGTTAGATTTCAAGTTGATCCTAAGGAGTATTATTCTTTAGTAGTGAAGAGAATATCCAAATATTTGAAAGAAACATCTGACTATGGAACTTGGTATGATAGATCAAGTGATTTTACTCTATGTGCATATACTGATGCAAATTGGGCATGCACTATGGATGACAGAAAGAGCACCAGTGGTGGGGCATTCTTTCTTGGAGTAAGATTGGTTTCTTGGATAAGCAAGAAGAAAGATTGCATTTCTCAGAGTACGTTGTAGCAAAAAATAACTGTAATCAAGTTATGTGGATGAAGAAAATTTTGAAGGATATTATAATTGAGTTTGAAGAACTTGTTATCATTTACTGTGATAACATAAGTACAATGAATATTTCTAGGAATTTTGTATTAAATTCTAAGACTAAGCATATATCTATTAAGTATCATGTGCTGAGAGAGAAAACAACATAAAAAGAGATCAGATTGAAGTATGTGATATTAAAGATCAGATTGTAGATATCTTTACAAAGCCTTTGCCTAAAGATATATTTGAGTACTTGAGAGATATGCTTGGGGTTATGCCCTTGCCTACTTTTGAGTAGATGATGCAGAGAGTGCATTAGTCTAGTGGTACAGAGCACTATTGTTAGCTTGGACTGAATGTTGATGCTTCCTATATGGGGGAGTGTCTATGACGAGTCGAGTTATTTAGGACTCTTGGTATTTGGTTTTGATTAGTGTCTTTGGACACTCGAGCTAGTTGAAGACTTGGAGTAGTATATTAGCAATTGGTATTTAACAATTGGTATGTTGTAACACTGAGATTGAGGCCTTTGACATTTATGTCAACGGGGGAGAGAATATGCAGGAAAAACAATTCCTAAGTATGGGAGAGAATAACTTCTAAGTATGGGGGAGAGAATATGCATGAGGGAGAGATATCTCATTAGAGAGATTTAGGAAGATTGATAAAATGAAGTAGGAATATGCACCTAATCTATTGTGAATTTTTTAGTGTGAAGTAAACAATTGACGTCTAAGAAGTAGGAGTATGCTTCTGTTGTATTGAGATTTTTTTTAGCATGTGGACAACTGATGCTAGTCAACAATAGCAATATAACATTGTTTGGTATTCTTGGAACTTAGATGGTTTTTCATCTATGTTTCCATCAATGCCAAAGAAGGAGATTATTAGCATGAATGCTGATGATACTACTTTTGGGGAGTATTCTAAAAATTGGAGAGTATTGACACATTGCATTCATTATTATGTTTGTCATTGATGTCAACATAGCATGGTTTCTGTAAAGACTGGGTGAGTAGCAGACAAAGATCTTAATGTTACAGACAATGGTTTGATTGTCTAGTGATACATAGTTATGGACATGTTCAACATAGTGTCTTGATGATGTGGTCAAGTGCACAGTCTAAGTTGAAGATGTACATAAGTTGTACTTGATTTATAGAGAGTAGTTCAGAGATAGAGTATTGGAAAACCAGCTCTTAATGTTTGTTTGCTATCTTACATTTGAGATGCAATGAGAAGATGCACATTCAGACAACAATAGAGGATAGTCTGTTGATGACATTAGCGAGTGCGCAAGCCCTAATATCACACATGCAAATTTTTATATAGACTATGAGCCAATAATGCTATTGTAATTGTAATTAATTAGTTATCTTATTATAATTAATTGGGAAACCTTCAAGGCTGACTCAAGGAAGTATTATGAGGATATGACATAAAGGAAAGATGTTTTCCTTATTTGTAAGTGTGTGAAAAATCTATTGAAGTGCAAAGTGAAAAAAGGAATAGAGTGCTTATTGAATGCATGTAAGTGATCCTAGGGATAATTGGATTCGAGTGTTGTGACATGGTTTCAAGTTCATAAGGAGCAAAGATCTAGTTGATAGGACAGAGGAAGAGGAAGGAAGTACATTGTATTTCTATTATTCTACAAGGAATAATATAGAGATCATTTGGACAATGGGTTCATTAGTCTTTCCCTTGAAGTTGTTTGGGTAGTGGGTCTAGCTATCTTCCACAACTCCTAACAGGGATTTAAAGTCTCCTAACAAGGACTCATATGTACTAAATCTATTCATAGACTCCTAATAGGGTCCATCCTCTAACAAGGAATATTTATATTAGTACATCATTTTGTGGGTACCATCCCCACCAGGGTTTTCCCTCTGGTCAAGGTTTTCCCTAGTTAACATATCTAGTGTTATTGTATATGAGTATCTTGTTGTGGTTTTAGTTTATATTGCTCATATGGTTAAGTTTGTTTAAGGTTGATAACTTTGATAATAGTTGTATAATCGATTCTTCAGTGGATAATATATTCTAATAGTTATGTGCACACACATTCTCATAATCTATACCATATAAACATGCACCATGCAAAGTATAATTTGTCATGATTTGCATAGACATTGAAAGATATCTATCATAATAGAAAATTGAGTTATTGTAAGTTCATCACCTTTCAATAATTTTTGCAAATACAAGTGATAATCATTTGGAAGTTTTCACTTCCTCATGATGTACGTAGGGGATAGGCCCTTTAAGGTCACACAGACACACACAAGGACTTTTGAACTCCCTCTAAAAATCAATCATTTGAGCTTGTCGAATAAAGTTTCCTTTGATGGAGTGTCATATTCTCTTTGAATTTAATATGCTCAAGATCTTCAAGGATCAACTAAAACATATCTTCTGTCTGCCTCTTTAGAGAAATATTTTAGACTCCCTCTGAACATCAATCTTTTGAACTCCTTTACCTTTGAATAAGCGACAAACTCCCTCTGAATCTGATGTTATTTTTTCCCTTTTCACGATACATGATAATGGATCTCTTCTTTGATATCTCCTTTCTTTAAAATGTGGTATTTTGTCTTATCTTTTCCCCTTTATTAATGGGTCTTCCTACAATGGCAAAACTATAATCTCTCCCTTTGTTATATTGCTATGAAAGATTGTATCTCTCCAAAAATGACATTAAGATCTTATGTGTTATCAGATCATGGCTTGCAGTGTATTTGATGCCAATGGGATTTATAAATTCACGTCTTTAACAAAGCTCGATAGTCATTGAGTAACATGGCATTTTTTTATTTCTCTTGAATACTCTAAAAAATTTGTATTTTCTTTTAGGTTCCCATGCATATATTACATCTTTATTTCCATTTTATGTTAGGCTTGGAATGTAGTGAGACTACCTTTACCAATTTAGTCATCTCTACAAGATTTTATAATACCTTCTTGTTATTATCCAATACATCTTTTTCATCTATTTTCTCTACTTGTTCACACGATGTTGTGTATTTCTCTCTTTATATCTTATGATTGTGTATCTCTGGTTTGATAAGTGACACCTTTGTAGCTCTTTTGTTTGAACCACAATCTTAATCATTTCCTATTGATCTTAGTTGAGATAATTAGTTTACTCATTGACTATTATTGATTTGCAAAATATCTATAGCTATGAATATTTGTCCCCAGTCTCTATTTATCTTTATCATTGATTTTGTTGTCTTTTACATTCTTGTTGTTATGTTACTTCTCATCCTATCCATTATTTCCTATAAATTTGATTACAACTACAAGCACCAATCATTCTATAAAGTATAGCCACTTGATCAATTTTAATCTTCCCCTATCTTTTATTTTGATTTGATATTAGGAATTTGTGTCTGCATATGATATTCTATCATTGCTTATATGCAAATTGCATAGGATTCATGTTTGGGCATTATATCATATACTTCTTTTTGTATGCACACATACATCCTGTTTCCATCATATTTCTAATCATAGATTTGGTATTACTACCTATAAATGTCAAATACCACATTAATTATTTGAATCTAAAAGAGAATTATCTCTACATCTATCAAGGCTATCACCGATAGGGGTTTGATTGTACACTCTCCTTCATATGGTGTTATTGGACTTGATTGACAATGATATGGACTCCCAAGCTCTGTCTACTCTTTTCCAATTATTACTTCTACATATGCCTATAATCTCAAGCTCTTTTCAATATTGTTTGGATTGTCAAGATCCCTGAATCCTATGATTCCATATATTAAAATTTATCCAAATGTGTAGAAACAACCAAACCAACATTGAATCTTTAGACATATTCTTCCATTTTTACTTTCAATCACTATTTTTCTTTATTTCCTTACATTCATAGTTTTTCTTTGATACCATGTTGATTTTTCTAGACCGTTGTAAATGTAATGACATAGTTTTTTTTGATATATCTTTTTCCAAATGACATTGATCTCTTATTTATATTGAGAATAAGACATGCCACACACACACACATAGAGAATATATCTCATATATAATTATACATAGTTTTATCCAGCTGAAGCTACCAAACATCAACATTCCTAAATAGGCATCTATTTCTAATGCCCATCAAATGGATCTAGAGACTGTTAGGTAATGGTCAACCATTGTGTAATGTACAAATCCATTGGTTATTTTTTAGGGGTAACTTAGTTTAAATTAGGTTTTTGTCCTTTTTATAATTTACTATCTCGCATTTGTAAAATGATTTTTAGGTCCTTTTAAGACTCATTTTTACCTCTTATAAGAAAAAAACACATACATAAATTCATTCAAACTTGAAATAAATGGAAATTCCTTAGTAATAAGAATATTACTTAATCATAAGGTTTTGGAATTTTCTCTTAACTCTTTGTATCATTTCTTTTTTTCTATGTCCTTTGATGCTTTCTAGGCTCTACCTACCATTCAAGTGTTAATTTAGTTCTAGTATTTTTTGTCAAGTTAGACCACAACACTTACTATTTAGTTTATAGGTAAGCCCTAATACATTAAAATGAAGCCTTTTTAGGTGGGTTCACTATACTTTTTAATCAATTCCTATTTTGAATAACAAAAAAAAATGTTTCCGTTATTTCTTCATTTTTTTATTGGCAAAAGATCAAGGCCTATTATTATGTTTTATAAATAATTTTAAATCTATATTCATGAGGGGACTGATAAGAAAGAACAAAGTAAAGAACCACCAGTCTTGCTTGTGACTAATTGTGTCATGTACCTTATATAATTTATAAATCTAGTTTTTTAGTAACACTAGGTTATATCAGATGAGGATATGTCCTCATGTATGTAGCACTTTTGGATTTTCACCACCTATCCTATTTTATTTAAATTCCATGGTTTTATTTGTTGCTTTAGTTTAAAAATCTCTCTTTATACATACAAGTGAATTCTAGAAGAGGACATGTCCTCCATTTGCAACATGAATTTTAAACATCCATCTACTATCCTATTAAGCCATGCTTCTTCTCTATGGCTTTTTATAACTTTCATAATGAATTTTATAAGCATTCCTAATTTAGTATCTTTAGTTGTTTCAAAGATCAAAAAAACCTACATATCTTTATTTCCTCTCAGGAAAGAGTTTATTGTCAATAATTCAAGATGGGAAAATCATGATAATAATTCATAATAATTAATACTCATATATTTTTGAATAACACTGGTATGCCTTAAATGCTAGAATCAATATCAACTTCGAAGATGACCAAAATAAAAATGAGTGAGCGATACAATCTAACCAAATATTTTCTATTTTTTGAAACAAATTTAATCATATTGATCATATATGTGGACATATATCTAAAATTTATAATATATAAATTATTTGATTTTTAAATATATGGTCACATAATTTGCATATAACTTTTATTTTGAGGGACTTATATCTCATACTTAGTCTAGTCTAGATTAGAATTTAATGAAATTCCAACACTTTTAAAATCTATAATCATTTCCAAACAAGACTATTTGAGGATTATCTAGCAATCAAATTGTTTATTCTAATTACTTAATATAAAAAGTTATAACTATTTTAAAAGAATGCCTAACCAAGTTCTATCTATCTATCAATCTACCTACCTACCTACCTACCTACCTACCTACCTACCTACGTATCTATATATCTATCTTCTATATACTGTAACATGTGTGCAATCAAACACACACACACACACACACACACACACACACACACACACACACACACACACACACACACAATAAGGAAAATATAGACCTCAGGGAGTGAAATAATGTTCCTTTCATTAATACTATATATAGCACGCTCAAGGCCCCAAGATATTTGTCAATGAAGACTTCCCTACAGAAGGCTACCATATCCCTCTTGTTAATAACATCCAAAACCATGTAGGAAATAATCATACCTACTAAATCCCCATTCAACCTATGGATGAAAAAACAACCAAAATATTTTTCCCCAAAGGAAATTCCAATTTCTCTCTAGGCCATATTATCAACAGGCCTTAGGATTCGACTCAATCTTTTAATATTTATTGGGCCCCAAAATACCATTAAGCCTTTCTGATTGTTTCCCTTTTTAAAGTATGAGTCTTTTGTTCATCCCTTTACTTGCATGTTTATATCACTTCTTGGTGATTGAAGAGAAACACTTCTTTCTGGAAGTGGGCCAACATGCCTCATAGGATTCATGAAAAGGGACTAACTGCCTCTTGTGTTTTATAAGTGTAGTGGTTGTTTTTGGCATTAACAATTTGAGCTTTTGGTTTAATGATTAAACTAGCGGCTTACAAATCGTATTAGAATTGGTCACATGTTCAAATCCACATAGGCGAGTGACGTTGGGTGGGGGATTGTTGACAGTAGGCTAGAACCCCTCACGAGATTCATGACAAGGGACTAAGCTCCTCATGTGTTTTATAATTCTAGTGGTTGTATATGGCATTACCAATTTGAGCTTTTGGTGCAACAACAACACTGGCAACATACATTAAAGAGTCTTTACTTTTCTTTAGCCACCAATGTGGAGACTAATGTTTTCACATTTCATGTCCTTGAAAGTAGAAAGATGGTATTTTGGGGCCCAATCACTCCTGAAAGGTGGAATTGAATCCTAAGGCTTATTGACAATATGGTCAAAAGAGAACTGGAAAAGTATTTTGGAAAAAGTGTTTTGGTTATAGTTTCACCTATAGGTTGAATGAGGATTTAGTAGGTACATTTATTTCCTACATGGTTTTGGATGGTATTAACAAGAGGGAGATGGTTGCCCTATGTAGGGAATTATTAATTGAAAAATATCTTTGGGGCCTTGAGCATGCTATATATAATATTTATGACAAGAATGATATTTTTCTACCTAAGCTTTTGCTAAGTGATTAAAGTACTCCTTAATTTTGTTCCACACTTCTCTTGTATAATATTGTTTATTGATCCATAAAAATTAATCAAGAAGAAACTCAATGATATTTTTATATTGCGGATCATCTCCAATTCCAATTAGATTTCTTAATACTATTTTCACAGTGAACCTTCCTAGGATCCCATGCAATGGCTGTGTATGTGAAATTTGTACTTGTAAGGATTTGCAACCACAAACACTTCAATAGATCATGAGATGTCTAGTTTGTCATGTAATATCATATAAATAATAGTAATAGTAGAAAAAGAGATCTATTGGTTCCTAATAGATGCGAGTAGGAATCCTCTCATATTTTTCAAGCTATTCAATCACTTTACTGCACTGAGATAAAGGATTTGAATGAAATGCAAGATTAAGCTTTATATTTTTATTTTTCAATGCAAATAAGATATGAGATTAATCGTAATGAAAGATAAAAATGACACAAGATAATCTATTTCTATAAAATAGACATAATTCTTATGCTAAATATGATATACAAATTAAGCTAGAGTGATGATAATAAGCAAAGATCATAATTTTGATGCACAATATCACCAGAGAAAAAATAACATGATAATATTACTCTTCAGTTGCACATGAGAACTAAAGAGAGGATCCCTAAATTAATAGAAACTTCAAGTAGAATAAATGGTTGAGATTGATTGATATGAATGTTCAAGATTATTTCAAAGTTGAGTTAAAATTTGAGAGGTAAGCATGCATTTTAAGTTGATCAAATGCCTTAAGAGGTGAAAGATGAGTTAAAAGCTGAGAGGTAAGCATGCATTTTAAGTTGATCATATGCCTTAAGAGGTGAAAGATGAGTTAAGCCATGCTTTTTGAGTTATTTTAGGAGATAACAAAGATAAAATAGATTGATTTAATCTCCATGCTCTAGTTAACAAATTTTATTTTTATTTTTCTAATTTATGCATAGTTTTTGAAAAATAAAAGCAAAAAGAGGCATTTAGCTCATGGTGTAGTAGGAACTAGAGTATTAATGTAACACCCCAGCTAAGAATCCCCAAAAAAACAATAAAATGTGGAATAATTTTTTAAATTTATTTTTAACATACAATCCTACATAAGTTAAATTCATAAAGCATGATCTATCCTTCACCCTCTTAGATTTCTCAATGATTTTTCTTAGCCATGTCTAGACATCACATAACAAGAATAAGGATTGGAACATGATATCGTAAAGTGTAATAAATATCATCAACCATTAAATATTTGAATAGATATAGAATGACAATACAAAGTACATAAATTTATCTATGACACATTTTTAAACATGCAATTACAAGATCATAGCCTTATTCTCAAAGGTTTACATGTACATGAGTTATGAAAATTCTACAAGTACAATACTAAAAGAGATACAATCATTCAACTATAAGTGAAGAACTAATAAGTATCATGAGGATATTGAAGAATCCATCATGTTTTAGTGATCAACTAAAAATATTGAACTAGAATATAATCCTCGATGGAAAAATGCTCACCATCCAACCATGTAAACCTCATGGTCCACTCCCTTGAGCTAGGAGATGGACTTCAAGACCACACATGCCAAAAGATCAATCAATAAATTAAAATGCACAAGATACAAATATTTTTCAAGAAGGAAAAAAATAATAAAAACTCTAAGAGAGATCATTGAATAACCCCATAGATAACAACTTAAACAATAAAGGGACTTCCTATACTATAGGTGAACTAAGCACAACTAAGGGAATCCTAGCACACATGCTGAAGGGTGTCATCACATATACTCCATTTTCTTGGGTAGTCATAATAGTCCTCCTGGATGTGACCCCAAGGTGAAACTCATGTAGAGCCAACTACCTCTCATGTGGACAAGGTATCAACTTGCTAGATCAACATCCCACAGATGGCTAGGCACATCTCTATACCATCTTGATTTAAAAATAATAATTGAGGCTATGAGAGAGGAATTTTTTTTTTTACTGTGAATCCAAAACCTAATTCATTAATTAATTTATCACTTTATTAAGACTACACAATGGGTTATCCTAGAATTACCACTTTGGGCCTCAACCCCCCTAGTTCAAGCCGCCCTCCAAATATGTTCCTAGTAAATTCTACCAAAATATGAAAATGATAAAGACATAAAAAAATTTAGTTTCAAACATCCATACCAAATATTATTTCTAGCCCTATGAAGATAATATGATACAAATTCAAACATTACTAACCCCATCTTAAATGTATTTACAATGAAACCCCCAAATAGTGATCGAAAACATAACTCCAAGGAAGTTATAAATCCCAAGAGAGAAAAATTCCTAATTCACTATGATTCTTTAAGAACATAGATGCAATAGGTCAAAGAAGAAAAAAGGTAAAAGGTATATTGGAAAACATGAGTCACAAGTGAAAAACTTGTCATCAATCATAATGACTTTCATGCCTCTGGTAGAAAAATAACTTTCCAAAAGTCGAGACAAAAATTCATAAAATCCTTGTAAAATAAAGTCATAGGCATGATCATCACATACACCATTTCATTATAATATTTTTTGATTATAGTAAAAACAAGTTTTGAGGGGACCCAAAACCCCATACAAAAAACAAAAAAAATACAAGATAGAGTCTAGAAGATTTTACAAGGACATGGAACCTACAATAACATCAAGAAAAAACCATATTTTACAAGGACCTAGAACCTAAATAGTAGCATACAAAAAAAAACTAGCTGGAAATAAAAATCCACAACAAAAGACAACCATCAGAAAGATACAAAACTAGAAACCTAAACCAACAACTAGGGCTAGCAAAAGAAAAAATGAAATTACCCTATTACTCAAGCTCCTCCATAGCCTTAGAAAACTCTTTGGTAGTATCAACAACCTCTTGAAGGAGACCCTCAACATAGGAAACAGGGGCAACTTCAATAGCACTTTTTGTGCTTAGCCTAGTCCATTTGCCAGGACCACCAATCATTGGGCAGACATAGGGGAAATAGTTTCCTCATTGCTCCTCCTACCAATGCTAACTGCCATTGCACATAAGATTGTAGTATTCATGTCCATCTATTGGCTGCTATCCTTGACTAGTTGCCTCAACACAACTTCATAGGCAATTAGTTTCTTAGGAATGTTCCCGATTTTTCTTTCAAGCTCAATTCTTTTTTTTTTCAATATCCAGATTCTTTTTCAGCTCTTTAACACTTTTCTTTAGGGTTATAATTTCATTATAGAGCCAAGTATCAACCTATAGAGTCACGTCTGCGTTCAATTTAGATTTGTTAAGAAATAAGAGCCTTCCACTAATGTTCTTCTCCCTAGTCTCCTCATCAACACTCTTCAACTCGTGATGAATAGTGTCAATGTGGGCCTCTTCAGGCATAGAATTTGTATCCCCAACTAAATTCTTTTCATCAATGTCATTCATCTAGGTAGTTTCAATAGTATTTGGCTTGTGGGTAGTAAGAACCATATTATCATCCTTATTAGTATCAATAAATATAATTATTAGCCAATTATCATCGTATTTCATTATAACATTTATCAATATTAATTTTATAATTATCTCCACACACTAGACTCCACTTTGAACTATTCCATAAACACAAGAAAAACCATTTTAGAAAAAATTCTAACCAAATAAAGAAAAACATATATTTGGTACATAGAGGACAACGTTTGTTGATAAAAGGAAGAACTTTGTACTAAGATTGAACTAATTTAAATTTACTAAGATAAATTAATAAATCAAGTTATTTTATTATATATATTTAATTAATTTAACTACTTCATCAATTCCAAATTTTTAGATCAAATAAATTCCCTTAAATGAGATTAATAAATCAAAAATTTTAATTTATTAAATCTAATAACTTTATTATACTTAATCTCATAATACGACTTAATTAAATTGACCTACTTACTATTAAGAGCTATTTTTATCTAATTTAATTATTAAATTATATTTATCCCAGTCATTGTGAGAGGCTAAACTCCTATCTATTTTAATTAACCACATAACAAGGACTCCTAATTATATGCCTTCTAATTAAGCGAATAGGCTTCTCTCCACAAAAGACTTTAACTGAATTGCTATGTTATGTTGCAAAGTGGAAAAAAAGGCATCGAGAAAGTGACATTGACAAGGAAAATATCTTAGTGAGGGTTGGATATATAGACAATGTTGCAGGCGTGTTTTTAAGAGCTTTTATGACATTCTCCTCTAGCTCAACAAAGGTGTCAGTGTAGAACATGTATGTGAGAATGACAGAGATGAGTGAAGAGGAAAGCAGGGACTACAAAGCATCTCCCACATGTGGCTTCGCCTTCAACATGAACTTTGATACCATGGTTTCAATCTTCATGTCTTCCTCAACTGATTCCCATTTCCTTTATAAAAAAGTAATAATTTTGGAAGTAAAAGAAAATATAGTAGATAAAAATAAATTAACTAGAGAAACAATTTATATAGAAAATTCCACTCGCATCCTAAAACTATAAATTCTTTCCATGTCCATTTTAATGGAGTTTTTCTAAAATTTACCAAGAATGGTCTTATTTGGATGTATCTGTGCTTTCCAAAGACATGAAATACCTCAACATTTAACCAATATCGATTAGTAAATGAATCTAGAAACCTTTGTCAGTCCTAGTTTACTATAAAAGTTCCCTCTATTTGTTGTATCTAAATGCTTTTCCATTTTCATGTCTATTTCCATAACCATATCAAATTTTCTCGATATGGAGTCTTAGATTTTGGCTTGCACAAAAGTGATTGGAGTGGCTGAAAACAAAAAAGCTTGTATTGATTCCATAGTTTCCAAAAATGAGAAATGAGAAACATAATGGCAATGACAACGTGATGAGAAGCAAAGTTTTAAAAGGTTGCATAAAAGAATTGTATGTGTGTGTGCATATGTATATATATAGACACACACAAGTTAGTATACATACATTTCATATATAATTTCATTTAATATATAACATGCATGTTTCTTTCTCACACACACATATGATTTTAATTTATATATATGCATGAAAGTTTTATATATACAATATTTTATTTCATTTAAGTAGAGATGCATGAAATTGAAAAATATATAGATCACTTTAAATATTTTGTCAAACTTACTTTAAATTTTATTCATATAAGTAAATATGCATGATTATAAAGTTTCTAAAACATGCATGAAATTAAAGTAAATTTAATCATATAAGTAAAAACACATGAAATTAAAGTTTGTAAAATATAAAATAAAGTTAAATAATTTTAAAGAAATAAATAAAAATTATTCTTAGTTGTAAAGAGAAAATATAATTATCATAATTATTTGTGATTACATAAAATAAAACATAAAAAACTATCAATAACTCACCAAGGGCACCGATATGAAAGAACTAGGTGAAGAAAATATCCACTCTTACCCTAAAATTCAAGCAATGTTTTTGTCTGTCTCACCTCTTCCCATTCCAACATCAAGTGAATTTTCCTTTGCATTATCTTCAAGTACTTCTATTGGTAATTCATCATTTCCATCATCCATTGAGCCACCATAATCCCACATACTATGAGGCCTTGATTTTAATTAGTAGAAGCTTGAGAAAACATTCAAGGATTGTGATGAATGTATACAAGATCTTTTTTTTCTTTTTTCTGCAAGCCTATTATGCTTCACATAATGTATGAAGGCATACTCACTCCAATTTCTTTAACATATAGAAGCACTTGAAAACTGTTTTGTAAAATAAAAGTAATTAACATTATCATTTAAAAATAAATTAATAATCAAATGAATTTCATCAAAGATCATAAGACTAATGATGCAAAAATCTACCCAAGATAACACAAGAATTGCAATAATTTGTAGTAGTGGTGTTTTTGCTCCATTATTCTCCCAAAATGATTTGGCTTTCATTTTAAATCGATCAAATGGAACATTTTTATGGGAAAAATCATCTACTCCATCAATATATCTTGAGCTTTCCTCCTTGATTATAGTATGGTCCTTTCTACTTGGAAGAACTCTATTGATGTAAGTTTTCCATCTTGTGGAAACCTCATCATCTAACCATGGTCTTTTGTGAAACCATTGTGGATTGAGTAAAAATCCAACTAAATGAAGAGGACTATGAAGCATGTTCCATCTTTTTAAATTAAATTCCCAAATAATATCATGTGTCTCTTGATCAAATGATGGTGCCCCAACAAGAAACATATATTTTTATCTTCTATCTTATCTAATCTAGCTTCTCAAACACATCTCCCATGCATGGTTTATGATCATGAAAAAGATGAAGAAATTTAAGAATAGGCCAAGAAAGTGTTAGAAGATCACTTGCATGTTTCCAAAATAAAAATGAAACACTACCAATTACAAGATCATAAATTTCATCACATGCTTGGTTGTTGCTGCTTGATCGATCCCTCCATCTCTTCCATTTAGTAGACATGATCATTTTCCTTAGTTCTTGTTTTAACTTTATAATTCAGTCAACCATAATAAAATATAATGTAAATCATGTTTCAACAAATCTAAGTAGTTGCAAAGAAGTATATTTCTTATAAATAACTTGTGACATAGAGTGATTCATAATAAAATGTTAGATTTTTTTATTTGCAACTATATCACAATTCCAAGGAATCTTATTGTGGAAATCTTTAAGAAGAAATCTCATGCAATGAGCTACACAAGGTGTCCAAAAAATATTTGGAAATTCATTTGCAATCCACCCTCCTGCCAAAATATTGTTTGAAGCATTATGAGTTATAATTTGTACAACATTATCTTTCCCTACTTGTTCAACCACTTCTCAAAAGTTTGGTCAAATATGTTGCCCTTTCACATTTCTTAAGTATCATGAGATTTGATAAACATTATACCATTTGGTGAAGAAATGAGAATAGTAATCAATGGTCAATGCATAATTTCAGTCCATCCATTTGAAATTATGGAAAAACCTCTATATGACCAACTACCTTGGGAATGTTGAAGCCTTTATATAATGTGTTTCTTCTCATAATCTAGAACATGAGTACAAAAAAATTCATAACTTTGAGGTGTATACCAAAAAGTAGGTACACTTCTATAAACCCTTATTCTCAAGAATACCTATGAAAGAGAGCATCTGGAGAGGTGGTGTATATCTCTCTATCTAGGATGTGGAAAGGTGCAAGTAGAAGTATGGTGGTTGTCAAATAAACAAGCTATGCAACCCTTGAAAGGTGCACCATAGAATGAGAGAAAGAGTGCTAGCTAGCAAGAATCATAATGCAAGTGTAATGCAAAATGAAAGCTAAACTAAAGGAGATGGAAGATGTAAAGTAAATTAACAAGAATGCAAGTATTACAAAGCCTTCCTACTTAGACTATGTGAGATATTCTAAAGCATAAAGAAAGCTAAGCTACATGAAAGTAAGCCATGATGCAAGTATGTAGGATGCAAGTGTGTGAATGCAAATGCAAGAGTGCTCCAAGTCTTCAAAGCTCCAAAAGCACCTAGAAATCTTGCAAAATCACAATGCAATGCAAGTTATACTAACATGAAATACAAGATGCAAGCTAAGCCAATAAAATATGAAGAGTTACAAGCCTTCCTACTTAAGTTGTGTGAGCTACTCTAAAACATAAAGAAATATAAGCTAAGAATGCCAAAATGTAAGTAGAATGAGAGCTAAGCTAAAATGCAAGAGTGAAAGAATGCTCCAAGTCTTTAAAGATCCAAAAAAAAATTTTAAAAATCATGCAACATAACATTAGCATGAGAGTTGGTATGTAAATAATCTTGTGAAAGTGGAATAAGAGAGATGTGATTGAGCATCGACATATTTAGATCGACATTGTGAGCTCTAGAGAGGTGTTTCACATTTTGAAGAATCCATTGAAGCAGCTCCAAATGCCCTCCCCTTGTAGTGATATGAAGAACGATATTTATTTCAAAGAGTTTTGCATTTGTCCAAAGATCTCTTAAAGGGTTTGAATTTGGATGGTGACAAGAAGCACGAAATATTCATTTATTTTATTTTCACAATAGCTGGAGTACATAACTTAGATTGAGGAATACAATTTGCTCAATCTCCTTCAATTCATTGGTTTTGGTGCACAATTTAGAGAACCAAAGAAGATATTGAGAATTTGATTAAGTTTTTGGTGGGTTTGAAAAAGATATAATAGAATAACCATTCCTTCTCCACAAAATTACAAAAAAAAACTTTGTGGTCTTGCAGATTGATGCTCTTGGTGAGGCCGCAGGTAGTGGATATTATGTCAATTCTTTTCAAAAATAAGGGTTGATGTGAAGAAAAAAATTTGCTTCAAAGTGTGCTGGGAGAATAAGGATTTTGCACCTCCATTGCCTAAGTTTTAGTAGCTTTAAGAAGACTATATTCAAAATTCGAGGAATATAAAATCCATTTCGTTTGGAAGAACAAAGGTAAGCTCTAGAGGAGACTAACATGCTTGGAGAACCAAAATTTTGTCTACCTTAACTATCAAGGAACAAATTTGGAGCAGCAAACTCTAGTAGTGGTAAAGGAAAGTGAATGGATTTAGAGCAGTGAACTCTAGTAGTGGCAATGAACTCTAGTAGCAACAAAAAATTTCAATAGAGTGCCTCCAATTTGTTTCCAATTTGCCACAACCTCCAACACATGATTTAGAAGTAGGTTTTAGAAAGGATTCAATGGGTTTACATAGTTCAAGATTGGGAAGTAGAGTCAAAGGTGCAAAATTAACATTAATTTTAGTCAGATAAAATTACAACCATATCAGACCATTTCTTGCACTAGATATCTACTTCTAAAAAGTTACATCAGAAAGTTAGGTTGGATCAGGGAAAGTTAGAATCAGATTTGTAGCCCAGGATAGCGAATTGTGACTTCTGTCAATCATTAATTTGTTATTGTATTTAATGAGATGAAATTAGGACCTATGACCTTCAAAAAATCCAAATTTGCGATTTTGTATACATTTACTAAGGTTTGTAATTGGATTATTGAAATACAAATATGGTCCAGATTGGGAAAAGGACTGAAAAGGTCAAGTGGTTTGATTCACAAAAGGGTTATGGATTCATTACCCCTGATGATGGTAGCAAAGATATTTTTTTTCAAAAGACATCGATTCACTATTTTTAGATCTTGGGCAAAAGGGGAGTTAGTTGAGTTTTCTATTGAGCATGAACAAGGTGGAAGGATTAGAGCTCTTGATGTGCATGGGAGGTTTTTGAACCAAGCTCATCTTCCTCTTCTTCATCATCATGGTGGAAAAATAGTTGTAAGGGATTTTAACATATCATATGGCTCTAGCCATAGTGGATGTGGGGCAAAGAAGGAAGAACATGGTCTCAATGCTACCAAACCCCAGATCTAGCCAATTTTTGACATTTTTTATGGGCCACTTCAGTGGTCCACACCTATTTTTTCTAAAACTAGTGAGGATATCAGAAATTTCAATTGCCAACTCCCTTCTTATGTGTCATGGAAAAATAACATCTCCATTACTGATCCAAAAATTTTGTCTTATCCAAATTTTTTGTCTTATCACTTGGAGGTAAAAAATCTGTGGGAAATCAGCTTGCCAAAGTTTGGAAGGAAAAATTGGGGTCTACATCTTCAATAAGATCAATTGGTCCCAATAATAATCTAGATAGTTAAAATGCCACACTCACAAATGGTGATTCCCAGCTTCTTGTGATTCAAGATGGACTTCTTGAACTATAGATCTCTTACATGCTCGATACAACAATCATCGATAAGATTTGGTCCTTCCTCCCGACTTCAGATCTTCTTTTTTGGTCGAAGCATTACTAGTATGGTGTTATTGATTTATTATACATTGATCATGTGTCTTTATTTTTTATTGCTATGTTTGATTCTAATCTTGCTCAAGATAATGATCTTTGAATTAAGAGTTAGTTTTGTAAAGGGTTGGGAATATATACCAACACTTGGTCACCAAACTTTAAACCTAGTCATACATCCTATGATTTTTTTCCATTTTGGATTGAGATTCCTACTTTACCAATGGAATATAGAGATCTACAAATAATTAAATTAATAGAAAATAAAATTGGGGTATTCATCCAACATGATCTAGTGCCTTTTGATGAACCATCTCTTTCTATAACGTATTGTGCCTTGCTAAATCTAAAAAAACCATTACCTTCTTCCTTAATTATGTCATCTAAATATGGATTTTGAAACCAAAAAATTATTATTTAGGATGCACAGACTATGGTTAAGATGGCAGGTTGGTTGGGTCATTTTAATAATCAATGTCGAGATCCATAACTTTGACCCATTGAAGTGTACTTTTAGGATGTAGTCCATTCCATCTTCCCCTAATGATGCTTGTGTATCTCAAGCTAAACTATCAAGTGACCCATAAAATTCTCATTTGTAAATCTAGTTGTTTACCATTTGCTAAAGGATCATTGTTATACACAAAAAGATCAATCCCACAGAGACTGTTCGGGTCCGAATAACTACCAGTGTTCATTTTTGGGGAATTATTTTTCTCTTATGACTTTTCCTAATTTAGGGTATTTTTCCTTTGATTTTTCTAAAAAAATTATGTTGTTTTTGAC
Source organism: Cupressus sempervirens (assembly GCA_028749045.1). Lineage (NCBI taxonomy): Eukaryota > Viridiplantae > Streptophyta > Pinopsida > Cupressales > Cupressaceae > Cupressus > Cupressus sempervirens. The sequence goes on along the minus strand of CM053787.1, from coordinate 556,170,365 downwards.
CCATATTTTCTCTAAATGGGATACTCATCGAGATAAGTATATAAGACTAGATTGGTCTCTTTTTAGGTCATCGACATCTTCTAAGCTTGCAATTACATATTTGGCTACCAATGAAGAAAATGCTATTTATCCCTCTTAGATGGATGATGTTGTTAATGAGATCATTTTTAATGATCAACCTCTATCTTTCTTGTCTATATTAGAAGCTGCATTAGTTTCCCAAGGAGATTCATTGTCTTCTAAATATGCCCAAATTTTAGCAATAGAGTGTAGTGTACCAATTTATCCCAAATTCTTTGATGAAGATAACATGCTCCATGACCTACTTGAGGATAATGTACACTTTACATTGGATCTCCCTTACCTAGGATGGAGGGCTTTATGAATGTTTTAGATCTTGGCTTGGCAGTCAAAAAGTCTCTTGTTCAAATAGATAGTTTTGGTCAGACTAGGTCCCACTTTGCTAATCCACTTCTTACTAATTTTAATTTTGATTTCTTCTATATTTTTTTGTACTATAAACCCCCCTCTCATCATCTCCTATAACTAACAAATCTTCTAAGCCTAGGGGTAGGCCATCAAAAGAATCAAAATCTAAAAAAGAAGTTGATGCAGGGATCTAGTCAACTTTGGATGGTAATTTTTCTACTTCTAAACAATCGACAAGGAGTGCCAAGAGTGTTCCTTGTCAGTTATGAAGATCCTCTCATGGAATGTCAAGGGCATTAATGCCCCTAACAAACATAATAGGATCAAGCAGTGTCTTGATTTTATCCAATGTGATCTAGTCTTTCTTTAGGAGACTAAGCTATCAACGAATAACTTTTAGAAATCTGTTGGATGTTGATCAACATGGAATTCCTCACATGTTCCTAGCTTAGGTGCTTTTGAGGGCCTTGTTATATTATGGAATCCTAAGACTATCAAGGCTCAACATCTTCATCAAGGAACTAATTGGAAAATGTTATCCATTCAACACTATGAACTTTCATTCCATTTGATTAATGTTTATGGTCCTACCCCTACATTAGATAAACAAAGTTTATGGCTTACTCTCATAGGTTTTGTCCAGTAATCAATAGGTGCCAAATTTATTATTGTTAGTGAATTTAATGTCATTCTTCATCCTAGGGATAAGTATGGAGGGATTATTCCCCCTCTTAGAGCTACCTAAGACCTTAATGAATTTTTTGACAATAATTCTCTATTTGATGTTGCCCCACAAGTTGGATCTTTCACTTGGACTAATAGAAGAGTTGGGTTCCACCAGATTGCAGTTAGATTGGATAGATTTTTGTGTTTACAATTTTAAAAATTGGCGAATTATACTATCCAATTGGATATACTACCATATTCAAAATTTGACCATTTCCCTATTTAATTGTCCATTCTTCCATCAGATTCTCCTCTTACTAGTTTTTCTAGACCATCTTTTAAGTTTGAAAGTGTATGGTATCATCATCCCCATTTTGATGGCCTCTTAAAATAATGGTGGAAGGATGCTCCACAAGAGCTGGGAACCAAAATGTTTTAGTTTCACAAGAAAATGCAGTATGTCAAAGGGCTTATCAAGATTTGGAATAAACATGTTTTTAAAATATTTTTGAGGAGTAAAAGGTGGTAGAAAGAAAACTAGTTGAGATTAAGGAACATATTTTACTCCATGGTTTAAAAGCTGATATGCATTCAAGACAAAAGAATTTTCAAGAGGAGTGGTCTGAATTATGTAAGAGAGAAGAAGAGTATTGGAGACAAAAGTCTAGAGAATTGTGGCTTTAACAAGGGGACCGGAATACTGAGTTTTTTCATGCATCTACCAAACAAAAGAAGGCTAATAACACAATCTTTACAATTCATGACCGTCTAGGAAATTTGATTTCTAACACTAAGGGCATTCAAACTAAGAGTATAAGGTTCTTCTCTAATCTACTTTCCCCTCCACCTTAGGATCCCCCCTCTTCTCACCTTGTGGATGAGATCTTGGATTCCATTCCTTCTTTGATTACACAATGAGACAATCTGATTCTTATGGCCCCATTTACTCTTTCTAAGATTCATGTTGTAGTCTTTTCTATGTCTGCTAATAAGGCACCAAGCCCTGATGGGTTCACTACATTATTTTTTTTAAAATGTTGGGATGTCATTTGCTTGAGGTTCCTAAAGAATCCAGAAAAAATGTTTCCATTTTGAAGAACTTTAATACCACCAATATTGCTTTCATCCCAAAGGTTAATGATCCCTATTCCTTTTCTGATTTCTGTTTATAAGATTATCACAAAGGCTATTCATTTGTGACTTAAGCCCATTATTCTAAAAATTATATTGACAGAACAAGGGGATTTTTTTCTTGGTCGAGAAATAACTGAGGGAGCTATAATAGCCCATGAGACCCTTCATTCCATCAAAGAACATAATATTTTAGCCTTTTTTTTCAAATTAGATATGATGAAGGCTTATAATAAACTAAATTGGTCTTTTCTTTTCTAGTCCTTCATCAGTTTGGTTTTTCTTCTAGGTGGTATAAATGGATTAAAGTTTGCATTTCAGGTGCACATTTTTCTATTCTTATTAATGGTGCACCAACAAGTTTCTTTACCTCTTCCCAAGGACTTTGTCGAGGTGACCCTCTTTCTCCATTATTGTTTATCATTATGGCAGAGGCCTTCAACAGACTTATTAACTCTTTTAATAAAAAAGGGTTGTGGAAAGGTATCAATATTGTAGGTACATCTTTGTCCATAACCCATTCTCTTTTTGTTGACAATACTTTACTTTTTGGAACATCCACATATAAAGAAGCACAAAGTATGAAGCAATCCATTGACGTATATACACACATTTTAGGTTAGTGTATCAATGAACCTAAATCTAAATTTTTTGTTTTTAATACATCCCAATTGGTTACTCAAAGAATATTTCATCTTCTTGGTTTTCCTCTTGATCATTTACCTTCTACTTATCTTGATGTTCCCTTTTTTATGGGATTAAACAAACCCTCTTATTGGAAATCTATGATTGATCGTATCAATAGTAGAATTACTGCTTGGAAGGCTTGCTGGTTATCCCTCTCGAGTAGAATTTTTCTAATTAAAACTATTATTTTGAAATTCCTAATTATTACTTCTCCATTCTACAAGCCCCCAAAGGTATCATCTCTCAAATTTAAACTTTAATCCACACCTTTCTTTGGTCAAATAATATGAATGGTCAAAAGAAAATACCACTAATTTCTATTCATGCCATGTAAACCTCTTATAGAATAGGAGGTGTTGGACTTCCCAACATTACTAATAGGAATAAGGCTTTTGGTGCTAAACTTGTTTGACAAATGTATGAAAAATTCTCTTCCAAATGGTGTCACCTTTTACAAGAGAAATATTTAGATAACTTGGAACCTTCCAAAGTTCTTACTGTGCTAGACCTGCCAAAGGGATCTGTCATTTGGGATTTCATGATGGCTTCTTGAGAAGTTATTACTTCATTCATATCATGGCAAGTGAACAACAAGGATAGTGTCAATTTTTGGTTTGATTCATGGAATGGGTTCCCCCCTTTACCACTATTGATTCTTTAGAGGATTTTTCAAACTTGGTGATTCAAGCTTGGGGGACATATTTTTCTACTTATCTCTTAGCTATTTATAGATTCATAGGGCTAGTCATTTGGCAAGACCCCTCAATTCTTCCTATATCCCATAATCAGGTTGATTCTTTCAAACAAGTACTAGCTGAAAGGAATGTCTTTATGTCTAATCAACTAGATTGCCTCTTTTGGTTCCAGCTAAAGATGGTAAATACTCTATTAAACTAGGATACTTGACTCTCCAACACAACCAATATAATCATACCACATATTGTGATTTTGAATTCTATTGGAATAGCTCAGTTCTGCCAAAAGCAAGATACTTTGCATGACTTGCACTAAAGAACCAAATTTTAACTAGTTATCATCTTCATAGATTGAACAATTTTGATTCCTTTAACTATGTGCTCTATCTGCAAGTTATAGAAATAGTAGATCATCTCCTCTTAAACTTCCCTTTTGCCCAAGATTGTTAGCATTTTGTCCTTAATAAGCTTAATTTCCACATGCCATTACCTAATTCTCTATGGGATTTATTCCAAGCATGGCCAATATTATACTCTAAATCAATGTTTTCATGTCTTTGGAAGTGCATGCCTACATCTGTAGTATGGGCAATTTGGTTGAAAAGAAACAAATTTTTTTTTAGACAGATGTCATCTCCAATCCCTCAATTTTTAGAAGGATTAGAGAGATCAATTGTTGAGCTTGTTAATGCTTTAGTAAGTAAATATAAGGGTAAACATGTTTTTTCCCCTTGGGATGGCTATGTTATTCATTGGTGGAAGGGTTTACTTTTTCCTCATCTTCTTGCTCCATTGTGTCGATCGAAGATTCCTCTTATTCGAGCACAAACCAAGTGGATTCCTCCAAGTGAGGGTTATTTCAAACTCAGTTTTGATGGGGCCTCTAGAGGAAATCTAGGCAACTCTAGCTATGACATATTCATTAGAGATTTTAAAGGTCATGTGATTGCAACAAAATCATCTTCTCTTCGTCAGTGTACTGATAACAAAGCTAAGGCCTTGGCCTTGCTTTTTGGTTTGGAACTTGCAAAATCACTTTCTATACCTAAGTTATATGTTGAAGGGGATTCATCCATTATTATGAATTAAACATCATGTATATAATTGGTCCATATAGTATATATTACATCAAGTATGGTCTCTTCTTGATTCAATCTCTGAATGTTACATCATGCATACTTATAGAGAAGGCAATTTTTAGCTAATTGTCTAGCTAAATTGGGTATTGACGAGGTTTATATTAACTCTTTACTTTCCCTACTTAACCTCCTTGATCTCCCCAACTTGGTTAATATTATGACAAAAGAATATGTTTAGAAAAATATTTAGTCTTCATATTTTAGTTGATAGTAAATCACAACTTCTCTATGATTTCACATGTTTTTTCTTTTATGGATCTCACTTGTTCTTTTGAGATATTATATGTAGGCCAAGGTCTTGGATTTCACTTGCATTAGATGGCTTCCTAGTATCATGGTCTTAATTTGAGTGTTGATGTAGATCATTGATGGTAATCTTTATGATAATTTTTGGCTGGGCTCTTGGTCTTATCTCTGGCACCAAACAATGAATTGTATTCATATGAGTATTGGGATCTTTGTAATCACTATATTCTTGATTTGGGAATCTCTAGGACAATATTTATTAGTGTTGGTAGATACTCTCTCTTGATGCAATATTTCTTCTTCTGCATCCTTTTTTGCATTAGGCAATGACTGGAGTTTTTCTTTTTTGGTTCTTTTCTTTGAGAGCTTTTTTGCACCAGTTATTATTAATAAAAATATAATGTTTTAACAAAAAAAAATTAGCATGAGAGTGTAAGGATTGAAAAATGAGGAGAGAGTCCTCTCTTTTAAAGAAAAATGGATAGTTGAGATTAAAATCCAAGAGAGGCTTAATCAAGGGTGAAGGATGCATCTTGAGTGATCCATGTGAACACACATCTCACTTGATCAAGATCAATGGTGGAGTTCAAAAGGGGGAGAGATGAATGGAGGAGAATGGAGATTCTACCCACCTTGAAAAGCATACACCCTATGTGAGACAAAATTCTCTTTTTTTAATTTTTAAAATAAGAATAATGCTTTATGTGTGCACATGTAGGATAAGTGGGAAACATGGAATTTCTGTTTAATTAAAAGGGAGAATGTTCTTTTAATTAAATAATCAACTTTGGATAAAGTGGTCAAACCATAGGATATAATCTTAAATAGATTTTTGATGATTTGATCAAAGATAATAAATAGATAAATTATGCAAAATTGCTAGAAAGGGGGCTCATTGTCTAGATGTCAATTTTTGGGTTATTACATTTTCCCCTCTTTGACTAATATGTTAGTAATCTAGGAACATATTAAGTCAAAGAGTGAATAGAGCAAGAAAACAACTAGATAGATCTGTCTCTAAAGAACAAAGCACAAAGAGATGGAAAAATCTGAATGCGTAGTTAGTTAGCAATGAAACTAAGCATTAGGAGAGAGCAATAGACAATATCAATACTTGAGATGAGCACTAATATGTCAAGTCAAGTAGCCAAAAGAAAGTAGATGAATCAAGACAAAATGTAAAGGTCAATATGCTCCTGAGAAACATATAGCCATAACATTAAAAACAATTTGTAAAAATGATAGATTTTTCCTGCCCTCTCAGAATCAAAATCAAAATGTGAGATTTGATCAAATTGAGATAAAGAAAGGTTTGTGATGAAAAATAAGTGATTAAAGAAAAATAAGTGATTAAAACCAAAGAGTGACCACCAAATAGTAAAGTTATGCCCTGGTTTGCTTAAGTTTGACCTAGAATATAAAGCATTAGACCTAGGTAAAAGCAATAATAAGGGTGAAATGAAATGAAATGGAATGAATGAGAAGAGTAAATAATAGAAGAAATGATTATTTCTCCAACAATATTAGAAGATTAAGCCTCAAAAGATTAGCCAACTATGTAGAAGAAGGAAGAATTCTAAAATGCAATTTTGATCTCAAAAATAGATCCAAAAAGTCAAAATTAGCTAGGGGTGTCATTTTAGTGTAAATTTGAGGATGTAAAACAAGAGGTCAAAATAGGGTCAAAAGGCTATACAAGGGACCCAAGAGCTCATTTTCAAATCATTTGTCTTATTTGATTTTGAGAGCTTGAGAGGAGAGAGAGAGAGAGAGAGCACTATGGCCTAGAGAAGAGTTCTAATTGAGAGACATCAATTTGAGCACAACCATTTGCACAAAAAACTTCTGTAGTATGGTCCACTAGTAAGTAATCAACATCCCAACATATTTTTTGAGTGATTTGGAGTAGTTTATCATGTTTTCTAGGGCTTTTAGAGGTTTTTGCAAAATATCATGTGATACTTTAGAAAGTATCGCACCATTGTTATGAATATTATCATACAATAGTTCTGGTAGCCATATTGTATCCCATCACTAATAAGATCTTGAATTTTATGTTTCAACTCAATGCAATCTTTAGATTTATGACTTTTTTTCCTATGGTATCCATGATAGCGATCAACCCTCTACCGTGGAGGTTTCAACTCAGGTTCATATGGTCTAGATTTTCATGGTCAAGTGATGATATCGCTTACAACTAAGGTCTTAAGCATGATATCATATGAATCTCCCAAAGGAGTAAAATTTCTCTCAAAAGTATGTCTAGGATCATTTTTTTCATTCTCATCTTGGTCAAAGATAGGTCCATCATAAAATCTTGGTATAGGCTCAAAGGAGGTACTACTTGCATGCTCTCTAAAGAGGTCTTTGGATCCTATAGAAGATGAAGATAATTGATGTCTTGGAGTAGAATATGTGAATTTTGAAGAAGATGACTCCCATGTATCTAAAGGTCTTAAGGAAGTTTCTTCTTTCCTCTAACCTTTTCTCAAGTTTAGACTTCATTTCTATTATGCATCAAGTGAGATAAAGGTAAGCAAGATCATTTGTCTCTTCTTGTTCTTTGTATTGAGAGTATAGGTCTTGAAACTCTTTAGCAGTATGGAGAAGCTCACAATCATCTAGACTTAGTTGAGGTTTGGAAGAAAAAGACTCAAAACCCATAGTGTTAGATAGAGAGTCAAGCATAAAGGAGACTAGAAGAAGCTAGTAAAGTGACACAAGATAACTTGATGTCCAAACTATAGCGGTAGAGTTTTCACTTTCCAAGATAGTAGAGAAAGATTAAAGTGAGTTGTCAAGCAAAGTGTCCAAGAAATTTAGGACACCAACTACTTGAGTCAAGAACTAGGCAAGAAGCCAAATAGCCAAGTAGATAGAGCAAGCGAGATATCAAGTAAGAAACTTTCCCAATCAAAGAGTATAGTAAAGAAATCAAGGTAACCTTTTAGCAAAAGAGGGTCATGGTATGCTAGCATAGACCAAGAAGGTAGAAAAGACCAAGAGTGCTAAGACCAAAGAGCCATTTAAAGCAAGTTTAAGCATGATAGACATAGAAAAGAAAAGTCAAATGATGAAAACCCCTAGCAAGAAACACAAGTAAAGTGTTTAGACTTGATGTTTTGACTTGGAGGAAAATGTTTTGGTTTTTTAAATTAATTTTTTTTGGTATTTTTTTAAATGAAAACACAAAATGAAAGCATGAAAAAGGAAAAAATTTGAAGGCTCAATTTGATGGATGTGTCCCCTTTTGTTCAAAGTGGAGAAGGTTTTAAACATTCAATCATAACAAACACCCCACAACCTATTCAAGTTTCTACAAGGATTTACAAGCTCAACTAGGGGATGTCCTCAATATACACAAGGTACATGAGGCCCAAATTCCTAGATGAAAGATAATATTTCCAAATAGCTAGGAGGAAACAGTGACCCAATCTCCACCTTCACTTCCCAAAGGTATAAGGTTTTTTGGGGCTTAGCCAAGATTGACAATATTGTTACTTCCAAGATGCCTATCTTTAGATTCAAGCCACATTGTTTATACTTTGCTGGAACAAAGGCATTGAGGTTGTCCCTTAGAGTGATCATTTCTCTAGGTAGGCCCCCTAAAAATAAAAAGCAAGATCCCTTACTTATGTTCCCCTCAAACTCCTTAACACATATGCAAGAAGAAAACATAAATAAGAAAACTTTTGGGATTAAAAGATAAAGCATTTTATTTTAAAGCCTAGATCCAAGTGTGAATGGTTCATTTTAGGGCCTTTTTTCAAAGTTGGGAAGACACACCAAACAATTTGACAAAAATAAATAAATTATTTTACAATGAAAAAGAAGACAATGATCAATATTTACAATAAAAATAAAAAGGTTTGGAATGGGTGCACCTTAATTTCATGCTTCCCAATTTTTTTCCCACTTTTTGCTCCTTTGACCTCCAAGTTGCCTTTGAAAACTTCAACCAAGTGCATGAAATCATAGAGAAATAGAAAAATTCAAATAAAATATATTGAACATGTTGATTCCATATAAATTTAAAACTCACATTATGCATTGAACCATGTGCAAATAAAGTGCAAGCTAATCACCAAATGCCCGCCCCCCCAGTCTTTTTTCCTTTTGACCTAGTCAACAAGATTGAATTTCTATGCCATGATTTCAGACCAAAAAATGAATATGTTAAGAATAGACCCCTACTAAAAACTAGATAGATTTCCAAGAATGCACAAATTTTGGGATACCTCTTAATTTGTGCCCTAGGGACCCATTTTCTCAAACTAGACCATTTTTTTCAAATTGAGTTAATGAGCCCTAATGTGACATCTAAATTCAAAACACAAAGAACTAACCCTTGTAGAATTTAGAGATCTTTCTAAAAATGTAATATTTTTCTAAAAAAAGCTTTGATTTGTGCCCAAAAATAGATTTTCATGAAAACAAAGAAACAATTATAACTCATGCAAATTAGTTTGAACACATATGAATTTTAGTCTGGTTCATGTTTGATTCATTGGAAAATTGCAAAAACAATTTTAGATCCAAATACCAATCTATTTGGAAGATATGATCAAATATTTCAAAATCCTAGGGTTTTTTCCTTCAAGTCAATATGCACAATAGCCTTATAAACCAAAGTAAGAACCCTACATAACCACTTGATTAAATCCAATAAGTTGTTGAAAAAAATGGAAATGTGAAATGCAACAAAAAAAAACCAAAAAAATTAAACTACTAAAATCAAAAGAATGCAAGAAAATGGAGCTAGAATCTTGGTTCTAAACCCAAAGTGATTGCCAAAAATGTATACAAAAGAGTAGGTACACTTCTATAAATCCTGATTCTCAAGAATACCCATAAAAGAGAGCATCTCAAGAGGTAGATTATAGCTCTCTATCTATGATGTGAAAATGTGCAAGTAGACACATGGTGGCTCTCAAATGAACTAAGTCATGCAACCCTTTCAAGGTGCACCATAGAATGAAAGGTTCAAAGATGACAGCAAGAGTGTTAGCATCCAAGAATCACAACGAAAGTACAATGTAAAATAAAAACTAAACTAAATGAGATGCAAGATGAAAATTAAGCTACCAAGAATGCATAATGTTAGCATGAGAGTGTAAGGATTGGAGAAAAAGGAGAGAGCCCTCTCTTTTAAAGAAAAATGGATGGTTGAGATTAAAAGCTAAGAGAGGCTTAATCAAGGGTGGAGAATAGATCTTGATTGATCCATGTGCACAAGCATCTCACCTAATCAAGATCAATGGCAAAGTTCAAAAGTGGGAGATATGTGTGGAGGAGATGAATATTCCATCCACCTTGGAAAGTGTGCACCCTATGTGAGACAAAAGGCCTTTTATTTTATTTTCAAAATAGGAATAATGTTTTATGTGTGCACACTTACGATAAGTGAGAAGTGGGGGATTTTTATTTAATTAAAATGGAGCATGTTCTTTTAATTAAATAAGAAACTTAGGATAAAGTGGTCAAACCATAGGTTATAATCGAATAAATAGTTTTTTAATGATTTGATCAAAGATAAGAAATAGATAAATTATGTAAAATTTGTAGAAGAGGGTTCATAATCTAGATGACCATTTTTTTGGGTTATTACAGGAGGCACATATCCTTTAGATGCATTATTGACCATACTTATAATATCTTTCCATAAAGGAGACCCACCTATATTAAATGAAATTATGCAACCAAAGAAAAGTCTTCCAATAACAACATCTACATTCTTTCTATCAATAGAATCAAACATTTTCCCAATTTGAGATTCATAAATAGAAGTAGAAGAACCACCTAGAGGTTGTGCCATCCCTCCTTGAGAATATTTTAATTTCTCCCCAATAATTTTTAAAGAGTTTACACAATTAAACCCTTGAATAAAATCAACTCTTTTTTCTTTTGTAATTTTGGTGCAAACTACTACTTGTTCTTTCTTTCCAACTCCCAATCAATGATATCAAACACGTGAAATTGAGCCACCCTTGTTTCCCTTAAAAAATGAATGCTTTCATTTCCTACTTCCAGAGATACCCTAATTTCCTGTTGAATAATCTCCATTTATTATGATAGACTTCCACAACCTTTGCTCAAATTCCTTCTTCTTCTTTTAATAGTATGTGGGGTTCATGTGTTGACTTTTTGTTTCAAGCATGAAAGGATTTGAAGAAGCACCATCCATTGTACCTAAAAATCTATGTACAAGTATAGACAATATCAAAATATTTTTTTATAAAATTAATAGATTTGTTTCAAAAATTTAAAACTTAAACTTTTTATTAAAAAAGATAATTGAGTAAAAAGTCATGCTTGATTTTTAATGCCAATGTTTTTTTCTTTTCATTGTCTTCCTAATCAATATGTGAATTATAATACCTAATGAAAATCTTTAATAATAAAATACACCACTATATATAGACATGATTATATTTATAATAGCTTTAAATACACACAAACATATGTTTATATTTATAGTCAAGATAATTTTTTTAAAAAATCTAAAATTTAAAAAATAATAAAAAAGGCATAAATATTTAATATTAAATGAACAGAAACATGGGTTTAGTGATGGAATACCAATTTCATCCATTGAAATGAGAAGATGTCCTTTGCATCATCTAAGAATTTAAAGGAAATATTGGAAATATAATAGTTGGCATAATTTTTGATGAAGAATCCCTTCATAGTCAAAGCCAATATATGATGCACATCCCTTGTCAAAGGAAATTACTCACATTATTTTGATTTTCCTCCAAACTCCCATTTCTCACTCTCAAAATTCCTCCAAGATTTTTGAGCCGCATAGTTGATTTTCACTAGTGCCAATTGTCATATCATGCTCATTAATTTGGAAATATTTATTAAATGTTTTAGAAGGATGGGGTATATGAGGATGATGCCTCTGTAATTTTTTACCAAACGTTTTATGCAATTACCCACATAAATAGGTTGATATGGCATGCTTGGAGAAAATATATTCTAAACACTCTGTCTCTATAGATTTTGAGAATGATAATGAGAAATGACCAAAGACAATTTGGGTCACTTGATATGATCACTGTGTGTTCTACTGACTTAATTCTATCACAAGTTTTGAAAAATCAGTTGTAGAAATTCTAGCTTTTTAAAAAAAATCCCTAAAAAATTTCAATGTCAATATTTAGCTAATTTATTTGTTTATGCTATACATATATCAAATTTGATGTTGGGTAAATTTTTTCAATGATATATAAATTAAATTTTTTTAATTGTAATATTTTATAGAAAATAAAATTTATGATTTTAATATATACAAAATTTAAAAGTTATATTTATTTAAGAGTAATAGGTGCAATGAATTTATATAATTTTTGGTGTAAATTGTGTAACAATATAATTCAATTAGAGTTTTACCCAGTTGAATGAGTGATGGAAATTAGAGGAAGTGTTGTTTGAAATAGAGGAATTTTTTCCAATAGATACATTAGACTCTATGCATACTCCCTAAAAGCAAAGTGAAAATTAAGAAAAGGAATAAAACATGCTACATGGAACAATTTTACACTTACACTTATGTAGAAAAAAAATGTCATTCTATAATACATATTTTAAATTATATTATTTATTCTATACTTAAATTTGCAAAACTAATTATAAATATTAAACAATATAAGAAAAATCAAATATCAAATATATTATATTTTTATTTTTATTTTATTAAATTAAATATATAATACATTAGATTTATATTTCTATTATATTAAATTATATATATGAGAATGAAATCATGCATGGAGAACACTCAACATGAGATCTACTATCTAAACATAATCAAGAACACCAACAGTCATTGTACACCAAGGGACTAATTAGTACTAACACATGCTCAGTGTGGAGACATGGGAATGGAGTGTCATCACACAACTCACAAATTTTGTTGGACATCAAACTATCCTTGTCTCATTAAGGATGTTCAATAGAGCCATAATGACATTTGTAGATAACAAGGCTATAGTGCACTATATCAACATCCTCAAATGATGGCAAGGTACTGCACCATATCAACATCATCAACAATGGCAATGAAAGACATACTATTGGGACTCAAAATTGTAAGCCTAATTTTGAGTGCCATTCTGAAAACTAAGTCTAAATGAGCCCCTATAAATGTTTTCCATGCATGTCGACCCAACCAACATTTTGAGGCCCATGATGTGTTCCAAGTGCTCATTACCTTTCATTTAGTTTGTTCATAGACCTCAGATTATCGGTTGGAAGTTCCAAATCATTTCGTGAAGTGTCATTTTGAGCTTTTGATAAATATACATTTTTGTGAAGTGTCAAACAATGATTAGTTTGCAATTGAATGTCTTACACTTGGTAAAGTTTCATGACTCACCACTTTGGGAGTATCCAGAATGCATATAAGAGAACTTATATTTTAAATTTCAAATCATTTTGATATGCTTTGATAGGGTTTTGAGTCCCTTAAAGTTGGTTATTTATTATTGTCATGTTGATGCACACAGTTCCAAATTTTGGGAAGCCTTGTTTGACATTGAATATTTTATGACCCATTGAGTACTTCTGATAAATGGTCATACTATTGAATTTTAGTCATAAAATACATTCTAAGTTTTTAATTTCAAGGTCTTATAATTTTATTTCATGGCTTTCCCAAACTGATTCCATTTGCAAAAAGTTAAAACTGCCTAGTTGCCTCTTTTGACAGTTTTTAAGTAGCCCTATTTGACCAGTTACAACTTTGATCTAGTTGACACTATTAAGAAAATTATTATTGTATTGCATTCTAGGGGTCATCGAATTGTTATGTTCCAAATTTGAACCTATGAAAAATATATTTGACTAGTTTTCAAACACGATTCCAAATGCAATTTCTAAAGTTTTACTAGTAACCAAGTGTGCAGTTTTGTTGGAAGCCCTGTTCAAGATGCTATAATTTTGAAATCATGATAGATGAGCCTAAATAGATTTCACCTCTATAATCTACCCTAAAAATGCTCCCAGTATACCAGTTTGGAAGTCTTCACCAATCTATTTGCACACTTTCCTAAGTTCATTTTGTTTGCAAAGATCATTGTTTTGACAATATTTCCAGTTTTGTGATTCCCAGAGGCTAACATTGAACACTTGCCAAATTTGCCTAGTTATTCATCATGGGCCCAAAATATATTTTCATACTCTCTATATGAGATTCTACTAATGCCCCAAGTTTCATTTTCCCAAATGGCCATTGAATCAATTTTCAAGGCCAAAACCAAACACGAATTTCAGTATCTATCATGTTTGCTTGTAGGGAATATCTTTTGATCAAGATATTTTCATGAGATGAAATCTTGTAGGGTAAAAGTATGTAGACCACAGGGTATACATGTTAGATATCAAGGCCCAGTCAGGTGTTTCTGTCAGTTTTTAAGGTCTGTCTGAGGACCTCTTGACACAATGTTGTTAGAAAATTTGAAAAGCGAGTTTTGACTGATCAATCACTGCTTGATTTTGAATCTAATCAGTGCAAGGAGTTCAATAGATCGGTTTAATGGATCAATTCTTTGAGTTTCAAATTATTTTAGCCGGGCCACCTTATGACCCAACTAACCTTAACAAAATTTTGCATAAAATGAATGGATCCATTATGGGAGTCAAAGTTTTTAATGTGCATGTATTATTCTCTAAGATCAAATGGGAATGTCAAATTATACATATCAATGACAAATAAAGGAGGAAACAAAACATACCGCAAAAATTCCAAAGACTCATACTAGTTGAGATCAACATTAGTAGTATTTTTTTATGCATATTGTTAATTGTAATGTCTTAAAAGGAGAAGTTGATGTCAAAGACATTGAAACAACACTTGGGAAAATGAAGAATGATGAGGAGGGCATCATGGACTCTGGAAAATGTCATGTTGACTTTTAATGGTTTGTGTGAAAGGTGCAGATCAAAAATAAATAAGCAAGGACACCATTATTAGTTTCAGGCTAATGAAAGATCAAATTTGATGCTTCATTATTGTCTTCTTTTCCCAATCTATCATATGCCAATCTAATTACTTGAAAAGTATGTTATGGGACATGTAAAGAAAATTGAATCAAAGCTGAATATAGTTAACATCAATGTGGGTTCGAAATGGATTTTTCCAGTGCGATGTATAGGTGTGAAAGGAGTTAATTAAAAAATTCACAGAAATAAAAGTTCAGGCTTCAACAAATTTCAAAAGAACATTTATAGGAAGACACAATATGTGTGATAAGATGAAATATGCATGCTAAATATCTGACAAATCATCTTTCAAAGATGTGGAATATCATGATTGCAAGAAATGTTCCAACTCAGAGATGAGTAGGAATGAATCTTTCATTATGTTTGATATGGACTCTCATATACGGATCATGAAATACATGTTTAGAAAGTAGTTGTGAATCCATATTCTCAAACTGGCCCCAATAAAGAGTTGTGGTTGAGCAGATGCATAGGTGTGTGCAGGACACATGCCAAGATAAACATGGAGTGAATCCGTTGCCAGCCTAAATTGGATTATTTCTATTTAAATATACAATTGAAGACATATAATCTATTTCAAATAGAAGCCAAATTTCAAGGGAGCAAAGGTTTGTCTTTGTGTAGAGTGGCATAGTTCAAGGATAAGTAGACATTGATCATTATCAGTCTTAAAGGACTCCCTCAGCCTTGGTCGAATGTGACACATCATGAAACTTGTTTTGTTGGTGCCCACATTGTCGTCGTGGAATTTGGTGTTTGTCAAGCATTGGTTAATGAATGCATATTGGATTCCATTATAGGTTGGGAGATGCAAATTTTGTGGTCTGAATAAAAATCTTCCCAAGGGTGTCCTCATAAGGAAATCTTGTCATTTCTACACGTGATGATTTTTCAAATGTAAGAGAGAATTAATCATTGTTAGAAACTTATAATTGGAACAATTGTTGTTTTGTCATTGATGTCAAATCTTCTGATAAAACATATTGCTATCTAATCTAAATGTCATATCTATTTGATTGATGAAGAGGATTTGAGAAATTTTTCATAACAATAGCACCTAGAAGAAAGGTTGAGTTATGAAAAGGAAGCTAGAATAGACATTTAATTAATTAGACTTTGATAAGACATAGTGATTGTTTATATCAAGAAAGTTAGGCTAAATTGAGCAATAGAGTAAAAGGTTAAGGAATGTCAAGTGATGCTAGTGTCAACCGAGCCATAGTAAGTGCTGAGAAAATCTATTGTTGACTGAACATTAGTATCGACCGAGTAAGATAGTTGAGGCCAACCCAAAATTTTTAAAGCAACCGAGTGCTGGAAATTAGCGATTTCTGAGTAACAATGTTGAGTATGAATTTGAGGAAATTATAATTCCTAATCGGCCTAATTGATTTCGTGGGAGATGTAAACTGTGTTGAAGATAAGATTGATGAGTTGGATCATTAAATTCAAGGCGAGGATAGGTAAAGACCTAATAGATAGATTCCAAAGAATTTTCTAGAGGATGATCAAGAAGGTGGGAAAATTCAATGAATTGTGTTGAACCTGATCATAAACCCTAAAATCTATAGTAATCATGGAAAATTAAAAAGAAAGAATTACCTATTTAAAGATGTATAGAGATGAATGGGAAAATGTGAGTGTGAGGTGCATACAAAAGAAGGTTGATTAGAGACACATAAGTGTGAATGTGAAGCTAAAGGAGATTGCTTGTGAATATGCTACTGATATTGATAAGTGAAATTTGAGAAGATGAGTTAAATTTTGTTGGAAGGAGAAGATAAATTGCTTGAAGTGTTGTTAAGTGAATCAAGAATAGAGATGATAGTGGAGAGCTTATTAGTGAATCATTACATGAACCGAATAGTGATTTGAACTTGCAAAGTGAGTTGTAATCATACAGATCAAAACCCTATTTTTTTCTTTCTAATCATTGTAAACATTTTGTATTGAAATCCTTTTAACAGAGGTTGACCTAATAGTCTGTGTAAATCCTTGAACAAGGTGACATTCTAAATGGAATGATCAAAGTCCTTTAACAAGGCCACTCCTAATAAGGTGATTAAATCCTCTAACCAAGTCACATTTAACAGTGTGTATTGTAAACCTTTAACCGGGTTGGCTCCTACCAAAG
Source organism: Cupressus sempervirens (assembly GCA_028749045.1). Classification (NCBI taxonomy): domain Eukaryota; kingdom Viridiplantae; phylum Streptophyta; class Pinopsida; order Cupressales; family Cupressaceae; genus Cupressus; species Cupressus sempervirens. The sequence goes on along the minus strand of CM053787.1, from coordinate 556,153,233 downwards.
CTCATTTCGAAAGAGTGAAAATTGGTGACATGTTGCTAGTTTTTTTCTCGAATTGGGTTTCCACATAAAATCCTAGTGTCAAACATGTGTTGAATGCTTTATATGTTTTACAATTTATATTCAACAAAATGTGTTGTGTTTGAGACAGTAATTTTATCAGTACAGTAGAAACTAGACAACAATAGGATAAATAGAACAATGGGTGTTTTATGTTTAATTTTTCAAATGGTACTTATGGACCTTAAATAATTGATTCACCTCCCCCCCTCTCAATTATTCTAAACATTTTTAACAATTGGTATCAGAGTTCAATGCTTACAGAGAAAAGTTTGAAGGTACTTAAAGCCAAAGATCATAACTCACAAAAGAGATGTACCCAAATTGAACAAGGATAACTTTCCTACATGGAAAACTTTGATAAGGTTGCATATATCCAGTACCAGTGATGTTGCTATCAACTTTGTGAACAATGAGTATGTGAAGGTAACAACTACTCTAAAAGCTAATCAACTGAAGTAGAAGAAAGAACACAATCAACCAATGCTAGAGATTGCCTCAACCCTAAGTTATGTCGATTTTGATGACTTAAAAGATAGTGATAGTGCAAAGAAAATGTGGGATAAATTGAAGACCATATATGAAGGTAATGGCAATGTATTGAGAGCCAAATCAAAGAGAATGAGAGGTAAAATTGATGACATGAGAATGATGGAAGGTGAGAATATAGTGCAATACTGCACAAGAGTCAAAGAAGTTGTCAATGATATTTATGGTGAAAATAGATAAATCAAAGATGAAATTGTGATAAACAAGGTATTAAGGACTCTACTCCCTATCTATGTCATTAGTGTCTGCAATTCAAAAAATGAGATGCACACCAGGTCATACTTTGACCTTGGAAGGTGTAATTGGTAGACTAACTGCTTTTGAGATATCTAACTTTAATAACTTCACACTTGCTACTATTGAATATGCCTTTAAGTCACAATTGATTCTTAGCAAAAGAACATGAAAACATGTGAAGAGTGATAGTGACAGTTTTGATGATGAGATTGATGAACTTGAAGCCCTTATTGCAAAATGATTTGGAAGAGGAAAATTTAAGTACAAAGGTAAACTGCCTTTTATGTATTTTTCATGCAACAAGGTTGGTCATATTGCTGCTAGATGTCCTAACAGAGAGGATAAGGATGAAAGAAAGGAAAGCAAATACAAAGAAATGAAGAAGATATGATTAAGACTGCAAGAAAAACAAGGATGACAAAGGTAAGAAATATTGTCATATTATTGAAGAAGAAACAAACAATGAATCTGAAATTAATGATGATGAGGTTGTCTATGTGCTATGAAAGAATATTCTAATGAAGATGAGAAAACTATGTTGATCTCTTATATTAAATAAAGTGATAGATGGATAATTGATAGTGGATGTTCAAATCATATGACTGGTGATAAAGATAAATCTGAGGATATTGGTCCATACAAAGGTGGATGTATCAAATTTGGTAATGATATTCCATGTGTTGTAAAAGGTAAAGATACTATTCAACTGACTGATAAGATAAAATGTGACAATGTCTTCTAGGTTGAAGGACTTAGTTATAATCTGTTCAGTGTTTCATAGCTAAAAAAATTAAGTTATAGAGTTGAATTCCATAATGGAAAGGCCAAGATACATGATGTTGATAGTATGCTAATTAGAAGTGGTGATCAAACAAGAGGTAACTTGTTCTATCTAGATCTATCTAATAAGGCATGTTTGTTTGCACAACAAGTAGATGTTTTGTTATGGAACAAGAGGCTATGTCATGGGAACTTTGACAATTCAATAAGATGAAGAAAGTAAGAGGGTTTCTTAAATAGAAGAATCCTAACAATGCTATGCGTAAACAATATCGATAGGGAAAAATGATTGAATCTAGTTTTAAGAGCAAAATATATGCTTCTAGTGATATTTTGAATTGGTTCATACTAACCTATGTGGAACTATTGATGTTCAAATCTATTATGGAGATAATTTTTTCCTTCTATTTTTTGATGACTACTCTAGGCTAATGATTGTGATGTTCCTTAAAGCTAAATCTGATACTTTTTAGTTATTCAAGTGGTATTTAGCCAAAATTGAAAAAGAAACAAGGAAGAGTTTGAAGTGATTGATATCTGATAGAGGTGGTCAATTCATTTCAAATGAGTTCAGTACATTCTACAATAACAAATGAATTAAAAATAGATGTCATCACCAAGGACCCCTTAGAATGGGATAGATGAAAGGAGAAACAAATCAATGATGGATTGTATAAGAACATTAATGATGGAGAAGAGTGTATCAAAGAATTATTGGAGAGAAGTTGTTAGTACTATTGTCTATACCTTGAATAGAGTACAAGTCAAGAAAGGTATAAATGCTATACCTTTTAAACTATGGTATGAATATGCTCCTAATGTGAAATATTTCAAAATATTTGGAAGTAGATGTTATATACTTAAAAATAACAAGAATGAAAATCTTGATGCAAAAAGTGATGAAGGTATATTCTTAGGATATTCCACCAAGAGTAAAGTTTACAAATGTTTGAACTCTAACACTAACAAAGTTTTAGAAGTGCAAATGTGAAAATTGATGAGTTTGCAAAAAGAAGTCACATTGCATGCAAAGAAGAACCTAAAGTCTATAGTACATTCATCTATATGGATGATGATGCTATGAGCACTCTAAATGAACAAGCTTCAAGCTGTAGTTTCCCAGTAGATAGGAAATGATGTAGTGCAACAAATTATCGAGCAATAGAGAGTGGGTGCCAAGCAATAGACTAAAGAGGCCAAGTCATAGACAAGAAATGTCAATCATCAGATAGAAATGTTGAGCATGTAGAACATAAAATAGAACTTGAACAAAAAGGATAAAATGATCTTGAGATTATTTTCAACATTAACGTGTAGAAGAATAGAGAAGAAAACCACTCGTGCTAGCAAACTTTGTAAGAAGACATCACAAACTTGAAGAAATCATTGGTGATGTTAAATCAAGTGTTATGACAAGAAAAAGACTCAAATATGACACATTCTTACTTTGTGAATTTGAGCCCAAAATAGGAAAAAATGCTTTAGACAAAGAAGATTGCATTTAGTCAATGAATGAGGAGATTGAACAGATTAAGAATAACAATATTTGGACTCTAGTACCAAGACCTAAACACAAAAATGTCATTGGAACAAAGTGAGTTTTTATAAATAAACTCAATGAAAATGGTGAAGTAACAAGGAATAAAGAAATATTGGTAGGCAAAGGATATGCTCAAGAAGAAGAAGTTGATTATGGAGAAACTTTTGCTCCTGTGGCAAGACTTGAAGGAGTTAGAACTTTTCTTGCATATTAAACCTACAAGAATTTCAAGGTATATCAAATGGGTGTCAAATATAATTTTTTTTATTACTTGAAGAATAAGTGTTCTTTGAGTAACTTGAAGAATTTTTAGATCTAGACAAGAAGAACATGGTATGTAAATTGAACAAAGTCCTCTATAGATTGAAACAAGCCCCAAGAGAATGGTACGAAAGACTACATAAGTATTTGGTGAAGATTGGTTTTGAAAGTACAAATGATAACAATAATCTATATTTGAAGAATGGTAAGAACAATGAAGTAGTTCTATCTAAAATATTTTTTGGTAGCATTATATTTGGAGGAAGAGAAGCATTATGCAAATCATTTGCTAATGAAATGAAGAAAGAATTTGAAATGTATATGTTTGATGAAATCAAATTTTTTGTTGGATTACAAATATGTTAAATGAATTTTCAAGACTAGTAAGCACACCTATGTCTACATAACATAAGCTATCTAAGGATAATGAATCTGTTGATGTGAACCAAACATTATATAGATCTATGATTGGAAATTTGCAATATGTTTTTCACAATAGACCTGACAGTACATTAGTAGTTGGGATAATTGCTCAATTTTTAGCAAATCCTAAGGAGATTCACATGATGGCTATGAAAAGGATAATGAGATATTTGAAAGGTATAAAAGACTATGGATTGTACTACAAGAGAAGTGACAGCTTTGAACTAAAGGTATTCATTGACTCAGATTGGGAAGGAAATATTGACAATAGAAAAAGAACTAGTGGAGGTGCATTATTTATAGGAAAGAGATTGGTGTTATGGACAAGAAAGAAACATAATTGTATTCCCCAATCAATAACTAAAGCTAACTGTGTGGCAACTACAGTGAACTATTCAAACATTATGTGGTAATAACACAAGTTCTATTAACATTTCAAAGAATCTAGTGATGTACACTAAGACAAAATATATTGCTATCAAGTATCACTACTTGAGGCAACTAGTTCAAAACAAAGAAGTGAATTTAGAATATGTGCACACCAAAGAACAAATTATTGACATATTCACTAAAACCTTACCTAAAGATGCTCATGAATATCTTAGAGATAAATTAGGGGTGATTCCCCTAAAAAAATTCATTTAAGGAGACAAGTTTCATTGCATAAAAATGTGCTAATCAAAATATCTTACACATTGATAGAATACAACTCTACTTTGAGAATTGCATAAGCTAGATAGTTAAGTACAACACAATAGATTAGTAAGAGACAAATGATAGAAATTAGCAAACATGAAAAATCTACATAATACAGATGTATTTGAAGCTCAACAAGATAACTATCTTTGGCATTATTTTTGAAGAGAGAGAGAGATATATATCAAAGAGGGAGAATATACAAAGGAGAGATATACAACAATCAGAGAATAAGATCTATAAACAGAAGGAGAGATGTATCCAAGAGGGAGATATATTATTTTAGAGGGAGAAAATTAGTAAAGAAAATCATAATTAAATCTTTTGGATTTTATGGTAACTAAGTTAGATGCATTGAGATATTGAGCTATTATTAATATTGAGATGTTGCCATCAATGCCAAAGAGAGAGATTGTTGGAAACTTACAATTGGAATAATTGTTATTTTTTCATTTATGTCAAATCTATTGATAAGACATATTGATATCTAATCTAAATGTCATATCTATTTGATTGATGAAGAGGATTTGTGAAATTGCTCATAACAATAGCACCTAGAGGAAAGTTTGAGTTATGAAAAGGAAGCTACAATGGACATTTGATTAGTTAGACTTTGATAAGACACATTGATTGTTTATATCATGAAAAGTTAAGTTAAACTGAGCAATAGAGTAAAATGTTGAGGAATGTTGACTAATGCTAGTGTGAACTGAGCTACAGTAAGTGCCGAGAAAATATAGTATCGACCGAGCAAGATACTTGATGCCAAGCCAAAATTTTCATAGTGATCGAGTGCTTAAGTGATGATCAAGTGTCAGAACTTAGTGATTGTTGGGTAACAATGTTGAGAATGAAATTGAGGAAATCATAATTCCTAGCTGACTCAGTTGATTTATTGGGAGATGTAAACTGTGTTGAAGATAAATTGATGAGTTGGATCATTAAAGTCAAGGCAAGGATTAGGTAAATACCTAATAGATAGATTCTAGAGAATGATCAAGAAGGTGGAAAAATTTAATGAATAATGTTAAACTTGATCATAAACCTTAAGATCTACAGTGATCGTGGAAAATGGCAAAGCAAGAATTACTTATTTAAAGAGGTATAGAGCTAAACAAGTGAGTGTGAGTGTGAGGAGCATAAAAAAGAAGGTTGATTAGAGATGCACAAAAGTGAATGTGAAGCTAAAGGAGATTGCTTGTGCATGTTTTTTTGGTATTGATAAATGAAATATGAGTAGATGGCTTAAGTTTTGTTGGAAGGAGAAGATTGATTTCTTGAAGGGTTGCCAAGTGAATCAAGAATAGAGATGGCAGTGGCGAGCTTATCAGTGAATCAACAAATGAACCAAATAGTGATATGAACTTGCAAAGTAAGTTGTAATCATACAGATCAAAACCCCATTGTTTTCTTTCTAATCATTGTAAATAGTTTGTATTGAAATCCTTTTAATAGAGGTTGACCTAATATTCATTTGAAGGACTTAACAATATATTTAAATCCTTTAACAAGGTGACATTTTAAATGGAACTATCAAAGTCCTTTGACAAGGCCACTCCTAATAGGGTGATGAAATCCTCTAACTAGGTCACACTTAAAAATGTGTATTGTAAACCTTTATTAGGGTTAGCTCCTAATAGAGATGACTTCAAAATAGTGAAAAATTGGTGACATGTTGCTAGTGTTTTTTTCCAAATTGGGTTTCCATATAAAATCCTAGTGTTAAACATGTGTTGAACGTTTTATATGTTTTATAATTTATATTCAAAAAAATATGTTGTGTTTGAGACAATAATTTTATTAGTGCAGTAGAGATCGAGAAACAACATGATAAACAAAACAATGAATTTTTTATGTTTAATTGTTCAAATGATACTTATGGACCTTGAGTTACTGATTCACCCAACCCCCTCTTAGTTATTCTAAACATCTCTAACAATTATGATAATGAAAAGGAGTGATTCATGTGAGGGAGACTTGCAAAATACATGTACTAGATGTATGGAAGTATATGCACGGAGATCACAAAAAGAAAATGATGGGATCACAATTGTTTGGGAGGAAGTTAAGTTTGTTCATTACATGTGCAATGATAAATTTGGGAGGAGAAACATCACGCAGAGAAAATAACCAGAGGGTTGTCACATACCCATGCCCATATTATTGAAATCTCCCCAAAAAATCTATGCACTCTATGCAAGGCCTCTAATGTGTGCAAAAATTCATTGCCTGTGGTGGAGGATGTATAATGAAGGGTGTAAGAGAAATTGATCGAGCAGTCAACACAATATATTTTGAGATTTTTGTAAATGGAACAAAATGAGTTCTTTCATGGTCATTTCATAGAGAAAGTGTAAATAACTTTATCCAACATCTATTGTGTGTTGGGCATTATTTGTGCTTTTATATATGCACCCTCAACTTGTAAGTGTCAAAGAAAAGGCTTTATGACTTGAAGACCTATGTGATTGTGTGGGCCTAGTGTCATGTTGGGTGTGTACCCATAAGAAGATTTTAATCAAATGAGATGTTGATGTGGCGATCCGAGAAATGAATTAGAGTGTGACACCTGACATGCATCCCAAGGTAGAATGAGTTGGAAAATATCAACACATGGTGAAAGGTCACATTATCATGATGACATGGCATGATATTGATGAGGCATTGAAAACATGACTGAGTGACATGTGGCAAGGAAAATGTGTGGCATAGTGACATGTGGCATGCAGAACGAGGCACTTGACTAGGCGAGAATGACATGTGTTGAGTTTTTGTGATGTCTCGATGACATGGTAGTTGCTAACACGACATGTGACAAAGAAATGTGTTGACATGTGTCAAAAATGATGATGTGGACGAACAGAGTGGACCAAGATCAGAGTGTCCATTTTTCTATGTGGTGTGAAATCAACAAATTTTGTGAAGTCGGGATTAGAACATGCTCATATGTTAACCAAGATGATAATGGAATAGGGCGCCATGTGGCTCGGGTGGGCCCAGTGATGAGGTGGTGAAGTCAGACCAATCAAGAGGTGCTACGTGGTGCCTAGGTGGTAGTAGGGCCTAGCTAAATGTTGACAAAGTAGGTGACAAGGGCATACTTGACCAATCAGAGGGTGACAAATGTCACCAAGCTGGGCAACTAGGTTTGACACAATATTGGAAAAAAAGGGAAAATTCCAAGGTGTTCAAAATTCATTTTTTATTTTCCCTATACATGAATGTGCATCCCGGTTTTAAATAAAAGGGGTTTTTTATTATAAAGTTTTAACTTTATAATAAAGTGAAATATTTGCAAAATGAAAAGGCATGTTCATCATTTCTAGACATGCAACTTCAACTAGATGCCTAGGGCATGTTCTGGAAGAAAAGATAGGCCTATCATATATTGTTGGAAAGCTCTCAGAGTCAAGTTTCCATTGTTGCAATCAAATTTTGCACAGGAATCAATGGGTAAGAGTTATGTGCAATTTTTTTTGAGGTGCTCCAATTTCAACTATATTTTGGTTTGGCAGTTCAAATTTAGTTTGTTACAAAATGGTGAAGTGAATATCTACCAAACTTGGAGAGGGTCTTGTTGGTGATGTGATTTTTTTTCCTAACCAATTTGGTGAAGCATCTAACAACATTTTATCAGTGGACTAGGTGTTTTATCAAGATGGGTTTTTTCTCATCATTTAGAGAGATATTTTCAGAGTTTGTTATTCATAATGATGAGATTTGATCTGGGTTTCAGTTCTAGAGAGAGAAGAGAGGATTTTCTTTAGAAATGGATGGAGATTCAATTGGACAAGTATCGGCTTGATATCAGATTTGGGATTTTCATTCTCTTATATCTTCATTCTCTCTTTCTTTGTATAGGGTTAGTTCCAAAATTTTGTACAAGTTTACATAGTTGTGATTCCATCATTTTTTGCAGTATTATCTCTGATATGAACATCAACAATGAAATTCTAGTGTCCATTTTAGATCTATTTGGTGTTTTATGTGTTATTTCCATGCATCTTGAATATACTTGTTTCAAAGAAATGAATACAGAGTAGCAAAATCAATTATTTTCATTTTGATTCTTGTCTCTTGTCTTTGTAGTTTGCAATATTTTGTGATGTATGAGCAATGATCATAGATCTCAGTTGTAGCTGGTTAGAGTTGCATGTCTTGATGTGTTTTTCCATTAATTCAAAGAATCAAGTAAATGTTTGATGTATCTTGAAAAGGTTGCATATTTCATGGAAGGATTTGATGAGCATGAGATTCAATTTGAACACCAATGTATGATTCTCAAAGTGAATTGATACATCTGATATCATGGTGTATGTTGTGATTTCTGGAATACCCAATGCACAGGGCACTGGTTAGGCATAGGATCTGCATGTATCTTGTTGTTTCATATGTGAGTTATGCTGAAATCAATCTTATATCAAAATCTTTTTCCCTTTCATGTTGTAGAGTTGAAAAGGATACCCACACTTAGATTTTGAATCTCATAGATCATTTTAATAGCTATTTCATGACTTTTTCATTGCTTGAGCATAAAAGATTTGGAGTTTTTAAGTAGTTAAATATACATTTATATTTATGGTTTTTTGTACTAGTAATATATGGATAAATCTAAGGTCTATCTGCCTAGGTTTTGCAGAGCCTAAAGTGAAGAAGAAGTTTAGCCTTATAGTTGGCCTAGGTTATAATTAAAGTGTATCTATCATAGGAGATAGCTTCCCTTAGATGCATTTTTTTGTTAGCTACTTGGTAGTTAAAATCTATGTTAAAATAGGAGCCAACACATACCGTATTTATGTCCTTAAACAATGGCAAGGTAGTCAATCACATAAATTTTGTGTTAACATTTTAAGACCACATTTATTTATTTAGTTATCACTTCCTAAGGACTCTGCTAAGGGATACCTGGGGATCCCTTTGTGCCTCAACTCATCCTAAAGAGGCACTCCACTCCATTACTCAGACATTAAACAAGCTCATCTTGTTATAATAACTAGAAACCAAGAAAAAAAACAAATAATAATAAATAATAAGATTATATCTATAAAAGACTCAAATTCATAAACCAAAAAACATGATAAACTCAATTGGTCTCGAATATTAAGAGTTTGGGTCCCTCATACCTTGGCATAGGAGCATAGCTCAACTACATACTTGGATGTGGTCTCATACACCATCCATCCACATATCACATACATGTTCAAAGTTATACATGGTAGGTGCCAACAAAAAGACAAAGAAATACAAGGAGGATATCTCAACTTCAAAACACTGAAGGCAAAAATTGAATGAAAACCAAAGAAAGACACGATAATCATATGGATCAAATGACCACTATTCCAAGAGAACAGATTCGTATGGAACCCATAATTCATCTTGTTTGAATACAAGGAAGGCATAAAACACCCAGAAGCAACCAAATACCCAATTTCATGTAAAATTCAATAAAGACAAAAATCAACACATTTAACATTGAAGGAGAGATTTTGGATTGAGTTATAAAATAATTAGAATTTCCTCTATCTATTCCAACCCCATAATCCTACTTCTTGTAGCAAGGACTACTAAATCCATATCTCAATCATAACAAAACATGGTGATGGACAAATTCTGGTGGCATGCAACATGATGTAGTGAATAAAAAGCTCAAAAATCAAACATCAAATAAATCAACAAAATTAAAACCCATTGGTCTAAATCCATCCAACATCATAATTTTTGAATAAAATATTAGATCCAAGCACTTCATGGAAATTTGACAACATAACAACATAAAAAAGCTTTGAACCTTGCTTGGGCAAACTACAAGAACTCACACATTTCCAATCAAGTGGATGAAAACAATGAAATCATGAGGGAACATTAGTTATCACCCATGAACTAATATAAATTTACTTCAATTGAAAAGAATAAGAAAATCAAAAGATTCAAGGAATCATACCTCACATGACTAAAACGAAGAAAATGGAGAAATAAACAAAAATTCTATTGAATCGAATGAAACCTTCAAGGAGTGGAGTAATTCTGACACGAATCCAATGAGATAATTCACTCATTAATATGACACTTGTATTTCACCCAACAAGAAAAAAATTGATTTTATCCAAGAGGGTTTGGAGCAAAATCACCAAACTCTCATAACATAAAATGAGTATAAAACTCATTTTTGACATTATAAGCACTTTTTCCAAAAGAGAATTTCAAAATAGATCATTTAAGTAATTAATAATATATTTTATATTTTCCCAAATGAAAATAGATAAATTCCAAATAAATGGAATCCAACTACAAAAAGTTAGCTGATAATTAAACTAAAACTATAAAATCTCTAAAATGCATTAAAACATCATTTTACTTTAAAATCTTCCATTGCAACTGTGGGAAATCTAATGCACATACATTCACTAGTCTATCACAAATGTAATATGAATATGGATTTACCAATCACATACTAGATGGGTAATATATAATAATAAAATATGTTGCTCATATAAGGACAACATTGGCTCAGTATGTAAGGTCAAAGCTACTATCTCTCGGTGCTACTTTTGGAGATATAGGTACACACTCAATTCATGCAATTTAGGATGAATGTACCTAGTAAATATTCAATAAACATGTAAATATCAAGTGTAGATGCTTAATATATAAATAGCTAAAGCACACATAGGAAAAATCCATGTGAATGAGAACATGACATTGTGTAGATCTTGCAAGAAAGTGACTAGACTTTGTTCCCTCTTCCTACTAGCACCCACAAAAAATCAACACATAAAAGGGGTGTAGTAAAACATAAAAATATATAATAATATGAAAAAAAATTTAAATTAAACCATCATTCAAGACTACTCCTCTACAATAATCATCATTTAGCATTTCAACTTAATAGGTCTAAACGTTTATTATTATTAACATTTGGAACTACTCTACAATAATAATCATTTAGCAGTTATGAGAAGATCAAACACAAGGAAATATATGAGATCTTCAATTGATACAATTTTTAGATGATCATATCAAATGAAATGGGCGTGTTTGTAGAAAGAAACTAGAAAGATATTCTATATAGACGAAGTATGAAATTTATGATTTGGAGTACACACTATAGACACTTAGCATTCAGTGTGAACATATCATCATTCAAGATCAAATGTGTGTGTAGGATTATACATACAATGAATAATAAAGGAGGGAATTGAACATACCAGGGAGGTCCCAAGGCTCACACTTGTTGAGGTCCACTTTAGCAATGACCCTTGCTATGAAACTGCTATCCAAAAGCTTTCTCATGAGATAATGCATTATGGTCTTTTCACCAATGGGATGAAACCTAAATCCTAGAGGAATTTGTACATCATCTTTAACATGATTGTAACCAAAGTTAAGGTCCTCCATCATTGAGTTCTCAAATTGTCCACTTAGCCTTTTTTCAAATTTTGATATGTGGATTGTGGAGAGATGTTGTGTTGACTTCTTATATGGGTATTATGGGAGGTGCGAAAATAGGATGGGATGGGATGTGTGGAGAGGCATAGATCAAAGATGAAACTATTTCCAAATTGAAATGTAGCCTCGACATGGTGTGTACATGTATAAGAAAAGCATCATCATAGAACACTTGCTTAGTGTTAGAAGAATATGTGTATATATCAATATCATTAAAGTAGGGGGGATATTTTGGTTTTGTGTGGGAGGAAACCTATTAAAAGATCCTCCTATGATGTATCTAAAAAACATAAGAGGGAAAATGTGTGTGTGTGTCTGTGTGTGAATATGTGTGTTGTCAATAATGGCAGAAAGTAAGTGAATGCAAAATTAGGTCACAAGGGAACAAAAAAGAGTTTGTGGGGTTCTAACAAAGATCAATAAAGGATTATTTTGACTGACTAATGCACAATCATATGATGGGAATAAACAAGCCTATGTGTCATTATTATTTATGATCATAGTCAAGGTACTACACTATTTAGTGCCTAGTCATTCATGTTTGTTTATATTCTTACCCACGTTAGAAATATCCTAGCTATTTCTTATCAAATCCCAGCTAACTATATAAATCAAAACCTCACAAAATAGAATTAAAAAGACCATAATCGGGGTTAGAAGATATACTAAATGAATATTTGAATGCCATGGGGAATGATCTTGTTGTACGATTGCAGTAGGGGATTGCATTTGTGCTACAACTTAGTGTTGATAAGAAGTTATCCCAAAAATATTGGTGCCACAAATTGTGCTTCACAAATGTGACAAGGGTTACAATGTTCTTAGGGCATAACTGATGGTGTTTTTGCACATATAAATATTGGTTTCTAGCAATTTCATTTTTAAACAAAATTAGGTTTCAAGATAGGCAATTTCATTTTCAAATCGCATAAACCAAGTTTCAAACAATTTCATTTTCAAATCACATAAATTAGGTTTCAAGCAATTTCATTTTCACAACACATAAACTTGAAGCAACACACATCTTTACCTAGGTAGCATTGATGATATGTATTTAAGAATGATTTAGAATAACTGAGATGGGGGGGCGGGGGGGAGGTGAATCAATTATTTTTAGGTCCAAATGTAGCAATTAAACTTTTTAAACTCATCAAACAATTTAGATCTAATATCTAATCTACTTGGTCTCTATAAAAACTTATCAATAACATAAACTTGCAGTCCACTATCCCAATAATAACAAACCTACAAAAAGTAAAACATTAATAGTAAAACATCTCAAATAGCATCCACACAACTAAGACAACATGATTTAACGTGAAAACCCAATTTAGAAAAAATCACCAACAACATCTCACCAATTTTTTACTCTTCTGAAGTGAGCTTTGTTAGGAGTCAACCCTGTTAAAAATTACAATACACAATAGTAGGTGTGGCACTATTAAGAGATTTAATCACCCTATTAGGAGTGGCCTTGTTAGAGGATTTAAGAAAATCCCATTAGAATGTCATCTTGATTAAAGGATTTACAGATGAGTGTTAGGTCAATCTTGATTAAAGGATTTCAATCGATACAATGGATAGAAAATAACACTAGGTTAATTTGAATAAATACAACTCACTTTGCAAACATAGATCACAATTTAGTTCAATAGTTGACTCATTGATTGGCCTCCATTAACATCACCATCATTGAATCGCTTAGCAACTCTTCAATCAATCACTCTTCACGTCAACACTTCATTGTTCATCCTTTAGCTCAAGTTCATCAATCAACAAAATCAAAAATTGTTCCAACCTTTAAAGTTTTTCTAACCTCTACCAAAAATTTCATATTACCATGTATGCCTCCTTAAATAGGTAGCTTGATATTTTTTCACTTAAACACCACCGTTGATCTTAGTTTGGGTCAGCTTCGTCAAATGTTTCATCTTTTCATTTCCTCCTTCCTCCTCTAGAAACTTCTCAAAACTTCTCTTAAAATCTATATATAGAAATGCTCGAATATGATTTCCCTTTCATTAAATATTCCATCTCATCAATCCTTATCTTCAAAATTCTTTACATATTCCAATAATTCAACTATGTTAGTCAAGAATCTCAATTCCTTCACACACTTAAAAATGTTGTCACTCAACAAATGTTGTGTTCCTTGGCCTCAGCCATCACTAGATAACTTAGTCATCACTAAACTATTTTGTTCAGCTTACATTTATTTTTCTCGGTCCATTTATTGGTGCTTAGTACAAATTCTTTATTACTAGGTCTTGTATCACCTATTTTAGTAATTAAAAAAGGAATACTAAGATTAACAAAGCACTCACAGTACCAAATTAACTAACACTTATGAGAGGAAAAAGGAAGAAATGAAGGATAATGTAAACCAAGTATGGTAAGCTCTCCAAATGAGTCCTTTATCTTTGGATTTTTCCAAGATGAGGGATGTGTGCTCAAATAGGCTTCAAGTTTCAATAGAGTTTTTCAAAGGGGTGGATGGGTGAAAATGTAGCCATGGGTGTGTGTGAGGATTATAGCATAACAAGGGTGTAAAATGGATGATTGTGGTCTTCAATGGAGCATTATAAGTTTGCATGAGAATGGATTATGGATCATGAAGGGGGAGGGTCCAATTTATAGGCCAAGGGGTAGTGATATGGATGGCCAAGATGTGAGCTACGTGGTTTGGTGAGGAAGTGGTAGGATGTAATGAAAAAGAAGCACATGGATTGTTTTTTCTTGGAGCCAAACAATGACACTTGTCACAAGGAGGATGAGTGTGAGAGGAAGAAAGACTTTAAGGGAATGTGACCATTTTGGGGAATGTGAGGGGATAAGGTGGAGTTATGAGGGCTGTGGGCTTGTAAGAGGAATTTATGGGGTATTTATGGAATTTGGGTGAGGATGTGAAGGATGTGACATAGGGGAGACTTTGGTTTGCGTTAGAAAGTCTTAAGTGGTGTTTAAAGTTGTACAAATGATAAGGATGGATTTATGCTTAGGTTTAGGAGGGGATTACGGATGCAAGTGTCATGTTAGAAGGGTGTAAGTGGATGAAATTGATGAGGGAGATTAATTAGTTGGCTAAACAGGGTTAGTATGGGTGAATGGGTTGGATTTAGCTAATGGAAGGGTTATAGGAATAGATAAGGAGTTTTAGAGGTTGGAGGATTTTATTAAAAGTGATTTATTTAATAAAAGGGGGTTTTAGAATTAGATTAAATAGGGATATCACCTTTATTTAATTTAATAGGAGAAAGGGGATTTATGATAATTGAGACTATTGGTTTTCTTTTGAATATATCAATTGGACTATAGTTAATTAATTGATTTAATTAGCTAGGGGATGACAATAGATTAATTAAATATTGAATACTTAATCAATGATTCCTTAGGAGATAACTAAGTAGGATTACTTATGATGTAATTAGATTTAGGTGTCTACATTTTGCCCCTCTTTGACATAGTGTTGGAACAACACTTATTTCAAAGAAGTTTTTGTTAAAATTATTTAGAATAACTAAGGGGGGGGGGGGGTAGAGGGCGGTGAATCAGTTATCCAAGGTCCAATGATGTGCAATTAATTTTTTCTACAAATCCTTAATGGCACATAACTAAAATTATCATGTATGCAATTGAACATTAAACAACCATGAAAAGTAAACAAGCATCACACCATAACACTAAGGATTTGATAACCCATAAACCCTCCAAGAATAAGAAGGTAAAACTGGAGTGGGGATGATACCCACAAAATAATTGTGCAATTGATTTCAACCACTTCTAATGATCTGCCCTATTAAAGGCTACATCACATTGTTAAATGTAACCTTGTTAAAGGATTTAAGAACATTCAACTTGGAATGTCACCCTATTAAAAGATTTACATAGAGCTATTAGGCTCACCCAAGTCCATGGGATTTTCAATCACCTTCTCAAAAGAATCTTTCATCCCTCTCTAAGGATCTCCTATCCTCCTCCTAAGGATCTCTTATCCTTCTCCTAAGGATCTCTTTGTCCTTCTCTTGGGGATCTTCTATTCTTTTCCTGAGGCTTATCCACCTAGCTGTTAAGCTAACCTAGCAATGTAGGGTTTCAATATCTAATACAATGGTAAGAAAGTATTAGAAAGGTTTTGACCTGATATAGATTGCAACCCTAACTATGCAGATTTCAGATCACTCTTCAATACCTTTCTTTTCTTGGCTTCTCTTCCTTGTGGTGCTGACAGCTTGTTCACCCTTCAAGATATGTCTCCTTGAGTTCTTCCACTCGTTATGCCAATGCATTCTCTCTAGCACTAGTACATTTGACACCAATTTTTGACCAAAAATTTTGACCATCTAATAAATTGGGGTCAATTTGGTCGAAATGTGCAAGGCAACATCATGACTTTTGTTAAATGTGAGCCCGTGTTGGTCAAAATTTTGACCAACACGGGCTCACACTATGTGAAAATTGAAAAAAGTGTTGTTTGCCGCCCTAATCTCATTGTTACGTGACCCAGAAGATAGCTCATGCACTAAACCATTTTCTACACTACGTTTTGTGGCTAGGAGTACGCACCAAAAGGGTTTTATAACTTCAACACCAATAGGGTTTGACATCTTGGGTTCTTTGGTGCTTGATTGTAGCAGAGGAGAGCTCGTAAATGCTTCAAAGTTGATCCATTGAAAGAGATTTCAGAAAGAAGGCAGTGTGAAAGGATTAAATAATAGTTGGAAACGTTGAAGAGTCTCCTTCCGAGTGTTACAAAGGTGAGTTGAAGTTTTTTTTTATAGATTGACATTTGATTAATCATAATACATTTGATTGAAGTTTTGTTTTATAGATTTTTTTTATAGTTGAAGTTTTTTTTTTATAGATGTGGTATCCATTTGATTAATTCATTCAAGAATGAAGAGAAAATGAGATAATGGGTGATCAAGAAAGGTTCATCATACAAGACTAACTAGCAGTTTTGAGTAGAATAGCAAGATGTGTGGTATGAAAATGAATAAGCTCATCATATTAAGCATCAGGCCTAGAAGGGATCAACTACTGCCAATAATATGATTCCTTACCATTATCCAAAATCAAAGGAACTATGAGAAATCACTCCAAAATTAGGATTTCCCAAATTCCATCATCTCCACAATATTTGTGTCTCTCATCATCATGATTATCTAACTAATTTATTTCATTCATGAAAAAATCAATTCTTATCAAAATTAGGTAATGCAACTTTGTCCTTCATCTTAAAGGATGAGTAACTTTGAACCTTACCAAGATCCAACTCTTGATTGTCATTGAGATACATCCATTTAATGTACATGTAAAACATATCCTAGTTCAAATTAGCAGCTTGATATAATATCATAGTAGCCCCGCAAAGATATGGATTTCAAATTAGACTCCCAATAAAGTTGAAATTTGCATACACCAAAAATATTCCTATTTAAAGTTGTCCATGATAATCCTACATTAAAATTGCTTAATGGACAAGCAATCTTGTAAAGGCAGACTATTATGCTCTGCTAAATTGGGATTGGCAGCCCTTAACAAATGTTGAAAATAGAAGATTATAGTCCTTGTTAATAATATATCTAAATGTTGAAGTGAAATATATGTTAAATGAAGAAGAAATTATCATAAGGAAGCTATGGATAGATGAGGAAGGATCATCGTATAAGGAGGAACAATTATATTAAGCTTGAAGAAGTACATAAATCATCAACATTTTAAAGATCCAACTACCCCTGCATCATGGAGAATATGTCTTTACCTAACAATTACTTTGACAACTTCAAGCCTTTGTCCTTATTGCCATTTCTCATCATACTCTTAATAATCCACCCCATTTCTACAAAATCATTAGTCATTGTAATTTGCGCTTTGATTGCTTGCTTTCTTGCCTTGTTTTGAAAATATTTATATGCCCTATACAATGTTTTCCTTTTTTTGGACTAGACATTTCTCATTTGCTTTATTCCCTAACTTGAGTTTTCAAACTAGTGCTTATAACAACCTCCTAAGATATTCATAAATACCAGTAATCCAAAAGCAAGGCAAACAAATTTGATGAGTCAAAAAATAGAACACAAAACTATGAAGACCTAATCAATGGACACAAAAAGGCCCTCCAATAATAACCCTTAGATGAAATCCAAGGTATTACCCCTATCATTTCTAAACTCTAGACAATTCAAATTCCAAAATTCTCAAAAAGAATATCTATTATAACAAAGTTGAGTATCCCTATCTAATTTGCATCTACTATCCCCGTGTATAATTACAAACTTATCCATACTTACAACATTCATTCTATACACATGTATGCATCTTACTAGATCAATCTAGATGAAGCTTCGAAAAAGTTTGCTTCAAAATAATAAAATCAGCTACTAGAATAACCTACAAATCTATTACTATGCAATCAAGCCAACTATGCTAGATAGTTTGAGGGTATCATGCCAACATTAGGGTTCTTAGGGATGAGCAAAGGTGAACAAGTGATGAGAATATTAAACTTCATCAATAATAGAGTATTCAGCCCTCTAAATGCTCAAAGGGCCAATTGACAAAAAAAGGTTAATGGTTTCTATTATTGGTAGCCTTTGGAAGACATTACAAGAAAGCAAAATCAAATTCATGATGTTATGCAGATGTTTCACAAGATAAAATCTATACTGATGAACAATACACAAATTGTCTTGGCTTTATTTACATGAAGAAAACAATAGAGAAGTTTTCATTTTTCCGAGTATAATGTAAAACATTATAGCATGCCAAAAAATAATGTGAAATGTCAATTTAATTAAAATCCTGAAAATCTCACAATAGAAAGCAATTATGTTTAATAGGCTCATTAGAAGACCTTTCTAGCCTACAAGGCAGGAAACATATACCACTTAAAGCTCCAAAGTCCTAAGAGAACACAATATCTTTTGAGAATAATTCTCATATTCAATTAGACTTCAGAGAACCCTCTAGCTCATGGAAATTATGTGGAATGAGCTTCCAAGAAGTGTCAAGAGGTATCTAAAAATACGCGAATCATGTTGCTCATATAATTAGAGGATGAGTATCTCACACTTCCTGAATTTTAGAAGTTATATCCTTTGTCTACCATTTTAAGGGAAAAAATAGCTTTTCCTCATACTTTGAGAATGAATTCCAATTTTTGACATAGAAGAGGTCATATATTATAGAAAATAAGGCCTAACACAAGGAACAACTCTTTTTGTTTCAACCAAAGACTTGCCGAGCCATACTCTTGAACATGTTTTGTATCTGCAGATCAGGGAGCTGCAAAACAAAATTAGTGTATTACTTAGTAAAGATCTTCCCACACAAATTCATTTGTCAAAAAATACTTTTAAATACATTCAAAGATATAACTACCTCCTTCAAGCCCTCTGGGGAAGTTTCTCGCAGTTCTAAAATTCTAGCTACAACAACCATTGACATAAATCTTTAAATACAATATCTCTATCATCTTTTATTAACCAAGAGAAATTTATAATCAGTCACCTTAGTCATACTTTATAATTTTGTGTACTCTTTTGGACATGCTTTGCCTTATCCTTCCTACCTACAAAATTTATGAACTAAAAAATAGATGGTATTTTGTTTTTGTTTTCTTTGGAGAGCCAAGATTATGGTGTTCAATCCAAACAACATTTAGGCTATCTTTACTAATATAAATACCATTCCATTAGAACTATAATGTTCCCAATAGATTAAAGTAGGATCATTTTGTCATTGTTGTAATTTGTAATAGAACTTTGGATACATCTTTGCTGAAGATTTATGTTTACCATATGTTTCAGATATGATTAAGTTCTTAAACCATAGCTTTCAAACATGAAGATTTGGAACTGAAGATAGGGTTTGGGAGTGGGTGGGAGTTGGAAGCTGAAATAAACATGTGCTCAGGAGTTAGCTAAGCCAGTGAGGTGCAATTTAACAAAGAACAATCCAACAATTCCTCAATAAATTTGTACTGACATTTTTTTTTCCTTTCAAGCTTAGCATGCTATGAGAAAAGCTATTCAGTGTTTGACTCGAATAGAATGACCACCACTTAGCATTGACATTAACTAATCTTGTGAAGAGTGAGTGTATTGTGTGGTTCATTCATCAGTGTATCTTCAATTCAAAGGAACTTGCACTAGGCAGAGATGCAAGGGCAATGCAAAATATTATTAACCTAGGGATGCTCTAGTCTCACAATGCAATTCTAGAAGTCTAGAGTAACTCTGAAGCAAGCCATCTTTGTGGGGAGCAAGGTCATGTACTTCTATTTCTAGTATCTAGATAATAGACAAATACATGGTTCTCATTCATTGGAAAGATCATACATTGACCAGTAACCCTTATAATACACTTCCATTTAAATATAGAATGTTCTTTGAGGTTGATTTCAAGGAACATGGTATACATGTATGTTCATCTTGAGGAGTGGATATGGGCTCTATAGGGATGCAAGATCCAAATCGGGTATAGAGATGTGCATTGGGTTTCTGAGACTTGTTGAATACCTGTGAAAAATTCTTTTATTGAAACATAATGTTCCATTTAGTCCTTTAAATGTACTTCTAATAGTTTATCTAAGAAATCATATTTTTTATTTTTTGTAGAGCATTTATGAACTTATTTCTTATCCAGTTTTTGCCATTGTTTTTGTATGAAAAGTGTATAGATTTTTTTTTGAAATAGAATCATACTAAAATATTTTGACATGCTTTTTAATGGCTTTGGTTTATCCATATTTCCTATTACAGGTGTATGAAAAAGGTGTGGCTACAGTTAAGCTTCCTAAATCAATAATTAAAGGCTCAAACTTACTACTCATGGGTTTTCTAAACTATGGAAATTCTTATTACCTCCTAATACAATTAGATATGGATTTCAAGCCTCTTTTTACCCTTTTGGAGTCCAAGCAAGACTCAACAAGTAGATCTGGTCTTCTTTCTAGTTTTATCCACATGTTTCATTTCAACAAGATTGATATTAGAAGAATGCAAATGGTGGATCATGAGGTGAACTTGAGCCTTTTAGACAATGGGAAATCATCTCTAGAGAAAGAGATAACAAAAATTTCAAATTTAATGTCAGAATTTGTGTCTAATCTTGATGCATTTACAGATTCTGATCTTTAGGGCCAAGGGTGCTTGCAATCAAGATTTTCATCTCTAGTAGATGATGTATTTGAGTTTGACAAGGGAATGCCATTATCTTGATATTTACCAAAACATAATTTTCTTGTTGAATCTTCACCATCAAATCATTTAAGTGTTGTGTAGGGTATTCAACAAGGAGGAAAGTATGGTCCATCAACTACATGGGATAGGAACTCTAAGTTGTACTTAATTAATAATACTAGAAAAAATTCTATTGGAAGCTCACCTTTTAACACTAGGTTGATGTCTAAACCAAATCATAAGAATGTATGGCAGACTCGCTTAAGCCCCCTAGCTGGTGGACACAATTATGGAGTCAATACATCCACACTCAACCCTGCAAGGATCCAATCTTTTAATAAACTATCATCAGCTACAAAGTATTATTTTAACCATGATCTCACTTCTTCAAAGTCTCCATTGCATCTGGGAGACACTTTAGGTTATCCATTAATGGAGGATAATCATCTAAGAAAAGTAATGGTCTCCAAAGGAGGGGCTCCCATCACATTCTACTCATTGGAAAAATAGTTCATCATATACAGCAAGAATATCATTAGTGCATAGGAATTCCATTCAACAGTTAAGGTCTTCTCTTTTTAAGACTTCAACTAGTGGTCAAACATCAACTATATTCAAAAGCTTTGCAACTAGATTTCACATGATCCCCCCAACATGCAAGTTTCTATTTCTAATTCACTATACTTTTGAGATGGAAAATGGTACCATGCTGGGTTGGGCATGTCAATTGTGTTTATTGTATGCCTTCTATTTTTAACTGAATATCATCTAGCTAATGCATGAGGTATACATCTTATAGGTCAATCATTAGATTCTTTAACTTCTCATGGTAACACATCTGACATAACTCCAAAAATAAGTAATCAAAAGCATTGCCTTTCAGATATTGTGTAGTCAATTCCATCCTTGCAAGGAATATCAACTTATGGAGAAAATTAGAAGAAAAGAAAGACCTTTGAATCAGTTAATACACAACATGCTTCTATTCAACTAAATGCTTCCAACACTTTGGGGAGATTTGCTAGCCATGCATGTGGGAGCATTCTCAGAGAAGCTAATAATGGGAAAGCACCTTCAAGTATATATGTATCTGTTCTTCTTCAAGTGATTAGGCATTCTTCTTTATTTATTAAGCATGCCCAACTTACAGGCCAAATGGAAGTCCTAAATATCCCATATATCAAAGATGTGGGCTTGTGAAAGCCCTTTATAGACTTATGGTTTTGGCTGCCCTATTCAAAAGAGGATGCATGGCAACATATTTGTTTGTGTCTTGGTAGACCTAGAAGCACCTATTAGGATGTCGAGGTAAATGATGAACACCAGAGGCCTACTCTAAAAGTGGATCTCTCCTCTTTACGAGTGGTCTTAGTCAATAATTCCATATGAATATGTTTTATTTGATTGAATTCATTTATCATTAGTATCGAAATGATACCTTCATATCATTTGAGTTCTTAATATGATTCCTTATCTTCTAATTCCTCATGTTGGTGCACCTCAAACTACAATATTTGCCAATATCTTTCAAAAAATAGTAATGGATGAGTAAGATCCCAGATAGCAATGGATGACCAAGTTGATACAATGAGTATCCACCAATTAGAGCCAAGATTTTTGAGTGTTCTTTAAGGAGTTTGACGTGCATTGTTCTTGCTGACTTGCTATGCCCAATTCAAGAAATATGATTGACATAAGAAAGTAATGCCTAGCTTTAGATGGCTAGAAGTACGAACTACATAGCTATTTATACCATCAACTGAACATGTGGACTATGAAGTTATTAGTAGCCCAACTCTTCATGGAAAATATTCTCACATGAAGATTTATTGCGAACTTTACTAATATATTTCCAGCTACTCTAATAAGGTTTTGATGAGCATACCTTCTTCCTTCACAACAATATACTTTAATTCATCATAGCCTCTCCAACCAATAGAAATGGTTAAGTTTATCATAGTGCCTATGTGGCAATATCATGGTGCCTAAGTGGCATAGTAATTGTAATGTGCGCCAGTCACTTCCAGGAAACTTTACAATGCATATATTTACTAACATTTAAGTATAATATAAGTTGATCTCTTGTGATTGTAAAGGCTTTTGGTATTTTTCAAAAGTTCCCCAAAGTATACAAATTTTTTTTTGTAATTGGAACCTTTAAACTTCTAAATCAAGTAACGGAAAAATGAGATTGATTGTTTTTGTCTATTTATCCATTGTGTAATTTTGTATGGAGTATTTGGTTTTCTTGATTATATAGCATGCACCACAAAACTTTTTAATGAATTAATGTCTTTGCTAGGCTTGCTGATAATTTTTATTGAATGAATGTTTCATGTTAGAAGACTGTATTATTGAGGAGGTATCAAATGATGGTACTTCTGATTCTCCAACTCCAGCTAAATCAAGTTCTAAAAACTCAAAAAAGGAAAATGGTCCTGATGCTGTAGCTATAAGTCTTACATTCAAAATCAACAACAAGGTTTCATACAAAATAGTACTAGAAGGTGTGTGTCTTTTTGGGGTTCAAGTTTCAAACTACAAGTGCACATATTTGTATATTAAATTGGCACCTTCTATGCTCAAATGGTTGTTGATCTTTGTTTCATGGCTTTCTATTCCAGCACATAGAGCAATTGTGCAAAAAGCAAAAAGTATAGTAGATAAAATAGAGTGGGTTAGCAAAATCAGGACCTTACTCAACCTTCAAAAGGCGTATCAATAGAAGGACCATTATTATTGTTGTCTTGATCTTATCCATTATTGTATACTAGGTGTGTTTTTTTGGTAGAAGGGTGGTACTGCACATTTTACAAACATCTATGCCTTCTAGAAATTATAGGATCATTTTAGTTACATTTGAAAACATTAATCAAGAAAAACCATATGTGTAGATATAAACATTAATCATAACATGTCCAATTTATTTGCAAATATATTTTCCTGTGAAGAAAGACCATGCCTAATAATATGAACGCTAAACAAAATGAGACAATGGCTGCATTGTGGGCTTAGTTTTGAAGAAAACTTAATAAATGTTATTGTCCTTGCAAAAAGTGTAAAGGCTTAAAGACTCAAAGAATTCTAATCACAACAACCTAGAGTCATTGTAGGCAACATCGTCATGTTGAAGGGGGTCACAATTTTCATCCATTGCTGAATGTGGATTTCCTACTGGAGGAACATGGAGGTGTGAATATCCAAGCTGAGGATAACACTCTCATGGAAGAAGATGATAATGTGCCAGAGGACATGATTAAAGAAGATGGTATTGGGGCAGGTGATGAAGAGGTTCACAATGATGGTACTAGCGAATCTGATAATGATGATGAAGATGGTCTTGATATACCTTTACTTGAGAAGGCACACGAGCCCTTATACGAAGGCTCCCAAACAACTCTACTCTCAGCTATATTATTGTTGGTGAACTTAAAGGTTATGAATGGTATATCCAATGTAGCAGCTATATTATTGTTGGTGAACTTAAAGGTTATGAATGGTATATCCAATGTAGCAATGTCACGTATGCTAAGGTATGTTATTTTTGTCATCTTCAATGTTAGCATACAATTACTATTCATTATATTAAGAATGCATATTTGTTGTTGTAGGTTGATTAGTGAGTTTTTGTTACCACCATCAAACATTTTGCCTCATTCATACCGAGAATTATCTAACATTATGGATCAGATTGGAATGAAGTATCAAACAATAGATGCATGTCCCAATGATCACATTCTATATCATAAACAATATGAATTTGCATTAGAATGCCCTGATTGTCATAGTAGTAGATATCAGTTAGATCAAATAACAAAAAAAGTGCCTCACAAGGTTCTTCGGTACATTCCCATTATTCCACATCTTCAACGGTTATTTAGGTGTGCTAGCTTGCACAATTTATGGATTACCATACACAGAATAGAAGTCAGGATGACATTATGCGAATACCTACTGATGGTTTTGCATTTAAAGAGATAGAAGAAACATGGTCACACTTTAAAGAAGAACCTCATAATCTAAAGCTTCCATTGGCAACAGACGGTGTCAATCCATCTGGAGATATGAGATCTATTTACTCAGTGTGGCCTATTTTTGTTATTAACAATAACATTCCTCCTTGGATGTCCATAAAGAGGGAGCACATAATGTTGTCAATGATTGTGCTAGGTATTTTTTTCATTTTATAGTTATCTAAATTAATTTATAACTAGTGCATGAAAATGGTCATAATAATAATGTAATGTTTATGTTCATTCAATTGCTAGGTAAATATCGAGTTAAAGATATGAACGTGTACATTGAGCCCCTAATTGATGAATTATTGAAGTTATGGAATGGAATCACTATGTATGACATCTCTAAACTAATAGGACACCAACAATTTCAATTCCATGCAATGCTTGTATGGACAATACATGATGCCCCTGGGCTAACTCATTTTTGCGGTATGTTATATTGTTAATATCACATATTTTTGGTCTGTTAATAGTGCTTACACATTACTATCAAATGTCTAAGTTGTGCATGATAATTGTACATGATCCACTTCTACATGATCTTTTAATCTTCAGACAAAAAGAAAATTTGCATGTCCAATTTGTGGTCCGAAGATGAAATCTCGTCATTCGAGAACTTTAAGAAAGCAGGTGTTTGATGAGTTTAGAAACTTTCTCCACAATAATCATAGGTATCAAATTACGAAAAAACATCTTTTTAATGGGAAAGAAGAGACATCATCAAGGCCATGAAGAATGACACCTCATTTATGGAAGTTGGAATATGATCGAATAAATTGTTGAGGTAATATCCAATTTTTCGTCTGAAGTTTAAAATGTATATTTTGATATTGTCTTATATTTACTAACATTGTAATTGATGCTTGTGAAGGTCATCAAGGCATCAATGACTAAATTCCTAGAGGAATGAAAAGTTATCCTACTCAATTTAGTAGGTTACCATACTACAAGGATCTCCCAATTGTGCATTTGTTTGATGCTATACATATTGGAAAGAATGTAACAGAGACACTATGGAAAATGTTGGATGGAAGGCGTGATAGAGAACAAATTGCCAAAATCTATACCGACATTCATGAATCCAATCATGCATTAAAAGCTTCCATTGAATCAAATAGCAATGGAGACTGCATAAATACAAGTGCCCTTCCTTGGTTATTAACGGAGCAACAAAGTGGTGCATTAAAAGAAGTCATAAAAAAAAAAATTTCCAATAGGATTTGCTACAAATATAAGCACTCTTCTATCAAAGAAAGGTGATTTTGGGCCAGGGTTGAAAACACATGATTGGCATACCTTCGTCAAGGTAAGTCATGTTCTCTATTTACAGTATATTTGTAAGATTGAATGTACTACCCATTGCATTATTTAATAATATATTGAAATGATCATTTTTAATGATTGCAGTTCATCCTACCTCTATCCCTTCCACAACAATTTGATAATAGTATTAAACAAGTTATATATGATCTTGCAAAATATATGAGGTTAGAAGTGTTTTTTCTTAGATTTGTAGCTTTTTCTCTTAAATCTATTGTATAATTTAATTTAAAATCTCATTTATGTGGTTTTGCATGTTGAATCTCTTTTAGGTGGTTATCATCTAAAGAAATTGACAAAAAAGATATCAAATATTGGAAGAGAAAAATTCCATAGCTTATGTGTGAAATGCAGAAGTGTTTACCTCCAACCTTTTTCAATGCTCAAGAACACTGCCTCATACATCAAGTTGAGGAGATTTAATTGTGTGGACCTATACAAGCTAGATCAATGTGGATGGTTGAGAGGAACTTGAAATTTATGAAGGGATTGGTTTGAAAAAGAGCACATCCTAAGGGTTCTATGATAGAGGTATATATGATATACCAGACCATGGTGTACATTACTGAATATCTTCCAAAGTTTGTAGCAGATATCCATGTAGATCGCATTCAGGATCCCAACTCTAATGACAAATTTGAAGGGGAGTACCTGACAGAGAAAGGTACATTAAGGAGGGTGAGAGGTAATTAATATTTTTTTTTTGGTAGTTGAATAATAATTATTCATCATCAATATATATAAGTTGTTTCTAACTCGTGTAATTGTCTTCTTTATAGTTGGTCATGAGTGGGATGCACTACACTTGTATATTGCAAACAATCTTGATTGGATGATAGTATGGATTGAATAGTCTCAAGAAAATGGTCGCTCATTAACATGGGATGGTGTTGTATCATTGGTTAAAGAAGCTCATCGTAATGGAGATCCCAATGTTACACAAATGGTACTTGATCTAATATATGGCTTAAGAGATACAAAGGTACACATAAGATTACTAATCATCACACATAAGTTTAATATCAACTCATAGATCAATGCAAATAATCTTGAAATGTTTGAATAATTGTAGGTCAAACACCACAAAGCTATGTACTACCATGGCTATAAATTCTACACAAAAAAGTTAGATGAAACAAAGAAAATGTGTGATTCTAGGATAAGTGTTGTCTTCGCGGTCACCAATATTTCATCTAGAATTGACATACATCCTCAATGATCTGAAAATCAATACTATGGAATTTTGGATGATATACTTGAGTGTGATTTTAATTCATTCAAAATAGTTCTATTTTTCATCAAATGGTTCAGGTTACAACTAAATCAAAATGATCCTGATAGGACTGTTATTGAACATGATAGTGGATTTACTATGATTAATACAAGGTCATTTAAGCTAGTCGGAGATGAGCCCTATGTTCTTCCAAGCCAGTGTGAGCAAGTGTTTTATTTTGGTGTTCCATGGAAACCAGGTTGGTCATTTGTTGTTAGACATGACCCAAGAGGAAGGTCAATAAAGTATAATGTGATTGAAGAAGAAGAAATTGAAGAAGCAAAAGAGGAAGTAAATGATTATTAGGAACAACAGCTACCCAGTGATGAAGATGAAGAAGATGGTGATGATTTTGGTCATGCTGATGATAATGGTGATAATGATGATGATGATGCTGATGCTAAATGAAGAGCCTCTGTTAGTAGTTTTCAATTAGAAAAAATGGGTTTTGATGACGAACAGGTGCATTAAGTGTAACTTTTTCGATTGCAAGAGTTATGGTCCTGTACATTATATGAGAATACCCTGCCAGGAGAAGGCCAAAAATATTTTGATTGATTGTGGTTGTAGATTAAATAGTTTTAAACTCTAGGAAGAATTGAGACATATCCTATTTCATTCACTTGGCAAAAATGTCAATTTGGTTGACTTTGGAATATATGATCATATGCCTCAATACATTTTACTCATATTCATTGACTTCCACAATGCAACCCAAATATTATTTTACTGCATATCAAACACAAAGTATTCATATTAGTTTGTGAGCCATTACCACCAGGTCTTCAGATCAGTGAGGCTATTTTAATGTATGAGTTGAAAAAGCACATATATTTAAAAATAATCATGGACGAAATCATAAGAAGCTTTGCTAATGATAAATATTTTAAATCCATAACTACAGTTTTCATCAGTGGAAGGTGCCTCTATGTTGTTGCTCAATTCCATTACAGTGTACATGAGATTTTGTTTGTTTGAGCTGAGACTTTTCTCTTGCCTATTTGTTGTTTATTAAATCATAGTAGTTTGCATTTCTTGTATTATGTATTTAGGGTATTCTTGAGCAACGACAACCAGGTTTATAGATTGGCAAGGAAATTTATTATATGATTTGGAACATTCACATAGTTTTGTTCTTATTTCTCTAACATCACTACTTTAAAGATTATCTCTGGTTGCTGAAATATATTCATTATTTTAAAATAGGGATCCTTAAGCTTTTGATCAGTAGTTGATTATGATTTCCAACTCTGTACTTTGATAAATCATTTGTTCTAACAAATCTCATAGAGTAAATATTGTGATATTGCTATCATGATTTAACTGTGTAGTATTTGAGTCAAATTTATTGACTCATATTTCATGTGTAGTGCTCAAAATGAATCCATCTCTCATGATAATAATTTTTTTAATATTTCAGAGCATGTTGAACATCATGCTGAAGGAGTGGAACATGTTCCAAGTGTTCAACATGTTGACATGGCAGCGGATCAAAATGTTAATGTACATGATGTGGCATTGTCAGGTAAGAAAAATGCATGTTATGTTGTACTAGTACTTAATTATAGACTGGTAACAGTTAAAAAAAGAAAAAGAGTATGCTAATTTATCCCATTTACTTGTTCTTGCAACAGAGCCCCCTTTAGTGCAATAGCCTCCTACTCCTCTAAAGAGAAGGAGCCATTGTAATTTGACATTACACATGCCAGAAGAGGAGGAGAATGATGCAGATATGGATGCTTCTATGAGCACTTTTCTTAAGAGAGCTCAAAAAAACAAAAAGAAGAAATGATGTTTTAAAAATCTTCTTTGATAAAACTTGTTGGATAATGAAAGAACTTTTTTTAAAGTAATTATGTATGAATGATGCATATTAATACTGATTTTTATCTTATGTTAATGAATATTGTTATGTCTTAATGAAGTTTTGATTAGTATTGTGTATTAATGAATTTTATATCATATTAATGAATGTTATGTGATTGTATTGATTGAATGTTAGAGTTCATAAATGGATGAATGAATGAATGAAGTATGTAATTAGATGATAATGGGTACTTTAGATTGATGTTAGGGGGAGGGGGGTGAGGCTAGATGAGCTTCCACCTTCACATGGTTGACCTTGTTAAGTAGAGAATATTATAGTATTCTTGAAACTAAGTGAAGCTCAAACTAACATAAAATGGACACTTCGCATGTGGTAGGTCTAAAATGATCCATGACTACTACTGCCCATAACATGAATTTGTGAAATACATTATGATATCACCAATTTCAACACTCTATTCGAAGCATAGAAGTGGCCTATAGTCTTAGCATGAATTTTGAGTAATGCCTCAGTCCAGATTGCCTCAGAAGTGGCTGGAAGAAGCATGCACGAGTCTGAGACTATGAACTCTCCCCGCCTTGGCCAAGAAGAACTTGCCAACTCTCTACTATTATGGCAAACTACAGAGTAGTGTGGCTAGTCTGCAACCAACCAATAAGTTCACAATTAAAGGAATGAGCCTTCCTTCACCAAGGATTTCCAAGCAACGATCTCAAGTGTACCAATTTGATCAATGCTCCAATCCTTATTGAGAATCTTGTCCCAATCAATCTCTAGATGAAATAGGGATACAAAGTGACTAGTCAAATGGTGAATAACACCTAAATATTTGAAACTTTCATCCTTATATCTTCCAAGGTCACTCCAGTGAATCCCAACCAGTTCCATTACTTCTTGTTGAGAAATCCCAACATTGACACCCAATCAAGATTGATCCCCAAGACCAATGCATCACATGAAGAAACTACATTCCCAAGTGCCATAACAAGCACAATGCACTCTTAGTCTATGATGCAAAGGTGGTGTGTGGTATCCATCTTATTCATATCAAATAGAAAATCCATTCATTTAGCAACAACTCTTTACTCCAATGTCCCCTCAAGGACTTATCTTCCAGGCTACCCCAAGTGCACTTAGAGTTTCCCAAACACCATAAATTCTTCCAAGGCTTCAACCTTCATTCTTCTTTGTGAATCATCTCCTCATGGCCTTTCCACCATGTTCCATCCATCCATTCATTTTGGACAACTAATCTCTCACCCAACATTCATATCTAGCCTTAAAGCTAGTAGCCCTCACCAGTCACTAATTTGAATTTCTCTCCAATAGTTCCCAAACAACTAGGGAAACTAAAACCTGATTAAGATACCCTTTTGGGATCTATACATCCTCCCTAAGTTTCAATATCAACTCTTTTGGACCATACCCAAGATTTGATACCCCTAGCCTATCCACACTAGGCCTAATTCTCCAATTTTACACAGCAACCCACAACTCCACTCAACCCTATGATTCCAAAGGGTGAAACAATCCTTTTAGGGTTTGAGAAACAATAGATTTTCAAGATTTTAAGGTTCTACCCTTGACACAACACATTTTCCACCAAACCCTTGGTTTTGGGGTCACTAATCTAGGGCCGGTTCAACAGGACCTCTAACCATATCACCAAAACAAAATAATTGCATAAATTCTTCATAACTGATCCCCCCATATGCATTTGATCACTAAACATCTTCAATCCTAAAGTAAATTACTTTTAATATGACTAGTGTCTATCCAGGGCATGTTCTCAGTCAACAACCAACTATCATTGTAGTTCTTCAAGAATATTCCTTGAATTGGAATTGCATTAGTTGCAATGACTGAAGAACTAGGACTTGAAATGGCCATTCATTCTTTGGAGCATCTCCTACAGTATGGAGAGTAGAATATTAGAGGAGCATTCCCATTGGCTCTAGGCCTATTGTCAATATCAAATCCAAAAGTAATGTTCATTATTTTGTCCTTCCGTTTGGTTAAATACTCAATTCTTGGCCCCTTAATTTTCTTGATAATTTATGTGATAGAAGTTTATTGCTGAAATCTGACATGTAAACATCTATATTAGGTCAATGTGATGGATACTTTGAGTAGGCTTAGTCATGATACCAATTTAGAAGTTGCTATGGTAAGTGGTATTCATTATAATATTTCTTTGTAATCTTTCCAATTTCCACCAAATAGGTTTTTCTTATGAATTTGCTTAAAATTTGACTATCTAAATAACAATGTGTATTTACAGGCTGCAAGACTAGCTCTATGATTAATTGGTGCTAGAAAAAATAATGATCAATGAGTTAGCATGCTACGAAATCTATCGAGCTATTATTACAAAGATCCCAGACTTCTATTTTGTGTATGCTATATTGCCAATTATTAATGTTGATGCTGCAATTTTATTTTCTAAGTTTAACAATGTCTAACAAGTCTTAATTCAAGAAATCTAACATAAATAGATATATTGCAGGTCTGCATTGCTCAAGGTTTGGTTCATTTAGGAAAAGGGTTGTTAACACTGAGTCCATATCATTCAGACCACTTTTTGTTGTCATAGTAAGTACCTACATATTGCATTCCTGAAGCAAGATTTTAAAATTGCAAACTTCTAAACCCATCTACTTGTATTCAATTTGCTTCACTCTTTGCACTTGTTTTATATTGATTTGGATATGTTGGGACTTTAGTAGCTTGTTATCTATATAATTGGCCTACCAGGTTCTTTGCACTCTTTTTCTATTTATTTGTTTCGTGTCTTGCTAATCAAAAACCTAAATTGATTTGCAGCTCTGCAGTAGCTTCTATTATAACTTTGCTTCATGCGTGTTTGGATATGAAGTCGATTATCTTGGAAAAATATCATTATGTTCTTTATTTCCTTGTATTGGCCATGCAGGTTTGTATCATGTATTGGATGCATGTTTTTTATAATTTTAACTTGACATATAAACAAATTCTTAAAATAGAATTGTCTTATATTTGCATTGACACAATATTGGCAATGAAATCATTGATTAACGTATGAAATTATCTAAGTTAGATGAAGTTTTTGCAATGAAATCATAAGCATATTGGCTATATTCTTTAGACCGGTGCTGAAGTGTTGTGGTCTATGTGATAAGACCTAGTGAAATCCATGAATAACACTAACAATAATAGTTGGCTTGCATTCTCCCTCTCACCCCATTTATGGGGTAGGGATCATCTTTCAAGTATAACTCATCACAACTACGAACAAGGTGGAGTGGGGCCATTCTATACTACTATGCCCTTGAGGTCTGATGGTTCTCTCTCTATCATGGAGGTTCTCAGCAGGTCCCAAACTGAAGGTAAAGAAATAGTAGCCAACAAGTCCATCACCAAAACCTATGGGTTATCTTTGTGAATATCTAAGGCTCTTCAAAAAGCTAGTAGGAATGAATGGTTCTTTTAAACATGAACTTGGATTAGTTTTAGGTTATAGAGTGATGATTTGGAGTTGGTTTTGTAAATATTATGTATTGCCAAAACCATTTTTTTCCCCTTTATTTTGGTTTTATAGATTGGAATGATTTGAAGCCCCCTATACTACAACCAACAAGCCTTCAATTGACAAACATGGTGAACAAGAGGCTTTCAAGAGTATAGGCTACACAATATGATGTAGAGGCAGTGCTTTGGAAGTACCAAACAAGTCTAAGCACCTTGGAGGTATCAAGCAAAATCAAGTTGCTACTCCAAATTTCCTTAACACCATAAAGTTATTCAGTTTTTGGCTCACATCAAAAGGGACTATATTGTTTTTTACTACTGTCCAACAAGTTTCAAGACCCAATACTCCACATTAGGCTAAACCCTAACTTCTTCTCCCTTGCACCAAGCAAGACTCCCGCCACACTCAACTTAAAAAAAAGTGGTTTCAACCCCTTCAAACCTTCTAACAATAGTAGGGGCCTAGAAAACATCTAACACAAGAAAAATATACCAAACAGTGATTAGATTTATGAGCAACTTGATTGTTGTTAGCACCCAAATAAGAATGCAACATTTAGGCTTGTTTCACAAAGTAGCAAAAGTGGGATTTTGAGACTTCATGACTTCTAGACACCAGAGATGGTGTAAGACACATTCATAATGATCCAAACAAGGAATACCACTGATTAGAATCTCTACAACCAGCAAATAATGAACATTGATACCACAAACCTAGTAGGCAATTAGGTCTCTCAACACTGTTTTTCACCAACCACTTAATTTTGTTACAAAGGACTTGGCAAGCTAAGACCAATTTCAAATACCCTTTTCAAAGTGCTAAAAGACTTCAAATTTTGGAACCTTGACTCCACTCCAACATGCATTAACCCAACCATGCACTCAAGCCTAATTAGCAAGTTTAGGCTTGGGCTACAAGGAAAATGGCCATGATATGGGTTCATGGATCAAACTCCCAACTTTAGAGTGTGATTCTAGTCTAAATAAAGGTTCTTTGTCTTCACACCAAGTCCCAACTTCCCTCTTGCACACTGATTCATCAAATTGCATCAAATAAGGTCTAATACATGGGCATATTAGACCTAAGGCTTGCTCCCATAAATCCTTTCTGAAACCTCCTACCTCCAAACCTTAAAAATATGGAAGTTCATTGCCCTAGCTTGCCCCATACAAATTTGGAAGGATTTCCAACGATGGGAGTTCAAACTAGGGCAATTTCTTTGGCCAAACCCTTGTTTTGAGGGTTTCACAGGTAGCAAGGAAGAAAAATGTGTAACTTTCAAATGGAGATTGATCTTCCCTCCAAACCAATGCCAAAATTCTCTAAAATACAACCTCCAACTGAACAATGTAAAACAACAACCTTACAACCATTAAAAATCCATACAGTATGGAAAAACAGAGTGAAAATGTTGTAACAACAGGTTCTCTATTAGATTTTGGAAGCAAAATACATTTGAAAACTTCTCTTTCCCTCTCATTCGAGTGTATAGGGCCTATAAAGGCATTTTCCAATAGTTTTAACCAACCCATGACAGTTTTATGGTTATTTGCAAAAAGTTGCTAATTTGTTGCAAAAATTGCTAATGTAATTTTGCAATTTTTATGCATTTTTGTAACTATTTATTTAGAACTATTTATTTAGAAAGCTTATTTATTGAGAACTATTTTTGGTATTTCCTTTTACAAGACAGATTTCTTACATGCAAAATTAGATGAAGGAGAATAAGTATTAATATGAGCTTTCTCAAAGATAAAAATGATGGTTTGTATGCATACACCTTTATAATTGATAGACAACACCACTTAGAAGTCAACAACAACTTTGTTTGTGATTAATTTCCCTATAGACTATAGAGAAGGTGAGGCTAGTAGACCTTGAGCTCAACTCCAAGTTTACTGGCCGAAGCAATGGCCTTGCATGCTTATGGTATTAGCTATTGCCTTTTATAGGTGGCAGAAGAGTAGTATATTTCTACTAACACATGTGCGACCTTACCTCGAATTTCCCCCACATCCCTCTTAGATCTGACACGTCCCCAAAGGATCACCTTTTGCTCGATTTCTCACCCATACATAAGTTTTTGCTCAGTATATTTGTGTAAACTCTTGTGGCGATGTTTGCTTTCTCTAGTTCTTTTGATTTTAGATTTTATTTATACTCAAAATAATTCCAGTCATGTCTGTCATTAATGAAAATCTATAAGCAATGAATTTTTCAATGGACCATCCATTTTAGTTTGTCAATCATGCATCACAGTAAGTGGCTAGCATCAAAAGCTTTAGCAACATCAAACAATCAAATGATTTGGACTGGATATGCAAATGGATTTCTTGTGCAGTGGGATTGCCAGGGTAATCGTATTCAGGAATTCATGCATTCATCTGCTGCTATTCAATGTTTGTGTACTTTAGGAACAAGAATTTGGATTGGATACACTGATGGGAGGGTGCATGTCATGGAACAAGATGCATGTCATGGAACGAGGAGCTTCTTGGTCAGGGTCTTGCATTGAATGATGAATTGGATCGTGTGCTAGGGAAACACAACTCCATTACTAAGTTTTATCTTTCCATTGAAGCTTTTAGTCCAAGGAAAAACTAATAGCATATAACAACTAGATGCTTAATTGAGGTATACCATTTAAGATAAACATTTTCAGATTTTGTTCAACAGTTACACACTTTTTTTGGCTTGATAAACCTTAGATGTGAGGTTGAAGATGGTCATGTCTGGTCTTGCAAGCTGTAATGGACTGTTCCTAAGGTAATCCAAGCTCCTAAATAGCTATGTTTAAGTGATTTTTCATTCTCAACACCTAAATCTACTTTGAAAATCTTGGGTGCAACCTTCATTAAGGTGGATTCTGATCACTAAATACTATTCACAAGTGTTCAGTCCTGCATATGATCAACACCAACAACATATCATAAACGTAATGCTTTTAATATGGATGATATAGTAATCAAAGGTGATTGAATTGTAGTTAACTTGTGTTTAAAAAATTGGCAATATTCAAATTGGAAAATTAGGAGCATCATGGAGGAACATTACGTTCAGGCATCTTGTCAAACAGTTCACATGACTTATCTATGCTTCCATTTTGCAAGCATGTCTCCCAAGACAAATGCTACTACTTCATCTACACTGTCTGACAAAATCCTTTATACTTTGATGGATGCCTGTAGCTTATCCTAAAGCTCTCATTCAACAATTATGAGATGATCAATCAAGAGGAAATAGTTGAGAGGTTAAAGTGATACAATTTTCAGAAGATCATATGAAATAAAATGGGCATGCGAGTAGAAAGAAACTAGAAAGACATTGTGTATAGATGAAGGCATGAAATGGATGGTTTTTGAGCACTTAGCACAAACACTCAACATTTAGTACATATCATTCGAGATCAAATGGGTGTGTGGGATTATACGCACAGTAAATAATAAAGGAGGGAATTGAACCCTCCTTGAGGCTCGCATTGTGAAATTGCTATCTAAAACTTTTCTAATGAGATAATGTGTTATGAGCTCTTCATCCATGGGGTGGAACGTGAATCCAAGAGGTAGTTTTGCATTACCCATATCATGACTATATATAACTAAAGTTAAAAGCCTCTATTATTGAATTCTCTTCCCTATCACCCATATTCATTTCCTTTGCTATTCATGCTTCACACGGGAGTCTTTTTATATGATGATTTATTTTCAATCATGTCCATTCACTACCAAAAAATTCTTATTCTACAAATTTGAGATGCTGGAACTTTTGTGGATGTGCAGGCCATTGGAACATATATACTGTAGGGAGGATGACAAACTTAATCTCAACTGTCAGACTCAGGCAAGTGATACAAATTGTAGAATCTTAACATATGGTTGTACAAATTTTGTATCTCCTAAATGATTTCCTTTTAGCGTATAACTTTTTGTGCATAGTTGCCAAGTTTTCTTATTATATTAGGCATATTAATGAAGAAGCATATTAGTTATTGTTGGTGATTACGATAGTTTGATTAGTTATTATCGATATTTTTCAGGCATTAGTTCACATGCCTTCCATATGATATGACATTTTGCATGCATCCTACACTCTCTCATCCAGTTGATGATGGATTACGAAGAGTGATCTAAAATGATGATGCTAAAAAACACACAATCAAATCCAAAATGAACTTGCATTACAAATGGATTGTGGAAATCGGATATTGTTGATTTTGCATGCATGTCTACCAGGACAATCACAACTTAAACATATATATTACTGATGCTTGACATTATTCATTTACTGATGCTCAACACCTTCTGTGTTACTCAGCTTCTTAATGTTATTTATTGGCACTTGACATCTTAATGTTATTTACTGGCACTCGGCATCTGAAGCATTTTGGCTTTGCTTGACACTTGAAAACTTACTCGGCATCCATTATCTTTTTCTGCTACTCAGCACCTGAAGGATTCTATGTTACTTGGCATCTGAGTAATCACTCAGCTTATACTAAAGTTGAACTTGCTTGGCTTTGATTGAGAATCCATTCGGCTCTAACTAGCTTTCTCAGCTCTTTCTAATGAACTTAGTTAATCCTTACATCTTTGATGTATTTCAGTGTGTTCATCCTCTGTGTCTTAGAGGATGTCATCAATACACTATTTCATCAATGGCTTAGCTGATCCTTATACTTCATTACATCATCATAAATTCAACCTTTCTCTGGGTACTCTAGTTACATCTTATTGATTGCCACCTCCTTGTCAATCAACCAATTAATAGTATTTGGATCACTAAAACAATTGTCATTCTTGCAAGTAGCAAGTTTGACATCAATGAAAAAACAATGATTGAAAACATTCTTTACCAGTTCCATTATCCTTCATTCATGATATTTTCAATCATTTCCAATAGTTTTGAACATAAATGACATGAGGAAGATTTGTAAAGAAACAAAGTTGCCCCAGTCTCAAATAAAAAGAAAGGAGACTAGACTATGTGATTAATCAAATTTAGGTGTCTACATTTTGCCTCTCTTTGAAATAGTGTTGAAACAACACTTATTTCAAAGATGTTTTTAAGATAGGCAACACAAGGAAGATTTAAAAAGCAACAAAGTTACCCTATTCTCAGATAAAAAGAAAGGAGGCTAGACTATGTAATGCCCCTCAAGAAGGTGGTGGGAAGAGAAGATGAGGCCCAAAAGCTTCTTGAAAAGGGAAAGAATATGGGGCAAGCAAGAGGAAGTAGACTAGCTAAGAGAGGGGGGATTGGGTTTTTAAATTGAACCTAGGGAAGTGATTTGGAAGATGGTAGGGTTGGAGAGATTATGATTCGATGATTATGACTGGTAGGGTTGCTATAGGACTCTAGGATTATGATTGGGTATGATTCTAAGATTATGATTGGTAGGATTCTAAGATTATGATCGATTTAGGATTGGATACGATGGGACTTTTTTTGAGGGAATGGAGGGGATATGGAATCCATTGAAGCTTGAGCATGGGGTACTCCAAAAAAAGAGAACCTCCATGCAGTTGAGCACTTAGTCTAATATAGGAATAATGGAGACATGCCAAGGTTACTATGAACATCAAGGCCCCATCACCACTATTTCATGGGACTGACTCAAAACATATACACAAGGATTTCCCCATAATCCCTTGAGTCTAGAAGGAAACATAGTTGAAATGACATTAGGTAACCCACAAGAAAACAATATTTCCTAGATGCACCATGAGGCCACAAGTGATCTCATGTTTGGACTATGAAGGGAATACATCTGACTACTCACAAGAAGAAAAGAGAAAATACAAAAAGACCTTATCAAGATCTTGCTCTTGAATTGCCCCATTTGTAACACACCATGATATAGGAGATTGTGGAAACTTTGAGGAGGAAACAACTAAATTGCTTGGAAAGGATACTACCTTAAGAACTAGATTTGAAATCCCAAAAGTAAAAAAGAAATCAAAAGAAAGAGTAAATCAACAAAAAGCAACCTTTTTCTAGAGATATTGGTAGGACTGGATATTGACGAACCAAGATTAGGCATGAGGAAGGATGCATCCTACAAGGATCTATCAGTAGCACCTAAAACAACAATGAGATTGTGGCAATCAAAACTTTGGAGGACAACTCTTTGATGACAAGGGATTTCACAAGAGGACTCAATGTAGTACCTAACTAAGAAAATAGTTATCTTTGATCAAACTTGAATTGACATGAACAATCAAGATATATGAAATGAGACTAGCTAAGGGCTGATGCTAGGAGGATATACAATTGAATGACTAAGAAATTTACAAGGACCATTGTACAAAATCCCAATATGATAGGATAGCAGGACTGATCTAATATAGTACAAGATGGGAAAAAGCTCAAGGTGGGGATATAGTGATCTATAGATTAGATGGATGAGTGGTGGATAAGGTTGATGTGGATAATGAAGCGATAGAGCTTAGGACAAGGATTGGGAAGGAGGCATCCCAATGATGATGAGTGGATTGTGACCAAGGATGGGAACAAGACTAAGGATTGGATTAGGTGAGTTGATACATGTACAAGGGTGGATAGCTTTGAGGGGAAGGATGAGAGGGTGCATGTGATGGTAGATAGCTAGGAGCACAAGGATATGGATGAATGACATTGGGATATATGGAGATGGTCTAGAGCTAGATACTAATGTCAAGGGAGGAATCAAGTGATAGAAAGAGGAATGATATGGTGGGATGTGAAAGGATGGAAGATGAGATAGGAAAAGCGGGGAGAAGGATTTGGGTAGAGGAATATAGAAAGATAGGGATTGGGAGATGAATGGATTCAAAGATGACATGATAGAAATAAGACTAGAATGGGGGATGGAAAGATGGAAAAGATAAGATCTCCAAGGAATATAGTGCCCCCCAATTAGAATATGTCATGCATGAGGAGGTCTTATGAGGAGTATGATAGAATGGAAGAGTGGACAACAAGAGGACGAGGGAGGTAGATGGAAGATAGGATATGAAAGGTGAAGGAGGTAAAATATAGAAGATAATTGAGATGGTTTGATTAGTCTAAATGAGTAAAGTGGATGGATTAGATGGAAGGGAGAATGGGTGGATAAAGGATAAGTGGATATAAGTTATGATGGGGAAATGGATGTCAAAAGGTAGCCAAAAGAATGCATATGGTGGCGGCCTTTATTTTTATCAAAATCCAAATGAGGATGGAGGAGGTGAAATGGATAAGAGGTGGTGGGTATTATAGGATAAGATGTGGTGGGTATGTGATGCAATGCGATTCTAGATGTACCCCAAAATGAGGTGATCTAGAAACCAACAAACAAAAACATAGTGGAAAATGAACAAGAGG
Organism: Cupressus sempervirens; assembly: GCA_028749045.1. Classification (NCBI taxonomy): domain Eukaryota; kingdom Viridiplantae; phylum Streptophyta; class Pinopsida; order Cupressales; family Cupressaceae; genus Cupressus; species Cupressus sempervirens. Next base: position 556,112,773 of record CM053787.1, on the reverse strand, counting down.
AGTGAGATTCAAATATAGAGAGACAATATTTCATATATTTGAATCAAGAAGTTTACATCCAACATGCTCGGTTGTATGGCCTTCTGGGTTACGACCATTACAAAGAAGAATACATCTTTCAAAGAATAACAAATCTCTAGACTCAAATGCAAACTTCTATCTTCAAGCTACTCCACGCTAAGACTCCACACTTCCAAAACTATCTACATCTCCATGATTGAAAATAATCCATCATCAAATAATGTCTAAAACTTTACCCAAGATCTCTTTAAATACTTGCATGACCACAAGTTGGCCTATTACAAATTACCAACTAAATAAACTCTTACATGAAATGCATGATCAAGCCACAAGTTGGCTCTCAATAAATATTAAATACCCATAATGAAATTAAATACATGCCAGGTTTATCCAAAATAGAACTAGACACAAAAAACAAATACTAGTACTTGACACATACATGATCACTGAACACCAATAGGAACACTTGGCACATGAAGGAACACTCGACCAATACTAGATAACTTGAAACGCATTGCAACTTGGAAAACACTAGAAATGACTAACTCAACACTTGAAGTATCACTCAGTTGATACTACTAGATTAAATGGGATAACATGCTAACCAGTATGTTAACATGATTGTGGAAAACTTCAACTTGGAAATGACTAAAACTTTACTGGCCTTGGCAATTATTGTGACTCACTAGTAACCAATAGAATTAGAGGGATAACACAATGACCAAGATGCTCTTGCATTAGACTACTTGGGTAAATAGAAAAGACCTTAGATGCTCTTGCATTAGTATGGTGGGTGGTGGAACTTTTCCCCAAGTGTGTAGGCCATTTGGATGGAGGGATTACACATGACACTTTTTTGCCAAGATTTCAGGATACTTGTCCAAGGGACTTGAATTTTCAAGTTTTCACCAATCGACACTTATTTTTCTTGACTTTCTTTTTTTTTTCTTTATTTTTTGATTTTTTGACTTTTTGGCTTTTTGAATTTTTGGACTTTTGGATGAATGAATTTGAGGGACTCAAGTATAAAGTTCAATATTGAGGTAATGGGAGCCCATTTGGAATTATTATGAGTTTTTGGTACAATATTATTTGGGATGGGGGGGATTATGCAAAGGAATAGAGTAGATGGTTTTGATGGGGGTGAATATGGGAAAAGGGATATGGTAGAAGGAAGTGTTGGGATGGAATGATTGGAAATGAGCATGAGATGGGGATGTTGTCAGGATCAACTATTGCACATGTTGTGATGGGTGTAAAAAGAGTGCATGGAAAGTGGATGGTAGATGTGGGTGTGATGGAGGAGTTAACAAAGCACACGTTGGGACTTAGGGACCCAAGATGGATTTAGGAGATGGAGGAGAGGAATTAATAGCTGGTGGATTAGCAATTATGGATGCCAATTTGCATTGTGCTTAATCTTTTTTCTTTGGGATCCATATAGTTTTTTATTTTCCTTTGTTGGGCCTTTGTGGTTTTTATATTTGAGTGAATTCTTTGATTAGATTTTTCATTTTTGGAGTACATCTTTTAGAGTAGATATAGGAATCTTTAGGATATTGTGGATATTTAGCTTTGTTCATTTTGAAGTTGGTATCTGTACACTAGAAATGTGTCACATGCTAAACCATTCTATCCAAATGATTCCATGAGTTGGAATGCTTGGATGCCGGCTTAGAGCTCCCTATCCACGGAGTGCAAGGAGTTAGTATTTCAGCATGAAGGCTCTCAGCCAAGCCTTAGAAATGTACTTCTTGCTAGTAAACCATGCAACGGGAGGTTCTTTGAGACAAGAGCAAGAGTGCAAATATCTTCAAGGAATCCCTCAAGAATGCAATGCAAGTATGGAAACTAAGCTAAGATGATAATGCAAAATGCAGCTATACTAAGCATGTATGAGATTGTTACAAAACAAAATATTTAAACTATGTGAGATTATTGCAAGAAATCAAAGTTAAACTAAAATGCAATTATGCTAAGAATTCCATATGATCTTATGCTAATGTGATGGAATGAGAGAATCAGACAAGAAATGAGAAGTTCTCCACAAAGCTCCAAAGAAACCTGTTAGAAAACCTGCAGCATAACAATATTCAAATGAGGATGTGATTGAGGGGGAAAGCTCTCTCCCTTTTAAAGATGTATGGACGGTGGAGATCAAGATGAAGATTGTGGATGATCAACGGTTGAATTCGAAAAGAGGAGTGATCTATGTGCACACACAAGTCAACCAATAGAATATAAGTTGACTTGTCATATAAGACAAAAGTCACAAAGCCTTTTCTTTTAATTGTAAAATAGAAAAAGGACTTTATGTGTGCACTTTAAGTGGGTTAGAAGAATGGGGTGTTTTATTTAATTAAAAGGGGACATGTTCTTTTAATCAAATAATGAACTTAGGATAGCATAGTCAAACTATAGGTTATAATCAAATAAATTGATTATTAGCAATTTGGTCTAGGTAAATGATTAAATTAATTTAGCCAAAATGTTGAAAAGGGGGCTAATAGTCTAGATGACCATTTTTAGGTGATTACATTTGCCCCTCTTTGACCAATGCATGATCGATCTGGGAACACATTATGTCAAAGAAAATTAAAGCCAATTAGGCGATGATAGATATAGATGTCTAATTTCGAAGAGTGAAATGCAAAAATAGATAGCAAGTCCTAAATGCATAGCCTAATAGCAGTAGTACTGAACACTAGGAAGAGATGATGTCAGAATTCAAGAAGAATACTAACTCTTAGAAAAGTAGATAGAGTGAGAGCAAGTGAGAAGATCAAACAAATGCTCCTAAGCAGTGATAGAGTATTTCTACCCCCTCAGGATCAAAATTGAAATGAGGTAAGGGGATGCAAAAACTAGCTAGAAATGAGAAAATTAGAATATAGCAATGTCCAAGATGACAGATAGATGATTAGAACCCAAGAATGACTATATAAAACAATTGATAAAATGCCCCAGTTTGACTAGAGTTCACCTTGAAGGATATAGCATAAAAATAAGGTCGAAATGAGTAGAAAGGTGATTTTAGACATGAAATAGTGAATTTAAGTAGATATGAAGTATGGAAATGATGAAGACATGAAGAAATGAAGATGCCCCAGTGATGATTCAGAGATTAGACCTCAAAAGGTCAACTAACTGCTCAGAAGAAAGTAGAATTTTAAAAGACAATTTTGACCATCAAGATGAACTCGAATTTGGATTTCGATCCCGAAAATGAATCTAGGACGTCAAAATTATTTAAGAGGTCAAAACTTTATCTAATGTGATGACAAGATAGAAAAGAGATGAAGCGAAAGATTAAGAAGGTGAAAAGAAATGAACAAGAAGAAAGTAAAGAAATATATGAAAGGAGTTAGCTGATATGTCCACAAAAAGATGAAGAAAGATAGCTCTCCCCATATGCAAGAATGCAAGACTAAGCTAGAAAATCAACCTAAAATGCAAGCTAATATGCAAAGTGTTTTACTAGCAAGAAGCGCATAACATTTAGACTCTTAATTTCATCATTGAGCATTTATTAGGGACATCATGAGATCATACAACCATCACTAGTATAACTTGAGGATATGAATATGATCGATATTAGATAGGTATGTGAAAATCCAATCTAAGCATCAGAGACATGTAAGTCAAGATAACTACATGATTAGATTCCCTAAGTTTAATCTAGCAAGATTACACCTGTATCAAGGCATAAGCGCCAGGATAAACCCTGAGTGCGGTCTTGCAAAACAGTCAAGGATGATACATTTGTAAGTTAAAATGTTGAATAGGTCAAGCATAAATTCTTACAACACTATAGACAAACAAAGTATACCCACAAGTAGAAATCAAGAAAACATGCCCCATGCCCCCAATCTTCTAGTCAATGACATCCTTGAAAGACTATTAGGGATGGAACATATAGTAAAGAAATCATCATAGAAAGCACACAAAGTAGATAAAGATCAACATAGCTCAGTCATTTAAGTGTTAAAGTGCGTGTGTGCAAGTCACTTGGCCATTTCTTCCAAACTTGATTCTGATAGTGAGAAATATCGCGACATTGGAGACCGTAGGTAAACTATCTTTAAAGTGTTGAAAAAACACTTGATGTCAAAGTGGGGGAAGTGTTGAGAAACACTATTTTGTGAGTTGCCAAAGAAACCCTAATGCACAAGAATACCTCAATAGGCTAAGTAGCTATGCCCCCAAGATGAGGACAAGAAACAATTCCAAGCTAGGAAATGTGTAGCGAAGTGGATGATTGAGACTAATAGACATAGGTGCAAGGATTTCAAGTAGTGCCTGTTTCCAGGTTTTCACCACTTGATAGATTTATTCAAGACTTTTTTCAATGTTTTGTATTTTTGAATTTTTTTATTTTTTTTGGTGATACATCAAAGTTCCTATTGCTAGGTTTTCACTAAGATGATCTTTTTTCAGGACATTTTTTGATTTTTTAGTATTTTAGTATTTTTGATTTTTTTGGTGATACATCAAAGTGCCTATTGCTAGGTTTTCACTAAGAAGATCTTTTTTTCAGGACATTTTCTGATTTTTAGGATTTTTTTCAGGATCATATATGATTTTTTTTTGGAATTTTTTAGAAGGTTTTAGATATCACTAGTTCTCAAGCAAGATCACATCATTTTCTCCCAATGTCTAGCAAGGTATAGGATATGATGGAGCAACAAGCCAGTGGATAAGCAAAGATGGATGAAAAAGAGTATGAAGCAAGTGAAAGTGATCCTCAAGGACTGACTCCTCAAGAGTACCCAAGCTAGGGAAAGAGGTGAAATAGTCATATGAAGCATATTTTGGATAAGCAATGGAAGTAATGAGAAAGATAGCATGTAGGATAAGCAATGAAGCCAACAAGTGAGATAGCATGAAGCATGTAGTCCAAAAGAGTAGACATGTCAAGAGACCTATGAGAACCATGTTTCATTTATTATGATCAAGATCAAGGGGTCAACTAGATAGTATAGCAATGGGATAGAGCAATAAGAATAAAGCTCAAGATAGAGGCTATGAGTGAATGGGAGAGCACAATAGAAAATCTAGTGGATAAGATAGCCAATATGCAAAGATAGCTCAACATTGTCAAGATCAAAGAGAGAAGAGGGGATAGATGGATGATGGAAGAATTACGCATGACGCCTGTTTGCCAGGTTTTCATCATGGTACTTATCCAAGGCACCACAAGAAGTAGTTTTCACCATACGATAAATTTATTTCTCTTTAATTTTGCTACCAAGGTGCCACAAGATGTGGTTTTCACTAAGGCACATTTTCATTTTTTTCATTTTTTCTATTTTTTCTTCATTTTTTTTTGAATTTTTAGAAAGAGCTGAAGCTATTTGAATGTAGATAATGCTCCTATAGAAAAGATAAGTCATGATAAGCCAAGACCATAGAAAGGTATGCTCAAAGATGTTGATAGGGTGATGAAAGGGAAATGGTAGTAGGAAGAATATATGGAGGATAAGAGTTCATGTATAGAAAGGAGGTATAAGCTTTAGAGGATTTCATGTGGGTAGCTAAAATATTGGACAAGATCAAAATTGACACACAACTTGAAGGGTATTGGAACAATGGAGGAATCATGGATGAAATAGCTTGAGATTTAGATGTATGAGAAGGTAGAAGAGATTTGGAAAAAAGTGGATGGAAGGCTTTGGAATATTTTTAGAAAGATTTTTGGAAGAAGATGGAATGGAAGCCTTTGGAAGCTTGAATGTCAACTTTGAAATATTTTCAATATTCAAGTCTTTTAAAAGAGACTTGGGAATCCATATAGCTTTAGATTTTCCTTTGGATACTTCAAAACACATTTCTTCAATAATGGGTTTAGGAACCCATATTTTCTTTGATTTAGCTTTTTTAATAGTGGACCTTTGTGGTCTCTTTTGTGCATTTTCCTTCTTAGCATTCACATGTCGATTAGATGGGACATAGTGATCTTCATTTTTCAACGGATTCTTATGTTTATTCTCACTTCCAAAGGAATTGGGATTTGTGGATGAATAAAGATGATATGACTAGTTTAGATGTATAGATGGGTGAAAATTCATCAAGGATGAGTGTCTTTGTTGATCTTGAGGTATGATGGGAGAGCTAGGAGTGAATGTGGGAGATGGAGGAACATAAGGCCCCAATATGGATGGAAGGTTTGAATGCTTTAGCTTAGATGGATAAGGACCAAGGATAGATTTAGAAGATGCAAAGGGATAGTGGGAAGGGATATCAACATCTTTAAAATGAGTAACATGGTCAAATACATCAATAGACTCATAAGTACCTTTGATAGGAACAACATTTTTAATAGAAGCACTTGAAGCTTGAGCACAATTTTGAAGTGGATATTGAGAAGTAGAACATGAGGGGATGCTTTGATCTTGACAAGTAGCTTTGGATAGCATATGAAGATAACTTTTTTCATAATTTTCAGTAAGCTCAAGGGAGATAATGGAAGTGATATCTTCATCATACTTAGGAGGTGGACAATATATAGGATATGGAGGGGAAAAATCTTGAAAGAGATGAAGGGGTGCTTGATCTTGATCTTTCTTGACATTTATAGCTTTTTCTTTTTGAGAGTCCTCTTGACATGGAGCCACTTCTAAGGACAAGGGAGAATGAAGAGTGAGTGGAGTAGTGTTTGGATTAGGCATAGTAGTGCATGAAGGTTGAGGATGTTTAGGATTAGTAGCATGGAAAAGGTTTGCAGCCAAGTGAAGGTTAGCTTGAGTTTCTTTTAGAGGTAACCCTTGAGGATACACGTAGTCTATGTGGAAAGCATTAGGTTCTTTATTTGATGGAGGCATGTTGGAAAGATTTGAAGTGTTGGGAGATGCACGAGTGTTGGAAGAAGTGGAAGATGTAATAGAGCTGCTACTAGACATAGGTTCATTAATGTAATCTTGCTCAAGAAAAGTATCCTCATCACATGAATCATTAGAGGTATCAATAATTCCATTATCAATAAGATCTTGGATTTTATGTTTTAGCTCAATGCAATCTGAAGTACTATGCTCATTATGTTGATGATAAGCACAATAGATATCCAAGAATGGGTTTCCATATGAGCTAGACTTAGGTAACATGATGATCTTATTGCCAAGAAGTTTTTGCAAAGTGTCATCATAAGAATCTTCCAAGGGAGCAAAAGTTCTATCAAAATTATGTCTAGAGTCTTTTTGTTGTTTCTCATGTGAATGGTATGCATCCATGTCTTCATCATTATCTTGGTCAAAGAAAGGTCCATCATGAAATTTTAGCATAGGCTCAAAGAAGGTATCACTTGCTTGTTCTCTAAAGAGGTCTTTAGATCTAGAAGATGAAGACATTTGATGTCTTGAAGTAGAGAATGTAGACCTAGAAGAAGAGGATGACCTCAAAGAAGGTGACTCACATGCATATAAAGACCTTAAGGAAGATTCATGTAACAATGCAATCTTCTCCTCTAACCTTTTCTCAAGTTTAGACTTCATTTTTGTCATGCGCTTAGAGAAATGAAGGTAAGAAAGATCATTTGTCTCTTCTAGTTCTTTGTATTGTGCATATAGATCTTGAAACTCTTTAGTGACATGGAGGATATCATGATCATATAGATTTTATTGAAGTTTGGTAGCACAAGGTTTAGATCCCATAGTTTTAGATGCAAAGCCAAGCATAAAAGAGCCTAGAAGATAACTTGATATTGAAACTATAGGAGGTAGACTGTTCACTTGCCAAGATAGTAGAGAGAGATTAAAGTGACTTGTCAAACAATATGTCCAAGAAACTTATGACATGAATGACTCAAGTCAATAGCTAGGCAAGATGCCCAAACAGCCAAATAAATAGAGCAAGCGGGGTGACAAGTGAACAACTCTCCAACCCAAGAGTGTAGTCAAGAAATCAAGGCAACCATTTCAGAAAAAAGATAACTAGCAAGTGGACATAGACCATGAAGATAGAAAGACCAAGAGCACTAAGATCAAAGAGCCACTTTAAGCATGTTCAAAAACTAGGGACATAGCAAATCAAAGTCAAATGATGAGACTCCCCTTAGCAAGCAACACAAGAAAATGTTTGCATTTGATGTTTTGACTTGGTTGACAAAGTTTGACAATAGTTGATAGCATAGAAAATTTGATGTTCAAAAGAAATTTCTTTCCAAGCAAGATAGTGACACATGGAGTAGTCTTCAAACAATCAAGCAAGGGACAAAGAAACCTTGCATGATACAAGCATATGTGAGGTCTTAAAATAAATCCCTAGAACTATAGTCATGTGTATGTTCAAAAGATTTTCACAAGTCTAGCACATTCAAGAACACATCAAGCAATATCTAACTAGCAGTCATGGTTCATTACTCAACAACTTGGCCCACACTTGATGCTCCTTTGCCTCACACCGAGTGGTTTCCCACAAGAGATATTGGCTTTGTCATGGAAGTGCCATAAGCACAACCAAGGGAACACATATGGTGAGTGTAAAATCTTGGGGTGATCCGGGTAGTCCACTAGGATCGATCCTTGCACCAAGAAGTTGAGCAGCTAAAAATGGTAGTTACTAACTTAGGGTGTTTAGATAGGGCTTCCATTCATAGTGTTCCTCTTGCTCCCAATTATGAGACACCTCACCTTGTGATGAGTAACTGATCTCGCAATCACAAGAGTACCTTAAGCATTCTTGCCTAGTGATCTCCTTATGGTCAAAATCCCATAAGCGATCACACTAGGTGAAGACAAACACTACGTCTACTAAAGTTTTGTATCCTTGATAGCCTTGAGTTTATAGTGGGTTGGAAGAGCCAGGTAATTTTCTTGTCCCCACTTGGGTCATTCCTCTTAAGTTGTCCGAGAGTAGGCCCTCTAAAGGATTCTAAACTACAAAAAGAGTGGATCAACTTTTGGAAGTCAAGATTTTTGATTCACCAGAAGGGTGAAGAGAATACTCTCCTATTCCAATCATTTTCTCCCAAACACGCTAAGAATATTCAGTTGCCTCTTACTCTTGAAACCAAATGGTAAGTCAAGATTTCTGATTCACCACAAGGGTGAAGAGCATACTCTCTTATCACCAAAAGATCCCAATTGTAAGTTTTAATGTGCCTAAAAATAAACAAATAGTATATGCTGCACATGTAAAAGTAAAGAATAAGAAAAATTGGGGTTTTATGCATTGGACAGCCCTGCAAACAATCATTAGTAACCCTTGTGCATTTGAAGCTTTGACATGCATTCTTTTTATGCAATGTTTCAATTTTTTTCACAAGGATGGCAACCTGCAATCACAACTTGTTAGCACCACAAGTTAGTGTGAAATAACATAAAATTCTGCAATAAAAAGTGGTTAGTTGCCTCAAATATTTAAGTTATCTTCCAACCAAGTGCATGCAAAGAGAGTGCAAGTTAATCACAAATGCTTTCATTTTTACTCTTTGATTTTGACCTAGTCAACAAGATTGGACTTGTTTGCTATGATTTCGGATCAAAAAATAGAAATGAAAAAAAGATACCCCTACTAAAAATCAAAGAGCTTTCCAAAAATGTAAGAAATTCAAAAAAAATTCTTCATTTGCTCCCTAGAGATCGATTTTATCAAAACAGGCTATATTTATCAAATCGAGTTTTTGGTCCTTAATACGACCTCAAAAGTCAAAACAAAAAGAAAATACCTCTCTTAGAATTTAGAAACCTTTCTGAAAATGTAAGTTTTTCCAAAAAAATGCACTGATTTGCGATCAAAAACTGCTTTTTATGAAAAAAAAAGAAAAAATCATAAATCACGCAAATCACATCAGAATGCTCTAAAAATCGGTCTAAAACATGTTGGACACATACTAAACCTACAAAAAACAATTCAGAACTAAACTCCAACTGGTTTAAAAGATATGATCAAATATTTAAACCAACTAGATTTTTGGCCTTCAAACCAATCTACTTATGGGTTGGCCTTAAAACCAAATTGATAATTCTAAAAAAAGCACTTGATTAGATCCAATATGCTGCTGTAAAAAATCAGAGATAAGAAAGGAAAGCAAATGGAGCTAGAAACTTGATTCAAGCCCCACGGTGGGCGCCAAAAATGTACACTAGAAATGTGTCACACTCTAAACCATTCTATCCAAACGATTCCATGAGTTGGAATTCTTGAATGCCGGCTTAGAGCTCCCTATCCACGAAGTGCAAGGAGTTAGTATTTCAGCATGAAGGCTCTCAGCCAAGCCTTAGAAATGTACTTCTTGCTAGTAAACCATGCAATGGGAGGTTCTTTGAGACAAGAGCAAGAGTGCAAATATCTTCAAGGAATCCCTCAAGAATGCAATGCAAGTATGGAAAATAAGCTAAGATGATAATGCAAAATGCAGCTATACTAAGCATGTATGAGATTGTTACAAAACCAAATATTTAAACTATGTGAGATTATTGCAAGAAATCAAAGTTAAACTAAAATGCAATTAATGCTAAGAATTCCATATGATCTTATGCTAATGTGATGGAATGAGAGAATCAGACAAGAAATGAGAAGTTCTCCACAAAGCTCCAAAGAAACCTGTTAGAAAACCTACAACATAACAATATTCAAATGAGGATGTGATTGAGGGGGAAAGCTCTCTCCCTTTTAAAGATGTATGGACGATGGAGATCAAGATGAAGATTGTGGATGATCAACGGTTGAATTCGAAAAGAGGAGTGATCTATGTGCACACACAAGTCAACCAATAGAATATAAGTTGACTTGTCATATAAGACAAAAGTCACAAAGCCTTTTCTTTTAATTGTAAAATAGAAAAAGGACTTTATGTGTACACTTTAAGTGGGTTAGAAGAATGGGGTGTTTTATTTAATTAAAAGGGGACATGTTCTTTTAATCAAATAATGAACTTAGGATAGCATAGTCAAACTATAGGTTATAATCAAATAAATTGATTATTAGCAATTTGGTCTAGGTAAATGATTAAATTAATTTAGCCAAAATGTTGAAAAGGGGGCTAATAGTCTAGATGACCATTTTTAGGTGATTACATATACTTTTAGAGTAGATATAGGAATCTTTAGGATATTGTGGATATTTATCTTTGTTCATTTTGAAGTTGGTATCCACATTATTATGGGAAGAATTGGAAGGATTGTAAGAAGCTTTGTGGAATGAAGAGGATATGGAGGAACTTATGGTGGGAGGATGATAGATGGTATGCATTAATAGGTGCCTTTGTTGATCTTTATTGGGAATGTAAGGAGTGGGATGTTTATGATAGATGATAGGAGTATGGATTTGGTAGGTGGATTATTGAGTAGGATAAGATGGGGGATGAGATTTTGGGATATAAGGCCCTAAAATGGATTCAATATATGGAGGATATGTAATGGTAGATTTTGGTATGTATAGAAAATAGATTTAGAGGATGGAGGGGTGTGGTAGGTTTTTTTGGGTTGAAAATACGATGGAGGGGGGATAGCATAAAATATCTTGAAGTGGCGATGGGAGGATGAAATAATGGGTTTGGAAGTACACTTGAATTTTGGGCATGGTGTACCAACACTTTTGGGTGATGATCCTTTGGAAATGTAGCCAAGGCCAAGTATATTTTGATGTTCCTTGACAATAATGGGCTCCATGGTACATTTCTCTTGTACTCCTCAACCATGACCTTGATAATTCCATTTTGTTAGCATACAAACTAGAGTAGGATACTTGGTGCTTGGGTAAAATGGTGGGAGTTCTTCATGAGGTGAATTGCAAATGATGGATATTGAGTCCATTTCTTCTACTACAAGGGGGCTACCATGAGTTAATGTATGTGAACCAAGGGTGTAGAGTGAAAGTGGTGGGCTAGTTCGGATGGATGGTAATAATGGGTCATGAAGAGGAGGAGATGGGAGGATAAGATCTTGAGTTGGATGGGGGGAAGATAAGGTATCTTGTAGTGGAGTAGGTATGATGGTAGGATTTGGATATGGAGGAGATGGTGATGGCTCTTTAGATGGAGGGGATGGTAAGAATGGATCGTGGAGGGGAAAAAGTGGGATGGTAGGATCTTAAGATGGAATAGGTATAAAGGGATCTTCTTTTGTGCCATGCAATATTTCAACAAGCTTTTGGACAAGATCTTGACAAGATTGGATTGGAGTGGATGGTATGAGAGGATATATATGGATAGATTCTTTAAATTAGGTAGATGGATGGATGAGAGGTTTCTCAATTGGTATGGGTGGGTGGGGGATGGATTCATTAGGTTCATTAGATGGGATTTGGGTAATTCAAGGAGGAGGAGATGTAGATGGGATTTGGAGGGGTTCAATGGATGGGAGGATGTCAACGATGGTGGAAGATGGAAACATATCAATAAGGAGGGTAGATAGAATAGGGATGATATTTATAAGAGGTGGAAGAGAAAGGAGGGATGTGGTAGGTGGAAAGGCTTCACCACTAGTTACTTTGAATGATGAAGTAAGTGATATGACTCAAAAACTTCTGGATATGGGTTTTCTTTTGGTTTCTTTGTAAAATTCCTTGGAGACTTGTGTGTATAAGGTATGGTGGGAGATTGTGGGTTTGACTAATTGGGAAATGGTTTAGAAGATGGGTATGAGATGGATAAGATGGCATGACTAGATAGTTCACATATGAAGACTTGAAGGTGGCTTGTGAACTAGATTGACTTGCTAATGGAGGATATGTGGATTGTGGTATGGAATATGAATTGGATTGAGTGATGTATCTAGATTGTGGAAGGCGGTTTGTGGTAACATATGATGGAATGGAATATGGTGGATTAAGACAAGGTGTAGGATATATGTAGGATGGGGCAAATGGATTTGGATGGGAAAGAGGAAGGGGTTAGGGTAATGCATTGCATAACTAGAATTAATTAGAGGATTTGGAGTATGAGTTGGAGGATATTGCAATGATTCATTTGGACTAGGGATGTAGCTAGTTGCATTGTTGTGGAAGGGTGGATATTGGGAAATGAAGGTGGAGACATAACAGACATGTGTGGGGAACATATGGGCATGATATAGGAAGGAGGTGTGGATGGGTTTAATAATGGATTTCACTTATCAAAGGCATGGTAAGGAGTACTAGTGGGTATTCACAGAGGAATGATGAGGTAGTTTGGAGGAATGTTTGGATTTTGGAGGATGTTGGGAGAAAGATCTCTAGGGCTTTCAATATACCCATCATAGTTAACAAGATCTTCATCATCATTGGAAAAGTTTGGAGTGGGAGAAAAGGGAGGACAACATAACTCATCATAACAGGATTGGGACATCATGTTTTGATGATGAGCTAGATAGGAATGAAGGATGGATATGGATGAATGTTAAAGCTTAGATTAGGGTGCAGGATTGACTTCAAAGGAGATAGAAATGGGATAGGGAAAGACCAAGAAGACTTGGCTAGCTTAGGATATGGAGAGAAAAGGAGGTTTTGATGGAAGACTAGATTGGTGATAGGAAGGATGTGATTAGGATGACAATGCTATGAAAACTTGGATGAATCTCCGATGAGGCAGTGACTATGCTAAGTATGCCCTAGTTTGATTTTGAGACAATTTTTTTAGATCAAGCGGACAAGAAATACTTCAAAGAAAAAAGAAACTTTAAGGGAGATAGAGAGTGGATCTTTTGTTGGAAAAAGGACATTGATAACTGACTCTGAAAGATATGTATGTTCAAAAAATGTTTTTCATATAGTCAACAACAATAAAGACACTCTAAGCACATCAAACACACCAACAATCCTATAAAGTTCTTACAAGGATATACAAGGTCAGCTAGGGGTGTCCTCGATATACACAAGGTAATTGAAGCCCAAATCCATAGATGAAAGAGAATAATTCCACATAACTGGGAGGAGACAATAACCCAAATCTCCACCTTCACTTCCCAAAGGTATAAAGCTCTTTGGGGCTTAGCCAAGAGTGACAAGATTCTACTTCCAATAGAGGTGTCTTTAGATTCACCTCCCATTATTTATACTCTACCAAAAGATGAGAGTTGAGTTCATCCCTTGAGGTGATGAAATCCCATTGCAGGCCTCCTAAAAAATAAAAATAAAAAGACAAGACCACTTATTTTTTACACACTCAAGATCACTCAAAGGCACAAGAGGTTATAATAGGTAAGTGGCCTTGGGTTTAAAATACACTTGTTCTTTCCCAATGGAGCTTTAATTTTTGTAGTCTACTCTTGAAGACACTCTTGTTTAGCATGTAAAGTTCTTTCCAACTTATAGCATCGTCAACATAATAAATTGAGAGTTTGTAAATAAATATAAATCGATTGATGTAAACATAAGAAATTTAATGAGGATAGAGAAATTTTTATTTTATGCATTCAAGATTGAGTGAGTGTTTGTTTTAGGCACCAAATTCTAAATGTTTCATTGCAATGTTTGTTTTATCCTTTACACATCCAAGAGTATGTGTTAACATCCATTCCAATGAAAGCATGTAGATTTATTAGTCACTCAAGATTGTGTTTGAACATCATTCTTTCCAAGACAAGTGTTTAAGAATTCAATTTCATTCCCAAGAGTAATAAAAATTTAAGGAAAACTTGCAAAACACATGGTTAGTTGTTCCTAGAATATTCCAAGCTGCAATGCTACAAACAAAGAAACTTGATTAGCATCACCAAATTCTTCAAAAAATGAAACTTTCACTATAGTTAAGAGAATTTGTAACCAATAGTCTACTTATAATGTGTTGCCCCACTTTTGTTTTCTAATCTATTGGAAAAAGTGAGTTCTATATTTTTAGATGAGGTTAGTCTTGTTCTCAAAATGTTTGAGTCTAATTCTAGATTCCTAAAGGCTAGGTGGTATTTATCAGATTTTCCCAATAAACCTTCTCTTCTTCATAGTCAGGTGATTTGTGGTTTTTATCTTGTAATTTGTTAGGTAAAATTAGTACCTAATCTAATAGAGATTATTTTTTACTCATTGAAGGTAAAGCATGCTCATTAGTTTTGTTCCCATGCTCTTGAAATCCCTCTAAAGTTCACATGTCTTCACAACACTAGCTCATGACTTGTCAATGGTGAAAAAAATACATTGGTAGGAAATCCCATGTTGCCTTCTCCACAACAAGTTTTGAAACTATGAAAGTGATTTTTCATGAGAGCTCACTTGGAGATGTATCTAGCTCAACAGATTCAAAGGGCACAAATTTTAAGGAAAATTGATGTTTGAATTTGGGATTAGACTTCTAAACATAATTTGGATTCATTATCGCCCAAGTACTAAGTCTTGGTGGAAAACCTCATTTCATCTTCTCTTTGGTAGTTTCCCAACCCATGAAGATGATTTTCCACAAAACAAAAAAAAGTGAAATGAAATATTTTAATTGACATCCAAGTGGATCCATCCTCCTTAACTAAACATCTTTAACAAGTCAAAAATGCAGTTGTCAAATATTCAACCAATAAAGAATTGTAGGTAGAAAAATGGAAATTACCTCCTCTTTGGCAGTTTTCCAATCCATTTAGTCAACTTTCTGACTATGTAGAGGAATCTAGTCAACAGGTAAAATCTAGCCCCAGTAATGGATCTAGTATATATCAATATGATATTGGAATGGAATGAACCATTATGGAAGGAAGATATGGTCAGGATCTCACTTGGCAAATTTTCATCAATGAAGTACTCCACGGGAAACTTTATGAAACCAAAAGGAAAATGGAAAAGCAAATAACATGTTAATAGAAGTTACCATTATATCCAATAGAATAGTGAAAAGACTTTTAAATGTCTGTTGAGCCTTTGCATTTACTCTTTAATGGGTATTTCCTTAAATTTCACTCATGTGCCATAAAATCTAAAGTATAATAGATGAATCAAGATCCTTGTATAAAAACTCACATGAAGTTGAATGAGTTATCTTATTTCCTTGCTTTCTCATTTTACGAGTACGCATAGCTTTTGAAAGCTAGTGAATGTAGTGTTCATTGTCTTATTCATTTTTCAATTCAAAATCTCATTAATAAGCTATGGCCACTAAGTTTGTGGGTTTTGATGGTTTGACTGGGATCAAGTCTCAACTACAAAATTTCATGGACACATCCTTTCATTTCTATGATATGGCAGACTTCCAAAGGAGGGTAAAATCTAAATGCATTCATCCTATCACTGAGAAGCTTTAAGGACATGGTTTGGTCAAATCAGCTAGTTTATTGGTTGTAGTTCAAGCTCCAAAACTCATTTATGAATGTATTCACCATTAAAATCCAAAAACCAAATAGATAGTTCTGCCTAATGACACTATATTAATTTCAATCGATAGACAAATAATGGGGTTGTTTCAAAATTCTTAGTGAAGAAGATGATTTTGAGGAAGGAGATCATGCAAACATGGTTCCAGAAGCCACAGAGTGATAAGAGAAAAGTGTCCAAGACTTTGTTCAGAACCAACCTCAAACCAAACATAATTGACATTTTAGTTCTCCTACATAGATTGAGAGGTGAAGTAGAAGCCCTAAATCTTGTTGAATAATACTTATTTTTGGTTTAGGTTATATGCTCAACTACACACTATATTGATTGGGCACAAGAGGTAAGTGAGATGATATCCCATGCTCTCCAAGCGGCCAAGTTTTATAATTCATTTTACATGTTTTCATTCTTAATTTGTATGATGGTATCTTTGCAATTATGGCCTGGTCTTCAACTCCTAGATGACTTCCCTAATGATGTCAAGTCTTATGAATTTTATCCATGTCTTTAGCTACATAATAGTTATGCAGATTATGTAAAAGTGAATGATGTGTTTACTATGAGAATTTGTAGGGAACTACAAGGGTGTTTAGAAAGGAGATTCTTCCATGTAGCCATGGCTTCCATCAGCTAATTTGGTTGTTAGTTTATTCAGTTCTCATCTTTTTCTTACCTACATCTTGCAGCTTTCGATGGATTTCCTCTAAAGCTATCAAAATATCCAGATGACATGATAGTCTTGGTAGAGATCATTCGAAAAGCTCTGGAAGTGAATGTCTTGAGTAGAATTTTGAAGAAGAAAGGATATGAGTTCCTTATGAAATTTGAAGCATTCAATTGTGACACCTGGTCTGATGCCAAGAATATGACAAAGGTTTTTGAGAACAAGTACAAGTTGGATATGTACAAGGTCTTGAGACCTATGTTCGAACCCAATGTTTATGCAAAAGATGTCTTGCAAATTGGGAGTGTCATAAAACATGTCAGTACCATTGAAGACTACTGGGCCAATTACAAAGATGAATCTGAAAGCCATGATTGTGCTTTCACAAGATTGATAGTGGATCAAGTTAATCTATATAAAGTAAATATAGACATGGATGAAGTTGAGGATGATAGTCAAAATATGTATAATACTACTTATTTGACCAAGTTAAGGAATAATTCTATAAGCTCTTAATCATTCAAAGATGTCATAGAAGACTTGGCTGTGATGATGTTAAGAATTTACAGGAAGATTGGCAAGTGGTTCGAGTAGACCATGACACAATGAAGTAGAAGAAAATGTGCATCTACTCAAGCCTCCCCAGATATAGCAATTGCTTCATCTTCACATAGTAGCACTTTAGGCGCAATTCTACCTCTCACTCAAGGTCCCACTCAACCAACTAGAGGAGGTGATCAACCTTATGACAAGAACATCCCACTAGATAAAACTTTTAAGGATGATTCAGTACTAATGATCAGTACAGAGGAAAAAGTTGAGAAGAAGAAAGTAGAAGAACTAAAAGATATTGTAGTCATAGTGGCTCTGCCATCCCCTATTAGTGCAATCCCATCTATAAGTGAAACATTAATCCTACCAAGTAGCCCCCAAATACAAGTGGTTGATCTTGGAGATGGAGGGAACAATGAAAGTGAATCTATGGAGTAAGACGAAGCAGTAAAGAAAACATCTAAAGAAAAAAAGGTATCTAAAGCTCCAAAATTCATTTCCCCTACTACAGGAAATCCTTTCTCCTCATCATCAAAGGCCTTGACTCCTGTTAAGATAAAAATGTTCAGTGTGGATACACTAGGGATTGCATCCAAAGTAATTGACATTGATTCATGGCTCAAGAATAATTTAGAGAGGAAGAGGAAGAGGATAGAAGATGGGGCTCCAAACAAAGAGACTCTATCTTTGGTCATCTACTCTGGATTGACATTGAGAAAAGTGAAGAAGTAGAAGAATTTGTCTATCCTTGATCGAGACCTAGATACAGGGCACCTAGCTATGGAGATTGCCAAGCCCACAAAAGATACTAGGATTGAAGACATAACTACAACTGACTTCACATCGAAGTCTCTAGATCTAGGAGTAGTCGGGCATGACACTAAAGTAGGCTTGTGGAAATCAACTAATGAAGTAATAGAGGAATAACTTGAGGGCCTTAAGCTTTCCAAAGTCAGGATGAAGGTAGAGATCCATGAGCTCAACTATTTCATTAGTTAATTAGTTACCCTATTAGCAAGTATTTTGAGAGTACCACCTATGAGTGATCTTATAGCTATGGATATTTAGGAAATCATCTCTCAGTTGCAAGAGGACAAGAATTTTGGGCAAATCTATAGGAAGAGGAGTGAAAAAGATCAAGTCTAAAGGACTTATGCTTATAGAACAATTAGGCAATGTAGTGTTGAGGCTTGAGACAAAAAATAGATAACATCCTAGCTACTCTGTCAGCAGAAAAGGCAAAGAGTGAAGATTGAATCTTCCTCTTGCATATGGTCATATAAATGAAGGCCAAAGAAGCAATAGAAGAAAATATTCTACAGAAAGGAGATGAGCCTTTTTTTGAATGGCAATAGAGCTTATAGTTCAAAGATGAAATGATCTCGATAGTTGAGGAAGGATTACAAAAGATAGAGAGAAAAGTTAAGGAGGAACATGATAGAAATTATGAGTTGCTAAATGGCCTACACAAAGGCTCCCAAACAAGTGGACAAGGGAAAGGAGTAGTAGGAGTTATTGTCATGCAAAAGACTTTCTCTAGCTACTTGGATAAATTAATAGAGAAATCTACTAGTCATCAAGACAGAGTGTCAGACCTCTAATGATTTAGAAGATGCATACATGTGGTGACAAAGGAAATGCAAGAGTGGTTGAGTGAAATCAAGGACTTGGCCAGAGAACACTCCAATTGGCTCCTCAAATACACCAATGTCCACATCCACAGACATGAGGATCTAATTCCAATCATCATTGCTGCCAAAGCCTATAAGACCAAATTAGAGAAGGTGAAGAAAGATAAATGATATTTCTTGCACTCTTTTTCTATTCTAATGTAAAATTATAACTGATAATTGGCTTCTTGCCATTTGCTATTTTTGAGAAGATGAACCGATTCAAGTACTTTTTGTAACAGTTCATCTTAGAATCCTATATGTACTCAATTGAAAATTTATGAAAGGTCGGCTAATTTTTGGTGTGAAATACTTCATATCGTAGAGACAAATTAAATGTGTTTTCTAACAATTATTTAATGTTCCATTGCATTTCTTAGTTAGAAGCATCTCTTTGATTTGAATTGAATTAATTAACAAACAAAGCTTTGTTCCCCTATTTAATACAACAAACCAAAGATAATTGGAGTATTTTTTGAGGCTAAAAGATATTCTTTCTAATATTGTTTCTTAATTTATTTCCTTGCATTTTAGAGTAGAAGGAATTATGTTAGAGTACCTAATTCATATAAATAGATTTCATTACCACATCATTAAGTTTTTTAGGTTCATAAGATGTGTGGATTCACAAATTTGGTTGGTTTTAAGACCCAAATTCTAGCCTGAGTTAGTTCCTGTCTAGGCCTAACTTGGTTTTCCTCTCTTGTTCTTTGGTCAAGAACATACCCCATTTTTAGAATTAGGAACAAAACAAATTCTTTGAAAATCATAAAATCAAGAGAATTGTACCTATAAATTTAGAGGGAAATCAATCACTTAGTATAGTTTTCCAATTGTTGTAATTAGTCATTCTTCACAGATATTCAACATTCAAAGAGTTAATTTTAAAAGGACAATTTGTTTACCAATAGAATGATGTTTGAGGAAACATGTTGAAGCCTTGAAATTTGACTAAGTCTAAAATTTTGAAGCCCTAAAATATGGCTAAGTCTGAAATTCTAAAGCTTAGAAATTTCCTAGAATCTTATCTTAACTTTGGGAGGGTTGGAACCTATCTCAATGAATTGTCACATATATATAAAATATATCTTAAGTATAAGAAAGAATAAGGAAGAAGAAGAAGGAAGAAGAGAATGGAAAATGACATATTTTATATATAGGAGGAAAAATGTGATCTTGGAAGAGTCAATAGGCGATCCTGTGACATGGGAATGAGGTCATACTTGTGGGAACATGGCTTTAAATTGGATTAATAAAAAAATAGAAAACACAAAACAATGAGCTACAAAAAGAATACTCATAGATCATTCGTATGAAGCTGCAATCTCACAAGCCAAGAATGTAATCTTGTTGATGTATTTCCTTATGGGATTGAAGGGGAAAAAGTTGTAATCTACTAATCAGAAAAGTAATTTTTACATAGCTATCACATGGGCTGGGAACACAATCCCATAAATGCTAAAAAGGGAGAAAAAATGCAGAGGATTATGGTGAGGATTTTAGGCATGTGATGAATTTTTAATAACATTCTTGTAGTTGCAAGATCACCTTCCTGCAATCAGTTAAGTCAATCTTGCGAGTGTGGGACCATAAAAATAGGTAACTTTGTGATTCATTGTGTGAAAAATATTTGTGTGGTTGGAAGTGTGTTGGTTATATTGTTACCTGCAACTTGCAAACAAAATTAGAAAACCTAACACAACAAAGAAACATCACAATACGCTAAATTTTTATTAGTGAAAGAAAGTGTAAATAGATTTAAGAATGACCCAAATTTGGGGTCCCATCAGGTGTGCCAAAATGTATCAACTATTTTAGTATTTGCAAAGGAAACACTAAGATTACCAAAGAACTCACAATTCCAAATAAACTAACACTTATGAGAGGACAAAGAAAACAACGAAGGAGAATGCAATCCAAGTATGGTAAGTTCTCTAATGAGTCCTTGATCTTTACATTCGTCCAAGATGAGGGATGTGTTCTTAAACAAGCTTCAAGCTTCAATGGAGTTCTTCAAAGGGGTGGATGGGTGAATATGTAGCCATGGGTATGAGTGAGGATTATAGCATAACAAGGGTGCCAAATGGATGATTGTGGTCTTCAATGAAGCATTATAAGTTTTCATGAGAATGGATTATGGATTATGAAGGGGGAGGGTCCAATTTATAGGCCAAGAGGTAGTGACATGGATGGCCAAGATGTTAGCTGAGTGGTTTGATGAGTGTTGGTGTTTTTTGGACTACTAGGTTTCTCTAAACCTAATATCAAGATGAAACAAGCCTAAGTAATAGCTAGGTCCCATACTCAGCAAGATTAATCTCATCATTCAACCAACATCAATAGAGTACACTAGACTCTCTACACTTTAGGATCTATAGGGCCAAAGTAGGTGCACCCCATAGATATGAATGTGATTAGTTATTTTGATTTTCTCTTCAAACACTTTCTCACTAATAACCTATCCCCTATAATAGATATTAGTCATAATTTCTTCTTAGATTTGCAAAAATCTCTTTGATTACAATAGCCAGTTATAACCAAAAGGAAACTATTACAAATAAGGGTTGACCAGCAGTTTTAGTACTTCATTACATAAATGGAAAATTGATTTTTGATTGATATATGTATTCTATAGCCATATGAACCATCAAATTGCCACTAATATTAATTGATTAGTGCCTTATCCATTGTTATATAGAATCAAAATTACAACTTTAGACCTATTTAATTGACTTGCAATAAAATTTGTCAATAGTGAACTCTGAATGTCATTGTTATCATATCCCTCTCATATACCCAAAACCCTATCAATTACTAAAAGTGCTTACTTAACTTCTTTGAATTAAAAGCAATCAATAAGAGTCATACAATTCATCCAAATTATATTAAATGGAAAGAACATTGTTCACTTCAATTCCAAGATCACATATATAAAAGAAAGGAGACAAAACTCAGATACATAGATATGTAGGACTTCCTTTTATATTAATTTCCTTTAAAAAATGAATACAATACTCATTTAGACTTGAAATATAGCTCAAAACTTGACAAATTGATCATTCATATTCATTTTATTTTTAGCTTGAATGCATTCATATAATAAACAAAACTAGATGGACTGTAAATGACACAAAAGCTGAAAATTCTATAGACTTTTGACCTCTATTCCACATCTTGGAAATCATTATAAAGGATTGCAACAAGCTTTAGATGGGAGGAGGACACATGTCAAAATCTCGATGAAAGAAAAAGGTGGCAAGACATTTATAGAAAGTTATACACAAAACATTCTTTTGTGTCTGAAACAAAAGGAATGTAGTTAAAAAGTCAACAGGTGACAATTTATTGTAGGAGCTTTAATTTTAATCTCTTTTATCTTCTACTATCTTCAACTTCATCAAAAGTTCCAAAATTTAAAATATGCATCTATGAAAGATTTACTTTCTTGATGGGCTACTCATTGTATCAAACTTATCCTAATCTCTTGATGTCCTTAATCAAAATTCTTTAGCTACCCCTTGCTAGCAGAGCTTTTATTTCTCCAATTACCTCCCAAACATAAATTTCTCTTTTGGTGGGCCATATGGTTGTTTTAACTTCTTCTAAATCTTTGGTAGCTTTAATCCATCTAGCATCAGTTATTCCTTTTGATTCCAATAAAAACTTATTTAAATCTATTTCAACTTTAAAAAAGGAATTGATCAAAATATTGAAAGGAACATCACTGTTATCTTCAAAAATTGATGATGTAGCCTCTTGGGTCAACACTACACTGAATGAATCAGACCACTCTTTCCATTCTCTCAACTTATTATCAACATCCAAAATTGGTGGAATACAATGCTCAATTCCTTGAGATAAAACTTTCAAATTTCCTTGCATTATTTGCATTTTTCTAGTAAAGAAGCCAATTCATTCCTTTACCATCTCTAGGCCCTCCTTTACTATAATAATCTTATCAGGAAAATCTAGCATATTAGCCATCAACATAATAAGCCTCTCTAAGACTTGAATATATGACCCCCAATGATTGAATGTAGGTGATAGCCATGCAAGATATAATGCATGGGCCTATTGAGATATATTCCTTAGAGTTTCAACTCTATGGCCTATCATACCTATAAGGACAGTTGTCCTTACCTCATCACCTTCCTATATTGGTGGAGCATCAAGGCTCATTCTTCTAGGCTTTTTATCCTCTTCCTCTAGTTTATCTATTTGTGTAGTTGTCTTTGTTATGATCTTGTATGGTTGTTCTTGAATATCTTGTACCTTGCTCTATTCTATAGTGGCCATCTATTATGCATTGAATAGTTACTCTCTAAAAGATGAAAATTCAACTTCTAGCACTTGAACCTTAGCCTCAAGCTCTTCAATTTTCTCCTTGTAGACATGTATTTACCTAAACTCATCCTCATAGAGCTTCCTAACATTAGTGTAGTCATGGAAGGATTTTGATAACCTAGTTTCTATCTTCTCTACTTTTGCCTCATTCATAAATGAAAAGTGTTATAAGGCTTTGGAGATCTTTGTACCAAAAGTAACTTGTAGGGTCTATATAATCATGTTACCCTATTCTGTGATTTGCACATCCATCAACTTGGGCTTGTTTGATGTAGGAGCCATGCTCCACACTACTAAGGCCTTGGTGTCAATGTTAAATCTAGGCCCTCTTTGCACTCCACTAGCACCATATGCCTCATATGAGATGACACTCTCTTGTCATCAATCATAAATGCTTGTTCCGAATCCCAACTAGGCATTAATAGCATCCCACTCCTCTACACTAGATCACTTGCCTCCTCAAGATTATTTACTTTACTTTTAGGATCATAAGCATGAAGTTTTTCAATTAACTCCTACTTATTTTCATTTAACTCCATTGGTTTCATCTTTAACACTAGTTCACTTTGCTTGATTTTATATAAGAAGC
Organism: Cupressus sempervirens; assembly: GCA_028749045.1. NCBI lineage: Eukaryota > Viridiplantae > Streptophyta > Pinopsida > Cupressales > Cupressaceae > Cupressus > Cupressus sempervirens. The sequence goes on along the minus strand of CM053787.1, from coordinate 556,088,730 downwards.
TCTTGAATTCAACATATTTGATGAATTCATCATCTTCTATGAATTGTTGGGCTTGGAGATCATTTCATCCAACCTTGTTGCTGCTAGTTCCAAGTCAGTCAATGTGCTCTCTACTGTAGTGAATCTAACTTGGATGTAACTCTATCTTAATTCGACAAAAACACTAACTTTCACTAGACAAGATGTGTAGAGTTCCCTATTTTACTTTTTTAGGGATGTGTACAAACTTCTACCTCTTATTTCCCTTGGTGACCCATGATTCCTTAGTGGGTTCATCATCTTCAATCTTTAGGGTTACATCAGGTTTAGGGTTGTCATGGTTCACCCTCTCTTCTTCTCCAAGTGGTTCCTCTGGCATTTGTGCCATAATCTCAACATGGTCGGTAACCATATTCCTTATTCTCTATAGGTAAGGGACATCTAGGTAAAAACCTTTGAAGTTGGGATCTATTCTCTTCATCTCCCTCTCTAACCTCAACACATCATCAAACTTGGACATTTTGTCAGTTGCCTCCCCCTACGCAACAATATTGGGAATGAGATCTTCATGGGGCAACTCTTTGGTACTTGGTAGTACATATTTTTTGATTTCCTTGAGGGTGTTTTTCATCTAGTTATCAAGTTCATACATCCTATATGGGTTATTTGACAAATTATAATGATGGAGGAAAGAATGAATTTAATCTAGGGATTCCTTTCCAATTGAGAAATCCACTACCCTAAAGCATCTACATAAGAATGTGCCTCAATGTACCTTTGTTCCTAGATACTTTCTATTTACCATGAATAACTACCACATGAATTCAATGATGGCTAGTCTAGGGGGAATGAATTTTGGCAATATATGGGGTGGTTGTGGACAACCATAAACTTTTATTAGGGAGAAAGTAGGAAATAGAAATATATCTCGCCAACTATGATCTAATATTTTATTTTATGGTTGTAGAGTCGGTCTTAAAAGACTCTTCAAAATCTCAGGGGCCCTAAAATACCCTAGATCAAACATCTTCATTATAACTGTACTAAAATTACTGAAAAATGAAATAGAATTAGAGTAATGATAGGAACTATACCGTACCCATGTCTACATTTGAACTATCAAATCTCATTGGCATAAGAAGTGTGATCAATGAAATCTAGGCTTGTGTACCCCATATTCTTGTATAGGATCAAGTGCATCAGTAATGAGTAATGATAGAATTTGGAGTTTACTATATCTCCACTATGTGTCATTCTAATATTATCCTTCATTACTTGCATAATATATTCAACATAGTCATATTCTCCACCAAGGTAGGAGTCTTACACATCTTTGGAAATGATAAATTAGGCTCCATAAACCATGCCAGTTCCATTTATGCTAACCACCTTGTGGAAACCATACACTATTTTCACAAAGTAGTTCTTGAACTTGTCCAAAGACAACTTCTTTTCCACCTTTTTAGGGTAATCACCCACTTGCTTTAGGTCCATGGGAATATGTTGTAGCATCGACTTTCTTGTGTAAGATTTGGTGTTTGTTTCAAATTTATCTTATAGGTCAACCGGGTCTACTAGTTCACTCATAGCTCCATCCAATCCAAATGCTTCAATAAAAGAGGCATAGTTCAGTGTGCATAAAATTGTTCCATCCCACCTATAGAATGATATAGTATCTAGGTTGTATGATTTGATTAGGGCATTTACCAAATCAACATCCACAAATACTTCTCAAAAGATTAGCTTTGCTAGATTCTTCTTCCAAGGATTGCAAACAAGGATCTTCTTTGCTTGGTTACAGTAGAAATATCTAAAAAATTCATAACCAATGGCTCTAGGGCATGTAGCATCTTTGAAAAATATATAAGGATCCCTGAAATCATGATCATTTGCACTAATGGGATTAGAGGATTCTAGGAACAACTTGATCCATTCTTCAACAAACCTATTAGGTTTCTTCTACTTGGTTTTCTCTCCCTTGGAAGTTGAAGTTTTTGAAACTTCCATGTATGCAACTTGAATCTCCTCCACCTCCTTATTAGACATCTTGAAAGTAGACTGGAAGACTATAACACTCTGTAAGTAGCTCTAAAAATAAAAAATCTATTCACGTTGAAAAATTTACAACTACAACTAAAATCTCTTCTTTCTACAAATGGTAACAAATTACGGGATTATGGAATGATTTATGTTGTGCATACTTTCATCAACCTTCTCTGTGCATTGAGATTATGCATGCTTGAGCTTTAAATTCAATGTCGTCTATCACCTTATATGGAGTGTCCACATAACTATCTAGCTTAGGAACCTTTGTACTTTACTCAAATTTCATTGGTCATGGGCATTTTGTCATTATTCTAGCTCAGAAAAGTAAAGTTCACTTTTCATATTAAATTAGGTTTTACAATCTTATGATACACTATGAAAGAGGATCTTTTCATATCATCTTAGGTAGGGAAATTCAGCTCTACGATCTTAGAATCCTTTGAATTCAAACGTTTATCGCATTATCGTAAGCCTTGAAAATAGATTTCACAATCCTAGGATAAATTGTTTATTGTGTCTTCGGAGCTCACCCTTAACCCTCTTACAATCTCATGAGACACAATTTATAAACCTTATCATAGCATGTTATCTCGCCTTCACTTGCCTTATGATCTTATGATCATGATTAACTAGACCATTTCATAACTTTAATAGTTACCTTTCATACACTTATGATGTTATGGGCACATCTTTGGTGTAACATCGTAACTCAAATTTTCCTTCCTTATGATCTCTCAATCATAGTCACTAAATGAACCTTGTAACATCACAAGTTACCTTCAATTGTTATCATTGACCTATGACCACACAATGATGGTGGGTATGTGCAGGATCATGGTGTGCCAAAAAGTGGCGATGTGAAAAAAAAAGAGTTTGAAGACACCTAAAAGTGCTTCAAAATCCACTCTGACTTTTTTTTACCTATCTAGGAACCAAACCTGGAAGGTTAAGCCGAGCCTTATCGGATATCCGATATCATATCGAATATCTGATTTTAAATCAAATATTCGACTAATAATTAAAATCATATAATAGTATGATATATTATTTAATATTATTATTATTATTTAATATCAATATTTACTTACTGATATTATTATTATTATTATTATTTACATACCATTTTATTTCCTTAGAAAATTATATGCAGAATTTGTGTTGAAACTTAAAGTGAACTATTCTAGCATGAAGCCCAACATGGGCTTAGGACTAGGAGCTCCTCAAGATAGACCCTCTTCCCAATGGAAGAAACTTGGCACTTTTTTCCCCCCCCTGATATTTCCCCCCCTCCTCGAGTGTAGCATCCAGATATTATGACAGAGGCTAGCTCTCAGAACATCAGAGCCATTCATAGGCTGAGTAGCCTAATGATATCTCAGGCTAGGTCAGTCCTACCTCCTCATGTTGATGATGTTGGTGCCAGTTCATCATCGGCTAGCTCATCACATGTTTGTGTGCCTCACACTTGCATTACATGCAAGAATATTTGCCTGGGTCCCATAGGTGATCTTACTGAGTATCATTTTTTATTAGACGAGGATACACCAGACGCACGTGCAGAGGCTACAGACCCTGATGCGAGAGAGGAGAGGAATGCAGAGGCATGGACTCCTTCGGTGTTGGTACGTGTATACATTTTTTTGTTATGACATATGTGATTTAAAGTTAATTTTTATAATAGAGTAATTTTAATTTTTAAGCCATACTGACTTTTACATGTATGTGATCTTCATTCATGTTTAGTTGATGATTGAGGAGGAGCTCAGATAGATAGATGATGCTACACTCTCGGCCATTTCATTTGGCCTTGAGACATCTACGGTACATTATGTTGTGTTCGCATTTCTTTTTTCTATTTGATATAGTAGCATATATGGTTTCTAATCTTTCTTTTATCTTGTAGATACCACCTGCCCGAGGGGACAAAGTGCGAGGGGTGAGCCAGCATGCATTGACAAAGGAAAGGTAAAGAGATGTTTTCTAATTGACTAAATATTGATGCATTCTTATAAAATGTTTGTGGTAATCTCATTTAATTACATTATTTATTGTATATAGGGTGTGGCTACTAGCGATGAGCCTATACAGATTCGGCGTCCTAGATCATCAAGAATTTTTATTTGCATAGAGAGCCCCATTGTATGTATGAAGACTTCGATGACTCTCTCTAAATTGTTTGAAAAACATAGTTTGACTTACTTCTAAATGGTGTTTAGGATGTGGCGTGCGATCTCTGATGCCAATTCTCAACTTTAAGACATCTTTAGCATTGGGTGATACTCATGAGTTAGAGTGCCAAAATTGTGTAATTTCTTCTTTTACATCGTCGAATAGCTTCTTATCAAAACGTGGAAGTCTCCCACCAAATGCCCATGTTTCATTTTGAAGAGGATCATCAATTTTCTCTCGTCGACTAAGTGCTCTTCTCAAAGTAGTACGATTTAGATTCAAATCAATACAAGTTTGTCTCATAGATCTACCATTTCTCAAATGATGACTTACCAAAGAGGTTGTAATGACCCTTCGAGCAGCTCTATTATCCTTCTCTCTGCTATTTTTCCCAATGCTATTGAGAGCACTGAAAAGATTCTTCACGATAATGGCATTTCTTTCCAACTTTTTATTGACACGAACCTTCAATTTAGAAAGCATAGGTCTCATCTTTTGCATCTTTAATAAGTGCATGAAAAGCTAACATTGCTCTACCACTATCTTGTTGCCGAAAAACATCTGATATAGTCTTGAAGCCCATAACCGAATGGTTCTTTTTGATTTTTTTCCTTCCAAACTAGCAATAATTGTTTCATCAATTTCAATTATCCATTTTGGTGTTTTAGAACCTTCATGCCGATTATAATTAGGAGATATGTAAGGTTCTTATGCATTAGGTTCCTCTGCATTGTCATCTTCGACATGGTCAATTATGCAATTTGGATTATGACTTGGTGGCATTTTTTCTTCAAAATTTTCATTCTCCAAATTTTCAATTTTGGCATTATCATTTTCAATAGGTACATTTTCATTCCCCAACTGTACATATTCATTATCTGATTCTATGATTTCACCTTCGATTAATTCATCGTCAACTTGACTGATATTTAGCATACCTTGTCTTTTTCTTCGGTGTTCCATTTTGTCCCTTTCTCTATATGTCGCAATGTCTTCATTGGATATCTTCCTTTTGCATTTATCTTTTCGATGACTGCTGCTCCCCATTCAGATGACAAATTCGAACACTTAAGGTTATATTTTCGAAAAAAAATTTATTAGTTGGGCCCCAAAACGCGACTTTTTTAAAAACCCGTGAAAAAAAAAGTGGAAAAGTGATGTTGTCGGGTCTACAGGGACAGGGAATTATTGGAAATTGGTGCCAGTAAAATCGGATATCCAATTTCAAATCAGATATCCGATCCTAAATCAAATATCTGATTTGAAATCGGATATCCGATATTGTAAAGTGAATTTTTGGAGGGAAAACTTGCTATAATTTCCCTCTTTTGCCATAATTATATTAATATTATCAAAAATCAAAGCTTGCTATAATTTTTCGACTTTGGTTTATTACTAAGCTAATAGTATAGTAGTATTAATATATAATAGTATTAATATAAAGTATCAATAGTATTAATATATAGTAATATTAATATATAGTATTAATATAGCTAAAGTATCAATATTATTATACCCATAATAATATAAATATTATTACTATAGATATAATAGTGTAAATATTTAGTGTTTATTTATATTATTATTATTATTATGCTACAATATAGTATTAATATATATATTATTATTATAGCTATAATAGTATTATTATTATTACTATAGATATGATAATATTAATATTTAATGTTTATTTATATTATCATAAAATAGTATAAATACTATATATATCCTTTCATTTTTTAATCCATATACATACGAACGATTTGAATATGTCTGTAGAGGTCCTAGGACCCCTAGGGACATATGTCATCGTTTAATGGGTCAACAAGGGTCGTAGGTCACCCTATGACCCCCTTTGACCCATATGGCCCATTCGAATATGTCCCTAGGACCCTTAGGGACATATGTCATCGTTTAATGGGTCAAAGGGGGTCATAGAGCAGCCTATGACCCCCTTTGACCCATATGAACGATTCGAATATGTCCTTAAGGGTCCTAGGACCCCTAAAGACATATGTCATCGTTTAATGGGTCAAAGGGTGTCATAGGTCACCCTATGACCCCTTTTTGACCCATATGAACAATTCAAATATGTCCCTAGGAGTTATAGGACCCCTACAGACATATATCATCATTTAATGGGTCAAAGGGGGTCATAGGTCATCCTATGACCCCCTTTGACCCATATGAACAATTCTAATGTCCCTAGGGGTTCTAGGACCCCTAGAGACATATGTCATTGTTTAATGGATGAAAGGGGGTCATAGGTCACCCTATGACCCCCTTTGACCCATATGAACGATTTGAATATGTCCCTAGGAGTTATAGGACCCCTAAAGACATATGTCATTGTTTAATGGATCAAAGGGGATCATAGGTCACCCTATGACCCCCTTTGACCCATATGAACAATTTGAATATTTCCCTAGGGGTTCTAGGACCCCTACAGACATATGTCGTCGTTTAATGGGTCAAAGGGGGTCATAGGTCACCCTATGACCTCCTTTGACCCATATGACTCATTCGAATATGTTCCTAGGGGTTCGAGGACCCCTAGCGACATATGTTGTCGTTTAATGGGTCAAAAAGAGTCATAGGTCACTCTATGACCCCCTTTGACTCATATTACCCATTCAAATATGTCCCTAGGGGTTCTAGGACCCTTACACACATATATTGTCATTTAATGAGTCAAAAAGAGTCATAGGTCACTCTATGACCCCCTTTGACCCATATTACCCATTCGAATATGTCCCTAGGGGTCCTAGAACCCCTAGAGACATATGTCATCGTTTAATGGGTCAAAGGGGGTCATAAATCACCCTATGACCCCCTTTGACTCATATGACCCATTCGAATATGTTTCTAGGGGTCCGACAACCCCTAGCGACATATGTTGTCGTTTAATGGGTCAAAAAGGGTCATAGGTCACCCTATGACCCCCTTTGACTCATATAACCCATTCGAATATGTCCCTAGGGGTTCTACGACCCCTAGAGTCATATGTTGTCATTTAATGGGTCAAAGAGAGTCATAGGTCACCCTATGATCCCCTTTGACCCATATTACTCATTCAAATATGTTTCTAGGGGTCTGAGGACCTCTAGTGACATATGTCATCGTTTAATTGGTCAAAGGGGGTCATAGGTCACCCTATGACCCCCTTTGACCCATATGACCCATTCGAATATGTTCCTAGGGGTCCTAGGACCCCTAGCGACATATGTTGTCGTTTAATGGGTCAAAAAGGGTCACAGGTCACCCTATGACCTCCTTTGACCCATATGAACAATTCGAATATGTCTCTAGGGGTTCTAAGAACCCTAGAGACATATGTCATCGTTTAATGGGTCAAAGGGGGTCATAGGTCACTCTATGACCCCCTTTGACGCATATGAACGATTCGAATATGTCCGTAGGGGTCCTAGGACCCCTAGGGACATATATCATCGTTTAATGGGTCAAACAGTGTCTTAGGTAACCCTATGACCCCCGATGACCCATATGAACGATTTGAATATGTCCCTAGGGGTTATATGACCCCTAGAGACATATGTCACCATTTAATGGGTCAAAGGGGGTCATAGGTCACCCTATGACCCTCTTTGACCCATATGACCCATTCAAATATGTTCCTAGGGGTCTGAGGACCTCTAGCGACATATGTCATCATTTAATGGGTCAAAGGGGGTCATAGGTCACCCTATGACCCCCTTTGACCCATGTAACTCATTCGAATATGTTCCTAAGGGTTCGAGGACCTCTAGCGACATATATCATCGTTTAATGGGTCAAAGGGTGTCATAAGGCACACTATGACTCCCTTTGACCTATATCAATGATTCGAATATGTCCCTAGGGGTTATAGGACCCCTAGAGACATATGTCGTCGTCTAATGGGTAAAAGGGGGTCATAGGTCACCCTATGACCCCCTTTGACCCATATGAACAATTTAAATATGTTCCTAAGAGTTTTAGGACCCCTAGCGACATATGTCGTCGTTTAATGGGTCAAAGACCCATATGACCCATTCAAATATGTTCTTAGAGGTTCGAGGACCCCTAGCGACATATGTTATCGTTTAATGGGTCAAAGAGAGTCACAGGTCACCCTATGACCCCCTTTGACCCATATGAACAATTCTAATATGTCCTTAGGGATTCTAGGACCTCTAGAGACATATGTCATCGTTTAATGGGTTAAAGGGGGTCATAGGTCACCCTATGACCCCCTTTGACCCATATGAATGATTCAAATATGTCTCTAGGGGTCCTAGGACCCCTAGGGACATATGTCATCATTTAATGAGTCAAAGGATGTCATAGGTCACCCTATGATCCCCTTTGACCCATATGAACGTTTTGAATATGTCCCTATGGGTTATAGGACCCTTAGAGACATATGTCATCATTTAATGGGTCAAAAGGGGTCATAGGTCACCCTATGGCCCCCTTTGACCCATATGAACAATTCAAATATGTCCCTAGGGGTTCTAGGACCCCTAGAGACATATGTCATCGCTTAATGGGTCAAAGGGTGTCATAGGTCACCCTATGACCCCCTTTGACCCATATGAACGATTCGAATATGTCCCTAGGGGTTATAGGACCCCTAGAGACATATGTCATCGTTTAATGGGTCAAAGGGAGTCATAGGTCACCCTATGACCCCCTTTGATCCATATGAACAATTCGAATGTCCCTAGGGGTTCTAGGACCCCTAGAGACATATGTTGTCGTTTAATGGGTCAAAGGGGGTCATAGGTCACCCTATGACCTATGACCCCCTTTGACCCATATGAACGATTTGAATATGTCCCTAGGGGTTATAGGACCTCTAAAGACATATGTTGTCATTTAATGGGTCAAAGGGGGTCATAAGTCACCCTATTACCCCCTTTGACCCATATGAACAATTCGAATATGTCCCTAGGGGTTCTAGGACCCTTAGAGACATATGTTGTCGTTTAATGGTTCAAAGGGGGTCATAGGTCACCCTATGACCCCCTTTGACCCATATGAACGATTTGAATATGTCCTTAGAGATTATAGGACTTCTAGAGACATATGTCGTCGTTTAATGGGTCAGACTTATGACCCCCTTTGACCCATATGAACAATTCGAATATGTTCCTAGGGGTTCTAGGATCCTTAGAGACATATGTCATCGTTTAATGGGTCAAAGGGGGTCATAGGTCACCCTATGACCCCTTTTGACCCATATTACCCATTTGAATATGTCCCTAGGGGTCCTAGAACTCCTAGGTACATTTGTCATCGTTTAATGGGTCGAAGGGGGTCATAGGTCACCCTATGACCCCCTTTGACCCATATCAACGATTCAAATATGTCCTTATGAGTCTTAGGACACCTAGAGATATATGTCATCATTTAATGGGTCAAAGGGTGTCATAAGGCACCCTATGATCCCCTTTGACCCATATGAATAATTCAAATATATCCCTAGGGGTCTTAGGACCCCTAGGGACATATGTCATCATTTAATGGGTCAAAGGGGGTCATAGGGTGACCTATGACCCCTTTGACCCATATGGCCCATTCGAATATGTCCCTAAGACCCTTAGGGACATATCTCGTCATTTAATGGGTCAAAGGGGGTCATAGGGCACCCAATGACCCCCTTTGATCCATATGAACGATTTGAATATGTCCTTAGGGGTCTTATATTACCCATATTACCCATTTGAATATGTCCTTAGGGGTCCTAGGACCCCTAGAGACATATGTCATCATTTAATGGGTCAAATGGGGTCATAGGTCACCCTATGATCCCCTTTGACCTATATGAATGATTCAAAAATGTCTCTTGGGGTCTTAAGACCTGTAGGGACATATATCGTCATTTAATCGATCAAAAGGGGTCATAGGTCACCTTATGACCCCCTTTGACCCATATTAATCATTGTAATATGTCCCTAGGGCTCTTAGGACCCCTAAGGACATATGTCGATGTTTAATGCGTCAAAGAGGGTCAATGGTTGACCTATGACCCCCATTGACCCATATGAACGATTCAAATATGTCCCTAGTGATCTTAGGATGCCTAGGGATATATGTCGTCGTTTAATGGGTCAAAGGTGGTCATAAGTCACCCTATGACCCCTTTTGACCATATGAACGATTCGAATATGTCCCTAGGGGTCCTAGGACCCCTAGGGACATATGTCATCGTTTAATGGGTCAAAGGGTGTCATAGGTCACCCTATGACCCCCTTTCACCCATATGAACGATTCGAATATGTCCCTAGGGGTTATAGGACCCCTAGAGACATATGTCATCATTTAATGGGTCAAAGGGGGTCATAGGTCACCCTGTGACCTCGTTTGACCCATATGAACAATTTGAATATGTCCCTAGGGGTGCTAGGACCCCTAGAGACATATGTCATCATTTAATGGGTCAAAGGGGGTCATAGGTCACCTATGACCCCCTTGACCCATATGAACGATTCAAATATGTCCCTAGGGGTCTTAGGACCCCTAGCGACATATTTGAATTGTTCATATGGGTCAAAACCCCATTTCACCCATATGACCCATTCGAATATGTTCCTACGGGTCCGAGGACCCCTACCGATATATGTTGTCGTTCAATGGGTCAAAGAGGGTCATAGGTCACCCTATGACCCCCTTTGACCCATATTACCCATTCGAATATGTCCCTAGGGGTTCTAGGACCCCTAGAAACATATGTTATCTTTTAATTGGTCAAAGCGAGTCATAGGTCACCCTATAACCCCCTTTGACCCATATTACCCATTCGAATATGTCCCTAGGGGTACTAGAACCCTTAGGGACATATGTCGTCATTTAATGGGTTAGAGGGACCTATGACCCCCTTTGACCCATATTACCCATTCGAATATGCCCCTAGGGGTCCTAGGACCCCTAGAGACATATGTCATCATTTAATGGGTCAAAGGGAATCATAGGTCACCCTATGACATCCTTTGACCCATATGAACGATTCAAATATGTCCCTCGGGGTCCTAGGACCTGTAGGGCCATATATCGTCATTTAATCGATCAAAAAAGGTCATAGGTCACCTTATGACCCCCTTTGACCCATATTAACCATTGTAATATGTCCCTAGGGCTCTTAGGACCCCTAAAGACATATGTCATCGTTTAATGCGTCAAAGGGGGTCAATGGTTGACCTATGACCCCCTTTGACTCATATATATTAATAATATACATATCTATTAATAACATACATATATATATATATATATATTACATTATTATATTTATTAAAATATTACGTTATTATATATAAATTAATAACATATAGATGTATTACTTTATTATATTTAATGAAAATATTATGGTATTATATATATATATATATATATATATATATATATTAATAACATACATATTAATATAATAATATATATAATACATATTATATATTTATATTTAATATATTATGTTATTATATATATATAATATATTATTATACATATTAATATAATAATATATAATACATATTATATTTAATGAAAATATTACATTATTATATATATATATTAATAACATACATATTAATATAATAATATATAATACGTATTTTATATATATATAAATTACGTTATTATATTTAGTAAAAATAATAATAATATAAATTATATTTATAGATTCTAATAAGATTAACATAATATATTAGTATATATTGTTAGATTATATCTTATATCTTTACATTACGTTACTATATATATATATATATAATATATTAAAATACATCTTTACATAGTAATATAAGTGAAATAATTTAGAAATAATAAGTTGTGACATTTAAACCCAATTTCCCTTCTAAAATGGGTTGAGATTTTAAATTTGCCCACCTAACATATCGGATATCTGATTTTGAATCGGATATCCGATTTATGATCGGATATCCGATTAGGCTTGGTAAATACCAAGCCTACCCAGTCAACCCAAAAGACGTGTTTGAAGAAGGTTTTAGTGATACTTAGACTTCGGGCAGCCGTCTGACAATGTTATTTTGATCGAAATTGAATAAAACGAAAAGAGTTTTTTAATATCGATCTCTAGATTCCATAAATATAATTTTTGTCAAATTCTGAGTTCGATAAGTATTTATTAGTTAATTATCAATGAAGATAATTGTAAAATGTTGATTGACATACTGATTGAAAAATAGCTATAACTTTCAAACGGTATAACATTTTTTAAATCTAAAAGTTGTGTCACATTCTATACTTCAGCTAGTATAAGAAAAAAAAATTTAAATTTGGTAAAATTTTCTATTAGTTAGGGTGGTCAGACATGGGACTTTTTTTTTTCCAAAAAAAATTTGGTAGAAAATTCATAGTTAATTATTTATTTGGAATAAAAATACTGAAAAATATTGGTCACATCTGGGCATGAGTCTACTTTTCATATCTATAATTATATTAAAAAAATATTATGATTTGATTTTGATTAAGGTGGTCAGACATACACCTACTTTTTATTTTTGCCCTGAAATTTTCTTAGTACTGCATTAAAATTCAAACTTTTGACCAATTAATTATTTTTTTCTCTTGATAAGGCCTGGTAGTTTAGAAACTACATTCAATTTCTTAAAGATTATTTTCTTACAACTTTTTGATATAAAGTCCATAACCACTTCAAAATTATGTGTCAAGTTGACATAAACCTGATTTGCTGATTTTTCACTGCCACTTAAGGCCATAGTTTGGTTGTAGTGCCTACCCTCGTTCACATCTTTTCTGGATATTGTTATTATCATCAGACTATGATAGAATAGTTTTATGTTGATGGATTAGTGGTATTGTTTTGACACTATCAGACATTATGTTATGGATTCAGTGGTTATATGATGAGATCATTTAGATTTTACATTTCATGCATCCATGATGATCATTATACTATTTTTAGTTATTATTAATGATTAGATGGATTAATTATTATCTTATGTGTTTTATTATGGATACTTACCCCATACTTGCATGTGTATGGTGTGCGTTTTTTCTTATTGTATGGCGTTTCTGATGTGGTTAAGGAAGGGAGTCGTAGTCACCTGCTTAGTCAGAATCTACACGATGCACCACTTCCTGGCATTGTCTGTTTAGCTTAGTATTATATATATATTGTATGTACATGCATAGTTTTTCTGCAGGTTGCAGGTATCGGGTATTGACTTCCCTGAATTGTCAGGATGAGCGTACCCTATTATACTATCTCAATGATAAGAGAAGAGAGATAAATTCTCAAGTCCAAATCCCAAACTTTTAACCAATTGTCCTAAAGAGGTAGGACAAGTATCTGGATATTTTACCCAACGAATGTGTCGGATGACATGATTCATGATTTTTAACCCTTTAGACTGATTTTGAGTGATTTGCTCTATGATGGGTTTTCATATTTTATCTTGGAGGTCTATGGTGAATTTTCTATTAATTAAGTCTTAATAAATGGATTTAATTAATAAATTAATTATTTGAGAACATTAATATAAAATATCATGTTATTTGATATTTTGATTATAATTAATTAAATGGAAATTGATTGAGGAAAAATGAATTAAATAAAAGAAAATTAGAAATTAAAATTAATAATAATAAAAAAATAATAATAATAATAAAAGTTATAAATATTTAGATAGAAATTATCTAAAAAGTGGATTGGAGTTATAAGCTCGCATGGGAGTTAACGCACTTCTCTATTTCTCATGTGTCAACAACACGGAGGTTTGTGCATCAATTAAACACATGGTGTCTACAACCCTAAGGCTCATCTTGAAGGTTGGAAAAGACTCATGCTTAGTTGGTGACACCTTCTAGCTATTTCTAGAAGCATTGTAGATGTTTTCTGAAAGCTCTTTATATTGAGGCATTCATAGAAGCTTAGATATAGCGTTGGGAGAGCAATTGGGCATTGGAGGACTCAAAAATTCTGAAGAAGGGAGGAGCTTGCTTTGTGGATTTTCTGAGGAAGAGCGATTTAGCATCAGAATTCGTGTAGATTCTTGTGATTTTACTTATGATATTTTTGCATCATGCATTCCTTGTCTTATTCGTGTCTTCCATATGTCTTCTAAGAAGTTTCATATTTATATGCATTCTATAATGCAAATATCCTACTCTTAATTGTAGATATAATCTTTGTGGAAAAACCGAAAAAAATGGTTATATGTTCAGATATGCATCCATATACATATATATAAATATATATTTATATATATGCATATGTATACATTTATTATGGATCTATTATAAAATCCGAATATATATATACATACATATATATATATATATACTGATATATATATATATATATATACCTATGTATATATGTATATTGCACCGAATGGAGCGATTAATAAAATCGTAGTGGGAGGATTTATTAATTCACATCGCAATTTATATCGCATGAAACAAAGTATAGTATATATCATATGTTGTGGGCATGTTTCGTTCCCCGCACCGGCGGATGGCAGAGACCTGTCGTCGCAGGTCTGCAGCGACAGGGGTACCGCGTACCCGTTGTCGGCGCAGTGCCTGCGATCACAGGTCCCGCATACCGCAGCAAGAGTTTGGGGGGGGGGATTTAATTGATGTTTATGTTATACAAAAAAAATAGTAACGTTTATGTTAGAAACATTTGAATACAGTCGATTTCTCATTACTATGTAATATGAAGTCAATCGAAAATTGTTAATTCGATTTTATGAAAATGTATTTACATATATATATAGATAAATATATACATATATATATATACATATATATATATATATACACACACACATATATATATATATATATATACACATATATGTATATATATATATGTGTGTATATATATATATATGTAAATATGTTATTTAAGTTATTATTTGATAATAACTTATATTGAAGGTTATTTTCATAAAGATGACTCTTTAATAATTTTCAACTATTTAATAATTTAAATGTTTTAAATTATTAAATAAAGAATTGATAGTTGAGTGGGGGATGTATCAAACAAATGTTATTAATTGGAAAATGGATTTTTAGTTGTAATAAGGAAAATTTTTATTTATCCAAAAAATAATATATGTGTTCCTCCATTCATTCTTCATATTTGGAAACCTAAACTAAGATCTCTACATTTAAATTCAAGTTGTAAAACCAAAACATGTGTTTACATTGTGTATTCTTTATGCTATTGTTTTGGGTTTTGGGTTGACTAGTGTTGACCAGTATAGGACGTCTACCAGAGGCTTGGGGGTTATGTGATTGTGGTGACATGATGATGTTTTAATCTTGATCTTTATAAATCCAACCATGGTTATGTGATGGAATGCTCTATGTATTGGTTGTGATTACTGATTGTTATAGTTGAGATTCTTATGTGTGAGACACTTGATTTAACCATTATTTTTGGTCATCGATCAGTTATCCTTGGTTATTTTTTTAGTCACCATGATGGGACTGCAATGTGGATTTATTTTGATGATGTCATGATGTGACATGTTTGACTCAACCATTTTTGGAGTCTTCGATCAGTTTGATTGAGATATTTTAGTTATTGAGAACCATTGGATATTTGATTATCAGAGGTACTTCAGTTGCCAATAGAGAGCTGTTGTGTTCATGATTTTCTATGGATGTTTTCTCATGGAGATTTGATGCCTTTATTCATATTTGATGATTTTACGGATTATCTTTTGTAATTTTGAGATTTATGAGTCCATGAGCATTAGGGTAGGATATCTGCATGTAGTGACGGGAAGTGGCTTGCAATGGGGGTCGGGGCCCTAAGAGGCTGCCAGGGTAACTCATTGTAAGTTGGATTAATAAGTGATAACATTCACACCTAATACTAATTAAATGAACCTAAAAAGATAAGTGTTTTGTTCTCGCCCATGCCTTGAGCGCTTGTATAGGCTAGGATGAGAGTAGTGAGATGCATGGTTGTGACCTTGCATTCTGTAGTATGCCTCGTCAGTACGAGAGGATACTAGTGGCCGCATGAAATTAGTATGGACCCTTGGAGTTTAGCTAACTGCCAGGGTAACTTGTACGTGATAATTGCGATGACACTTTCTCGGTTGCATTGTAGGTTCCTACATGTCATTGTGTGCCTCTGGGATTAGATGTTAGATTTTGTGTTTGGAACCTTTGAGTTAGTATACTTTTAAGATTCCTGGACTTATAGAGATATGTGCTATGTGATTTTAATAGCCATTTTGGGACTTGAGATTATCTCCTTAGCACGGTGGGAGTGGACCACTTAGGTACCATGCGGTCGGGTGGTAGTGTATTTTCCACTCTTATCATTTTGAGACTTATTGAGACATCGTGGCTGATGCGTCCTTCATGATGGTGGATATGTATCCTTTTTCATTGATGATTAGCATATGTTAGATGATGTTATCTTATGATTTTATTTTCATATTAGATTACTTCTACATATGATGTTGTATTTATTAGGAGTGACATTCCTACTATGTAATACCGATGATCTCTTCGGTGATTTGGAATGTTACGCACGGAGGGATGGCAAGGATCCACGATGGTCTAATGATGCTATTGGAGGTTAAGAGGAACCGTGCACTTAGTTATTATGTTTGATCTTTATGATGGATGTATATGTTCTCTATGATGTTGTATCATGTGATTATCTCTACTTTGATGTATCATGGATTAGAATAGGATGAAGTACCTTATTCTATGTATGTATATTCTTGAGCTTGTCATACCCTGTGACATGTACAGTGGATGAATGGCATTTGAGATGTAATGTGTAATCATTGGACTTATCATTATTATTTCATGTGGATGATGTACTAGATGGATTCATGTATGTGATTCAACGTTAAGGGATTTTAAAGAATGTCATCGTTTAATGGGTCAAAGGGGGTCATAGGTCACCCTATGACCCCCTTTGACCCATATGACCAATTCAAATATGTCCTTATGGGTCCTAGGACCCTTAGAGATATATATCATCGTTTAATGGGTCAAAGGGTGTCATAAGGCACCCTATGATCCCCTTTGACCCATATGAACGATTCAAATCTGTCCCTAGGGGTCTTAGGACCCCTACGGACATATGTCATCATTTAATGGGTCAAAGGGGGTCATAGGGTGACCTATGACCCCTTTTGACCCATATGGCCCATTTGAATATGTCCCTAGGACCCTTAGGGACATATGTCATCATTTAATGGGTCAAAGGGGGTTATAGGTCACCCAATGACCCCCTTTGACCCATATGAACGATTCGAATATGTCCTTAGGGGTCCCAGGACCTCTAAGGACATATGTCATCATTTAATGGGTCAAAGGGCATCATAGGTCACCCTATGATCCTCTTTGACCCATATGAACGATTCGAATATTTTCCTAAGGGTCTTAGGACCCCTTGGGACATATTCGAATCGTTCAGATGGGTCAAAGGGGTATGTCATTTTTTAATGGGTCAAAGGGGGTCATAGGTCACTCTATGACCCCCTTTGACCCATTAAATGATGACATATGTCCTTAGGGGTCTTATATTACCCATATTACCCATTCAAATATGTCCCTAGGGGTCCTAGGACCCCTAGAGACATACGTCATCGTTTAATGGGTCAAAGGGGCTCATAGGTCACCCTATGACCCCTTTTGACCCATATGAATGATTCAAATATGTCCCTCAGGGTCCTAAGACCCGTAGGGACATATATCATCATTTAATCGATCAAAAGGGGTCATAGGTCACCTTATGACCCCCTTTGACCCATATTAACCATTGTAATATGTCCCTAGGGCTCTTAGGACCCCTAAGGACATATGTCATCGTTTAATACGTCAAAGGGGGTCAATGGTTGACCTATGACTCCCTTTGACCCATATGAACGATTCGAATATGTCCCTAGGGGTCCTAGGACCCCTAGGGACATATGTCGTCATTTAATGGGTCAAAGGGTGTCATAGGTCACCTTATGACCACCTTTGACTCATATGAACGATTCGAATATGTCCCTAGGGGTTATAGGACCCCTAGAGACATATATCGTTGTTTAATGGTTCAAAGGGGGTCATAGGTGACCCTATGACCCCGTTTGACCCATATGAACAATTTGAATATGTCTCTAGGGGTGCTAGGACCCCTAGAGACATATGTCATCATTTAATGGGTCAAAGGGGGTCATATGTCACCTATGACCCCCCTGACCCATTTGAACGATTCGAATATGTCCCTAGGGGTCCTAGGACCCCTAGCGACATATTTGAATCGTTCATATGGGTCAAAACCCCCTTTGACCCATATGACCCATTCGAATATGTTCCTAGGGGTCCGAGGACCCCTACTGACATATGTTGTCATTTAATGGGTCAAAGAGGGTCATAGGTCACCCTATGACCCCCTTTGACCCATATTACCCATTCGAATATGTCCCTAGGGGTTATAGGACCCCTAAAAACATATGTTGTCGTTTAATTGGTCAAAGCGAGTCATAGGTCACCCTATGACCCCCTTTGACCCATATTACCCATTCAAATATGTCCCTAGGGGTCCTAGAACCCCTAGGGACATATGTCATCATTTAATGGGTCAAAGGGACCTATGACCCCCTTTGACCCATATTACCCATTTGAATATGTCCCTAGGGGTCCTAGGACCCCTAGAGACATATGCCATCATTTAATGGGTCAAAGGGGGTCATAGGTCACCCTATGACCCCCTTTGACCCATATGAACGATTCAAATATGTCCCTCGGGGTCCTAAGACCTGTAGGGACATATATCATCATTTAACCGATCAAAAAGGGTCATAGGTCACCTTATGACCCCCTTTGACCCATATTAACCATTGTAATATGTCCCTAGGGCTCTTAGGACCCCTAATGACATATGTCATCGTTTAATGTGTCAAAGGGGGTCAATGGTTGACCTATGACCCCCTTTGACTCATATGTATTAATAATATACATATCTATTAATAACATACATATTAATATAATTATATATATATATATATATATATATATATATATATATATATATATATATATATATATATATTACATTATTGTATTTAATAAAAATATTACGTTATTATATATAGATTAATAACATATATATGTATTACTTTATTATATTTAATGAAAATATTATGGTATTATATATATATATATATTAATAACATACATATTAATATAATAGTATATATAATACATATTATATATTTATATTTAATATATTACGTTATTAGATATATATTAATAACATACATATTAATATAATAATATATAATACATATTTTATATATATAAATTACGTTATTATATTTAATAAAAATAATAATAATATAAATTATATTTATAGATTGTAATAAGATTAACATAATATATTAGTATATATTGTTAGATTATATCTTATATCTTTACATTACGTTACTATATATATATATATATATATATATATATATATATATATATATATATATATATATATATATATATATATATATATATATATATATATATAATATTAAAATACATCTTTACATAGTAATATAAGTGAAATAATTTAGAAATAATAAGTTGTGACGTTTAAACCCAATTTTCCTTCCAAAATGGGTTGAGATTTTAAATTTGCCCACCTAACATATCAGATATCTGATTTTGAATCGGATATCCGATTTATGATAGGATATCTGATTAGGCTTGGTAAATTTTAAGCCTACTCGGTCAACCCAAAAGACGTGTTTGAAGAGTGTTTTAGTGATACTCAGACTTCGGGTAGCCGTCTGACAATGTTATTTTGATTGAAATTGAATATAACGAAAAGGGATTTTTAATATCGATCTCTAGATTCCATAAATATAATTTTTGTCAAATTCTGAGTTTGATAAGTATTTATTAGTTAATTATCAATGAAGATAATTGTAAAGTGTTGATTGACATACTGATTGAAAAATAGCTATAACTTTCAAATGGTATAACATTTTTTAAATCTAAAAGTTGCATCACATTCTATACTTCGGCTAGTTTAAGAAAAAAAAAAATTTAAATTTGGTAAAATTTTCTATTAGTTAGGGTGGTCAAACATGGGACTTTTTTTTTCCAAAAAAATTTTGGTAGAAAATTCATAGTTAATTATTTATTTGGAATAAAAATACTAAAAAATATGCGTCAAATCCGGGCATGAGTCTACTTTTCATATCTATAATTATATTAAAAAAATATTATGATTTAATTTTGATTAAGATGGTCAGACATACACCTACTTTTTATTTTCGCCCTGAAATTTTCTTAGTACTATATTAAAATTCAAACTTTTGACCAATTAATTATTTTTTTCTCCTGATAAGGCCTGGTAGTTTAGAAATTACATTCAATTTCTTACAGATTATTTTCTTACAACTTTTTGATATAAAGTCCATAACCACTTCAAAATTATGTGTCAAGTTGACATAAACCTGATTTGCTGATTTTTCACTGCCACTTAAGGCCATAGTTTGGTACACCATGATCCTGCACATGCCCTGGTTATCCTTTCTTTATCATAGCCTCAAAAATATCAATTTTCATCCTCACAATCTCATAATCTAACACTACTTTTTAGTTTCGTAAAGCTATTGAATTTCCCTTGAGATCTTATGATCTACTACCTCTTGTAGCATTAGAAGATATAAACTACCACGTGTCTCAAAAATTTATGCAAATATTCCTAGCCCCACCTTGCTTTATCATTTTAATCTTATGATTTAATGATTGCTTCTCTTTCATGCCATCAGATACCTCATAATTTTTCTCTTACAATCTTATGATCATAAGCTTTTTGTATGTTCAGAGATCTCCTTGAAAGTCTTTAAAATGTCTCAATACCCCATTTTTCATAAGATCATAACTCTCCACTCCTTAGCACTTTTTATGTCCTTGCGATCTTATGATCACCACTTTGTCACATGGTCGTGAGTCTCTATTTCTCCCTTCATGATCCCACGACCACCTGTTGTAACATTGATTTAAAAACCTTTCATCAAACATTTAAGATGACATGACACAAGGGGATTTATAAGATCAAAAACTTCATTTTGAACCCTTGCGATGTGAGAACAACATATCTTAAGATTGTGAGACTCCATACATTACCCCTATGATCCTCTGCTAACCCTTACATTGTAACATTGGGACAGGGAAATTTTACGCTTATGAAAAGATGCCTAACCTTTGATCATAAGATTGTAACATATGATTTGAAAGATGTACAATCTCTCACTTGAAAGAAAACCTAGGGTAAGGGTAAAAATGATTGAGGATTTTAATAAAAAAATTCATGACAAGGGTGAAGACACAACCTTAGGATATTCCATTATTCTACTAGGGCAAGATTTTCAACATTGGCTAGGGAAAAAATAACCAGGTTAGGGTTGCTTTTGGGAAGTGAAAATAAATCAAGAAAAAACCCTAATAATGCAACACAATTCAAAGTATTTTCACAATAAATTTTAAAATTTTAGTACTATGAAAATGAGGGCTATCAATGAGGAAGGTCTAAGATGTCATGAAAAGGAAGCACATGGATTGTGCTTGTTTGGAGCTAATTAGTAAGTGACACTTGTCACAAGGAGGATGAGTGTGAGGGGATGGAAGACTTTTAGGGAATGTGACCATTTTGGGGAATGTGAGGGGATAATGTGGAGTAGTGATGGGTGTGGGCTTGTAAGAGGCATTTATGGGGTATTTATGGCATTAGGGTGAGGATGTGATGGATGTGACATGAGGGTAGACTTTGGTTTGGGTTAGAAAGTCTTAAGTGGTTTCTAAAGTTGTGCAAATGATTAGGATGATTTTAGGCTTAGGTTTAGGAGGGGATTAAGGATGCAACTAGCATGTTAGAGGGGTGCAAGTGGATGAAATTAATGAGGGGGATTAATTAGTTGGCTAAACAGGGTTAGTATGGGTGAATGGGTTGGATTTAGCTAATGGAAGGGTTTTAGGAATAGCTAAGGAGTGTTAGAGGTTTTGGAAATTTATTTAAAATGATTTATTTAATAAAAGGGGTTTTTGGAATTAGATTAAATAGGGATGGCACCTTTTACTTTATTTAATAGTAGAAGAGGGATTTAATTGATGATTGAGGCTCTTGGTTGTCTTTTGAATATATCAATTGGACTATAGTTAATTTATTGATTTAATTAGCTAGGGGATGATAATAGATTAATTAATTATTGAATACTTAATCAATGATGCCTTAGGATATGACTAAATAAGATTACTTATGGTGTAATCAGATTTGGTTGTCTATAGGTCTTTGTTGGCGCTCGGTCGACACTAAATTTTCTCAACTTCTACTATTCACTTGGTTGACACTAGTACAACTCAACTTCAACTATAAGTTACTTAATCTTATCCTTTGAAGATTGGTTAAACCTAAGTATTTGTTCTTCATTGATAATCTCTTCTAGGCTTTAAGATACAACTATCTTCTCCACTTAGTATCATGATTAAACAACACATTATCTTGCCAAAGTCTAACTAATCAAGTTCCCATTATAATTCCACATAACTCAACCTTTCCACTAGGTCCTCTTGTTATATCTTCTTCTTAAATCCTCTTCATCAATTATCTTGAAATGGAACTCTACTCAAATAGCAACTATCTCATCAAAAAGATTTGACATTAATGACAACATAATAGTTGTTCCAATTATAGTTTCCAACAATCTCCCTCTTTGGCATTGATGGTAGTATCACTAGTTACCATACAATCCAAAAATTTAGTGAATCGTCCACTTGATTTGCTTCAACCACATCCAATTGTGTCTAGCATTAGATCTTCATTAATATCCTTAGTTTCATTCTAAATCTCATCTCAACATTCAATAATCTTTCTAATCTCATCTTTTAGTTTCATTCTGATTCTTATCTCTGCAACTCTAATATGGAAAAATTGTAGTTATAAAATAATAGACTCCCTTTATGACATCAAAACATATATTTGCCCCTTTGATATACATCTTATGAACTTCTTTTATCGTCTCTCTTGATGGAAACACCTCACTCTCTGACTACTCCATAGTTACATCTTACGTGTGTGACTTATATAATCTCTCCCTCTTTACTTCTTCATATGGTAATTGCATAACCAAATCTCCCTCTGTTTCACTATTTATGGTAACTATATAATATCTCCCTCTTTGACAACAATACCAAATACACTTCCATACTCAAGTATCAATAGGATAATTAAATATATTTAGTTAACTATGTCTCATACATCTTCATCATGTAGATATCTCTTAGTAAATTCTCTAAACTAGTTTCTTCTTTTATCATCTTGCTTATGACTGATTCAACATCTTATGCTTCTCACATGACAACTTTAGATAGGTCCTAAAGTGTGACCTTCTGCATCAATTTGTAAGATATTATGATCAAAATATTTGATGCAGAGCTTCATCTTAACTTAAGTAGCCTCAGTTAGGGGAAACACCCTCAATTTTCTTCTTAGATATTCATGCGCATCCTTGGGTAAATATTTTGTGAGTATATCAGTTATCTGTTCCTTTGTATTCACATACTCTAATCTCACTTCTTGGTCTCATACTAGCTCTCTCAAGTAACAACTCTTGATAGCAATATGCTTAGCCTTTGTATGCATCATAGGATTTTTAGATATGTTTATAGTACTTTTGTTATCACATAATATGACAATAGGCTCAGCAATCTTTTCCTTCATTCCTTTCAATGATTGCTTGATCCACACTATGTTATAATAATTAACTATTGCAGCTACATATTTAGCTTCTATTGTAGATTGGGAGATGCAATTTTTCTTCTTGCTTGTCCATAAAAGTAATCTCTTTCCTAAAAACATAGCTCCAACACTTGTACTCTTTTTCTCATCAAAATTTCCAACCCAATCTGCATTAGTATACACTTTCAATTTAAACTTTTCATTCTTCTTGTATTACACTCCATAATCCTTTGTACCTTTCAGATATCTCAGTATTATTTTCACAACAATCATATGATTCTCCTTAGGATTTGTAGAAAATTGTGCAACAATCCCAACTGCTAGTGCAATATTTGGCTTGTTATGAACAACATATTGCAACTTTCCAATCATTGATCTATACAAGGTTTGATTCACATCAGTAGAATCATCATTCTTTGAAAGTTTATGTTCAGTAGCCATTGGTGTTCCAACTGGTCTTGAGTCTTCCATACTAAAATTTTTCAATATCTCCTTGATATATTTTGATTGAGTAATGTAGAAACTTTTCTTCATTTGATACACTTGCAAGTGAACAAATAATTTAATCTCTCCAAACATAGACATCTCAAACTCTTGTGTCATTTGATCTACAAATGATGTACACAATGCATCCTTTCATCTAAATATAATATCATCCACAAATATCTTAGCCAAAAGTGTCCTTTTTTAAGATTCAAACTTCAAATATATATTTCCATTTTTGTTTGTCCTTGCAAAACCAATCTTCACCAAATATTTATACAATCTTTTATACCATGCTCTAGGGGCATGTTTAAATCCATACAAAGCTTTGTGCAAATTACATACCATATCACTTTTTCTTGGGTCAACAAATACTTCATGTTGTTCAATGTAGATTTCCTCTTCCAAAATTCCATTTAGAAATGTAGAATTGACATCCATTTGGTACACTTTGAATCCTTTGTAAGAGAATTATGCAAGCACGGTTCTCATTCCTTCCAATCTTGCAATAGGAGAAAATGTCTCCCCATAGTCAATACCTTCTTCTTGTGCATGTCCCTTGCAAACTAGTCTTTCTTTGTTTCTTGTTATTTCACCTTTCTCAATATTCAACTTGTTTCTGAATACCCACTTTGTTCCAATAACATTCTTGTATTTTGGTCTAGGTAGAAGTGACCAAGTTTTGTTCTTCTTTATCTGCTCAATCTCTTCATGTATTTCTTGGATCGACTATTCCTTATCCAAAGCATCCTTCACTGATTTAGGATCATATTCACGTAGTAGTCATGTGTCACTTCTCATACTTTTCTTATCATAACTCTAGAATCTTTGTCTCCAATGATTTGATCAGGTGCATGATGAAATCTCACATACTTTGCTAGTCTAGGCTCTTTCTTCTTCTTCAGGTTCATCTTGCAAATTTTCTTTAGGTAGCACTTCATGTATATATGGTTTTTCTTCTAGTTGTTTGACATTCACTTGTTGATTCCCAACATGTTGTCATTGATGTTAGGCATGCATTTTCTAATGCTCATAACCAACTACCTGATGCTCAACATGCTTTTTCTATAACTCAGTAGGTGGGTATGTGCAGGATCATGGTGTACCAAACTATGGCCTTAAGTGGCAGTGAAAAATTAGCAAATTAGGGTTATGTCAACTTGACACATAATTTTAAAGTGGTTATGAACTTTATATCAAAAAGTTGTAAGAAAATAATCTATAGGAAATTGAATGTAGTTTCTAAACTACTAGGCCTTATCAGGAGAAAAAAAAATTGATTGGTCATAAGTTTGAATTTTAATGTAGTATTATAAAAATTTAAGGGTGAAAATAAAAAGTAGGTGTATGTCTGACCACTTTAATCAAAATCAAATGATAATATTTTTTTAATATAATTATAGATATGAAAAGTAGACTCATGCCTGGATGTGACGCATATTTTTCGGTATTTTTATTCCAAACAAATAATTAAATATGAATTTTCTACCAAAAATTTTCCGAAAAAAAGAAGTCCTATGTCTGACCACCTTAACTAATAGAAAATTTTACTAAATTTAATTAATTTTTTTTTTCTTATACTAGGTGAAGCATAGAATGTGACACGACTTTTAGATGTAAAAAATGTTATACCATTTGAAAGTTATAGCTATTTTTCAATCAATATGTCAGTCAACACTTTACAATAATCTTCATTGATAATTAACTAATAAATACTTATCGAACTCAGAATTTGACAAAAATTATATTGATGGAATCTCGAGAGCGATATTAAAAAACCCTTTTTGTTTCATTCAATTTTGATCAAAATAACATTCTCAGATGGCTACCTGAAGTTTGAGTATCATTAAAACCCTCTTCAAACATGTCTTTTGGGTTGATCGGGTAGGCTTGGTAAATACCAAGCCTAATCGAATATCCGATTTCAAATCGAATATCCGATATGGCTAGGTGAATTTTGGTGGAAAATTTGAAATCCCAACCCATTTTGGAGAGAAAATTGGATTTAAAAGTTATAGCGTATGATTTATAAATTACTTTAGTTAAATTACTATGTGAATATGTATTATAATATATTATATATATATATATAATAACGTAATGTAAAGATATAATATATAATAATATATTATGTTATTCTTATTATAATCTATAAATATAATTTATATTATTATTATTATTACTAAATATAATAATATAATATGTATATATATATATATTATATATAAGTATGTTATTAATATATATATAATAGCGTAATATTTTTATTAAATATAATAACATTATATATATATATATATATATGTTAATATATATAATAATGTAATATATATTATAATGTAATATTTTTATTAAATATATTAACATAATATTTTTATTAGATATAATAACTATATATATATATATAATATTAATATTATAATATTAATATATATATGTATATTATTAATATATATGAGTCAAAGAGGGTCATAGGTTGACCTATGACCCCCTTTGACCTATTACATAATGACATATGTCCTTAGGGGTCCTAGGACCCCTAGTGACATATTAGAATCATTCTTATGGATCGAAGGGAGTCATAGGTTGACCTATGACCCCCTTCGACACATTACATGATGACATATGTTCCTAGGGGTCCTATAACTCTTAGGGACATATTAGAATCATTCTTATGGGTCAAAGGAGGTCATAGGTGACCCATTAAATGATGACATATGTCCCTAGGGGTCTAGGATCCCTAGGGACATATTAGAATCATTCTTATGGGACAAAGGGGGTCATAGGTTCACCTGTGACTCCCTTCGACCCATTAAATGATGATATATGTCCCTATAGGTCCTAGGACCCCTAGGGACATATTAGAATCATTCATATGGGTCAAAGGGTGTCATAGGTTAACCTATGACCCCCTTCAACCCATTACATGACAACATATGTCCCTAGAGGTCCTAGCACCCCTAGGGACATATTAGAATCATTCATATGGGTCGAAAGGGGTCATAGGTTGACTTATGATCCCCTTCAACCTATTACATAATGACATGTCCCTAGGGACATATTAGAATTGTTCTTATGGGTCGAAGGGCGTCATAGGTTGACCTACATGACGAAATATGTCCCTAGGGGTCCTAGGACCCCTAGGGACATATTAGAATCGTTCTTATGGGTCGAAGGGGGTCATATGTTGACCTATGACCCCCTTCAACACATTACATGATGACATATGTCCCTAGGGGTCCTGGGACCCCTAGGGACATATTAGAATCATTCATATGGGTAAAATGGGGTCATAGGTTGACCTATGACCCCCTTCGACCCATTACATGAAGACATTTGTCCCTAGGGGTCCTAGGACCCCTAGGGACATATTAGAATTGTTCATATGGGTCAAAGGGGGTCATTGGTCACCCATTAAATGATAGCATATGTCCCTAGGGGTCCTAGGACGCATAGGGACATATTAGAATTGTTCATATGGGTCAAAGGGGGTCATAGGTTGACCGATGACCCCTTTCGACCCATTAAATGATGACATATGTCCCTAGGGGTCCTAGGACCCTTAGGGACATATTAGAATTGTTCATATGGGTCAAAGGGGGTCATAGGTTGACCTATGACCCCCTTCAACCCATTAAATGATGACATATGTCCCTACGGGTCCTAGGACCCCTAGGGACATATTATAATTGTTCATATGAATTAAAGGGGGTCATAGGTTGACCTATGACCCCCTTCGACCCATAAGAACGATTCTCATATGTCCCTAGGGGTCCTAGGGACATATATTATCATATAATGGGTCGAAGGGGGTCATAGGTCAACCTATGACCCCCTTTGAGACATAAGAATGATTTTCATATGTCCATGGAATGTGTTGAAGGTGGTCATAGGTCACCCTATGACCCCCTTCAACCCATATGAATGATTCTAATATGTCCCTAGGGGTCCTAGGACCCCTAGAGACATGTTAAAAGGGTTCATAGGTCGTCTTATGACCCCCTTTGACCCATATAAACTATTCTAATATGTCCCTAGGGGTCCTAGGTCATCGTATGAGCCCTTTCAACCCATATAAACGACTCCAATACAAAATAATATAGTAAAAATAAATAAATAAATAAATATATAATATTTATAGATTATAATAATAATAACATAATATATTATTATATATTAATAACATAAGTCATAATATTAATAATATATTATAGATAATAATTTACATATGATAATAATAACAATAATATATTATAGATTATAATTTATATATGATAATAATAATAATATGTATTAATAACATATATATAATATATTACGTTATTATATTTAATAAAAATATAGTAAAAATAATAATATATTATAATAATATATATTATATTTATAGATAATAATAATAATAATAACTTAATATATTATTATATATTAATAGATTATATATTATATGTTTACATTACGTTATTATTATATATATATATATAATATTATATTATTATATAATATATAGATTATATATTATTTTATATATAATACTTATGTTATTATATTATATATTTATAGATTATAT
Organism: Cupressus sempervirens; assembly: GCA_028749045.1. NCBI lineage: Eukaryota > Viridiplantae > Streptophyta > Pinopsida > Cupressales > Cupressaceae > Cupressus > Cupressus sempervirens. The sequence goes on along the minus strand of CM053787.1, from coordinate 556,059,757 downwards.
ATTATATCTTTACATATTTCATAACTTAAATTAGTTATATCACTTACAAATTCATTTTTCCCTCTAATTTTTGTGCCCTTTCCCTCCAATTTTTATGTTGCCGGTATCGGATATCGGATCTCATATCGGATATCCGATCTCAAATTAGATATCCGATAAGGCTTGGGCCTTACTTTCCAGGTTTGGTACCTGGATAGGTGAAAAAAAGTTAGAGTTGATTTTGAAGCACTTTTAGACGTGTTCAAACTCTATTTTTTTCACATCGCCACTTCTTGGCACACCATGATCCTACACATACCCAGGTACTGGTTGATGTTCCTTGACATCTTTCTTCTCAAGTTTAGGAAAGGTATTTTTTTCACCTTCATCAATGTATATGAAATTTTTGTAATCTTCAAGATCCTTCTTACATTCATCTTCATTCTTTTATCCATATTCATTAACTTTCACATTTGCACTTTCCACAACTTTGTTAGGGCCAGAGTTCAAACACTTTTTTTCTTTTTTCTTAGTAGAATATCCTAGGAATATGCCTTCATCACTTTTTGTATCAAGTTTTCCATTTCTATTATCTTTCAATGTGTAGCATTTTCTTTTAAAAACTTTGAAATAGTTTATATTAGGGGCATATCTATACTATAACTCAAAAGGTGTAAGGTTTGTACCATTCTTGACTTGTACTCTATTCAAGGTATAAACAACTATACTTACGAATTCTCTCCAGTATTTAGGTGCAAAATTCTTCTCCATCATCAATGTCCTAGCATAGTCCATGATGGATCTATTCCTCTTTTAAGCTATGCCATTCTATGTAGGGGTCCTAGTGTTGGATACAATTGTTCAATTGTGCATTGTCTTTGATGTTACACAAATGTCATATCAGTTATCAGTTAGAGTCTACTGAGCTTGGAAGGTTTGCAAGAAAGTTTATAGTGTCTACCGAGCATTCTCAAACTTTACCTTGTGTAGACAATTGTTACCAAGATTTTAAGGTTAGCAAAAGAAATTCAGTGTCTACCAAGCTCACTTGGTCATCAAAAGAAATTATGCCAGAGAATAGTTCTTATTAAGCTCTCATGGTCAATGAAGGAAATGCAGTTCTTACCAAGTTCACTTGGAAGCCAAAGAATTTCATAGAATTTGTAGTGTTAACCAAGTTGATATGGTTAACTCAAAAAATTGTTTTTGGAGCAATATTTACCAAGCAGGGTCAGCCAATGAAGGATTTCATTGTTTTAGGAAATAAAGTTTATATGTTTAATGTAATATTTGTAGCCAATTGATGTATGGTTTATTGGTAAATATAACCTTGTAATTGAGCTGACTTGACAATTTGTAATGTATAAATAAGAGGTCAAGTTGTGGATTCTATTTGTAAGGAATGAGTATGCAATGAGTTGATTGTGTGAAAAGGTAGTGTAAGCAAATTTTGAAGAAGGATCAGATATCCTTGAAGGAGAAGCAAAGTTGTATTTGATTATCTAGGATCTATTGAAGAAAAGCAAAGATCTATATCAGCAAAGTTCAGTTGCATCTCATTTAGGTCACTTATTGTTACTTTCTCACCATTGTAGCAATATTTCCTAAATCTCTTAACAGAGTTGGTTTAACAACCATTTTGTAAATCCCCTAAAAAGGTGGATAGTTCAGTTGAATTGTTCTAAAGATCTCTAGCAAGGCCACTCCTAATAGGGTGATTAAATCCTCTAACAATATGTTTTATAACCTTTGACAGGGTTGGATCCTAATAGGGCTCACTTCAGAAGAGTGAAAGTTGGTAGCTAGTTACTTGGCGGTTTTTTCCATATTGGGTTTTCACGTTAAATCTAGTGTCTCTTGTGTTCATGTTATTTACTTTTGCATGCATGTTAATAATTATGAATGATTAAAGACCAGTAACAAGTTAATCTACCAAGTTACAAATTTTTTTTAAATGTTCACTGAGTGACAATATTAAGTAACTGGTTTGACATCTAAGAGATCTGTGGATTTGGTTTCACAATAACTGATTCACCCCCCCTCTCAGTTACTCCATCTATAACTCCAACAATTGGTATCAGAGCTTTTGGTGCTTGTAGGAAAAGATTTCAAAGATCTAAGCTAAAGATCAGAATGTCTTACAAGAGAGAAATTCCAAGACTTAACAGGGACAACTTCTCAACATGGCAGGGATTGATGAGACTTCATCTAGCTTCTGTTCATGATACAACACTAAAGTACCTTGATGAAAAACATGCAAAACCTACTGGCACATTATCTGTCAATGATATTGCTGAAAAGAAGACTCTCAACAACATGATGATAGATATTACATCTACCCTAAGTTATGAAGAATTTGATGATATCAAGGATTGGAAAACTATCTTTGAAATGTGGAACAAGCTGAAAGAGATCTATGGACGTGATGATAATGTGAGAAGAGCCAAAGTAGAAAGTTTAAGAGGTCAATTTGATCAGATGAGGATGAGAGAGGATGAAAACATAACAAAATATGTTGAAAGAGTTAAAGCAAATGTCAGTGCAATCAAAGAATCTAGATGAGATATCAAGGAGGAAACAATTATAAGCAAAGTTCTTAGAACACTACTTCCCATTTATGCAATAAGAGTTTCTTCAATTCAAGAAAGGAGATGTGAAGCAAATCATAAGATAAATTTAGAGGCCATAGTTAGAAAATTGACTCTATTCAAACTAGATAACTATGATAATTATGTTCCAGCTGCTAAGAACATTGAATCAACATTTGAAGCCAAGCTTTCAATCAAGGAGAAAGGAAAGAAGATAAAGGATTCTCATTCAGATAGTGAAGAAGAATCAAAATAAAGTTCAGAAAGTGATCTTGAGGTGGTTGAAGCTCTTCTAGCAAGGAAATATTCAAGAGGCAAACAAAAATACAAAAGTAAGGTTCCTCTAATCTATTTTTCTTGTGAAGAAATTGGACATATTGCTGCTAGGTGCTCAAACAAGCAGAACAAGGATGACAAGAAAGTTCACAAGTGTAATGGCAAGAAAAACTTTAAGTCATTCAAAAACAAAGGTAAGAAAACATATTTCATGGTTAAGGATTCTAATGATTCTGATGATGAATAAGAAGATGAAATTGTTTACATTGCTATAAAGGATGAGTCTGATAATGATGAGGAAATGGCACTTATTCCTCATGTGAACAAAAATGATACATGTATTATAGATAGTGGTTGTTCTCATCACATGAATAGTGATAAAACTAAGTTTGAACATTTTGAAGACTATGATGGTGGCAGTGTAAGGTTTGATAATAATGAACCTTTTTGCATAAAAGGAAAAGGAAGGATCTCACTAACCAAAGAAATTGTATGCGATAATGCATATTGGGTAGAAGGACTAAAACACAATCTGTTGAGTGTGGCATAGCTACTCAATAATGGATTCAAAGTGGAATTCATGCATGGAAAAGCAAGACTGTTGAATGGAAAAGGAAAGCTGATTGGTTTAGGCACTCAAACAAAAGGTAATTTGTTTTTATCTTGAACTTGGTGAATGTTCATGTTTTATTTCTCAAGTTGAAGAAATTTGGTTATGGCATAGGAGGTTGTTTCATGTGAACTTTGATAACTTGATAAAAATAAGTAAATTTAGGAAAGTAAGAGGCATTCCTAACATAAAGAAACTTGAGGTTGGTTTATTCAAGAATTGTCAAATTGGCAAGATGAGAAAGACTAGCTTTAAAAGTAAGAATTATCAGTCTGAAGAAGTTTTAGAAATTGTGCATACTGATTTTTGTGGACCTATTGGAATTGAAAGCTATACTAGTGAAAAAAATTTCATTCTTTTTGTTGATGATTACTCAAGAATGATGACTGTCATGTACCTAAGAGAGAAATCAAAAGCATTTGAGAAGTTCAAATGGTATTTGGCCAGAGTAGAGAAGGAAATAGGCAAAATACTAAAATGCTTGAGGTCAAACAAAGGTGGTGAATTCATTTCACATGAGTTCAATAAATTTTGCATTGAAAGAGGAATCAAAAGGCAGGTTTCAACACTTGGAACTCCTGAACAAAATGGAATAGTTGAAAGAAGGAACAGATCTATCATGGACTATGCAAGAACCTTAATAATTGAAAAGAACATTGCGATCAAATATTGGAAGGAAGCTATTAGCATTGCAGTTCATACCTTGAACCGAGTACAGCTAAAGAAGGACTCATTCAAAATCCCCTATGAGTTATGGTATGGCTACAAAACCAATGTAAGTTACCTAAAAGTATTTGGAAGCAAATGTTGTATTTTGAAAGAATCTAGAAAAGGAAATTTTGATGCGAAGGGTGATGAAGGAATATTTTTGGGATATTCTTGCAAGAGTAAAGCATATAAATGTTTGAATTTGTCTACTCACAAAGTCATAGGAAGTGCACATGTGAAAGTTGATGAGTTTGCAAAAAGAACTGAAGAAGAAAGAAAAAGGGAACCAAAAGACTACAGGAGATTTGTTTTCATTGAACTTGATACAGTGCCAAGGACACCTATCAATCAGAAATCTTCTACTCTAGAGTCTTCTATAACTGAGTTGCAGGAAGTTCAAACCGAGTCAATGCTTACCAAGTCTGAAGGACCCGAGCTACAAATAGAAGCTACCAAATCAACAGCTACCAAGCCTGAGCAACCATAACTAGAAGTTGAACCTCAAGAAGATAACAATGCAAGTCAGTCAAAAGGCAAGGAGCTCGTGCTAGCCAAGTATGTCAGGAAACATCATGCACTAGATTAGATCATTAGAGATAAATATGAAGAAACTATGACAAGAAGTAAGTTAAAAGGTACTTGTCTACTTGTTGATTTTGAACCTAGAAGTGTCAAGCATGCACTAGAAAATGAAAGTTGGATTGAGGCTATGAATGAAGAGATAGAGTAGATAGAGAAAAATAAAACATGGACTCTTATACCCAGGCCTAAAGACAAAAATGTGATTGGAACTAAGTGGGTGTTCAAAAATAAGCTAAATGAAGATGGTAAGGTATCAAGAAACAAAGCTAGACTAGTATGCAAAGGATCCTCTCAAGAAGAAGGTATAGACTATGGAAAAAAAAATTGTCCTATTGCAAGATTGGAAGGTGTCAAGACCTTGCTTGCATATGCTGCATACAAAGGATTCAAAGTTTATCAGATGGATGTCAAGTTAGCATTTCTCAATGGTATACTGGATGAAGAGGTTTACATTGAAAAGTTTGAAGGTTTTGGTGATCTAGACAAGAAGGAAATGGTCTGCAAATTACATAAAGCATTGTATGGTTTGAAACAAGTCCCTAGAGCATGGTATGAGAGATTGCATAAATATCTTAGTCAGATTGGTTTTCAAAGAACTAATGATAATAGCGGCTTGTATATCAAGAAAGGACTAGATAATAAGATTGTTTTGGTAGAAATATTTGTAGATGATACTTTGTTCACATGAAATGACAATCTTTGCAAAGAATTTTTAGAACAAATGAACAAGGAATTTGAAATGTCAATATTTGGTGAGATCAAATTCTTTGTTGGTCCTCAAATTAAGTAGAATAAAAATGGCATCTACATCACTCAATCTAAATACATGAAGGAGATATTGAAAAAGTTTGGTATGGAAAACTACAAACTAGTTGGGACTCCAATGTGTACTATATTGAAACTTACCAAGGATGATGAATCAAAGAAAGTGGATTAGACATTGTATAGATCTATGATTGGAAAGTTGTAGTATGTAGTGCATACAAGACCAGACATTGTCCTTGCAGTTGGTATTGTAGCAAGATTTTAAGCAAAACCAAGAGAAAATCACATGTGGCAATAAAAAATATATGAGATATTTGAAAGGCACTAAAGATTATGGATTATGGTATAAACTTCGAGGAAATTTGGATTTAAAAGTGTTTACTGATGCAGATTGGGCAGAAAATATTCATGACAGAAAGAGTACAAGTGAAGGAGCTTTCTTTCTCGAAAAGAGGTTGGTTTCTTTGACAAGTAATAAGAAAAATTGTACATCCCAATCCATAGCAGAGGTAGAATATGTTGCAGCAGTAGTAAACTGTTCAAACATTATTTGGTTTAAAAAATTATTGGAAGGCATGAAGGTAGAGATTAAAGGACCAGTTGTTATATTTTGTGACAATACAAGTGCAATTATATCCAAAAATTCAGTGATGCATTAAAAAACCAAGCATATTGCTATAAAGTATCACTTTGTTAGAGAATTGGTGCAAGATAAGAAGATTAGATTGGAATATGTTTATACAAAGGAACAAATTGCTGACATATTCATAAAGCCTTTACCTAAGGATGCATTCTTGTATCTAATAGGTAAGTTAGGGGTCATTCCCCTATCTGAAGCTCACTAAAATACAATTTTAGTAATGGATCAAGAGGAATGAAATTGAAGATCTATTACTTGGTGTAGCAAAGTAATGAAGACATTGCATATGAATCAGTACTTAAGGTACATTGAGTTTCATTTGAGTTGTGTTGTCTTTGGCATGTGTTGTCAAAGAGGGAGAGTTTACTGTCATATCTTTCTCAAATTTGTAAGAAAAAGAGAGTTTATGCAAGAGGGAGAGATTACTATGAAAGAGGGAGATTACTATATTTGAGGAGTTTTGTGAAATGAAATGTAAGAAGGAGAAGCATTCTATCAAGAAAAGACTTGTTTACAAATTTCATTCTTCTATGACATGTTGTGTTGAAATCAATTCCAAAGAGGGAGATTGTTGGATACAATTGTTCAATTGTGTGTTGTCTTTGATGTTACACAAATGTCATATCAGTTATCAGTTAGAGTCTACCGAGCTCCAAAGGTTTGCAAGAAGGTTTACAGTGTCTACTGAGTGTTCTCAGAATTTACTTTGTGCAGATAGTTATTACCAAGCTTTTAAGGTTAGCAAAAGAAATTTAGTGTCTACCAAGCTCACTCAATCATCAAAAGAAATTATGGCAGAGAATAGTTCTTACTGAGCTCTCATGGTCAGCGAAGGAAATTTAGTTCTTACCGAGTTCACTTGGTACCAAAGAATTTTAGAGAATTTGCAGTGTTAATCAAGTTGAGATGGTTAACTCAGGAAATTATTTTCGGACTAGTATTTATCGAGCAAGGTCAGCCAATGAAGGATTTCATTGTTTTGGAAAATAAAGTTTATTTGTTTAATGTAATATTTGTAGTCGATTGTTGTATGGTTTATTGGTAAATATAACCTTGTAATTGAGCCAACTTGACAATTTGTAATGTATAAATAAGAGGTCAAATTGTGGATTCTAATTGTAAGGAATGAGTATGAAATGAGTTGATTGTGTGAAAAGGTAGTGTAAGTAAATTTTGAACAAGGATCAGATATCTTTGAAGGAGAAGCAAAGTTGTATTTGATTAGCTAGGATCTATTGAAGAAAAGCAGAGATCTATATTAGCAAAGTTTAGTTGCATCTCATTTTAGTTGCATCTCATTCCAGTCACTTATTGTTACTTTCTCACCATTGTAGCAATATTTCCTAAATATCTTAACAGAGTTGGTTTAACAACCATTTTGTAAATCCTCTAACAACGTGGACAGTTCAGTTGAATTGTTCTAAAGACCTCTAGCAAGGCCACTCCTAACAGGGTGATTAAATTGTCTAACAGGGTCACACCTAACAGTGTGTTTTGTAACCTTTAGTAGGGTGGGCTCCTAATAGGGCTCACTTCAGAAAAGTAAAAATTGGTAGTTAGTTACTTGGTGGTTTTTCCCATATTGGGTTGGCATGTTAAATTTGGTGTCTCTTGTGTTCATGTTATTTACTTTTGCATGCATGTTAATAATTATGAATGATTAAAGACCAGTAACAAGTTAATCTACCAAGTTACAACATTTTTGTAAATTTTCACCGAGTGATAGTAGTAAGTAACTTGTTTGACATCTAAGGGATCTGTGGATTTGTTTTTGCAGTAACTAATTCACCCCCTGTCTCAATTACTCCATCTATAACACCAACACCTAGGTGAAAACATATGTATTTTGGCTCCTCTATCATTGCGTAATGTGTTGAATTCCCCATATATGAATTCAACTCCTTCATCTGATCTCAAACACTTCAAGCTTTTCCCTATTTCCTTTTTAACTCTATCTAATTACTACTTAAACACGTGAGACACATCATAGTTTTCTTTAAGAAAAATTACAATCATCATTCTAGAGTAGTCATCAACAAATCAAATAAAGTATTTGTCACTATAGTAGGTTTGCACACGAATAGGTCCACAGAGGTCAGTATGAACCAACTCTAAAATAACATTATAAGTATAGGTCTTTCTATTGAAACTAGACTTTGTCATTTTCACAATTGACATATTTAACACATCACATTATCAAATTTCTTGAATTTTGGTAATCCTCTTACTTTATTCATTTTACTAATGCTTACCAAATTATCAAATTTCACATTACATATCCTCTTATGCCATAACCATTTATCATCACATTATGCAAACAAGCACATACCATTATATTTGTCTAGATAGAACAAGTTACCTCTTGTTCCATCTTGACTTCTAATCAATTCTCTTGGACCATTGTAGATCTTAGCCTTCTTTTGCTGAAATTCAACTTTGTAGCCTAAACTATTCAACTGTGTCACACTCAACAAATTGTAGTTAAGTCCTTCAACCCAATAAGAATTATCACATCTAATCTCATTAGTCAATTTTATTGATCCTTTACCTTTCACAAGACATTGTGCATTATTACCAAACTTAACACTACCCCCTTTATTATATTCCAGGTTTTAAAACTTACTTTTATCACTAGTCATGTGATGTGAGCAACCACTATCAATTATTTATCTATCACCTTTACTCACATATGAAATAAGTGTAGTTTTCTAATTTTCATCAAAGTCATCTTTTTTAGCAATATAAACTACTTCTTCATCATTAGTATCAGAATCACTATTACTCTCTTCTTCAGTAATGTAAGAAGACTTCTTACTTTTTATTTTGTAGTCTTTGTATCCTTTTTTGTCTTTTCCATCTCTTCTTCTTTTGAAATTTTTTCCTTTCTTCTCATCCTTGTTATCCTTGTCGGGACATCTTGCAATAATATGATCAACTTTATTGCATGAAAAACATATTACAGGGAGATTACCTTTGTATGTTCCTTTTCCTCTTGCAAGTGTCCTAGTCATTAATGCTTCAAGTTCCTCAAGATCATCATCAGAAGATTTACTCTCACTAACTTCATACTTTCCTTTCTTCTTCTTTGACTTATGCAAAACTAATTGTGACTTGAAAGAAGATTCAATAGCTGGGGCATTAAAATTATCAAAATTTGAAAATTCAAAAGTAGTGAGTCTACAAACTAGACTATCCAAGGTTAGGCCTAGTTCTTGTATTTTAGAAACTCTAATAGCATAAATAGGAAGTAAATTTCTCAATACCTTGTTGATTACAGTTTCATCACTTATCTTTCCATCAACTCCTTTGATAGCATTCAGAACTTCTTTGACTCTTCTAACATATTGGGTAATATTCTCATCTTCTACCATTCTCATGTCATCAAACTTTCCTCTCAATCTTTTCAATTTGGCTCTTACTACATTTTTATCTCCTCCATGGATATTTTCCAACTTTTCCTACATCTTCTTTGCAGAGTTGTAGTCCTTAATATCATCAAACTTTGAATAGCTTAGGGAAAATGCAATCTCCAATATTGCTTGATTGTGCTCTTATTTCTCTTTTATTTGTTGGGTTGTCAAAGGTGCAGGTATAGTTACATATTCATTCTCCAAATAGAATATTGTCTAATCTCCAATTCTAGCTATGCAAAGCTTCATGAGACTTCACCATGTAGAGAAGTTCTCCTTGTTCAACTTAGGTATCTCCTTTCTATACATCTTGATATTTAGCTTTAAGTCCCTTCAAAATTTTCTCTACAAGAACCAATGCTCTTATACCAATTTTTATAGTGATTTATAATAACTAAGAGGGGAGGTGAATCAGTTATTCTAAGGTCTAGATGTACCAATTAAAAATTTTAAACTCATCAAACAACTTAGATCTAATATCTAATCCACTTGATCTCTATAAAAACTTCTCAATAACATAAACTTACAATCCACTATCGCAATAATAAAAAACTTGCATAATATAAAACAATGATAGTAAAACGTCTCAAATAACATCCACACAAGTAAGACATTGAGATTTAACATGGAAATCCAATTCGGGAAAAACTACTAGCAACATGTGACCAATTTTTTTCTCTTCTAAAATGAGCTCTATTAGGAGCCAACCTTGTTACAATACACACTATTAGGTGTGACCCTAATAGAGGATTTAATCACCTTGTTAGGAGTGGCCTTGTTAGAGAACTTACAAAAATTCTATTATAATGTCACCTGATTAAAGGACTTACAAATGAGTGTTAGGTCAACCTTGATTAAAGGATTTCAACTAATACAATGGTTAGAAAGTAATAGTAGAATGATATGAGTAAATACAACTCACTTTGCAAATCCATATCACAATTTGGTTCAACATTTGACTCATTGACTGGCCTCCATTAACATCTCCATCATTGATTTTTTTGGCAACCCTTCAAGAAACTACTTTTCACCTTAATACTTCACTATTCGGCCTTATGCTCAAGTTTGCGAATCAACAATTGCTCCAACATTTTTAGGTATGCTAACCTCCCTCTACCAATCTTTTTAGATTATCCCTTATGCCTTCTTAAATAGGTAGCTTGATCTTTTGTCACTTAAACATCGTAGTTGATCTTAGGTTTAGGTCATATTCATTGAATCCTTCCATGTTTACATTTCCTCCTTCCTCTTCTAAAAACTTCTCAAAACTTCCCTTTGCACCTATACATAGAAACACTCAAACACGCTTTCCCTTGCATTGAATGTCCAACTCATCAATATTTATCTCCAACATGCTTTACATATTCTAAGAATTCAACTATGCTGACCAAGAATCTCAATTGCTTCACAAACTATAAAATGTTGTCACTTGGACAACATTGTATTCCTCAGCCTCGGTCATCACAAATACAATCTCTTCTTCTTCTCTGCGATCAAATTCCTCATCAAAAACTTGATGTTCTATGAGATAGTATGTCTTCTTGTTGTTCCTTTTGGATTTTATGTCCTCCTATTTTTCCTTATTAGATAATCTTAAAGCAATATTTCCAATCTTCTTGCATGAGAAGGACTTCAAATGTAGTATACCATTTTTTTTCCACTTCCTCTAGGTAACCTCTTAGTACGCAACACTTCTAGTTCCCTATGCTATTTTCATTCAATCAAGATACATTCATAAACATTAGAATAATGAGTGGAACTACTTGTGATATCCATTCCTTTTCTCACAGAGGAAAGAAACATAGATTCCTTGAATGTAGCTTCCATTTTATCCATATAGTTAAAAAAGTTACTTAATTAAAAAGTAGTCAACTTTCCTATCAGTGCATCTAAAGTAGCTACACTAGTTCCTAAAGATTTGACTTCTTGAATAGTTGAGACCCTAATAGCATATTGAGGCAACAAAATTCTACGTATTTTACTTACCTCATCCCTTTCCTCAAGAGTGCCTCCAACACCATTGGTAGTAGCAACAACATTTTGATCCTTTGGATATATTTCTCAATGTCACCGTTCTCCATCATCCTCATTTCATTGAACTTACCTTTTAGACTAGCTGCCTTAGCCTTTTGCACATGTGAGTATCCTCCATAGAATCTCTCCAATTTTTTCCCCATATCATGAGCGGTCTCTAGGTCTTGGACAAATGTATTCTACATCAAATTGAGTGCTATATATGGCTTCTATAGTAGCACTACTCTCTTGCATGACTTTAATTGATCTACATCAAGAGTTCATGGAGGAACAACATATCTTGTAACTACATGATTCTAATATTGCTCACACATACCTATGAGATAGAGCTTCATCTTGTCACACCACACTAAGTAGTTGTACCTTGTGAACCTATGACCTTTCTTCCTCATTTTCTTGGATCTTTTCTTCAAGCTATTAAGCTTTACCATAATAGAGGACCAAATCTATAATACCAATTGTAGTCCTAAGGGATCCGAATACTAGAGAGGGGTGAATTTCTAATCAACCAAATAATCAGCTTTTCAACCTTGTACACATTTAACTAATAAAAAAAAAATAGAAACATATAAAATAATCCATTACATGAAAACATCCAAAAAGTTGACACACATATTTCATATCATGAAAAACCAACTTGGATCAAAATTGTGGTAGAGATCAGTACCCACAAATTGTGTACTCTTCTAAAGTGTGCCTTGTTAGGAGATAAAAAGACACTATTAGGTGCCACCTTATTAGGGTATTTACCTCTAGCACTGTGAGGAGTTTTACCTTGTTAGGGGTAGCCTTTTTAAAGAACTTTGAATACTATCCAAAATGTCACCCTGTTAAAGAATTTACGATCCTAATAAAGTACATATTAGGATCCACCTAGTTAAGGTATTTTAGCTATTGTAACTATTTGGGAAAAGTAGAAAGAATGATATGTGTAGCAACACTACCTCTACAGATTAGAAAATCACTTTTCAATAGACTTAACTTCTTTCTAGTTGGATCACACCTTGCACTTCTTCACCACACTTCCTTAACCATGATCAACAACACAAATTATTCATCCTTTACCTATAAATATTGATTTTCCAATTCCATTGCCTTAATTATACCCTAAACATGTTACTGATATAAAATTCAAATATCCCACTTGGATCCAACACCCATAACTCTACAACACTTTTAAATGAATGCACCAAGTAATTCATAAAATTTTGTGCTAGAGATCAAACACAGTTGACCTACTATTTTCCGTCTCTACAATCTTCTTCATACACTATTTTCAATCAATGTGATGCCATATCATCATCTCTAGATCTTCATCCATGTCATTAGATTACTATTGACTCATCCAAATTCACTGTAACCCTTTCATTGGTCAATAATCATTAGCTAATTGGTTGTTACTCAAGAACTCTCAAGAACTCATTCTTCTTTAACATGTCCATCAAATTGATCACTATTTCGCCAGTCACCTTTCCATCCTAGGACAACTATACCTATAATGATAACCATGTCATCTTCATTGACTTGTTCACATCAACATGTGATCGCTCCTGTGAGGCCTTGCCCCGACCCATCGTAGCATAGTGATACATTACTCTTATTTTGTTATTCACGACTCGAGATGTCGAGACAGTATCTGATGCTTAGAACATATTTTATTATTTCCTGTTGTGTGATGTCATTTGTAGATATATTTGATGATTTTCATTTAATGTTCATGTATATATCTGTTGACAAAATCAGTAAATGTAGGATTGAGATTTGATTTAAAATATTTCAAATGGTTAAGAATTATGTAGGATGAAGAAACTTTATTGATGTATGTTTTAATTTATGTGAATTCTGAATACGTATACATTTACGTACATGTGATTTTATGGGACTACTGATGTGTGAAATGAGTGTGCAGATATTTAGCCGAGAAACCCTACGGAGGAACAGAACTGATCTCCATGTGCTAATTTTGGAAACCCTGTTGTTCGTAAATCACATAATTGTATTGTGTGATGTATGTATGCATCTTCATTGCTCAGTAAATGTTAATGTTCATAATTATGTTCTTTCAGTGTCACTTGACACTCGTAAAATGTTATGTGCCTCAGTGTGTTGTTTAGGGTTAATTGTTTAACCCTTGGATTCAAGTTAGTGTCAATTTTCTATTAGGTTCTTAATTAGGGTTAGTCATCCCTAATTTGGATTAGTGCTTATTTTTGCAAGTTAGAGTTGTTAGATGGACCTATCTCATTCCTAGATTTTATTTGTCTCTAAACCTCTTTCCTTAGGCTTTTAACATGTTTTTATTCCAACCAAAGGGTATGGGTATGGGTTAGGAGTCTTTTCCAACCCCTAAGCCCCTTTTTTTGACTTTTGAGGTCACTCAAAAGTCCCCTTTTTGCCTTTGTGCGAAAATTGCAAGTGGTTGTCATGAGTTGTCTTACCCCACCTCCTTTTAGGGTTTAACCATGGTGTAGGTTGAGTTAGGAGTTTCTAGAGTGGCTAGTGGGTGGAGATAGTTATTGCTCCTTTTGGGTGGTTGTGTTAGAGGCTTATTTAGAGGCCTTCCTTGGACTAGTTGTGGGGTTACCTAATCTCTACATTTAGAGAAGATTTCTTGAAGCTTGAAGGAAGGAGGGATACTCTACTCAAATTGGTTCATTTCCATTACCTCCTTGTGAATGTAGGAAATTCTCATCCCCCTTATTCAGTTTTTATGTTTTGTTTCATGTTCATGTTACTTTGTTGTTGTTTCACTGTTGTATGGTTGTGGGTATGTTGGGAAGATTTGTAAACCATGTCATTTTGGTTGTTTTCCTTTCTTGTTTATGTTTGAAATTTTGAGTTTTCCTTGCATGGGTGTTTTGGTATTACTCACCCTAGGAGAGGGCAGAAGTGACCAATTTTGGGAGAGGTCTGTTTAGTTGGACTCCAACCTATGTAGAGTCTCTTCTCAAGATGAGAAGAGGGATAAAGGGTAGGGTTTTATGGGCCCCTACCCGTCAGCACAAACTTGGTATTAGTATGGCAAGTTTAAATGGAACAACATAAGTTTCTTGGTTATTGGCCCCGATTGGGCATCTGAATTGGTGTTGTGCTTGACTTCTCCAGCTGGAAGAATCCACCTCTCCCTAGTCTTGATTCATTGTGAATCCTATTGTGTAAACCATGTATGATTATGCATGCTTGATGTTCTTTTGGTTCTGCTTGGTTGTCACCCGATCATATTTTTGCTTCCTCCATGGTTCTAGAAGTGAGTTGCAGAAAAACATTATAAATCCCTTGATTTTGATCATGAAGAAAATTTGATTAAATTGTTGAAAATTGGGATTGAGATCCTATTGTAAATGGTATTTTAAACTTAGTTGTAATGGCCACGAAGTCAGGTTTTCTTCCTGGTTCTTTCCCAGCTGAGCCTTTGAATCAGGTTGGTAATAAAATAAGTGATTGAGTAAACTTTGCTTCTCTTAAAATTTTCGTATTCTATGTTGTTATATGAATGTGTATCAAAGATGAGATGAAACAATGATGTGCAATTATGCAAGATTCAAATTGTAAATGTATGGTGTCTCCTTTGAATTTGGTATGATTTAGTTTATGGATGGATGTGTTGAAAGTGAATTTGCAAGAACATGTAGGAAAGAATTATGTTAAGTTATCCAAACTTAAATCTAAAAATATGATAGAGGACAGAACTTGTTGTGTCTTGATACTCCCATCAAAATGAATAGAGCATTATCATTCTGATCTCTCTCTATTTTCTCAATTGCCTTAAGAGTAGTTTAGTCATTATGTTGTTCCAATGTTGATCCATCAGTTATAATAGATGGTTAAATGAATATGTAGATGGTTATTACATGTAATATGGTTTCATTGAAATGCATGGCCATTTGAGGTTCATGGAAATAATAAATTAGAAATTCATAAGAGAATGCATACACCTATTGTTGTAATATAGTTGCAAAAGAAAAAAGAGGATACAATGAGTTTCAAGAGAGAGAGAGAAGACAAATTATCATATAATCCACCTACAGGATGCTGGAGTTTGTATGAGAGAATGTAATAATTCTTATTTTGGAACAGAGAATATTCTTTTAAATATCCTCTTTTAAAACATATGTTAAAGCTTGTAAAATTAAATTAGAATAATAATGATAGTTAGAAATGGTGTAAATATAGTTTTAAACTAATATAATAAAGATCTTATTTTCACCAATAAAACTTTACCTCTTAAATTCTCTAACCACCTTCCTTGGGCGTCAGAGTTGGAAGGCCTATAAAAAAAAATAGTTTGTAACAAATATATATAGCATTTCAAAGAAGACTGGATGGGAGGGTGACGTCACCTGTCTCCACCTCCCATCCCCAAAATCCCTTTTTCTTGTTTTGCGCATCATGGGTTTGAGACTTTGTTAAGGCTTATGCACTTTTTTTTTGAAAAATTTCCCCTTGTTAGCATACGTCCCATCCTCTTCCCCTGTTTGTGCTGGACGCTCAACCACCTTGGGAGGGTCATCAATGTGTCAGCTTGGGTCTTGGCCATTGTCGACGCATTGGGTCCTGGTTGTTGTCCCTGCGTTGGACGCCACCTCACGCATCCCCCTCTGGACTGTGTCGCTGCCGCCCACGCGGGATATAGGGAGGTTCGACCTGCCAAGTGCAGACCTCGGGCAGCGCATGCGCAGGGGAGAGGGGGGTTACTAGGCCTAGGCAGTAGGATGTGTAGGGTTGTAGGGGGGGGTGTAGGGAGTTTAGGATAGGGTAGATTAAATTGAGGTTAGTTTTAGTGTTTAAATAGATTTAAATTGTTTTAAGTGTTAAGTTTAATGTTAAAATGTGTTAGTTAGTTTATTATTTAATTTGGGTTTTAGTTAAATGTTTAAATAAGTTAGTGGTTAATGTATATTCTTTATAGTTAGATTTTATTAATTTATTGAGTTTTAGATTTAGTATTGAATTAGTATGTTAGTTTAGGTATATGTTATTTATTTATTTTTGTTTAAATTGTTAATAAAATTAGTAAAAGATCATGTTAGAATAGTTGTATCATTTTAAAGTATTTGGTTTAAAGTTAGTTTAATATTAAATGTAATATAGTTAAAATTTTAAATTAAGTTAGTATTTTATGTTTAAGAAGAAACTTTAAATTGATTAAAGTATAGTTAGTTGATTTAATAAAGTTTAAGGTTATGTCATGTTTTGATTCAGGACATTTGTCGTAATTGTTAATAATTTTAGTTATTTAGTTATGCTTGATTTTGTAAATACCAATTTAGTTAGTTTTGATTCAAATATACTCTAATTGTTTTAACCATTAAGTAGATTAAATTTATCGATTAATTGGCTATTAAAAAAAGTTTTAATGTAGGTTTGATTGATTCGATATTGCAAGTAATTTTAATTCCAAATTCAGGTACATTGTTATTTAAGTAATTTTGATTGCATATCATTATAAATTAATGCAACATCATAAATTTATCACTATTAATCTAATAACGAAAGTTGCAAAATTTTAACGATGTTATCGTCCTCTTGTTTAAAATCTTAGGATGCAATGTAGGGAACCTGTACTAAAACTTCTATCTTAGTCATATCAAATGTAGAGCATGTTTAATATTATTTATAAAAAAAAAAAGTTGTGTGTGTTTTGCCCTCTTAGTTTGGGCATGACATTTTGGTATGAGAGCCAGGTTTTCAACACTAGGAACCTTAAACCATGGTGCTTCCTAAATTTAACTCAAACTTTTATTTGTGTAGATGTCGCCTGTTACTCGTAATCGGCGAGGCAGAGGTCATAAGACTAGGGGTGGTAGAGCAGGACAGGAGGATGGACCACCACCACCTCCACCACCACCTCCACCTCCACCACCACCGAACCCAAACAAGGACATTATAGATGCACTTCAGACTTTGATCGGTGTGGTTCAACAGAGAGTAGTACCTATAGTTTAGCCTGTTCAGCAGATTCTAGTAGTGGAAGCAAAGGGACCCGGAGGAGGCAGGCCCAGAGTCAAAGAGAGGACTAGGAGTCCCCCACCGAGACAGATAGAGGGTCAGGGTGAACACGAGGAAGAGTCCAGACACCAGAGAGGACCCCCTTTTGACAGACCTCCTAGACATGTAGGGGATGACATCAGGGAATTGATTCGACTCAGACCACCATTGTTCACCGGTACCACTGAGGGTTCAGTAGCAGAGTCATGGTTGTAGAGCTTACAGCGGTGCTTTGGGTTACGTTCTTATGGGAGTAATCTAAAAGCACGCCTAGCAGTTCATCAGTTGAGAGGGGATGCCTCCAACTGGTGGCATCAGGAGGAGATTATTGGTGGAGTGAGGATGGACACCCTCACATGGGAATCTTTCCTAGAAAGATTTTGTGAGAGGTACTTGTCAGAGCATTTCCGCCAGAAATAGATAGAGGAGTTCCATTCTCTTTATCAGAGAGGCCTTACAGTGGCTCAGAACGAGAGTAGGTTTCTCGAGCTCCTTCCCTATGTGGAATACATGAAGGATGAGAAACTACGGGTGCATCGCTTTATCATGGGTCTGAATTTCTCTCTTCAGGGCCCAGTTAGGATGGCTTTCCCTACCACCTTCAGACAGGCAATGGAGATAGCACTAGTTGCTGAGGATACTCGAGGTAGGCAGGAGTCACGGGATCGGCCTCAGAACTGAAACTCCTTCCAGCAGAGACCCCCTTGGAAAGGGAATCAAAATTATATAGAAGGGTCCTCTAGGGGCCAACAGTCTTAGCAGCCAAAACCCTAGCAGCAGCAGCAGCAGAAACCTTCTCAGGGTTATCAGGGCTCTAAGCCGAAGCAGTGGCAGTCACAGGGTCCTAGGCAGGATCAGAAAGTACAGGCCCCACAGTCGCAGTCAGTGAAGACTTAGCAGTCTTTTAGGGGAGGATTCAGCGGATCTAGCAGGTCAGGAGGTCCACAGCAGTTTGGGTCACAGGGTGCACGATCTTATACTCGCGGACCATGCTACACTTGTGGTGGCATGGGTCATATAGCTAGGGAGTGTCTGCAGGGACAAGCATCTAGTGGTCAGAGCAGGGCTTTTCCAGAGCCGACAGTTGGTGACATGGGTAGATCCCATAGAGTTTTTGCAGCAGTTGACAACCACTAGGCTGAGCATCAGGCCACAGTTATCGAGGCTACAGGTATTATACAGGGCCATATGGTTGTAGTTTTATTTGATCCCAAGGCTACTGACTCTTTTATATCGCCATTTGTGGTGGAGCATTGCGGGCTAGTGGCAGTTAGACAGGATGTTAGTTGGGAGGTAGAGTTAGCCTCAGGGGCCAGAGTGTCAGTTAGTTCCATGGTGTGGAGTTTTCAGATGCAGATGGGAGACATGTCCACTAGGACTGATCTATGCATTACCCCTCTAGGTTCTTATGATGTTGTTCTTGGCATGGATTGGCTTTATGCCCACAGCGCCAAGATGGATTGTCAACAGAAGAGGGTGGAATGTGTGGATGACGATGGTATCTCTAGGGAGATCTTCGGAGTGAAGAGGCCAGTGTCCCTTTGAATGATTTCTGCTATGCAGCTTAGACAATGCATGCGAAAGGGTTGTCAGTTGTTTGCTATCACTATTAGTGACCAAGAGGAAGATTTAGAAAGGGAGCCATCCCTTGATGATTTTCCAATCCTTCAAGAGTTAACAGATGTGTTTCCTTTAGAGCTTCCTGGTATGCCTCCACCTGGAACAGTGGATTTTCACATAGATCTAGTGCTAGGAGCCGAGCCAGTTTTGAGAGCACCATACAGGATGACTACTCATGAGCTTAGTGAGCTAAAGGCTCAACTAGAGGAACTCTTAGAGAAGGGGCATATTCGACCTAGTGTGTCACCTTTGGGTGCACCGGTAATTTTCATCAAGAAGAAGAATGGATCACTTAGGTTGTGTATCGATTATCGGCAATTGAACAAGGTGACCATCAAGAACCGATACCCTCTTCCCAGAATAGATGACCTCTTTGATTAGTTGCAGGGTGCTTGAATATTTTCAAAGATTGACCTTAAGTCGGGTTACCATCAGTTGAGGATTGTGGATAGTGATATCCCCAAGATAGCTTTTTGTACTAGGTATGGCCACTACAAGTTCACCGTGGTACCTTTCGGCCTTACGAATGCTCCAGCTGTATTCATGAGCCTCATGAATGAAGTATTTCATACCTTTTTGGATAAGTTTTTGATTGTGTTTCTTGATGACATTCTGATTTATTCTCATGATGAGAGAGAGCATGAAGAGCACTTGAGATAGGTATTGCAGAGGCTGAGAGAGAATCAGTTGTTTGGCAGCTTGTCAAAGTGTGCATTCTTCAGACCCGAGATACATTATTTGGGTCATGTCATATCAGGTGATGGTGTCTCAGTAGACCCATCAAAGATCAGGGCTATCATGGATTGGCCAGCACCCACCAGTGTTACCAAAGTGAGGAGCTTTATGGGGCTAGCAGGTTATTACCGATGCTTCATTTCAGGATTCTCTAGATTGGCACACCCCATCACTTCTCTTCAAAGGAAGGGGAAGAAGTACGAGTGGATGAAGAAGTGTGGTAGAGATTTTGAAGAGCTCAAGAGAGCCCTCATGAGTGCACCGATTCTTGTAGTACCAAATCCTGTTGCAGATTTTGTGGTGTGCACTGATGCATCTTTAGATGGGTTGAGAGCAGTCCTTATGTAGGAAGGACAACCTATTTCCTTTGAGTCTAGGAAGTTGAAGACTCATGAGCTCAATTATCCTACTCATGACCTAGAACTAGCGGCAGTGGTCCATGCCTTGGTGAGATGGCGACATTTCCTTCTGGGTCATAGATTCAAGCTTCATTATGATCACCAGAGCTTGCAGTACATATTTTCTCAGCCGAACCTTAATGCTAGGCAAAGAAGGTGGATGGAGTTCCTATGTGAGTATGATTTTGATGTTCATTACATCAAGGGAAAGGAGAATGTGGTTGCAGATGCCTTAAGTAGAAGGTTCCATGAACTTTCATCTGTATCTACTTGCACCGACTTGAGAGAGCGGATCTTGCAACACTTACCAGCTGATGAGCTTTATGCAGAAGTAAGTCAGTTGGTACATTCTCACAGACCCTTGGAAGGGAAGTTTACAGAGTATTCTTTGGAGTTCGATGGACTTTTATGGCATCAGGGATGTATGTATGTACCTTCCATTGGGAGTTTGTGTGAGCTCATTGTACTTGAGGCTCACAGAGCACCTTATGCAGCGCACCCCGGTGTTAAGAAGTTACACGCAGATTTGAGGTAGTTGTATCATTGGCCAGGCATGAGAGTGAAGATTGCTAGCATAGTTGCGAGATGCCTCGAGTGCCAGAGGGTGAAGGCGGAGCACCGTCATCCTGGCGGGCTTCTCCAACCACATGAGATTGCAGTGTGGAAATGGGACACTATATCTATGGATTTTATTGTTGGTCTTCCTATGTCATCTCGTCGCCATGATGCCATTTTGGTGATAGTCGACACATTGACCAAGGTTGCCCATTTCTCACCCGTGCGTACTACATTTACAGCACGAGACATAGCTCAGGTGTTCTTGCAAGACATTGTTAGACTTCATGGTGTTCCCCATAAGATCATATCTGATAGAGACTCTTTGTTCACTTCTTCATTTTGGAGAGAGTTGTAGTCGGCTTTGGGCACTAGGCTCAATTTTAGTACAGCGTACCATCCTCAGACCAATGGCCACACCGAGCGAGTGAATCAGGTTTTGGAGGACATGCTACGTATGTACGTGATGGACCATCAGGTCAAATGGGAGGAATACCTTCATCTTGTCGAGTTTGTCTATAATAATGGGCATCATTCTTCCATAGGTATGCCACCATATGAGGCTTTGTATGGGAGACCATGCAGGGCACCCTTGAGTTGGGATAGGATTGAGGATCGAGTATCTATTGGGCCCTAGTTAGTAAAGGAGATGGAGTAGCAGGTGACCCTGATTAGACAGTGCTTGAGAGAGGCACAGGATAGGCAGAAGAAGTATGCAGATGCGAAGAGGACAGATCGAGAGTATCAGGTTGGAGATAGAGTGTTATTGAGGGTACGACCACACAAGAGTCTGATTTGATTCGGAAAGGGCTCTAAGTTGGCACCCTGGTTTGTTGGGCCATTCGAGATCCTTGATAGGATAGGACCTGTTGCATACCGTTTAGCTTTGCCACCTAGCCTGTCATGCATCCAAGATGTATTTCATATTTCAGTACTTAGAGGATACATTTATGATGAGTCTCATATTATAGATTGGGATGCTTTACAGGTGGAGTCAGACGGACAGCTGGCACTGGAGCCTATCCAGATTATTGCCCAACGGACCCTAGCACTTCGAGGCCGAGAGCTGGACCAGGTTAGGGTCCAATGGGATTGTTACGATGAGGTCACGGCTTCATGGGAGAATACAGCACAGATGCGATCTCAGTACCCGTACCTTTTTGATGAACTCCAGGAGGAAGTTCATGCCTAGTGGGGGAGGATGTGAGGCCTCGCCCCAACCCATCGTAGCATAGTGATACATTACTCTTATTTTTTTATTCACAACTCGAGATGTCGAGACAGTATCTGATGCTTAGAACATAATTTATTATTTCCTGTTGTGTGATGTCATTTGCAGATATATTTGATGATTTTCATTTAATGTTCATGTATATATATGTTGATGAAATCAGTAAATGTAGGATTGAGATTTGATTTAAGATATTTCAAATGGTTAAGAATTATGTAGGATGAAGAAACTTTATTGATGTATGTTTTAATTTATGTGAATTCTGAATACGTATACATTTATGTACATGTGATTTTACGGGACTACTGATGTGTACAATGAGTGTGCAAATATTTAGCCGAGAAACCCTACGAAGGAATAGAACTGATCTCCATGTGCTAATTTTGGAAACCCTATTGTTCGTAAATCATGTAATTGTATTGTGTGATGTATGTATGCATCTTCGTTGCTCAGTAAATGTTGATGTTCATAATTATGTTCTTTCAGTGTCGCTTGAGACTCATAAAATGTTATGTGCCTCGATGTGTTGTTTAGGGTTAATTGTTTAACCCTTGGATTCAAGTTAGTGTCAATTTTCTATTAGGTTCTTAATTAGGGTTAGTCATCCCTAATTCGGATTAGCACTTATTTTTGCAAGTTAGAGTTGTTAGATGGACCTATCTCATTCCTAGATTTTATTTGTCTCTAAACCTCTTTCCTTAGGCTTTTAACATGTTTTTATTCCAACCAAAGGGTATGGGTATGGGTTAGGAGTCTTTTCCAACCCCTAAGCCCCTTTTTTTGACTTTTGAGGTCACTCAAAAGTCCCCTTTTTGCCTTTGTGCGAAAATTGCAAGTGGTTGTCATGAGTTGTCTTACCCCACCTCCTTTTAGGGTTTAACCATGGTGTAGGTTGAGTTAGGAGTTTCTAGAGTGGCTAGTGGGTGGAGATAGTTATTGCTCCTTTTGGGTGGTTGTGTTAGAGGCTTATTTAGAGGCCTTCCTTGGACTAGTTGTAGGGTTACCTAATCTCTACATTTAGAGAAGATTTCTTGAAGCTTGAAGGAAGGGTAGATACTCTACTCAAACTAGTTCATTGCCATTAAATCCTTGTGAAGGTAGGAAATTCTCATCCCCCTTATTCAGTTTTTATGTTTTGTTTCATGTTCATGTTACTTTGTTGTTGTTTCACTGTTGTATGGTTGTGGGTATGTTGGGAAGATTTGTAAACCATGTCATTTTGGTTGTTTTCCTTTCTTGTTTATGTTTGAAATTTTGAGTTTTCCTTGCATGGGTGTTTTGGTATTACTCACCCTAGGAGAGGGCAGAAGTGACCAATTTTGGGAGAGGTCTGTTTAGTTGGACTCCAACCTATGTAGAGTCTCTTCTCAGGATGAGAAGAGGGATAAAGGGTAGGGTGTTATGGGCCGCTACCCGTCAGCACAAACCTGGTATGAGTATGGAAAGTTTAAATGGAAGAACATAAGTTTCTTGGTTATTGGCCCTGATTGGGCATCTGAATTGGTGTTGTGCTTGACTTCTCCAGTTGGAAGAATCCACCTCTCCCTAGTCTTGATTCATTGTGAATCCTATTGTGTAAACCATGTATGATTATGCATGCTTGATGTTCTTTTGGTTCTGCTTGGTTGTCACCCGATCAGATTTTTGCTTCCTCCATGGTTCTAGAAGTGAGTTATAGAAAAACATTATAAATCCCTTGATTTTGATCATGAAGAAAATTTGATTAAATTGTTGAAAATTGGGATCGAGATCCTATTGTAAATGGTATTTTAAACTTAGTTGTAATGGCCACGAAGCCGGGTTTTCTTCCTGGTTCTTTCCTGGCTGAGCCTTTGAATCAGGTTGGTAATAAAATAAGTGATTGAGTAAACTTTGCTTCTCTTAAAATTTTCATATTCTATGTTGTTATATGAATGTGTATCAAAGATGAGATGAAACAATGATGTGCAATTATGCAAGATTCAAATTGTAAATGTATGGTGTCTCCTTTGTGTTTGGTATGATTTAGTTTATGGATGGATGTGTTGAAAGTGAATTTGCAAGAACATTTAGGAAAGAATTATGTTAAGTTATCCAAACTTAAATTTAAAAATATGATAGAGGACAGAACTTGGTGTGTCTTGATACTCCCATCAAAATGAGTAGAGCATTATCATTCTGATCTCTCTCTATTTCTCAATTGCCTTAAGACTAGTTTAGTCATTATGTTGTTCCAATGTTGATCCATCAGTTATAATAGATGGTTAAATGAATATGTAGATGGTTATTACATGTAATATGGTTTCATTGAAATGCATGGCCATTTGAGGTTCATGGAAATAATAAATTAGAAATTCATAAGAGAATGCATACACCTATTGTTGTAATATAGTTGCAAAAAAAAAAAAGGATACAATGAGTTTCAAGAGAGAGAGAGAGAAGACAAATTATCATATAATCCACCTATAGGATGCTGGAGTTTGTATGAGAGAATGTAATAATTCTTGTTTTGGAATAGAGAATATTCTTTTAAATATCCTCTTTTAAAACATATGTTAAAGCTTGTAAAATTAAATTAGAATAATAATGATAGTTAGAAATGTTGTAAATATAGTTTTAAACTAATATAATAAAGATCTTATTTTCACCTATAAAACTTTACCTCTTAAATTCTCTAACCACCTTCCTTGGGCGTCAGAGTTGGAAGGCCTATAAAAAAAAATAGTTTGTAACAAATATATATAGCATTTCAAAGAAGACTGGATGGGAGGGTGATGTCACCTGTCTCCACCTCCCATCCCCAAAATCCCTTTTTCTTATTTTGCGCATCATGGGTTTGAGACTTTGTTAAGGCTTATGCACTTTATTTTTGAAAAATTTCCCCCTGTCAACGTACATCCCATCCTAACATTCACTAATTTATAACTCAATTCTCAATGGGCACGGTGAGAGAGAGGGATGGAGTGGGCGGGAACTGCAATTCGAATCACGTTGTTTCGAATCTGGAGAAAGGCGGGAGACAGGAGAGCACGTCTGCAGGAGGGCAAGCAGCAAGGCATGCAACAAGCGCAGGGCAGGAAACGGAGGGGAAAGATGAGGATGCCTCAAAGGATGGGGACCCATGGGTTATGTTGCCCCATCCAGGTGAGAAGATTCCCCCTCCCCCCCATGTGGGCAGTGGGCCGTCTGGGGCATGGGGACGTTGGTCGAATCTATTCGAGATAAAACCATCAGGTAAATTGTCTTTCCCAAAAGTCATTGACAAATCTGATAAGGAGAAAGGTATTTTTGCTCTGGAAATCCCTAGGGAAATTATTGACCACAATATCCTAAGCATGGCAAACACTCTGGTAGGAAAATTTGTAGGGCCAAGACCTAATATTGATGTAGTGAGGATATTTACCAGGAGAAAATGGGACCTTAAAGGGCATGTAGAAGTGACTGCTATGGCCAAAGGCTTCATGTCTTTCGAGTTCTCTTGCTCGGAAGATTTTTCTCGTATACTATGTGCTGGGAACTGGTCTTTGGGCAGATCCAACCTAATATTGCAAAAATGGACATCCAACTTGGATTTGAACAATGATTTCCAATCTCAGGTTCCAGTTTGGTTAAGACTTCCAGAACTTCCTTTGGACTATTGGCATGAGATGTCTTTGAAGGCATAGCCAAGACCTTTGGAGAGCTCCTCTCCATTGACCCTGTCACAGCAGCTAAGAAAAGATTGAACTATGCAAGAATCTGTGTAGGAGTCATCGAAGGCCAGGACATGCCTCAAGTTTTAGAACTACAATCTCGTCTGGGAAACAGATCTCAAAAGATTGACTATGAAAGTGTGCCTTTTGCTTGTTTCCATTGTAAGAAGGCTGGCCACAAGGCTGGATCATGCCCTCTTTTCAAAGGGAAGAGTACGGTGGGAAAGGCTCATCCACAAGGGGGGATAAAAGATTCTCTAGATCCCAAAAAAAAATGGAGGAAAAAAGCATTGCAAGTCAAGGCAAATGGAGAGGCAGAAGGAAAAACAAATATTTCTCCTAATGCGCCCCAAGAGGAATCAGGGCCTCCTCGAGCAACTGGAAACGTAGGAGGGGGAGAAGAGAAAGGAGTGAAAGACGATTCAACACCTCTCCCCAATGCGAAGGAATCTGAGAAGAAACCTGAGGAGACAGGTGAAAATATGACTCTTCCCCCTCTGGATTCTCGGGAGGATGACTTGAAACTATCCTTTGTCCCAAACTCCATGGAAGAAATAAAGGAGGGGGAACCCATGTCCCAGGACCCTAACCCGGTGTGTTGTCCCCCCCCTTCAACAGTAAACAGAATCATAGCAAGGCTGTCTGCATCGACAATGGAAGATTTGGCGAGAATTGATGCTTGGCTGGACAAAGGACTAGAGGGAGAAGAGAATCCCTGGACAGAAGTCAGGACTAGAAAGAAGAAGAATAGCAGGGACCCTTCTCCGGTATCTCCCCCTTCTACTAGAAGCATGGCCAAGGCTGATCTCGGCCACAAATCTAACCTAGTGGGAAGGAAAAATAAGAATAAAATCAGGAAAGAGGAAGCCAGAAGAAACATTAAGGATGGTATGCAGCGTACCATCCAGGAAGCATGTTCAGTAGTTAAATCATGAAGATCTTATCTTGGAATATTCGTGGACTCAATGGAATCCACAAGCAAGAAGTTATTAGAAATATGATAAGGGACCAAAGGCCTGATGTTTTTCTAATCCAGGAAACTAAAATGAAGAAGGAAAGGATGGAAAATGTTAAGTTCAACAATAGCATGAAGGGCGTAGCCTCTAACTCTGAAGGAGCATCTGGAGGACTGCTGTTACTTTTCAATGATAAGTATTTCAATATAGTAGCTGAGTATGATGAAGATAACATTCTTTTCTGCAGAGTTCAACATTTACACACCAATGATTCCTGGTTTTTAGTGAATATTTACACCCCCAATAATAAGAGAGATAGAAAAAACTTCTGGACCAAAGTTGGTAATATGGTGCAAGATTGTGACATTAAGAAAGGTATAATCATGGGAGACTTTAACACACCGCTAGAAGATAAAGAGAAAAAGGGAGGTATGCCCCCGGATTGGGAAAGTAAACAGGATCTTTCTAACTTCATAAATAATCTGGCCCTTATGGATGTAGAGCTTAAGGGCGAATCCTTTACCTGGTCAAACAAGAGAAAAGGCCACGATTGCATTCAGGTTAGGCTGGATAGAGCTCTTATATCTTCAGACTGGCTTCAATCCTTCAGCTACAGACTATCTTTGCTTCCCAGAATTGGTTCGGATCACTCTTCCATTTCTCTTTTAGTTTCCCCTCTGGTACACAGGAGATACCATCCTTTCAGGTTTGAGAAAATGTGGACCTCTCACCCTGACCTCCTGGATAATATCAAGAAATGGTGGGGGATAGAGGTGGAGGGCTCAGCCATGTTCAGAGTCACCAGAAAACTTAGCAATGTGAAGAGGATGATTAAAATTTGGAACAAGTCTGATTTTGGTCACATCTTCCATGAAAAGAAAGAGTTATTTGATAATCTAACTATTATCCAAGATTGCATTCAGAAGGAAGGTTACACTGAGACCAACAGGGTTTCAGAGCTCAAGACCCTGTCTGAAATTCATAACATTATTAATAAGGAAGAAAAATTTTGGAGGCAAAGATCAAGGATCACCTAGCTAAAGGAAGGAGATCGGAACACTAAGTTTTTTCACCTAACCACCCTCAAGCACCGTGCTAGTAACAGGATCTATGGTATCAGAAAGGGGCAGGAGCTGTTAACTGAAAAATCTGCCATCTCGAAAGAAGCTGTTTCCTTTTTCTCTAGCCTTCTCTCTGAGGACCCAATGCTTTCCATTTTGGACCAGGAGGATTTTTTACACTATATCCCTCAGCTCATTCAACCTATCCATAATAAACAGATCTGTGGTATTCCTAATGCTTCGAAAGTTAGAGAGGCTCTCTTTTCTCTGCCTGCTAACAAGGCTCCAGGCCCGGACGGTTTTCCCACTTTTTTCTTCCAAAGGTTCTGGTCGGTGATCATGGGAGAGGTTGTTCAGGCTGTCCAGGAATTCTTTGGAGCCAAATCTATTCTCAAGGAGCTAAACTCGACTTTTGTGGTTCTCATTCCTAAATCCCCTGGGGCAGACTCATTGGACAACTTTAGACCTATTAGTCTGTGCAACTCTCTCTACAAGATCATCTCTAAAGTTCTCACTTTAAGAATGCTCAAGATCTTGCCCATGATAATCTCGCAGCATCAATCGGGTTTTGTTCCAGGGAGACAAATTTTGGATTCTGTCCAGATGGTGCATGAAGTCATCCACTCTCTTGAGGCATCCAAATGGGAAGGTATGTTTCTCAAACTGGATCTTTCTAAAGCTTATGACAGGGTGGACTGGTCTCTCCTTGGGAAGGTCCTCTCGACTTTTGGCTTTGACAGTAAAGTTTGCAAAATTATCTCTCAATTGGTGTCCACCTCCTCCTTGGCTGTTCTGGTTAATGGAGTCCCTTCTAATTTTTTCAAACCTTCCAGAGGCCTCAGACAAGGAGACCCCCTTTCGCCCATTTTGTTCATCATTTTAGCTGAATGCTTAGGAAGGATTATAGACTGTAGAAAGCGTGAGGCTTGTATCAAAGGGATCCTTCCCTCCTCTAATTGCGTTCCCTTCACTCATCAGCAATTTGTTGACGATACTATCTTGGGGGGGGAAGCTTCTGTCATAGAGGCCAGAGCCCTGAAGAAGATTCTTGATACTTACTCCAGTGGGACGGGTCAGCTGATTAATTGGAACAAAAGCTCACTCTTTTTCATCAACACCTCTGAGTTTAGACAAAGAAAAATTGCCAGGATTCTGGGTTGTGGGGTAGGCTCTTTCCCCTCTATCTATCTTGGTCTTCCTTTGGGATCCTCTCCCCCGGAGTCTTTTTGGAATGGTATTTTGGACAGATTCAATAGGAAGATGGCTGGTTGGAAAGGGGTCTCTCTTAGTCAAGCGGGGAAATGCCTCTTAGTCAAATCTTCTCTTCAAAATCTGCTAATCTACGCCCTGAGCCTCTTTGGAATTCCAGAGAAAATAGCAGAAAGAATGGAAAAAATCCAGAGAGACTTCCTTTGGAATGGTAATGAAGGGAAGAAAAGATACCCTCTTGTTGCTTGGGAGAAGGTTTGCCTCCCTAAGAGGTACGGAGGTCTGGGCATTAGAAAGATCACTCACCTCAATAAGGCTCTCCTAGCTAAACAAATATGGCGGATCTTCAGTAGCACCGGTGAATGGAGGGACACCCTGGTAAACAAGTACCTTAGAAGACCCACTCTTCTTTTCACCCTTTTTAATGAAGATATCCCAAAAGGATCGAACATTTTGAATGGGATCATGAAAGCCAGGGACCTGGCTAAGGCCAGGATATCATGGAAATTGGGAAATGGGAAGGACATCCAGTTCTGGTCGGATAGATGGCTTTCCCAAGATCCACTTATCAATAACCCTATTTTTGAGAGATGGATGCAAGCTTGTACTGATCAAATTGGGTCCAAAGTTTGTGATTATTGGAATGGCCAGGAATGGAGTGACCTATCCCTCATCTTTGAGGACTTGACTCCTATAATTCTTATGCTCAATTCCATGATTCCTATCAATTTGGGGGATGAGCTGGTCTGCAGGGATAATCCCAATGGAAGATACTCTATTGCCTCAGGCTATAATTCCCTTTGGAGCTTAAAAGAGAAGGCCCCTTGGGCGGAGGCTTGGATTTCGGGTCTCACTCCAAAGATCAACATTTTTTACTGGCTGGCTCTTTAGAACAAAATCCTTACTCATGACAATCTCATGAAGCGAGGACATGTTATGCCCAGTAGATGTCCCTTGTGTAAGAATCAAGCTGAGATCGGAAATCACATTTTCATCTTATGTGACTATGCTAGGGAGGTGTGGAATGTCATCACACATGATAATGAAACCCTCTGGTGCAAACTGGATAATCTCATGGATTTTTTCCATCAGTGGAAAGGTCTTTGTAAGATTGCTAGTCGGCAGGATCACTCAGACTGGATTTTACCCCATTTTTGCTGGGGAATTTGGAAGGAAAGGAATAATAGAACATTTAGAGACAGAGAGGAGCTGGCTATAATCCTTGGCAGGAAGGTCTCGAAGAATATAAACGAAAATCTCCAAGTGCTGAAGGAGGAGGAAGAAGAAGAAGGGGACAGAAAGATAGCTAAAGAAAAAGACAGGAACCTCAAAAGGCAGGATGCTAGCTGGCTTCTCCCCCCAGATGGTTGGTCAAAAGCCAACTTTGATGGGGCTTCTAAGGGTAACCCAGGCCCTTTAGGTTGCGGTGGAATCATAAGAAATAGCTATGGGGAGAGAATAGCTGCCTTTGCTTCCCCGCTGGGAATCCAGACTATTCATCTGGCTGAAGCAAGAGCTGCGAGTAAGGTGGTCAAGTTGGCTTTTGAAGCCGAGATTACTAATCTCTAGCTTGAGGGGGACTCCAAAAACATTATTAATAGCATTAATGGTATTTCCCCTCCCTCGTGGACAATTGCGAACATAATTGCTGAGACTTGCGCCACTCTCACAAAGTTCGATAAGGTCCACGCCACTCATGTTTACAGAGAGGCAAACCCAGTCGCTGATTGGTTTGCTAATAAAGGTGTTAACGCCACCAATAATCTGACCTGGCATGCCAGAAAAGTTTTTTTGGCGGAGGCAAAGTTGCTCATCGACCAAGATAAAGTCTTGGGAAGGATGGCTCAAATCCAATGCAATTATGGATAATAAAGATTGCTTAATGAATGGTAAGTGCCATTATTGGCATCATGATTTTCACCAGCAAAAGGGGCTTCCTCTGACATTTTGACACGTTCGAAAGGACGATACCATTATTTTCAGAAAGGGGTATACTCACGGGTATCATAAAAGAAACATCACCATTTTTTCGAATGCAAATAACTTGCACAGTTCAGAGTTCATGAGAATTGTGGAAGTTGATCAAGTAAACATGATGGGTGAGAGGAGCAGAAAGGAGCTGGTAGGGGAAGTTCAGAAGTGGAAGAACAAGGCCAAAGTTTGGAGAGATTTGGAAAAGGGTAGGGTTACTAATTTCTTCGAGAAACTTCATGGCTCGGATCCTGAGATCACTAATAGCATGGTGAATTCGTGGAATAATGGTAAGGTTAAGGTGAATGGGGTCTACTTTCAAATTACTGAGGATGTGGTTGCTGAAGTCATGGGGATTCCGATGGAGGGGCATAAATTCTTCAGAGACAAGAAGATGTCTTCTAATGCAATCAAGGATTTTTTGAAAAACACTGAAGAACTGAACAAGCTGGGCAAGAAAGAGACATTTTTTGTAACGGATACTATAAAGAAGCTCTGGAGGTATGTTCTCTACGCTGTCATTGAATATATAACCCTAGACCCCAGGTTTGATAGGGTTAGGACTCACCATTTTGTGATTCTGAATCATTTTCACTATGGTAGTAAGATCTCCTTCCCGTATTATCTTTTTAACTCGATGAACAAGGCCATTTCTAGTTTTAAAAAGAAAGCTACCGTCAACCCGGCACTGCATGAGGGTCTTCTGCTTCTGATTCATGAGCATTTCCACGCTCAAACCATTAGCAAAAACCCTATCCAGGGGGCGGATGTTGACAAGAGAAGCTCCAGTTTTTCCTCATATTCCAACGATGTCAAGAGCATCAGCTCTGATGAGGTTTTTGAGCATTCAAGTAAGAAGACTAAAAGCCATAAGAAGGATTACCCCTCTATCAAATTACCCAGCAGAAAGAGCCCTAGAGGTCATACCCCAACTAAAACTGGCTCTGCTGAGGTGGAGGAGGAAATGGATACTGATGATTCTGACAAGGTTTCGAAGGAGGAGCTGGATGAGGAGAAACTGAGAAAAAGACAGAAGAGGGAGGGAGAGAGCATGGAGCACTCCAGTAGTCAGTGAAAGGATTCTTTGCCCATTCCCCTCTCCCCTATACATCCTCAGCCTCCTTTGGAGGAAAATGACAACTCTGGACAGATTGAGGGGGAAGTACAAGTTAATAACAGAATGAAGGCTTGGAAGAACTTCAATGTGAGAACGGCCACTATGGGAATCTACAGAGAGGCGATGAACCCCCAACTCCTGGTGGATGACCTCGAGAAGCCTAGACTCAATGAGCTAATTGACCCGGCTATGGTGGCTATTTTTGATAATGCAAGAGAAACGAGCATGAATCTGTTGAACAATGCCCGCAATAGCATGATCGACAACTTCAGATCAATTAAATGGCTTTTCCATGAGCTTGAGGATGTCAGAGATAGGGTTTCCCAAATGGAAAAAATCAAGAGCAAGACAGGTGCAGAAAGCCAAGGTGACCGGAACAGCTGGGAGACTCTGATGGAGAGGAGAGTAAAAAATATTGAGAACTACAATCACAACCTGGCAAGTCAAATGATCTCCCTCCTCGCTTCGATCAACGACAACATCCTCTCTCTCTTGGAAAATCTCAAAGATAGGAACCAGATGGAGGAAGATGATAAACAGAACAGAGACAAAGATAGGCTGGATGTGGATAAAGCCAAGGACAGCACTATGGAGCAGGATTTGATGAACGCCCAGGATCATAAGGTAGAAGAGCAACAAGAATGCGCCGAAGCTGCCCAGACCATGATCGAGATGGAGAAGTAGTCTGCTAGGTTGGGTCTCTGTCCTTTGGTTTTTGTTTCTCCTGGCTTTGGCTTTTTGTCTGGTCTCTATTTTTTTGGTTGTTTCTTTGGCCTTTTTAGTGGGCAGTTGTTTCGGGCTGGGCCTTTGGGCTTATTTTCAGCCGTAAGGCTTATGTTTTGGCTGGGCATTTTTTCGCTTATTTTCAGCCTTTCTTGTTGTTAAACTTATGGGTTTCAGTACCCCTTAAAACCTGTTTACCTTATCAAAAACGTATGTCCCATCCTCTTCTCCTTTTTGTGTTGGACGCTCAACCACCTTGGGAGGGTCATCAATGCGTCGGCTTGGGTCCTGGTTGCTGTCCCTACATTGGACGCCACCTCACGCGTCCCCCTCTAGACTTTGCCGCCGCCACCCACGCAGGATATAGGGAGGCCCGACCTGCCAAGTGCAGACCTCGAGCAGCGCATGCGTAGGGGAGAGGGGGGGGACTAGGCCTAGGCAGTAGGATGTGTAGGGTTGTAGGGGGGGGGGGGGGGGGGGTGTAGGGAGTTTAGGATAGGGTAGATTAAATTGAGGTTAGTTTTAGTGTTTAAATAGATTTAAATTGTTTTAAGTGTTAAGTTTAATGTTAAAATATGTTAGTTAGTTTATTATTTACTTTGGGTTTTAGTTAAATGTTTAAATAAGTTAGTGATTAATGTATATTCTTTATAGTTAGATTTTATTAATTTATTGAGTTTTAGATTTAGTATTGAATTAGTATGTTAGTTTAGGTATATGTTATTTATTTTTGTTTGTTTAAATTGTTAATAAAATTAGTAAAAGTTCATGTTAGAATAGTTGTATCATTTTAAAGTATTTGGTTTAAAGTTAGTTTAATATTAAATGTAATATAGTTAAAATTTTAAATTAAGTTAGTATTTTATGTTTAAGAAGAAACTTTAAATTGATTAAAGTATAGTTAGTTGATTTAATAAAGTTTAAGGTTATGTCATGTTTTGATTTAGGACATTTGTCGTAATTGTTAATAATTTTAGTTATTTAGTTATGCTTGATTTTGTAAATACCAATTTAGTTAGTTTTGATTCAAATGTACTCTAATTGTTTTAACCATTAAGTAGATTAAATTTATCGATTAATTGGCTATTAAAAAAAGTTTTAATGTAGGTTTGATTGATTCGATATTGCAAGTAATTTTAATTCCGAATTCAGGTACATTGTTATTTAAGTAATTTTGATTGCATATCATTATAAATTAATGCAACATCATAAATTTATCACTATTAATCTAATAATGAAAGTTGCAAACTTTTAACGATGTTATCGTCCTCTTGTTTAAAATCTTAGGATGCAATGTAGGGAACCTGTACTAAAACTTCTATCTTAGTCATATCAAACGTAGAGCATGTTTAATATTATTTATTAAAAAATAAAGTCGTGTGTGTTTTTCCCTCTTAGTTTGGGCATGACAGCTCCATTCTATCTAACATAGATTTGACAAAATACTGAAATCATCTATTTCTTGTCACTAACTACTCTAATAGTTACATTGTGAACTCAATGATCATCTTCATCTTCTCTTCAATAGTAAAGTTCACCATATACACTTAAAGTGGCATCCCCAATGCTCTCTTGATGATCACACTCACTAATTCTCACTTAAAAAACTCTATTCATCATAATATGCTCAAAAACATACTAGGAACACTAGATCAATAACTGACATTAATAACAATACAATAATTGATCATCATGCACTCAAATTTATATCATGTAGTGCCTACCCTAGTTTGCATTTTACTATTGTTGCCAAACTCTTTTAGGCCAATTTTATATTATGATGAGATTACTTGGTACTTTATATTTCATGTATGCATGATGATTATTACAGTGTTTGTAGTTATTAATGATAATTAGTTAGATGATTTATTATCATATTTTTTTTCTTATGGATACTTACCCCATACTTGAATGTGTATGGTGTGTGTGTTTGTTTTCTTTCTATATGGTGTTTCTGATGTGGTTAAGGAAGGGAGTCGTAGTCACCTGCTAGTCGGGATCTACACAATGCACAACTTTCTGCTAATGCCTGTTTAGCATAGTATATATTGTGCTTGTACATACATGGATTTTATGCAGGTTGTAGGTACCGGGTATCGACTTCTCTGAATTGCCAGGATGAGCGTACCCTATCACATTATCTCAATGGTAAGAGAGGGGAGATAAATTCTCAAGTCTAAATCCCAACCCTTTAAGCCATTCATTCTAATTGAAAATTAGGATAAGTATCTGAGTTGATTACCCTCTAAATGCGTCGGATGACATAATTCATGATATTAACCCCTTAGTTTGATTTTGTATGTGTTTTGCTATGATGGGTTTTTGGATTTTACTTTATGAGCCTTTGGGGTATTTTCTACTAATTAAGTCTAATTAAAAGTTTTAATTAAATGAAAAATTATTATGATATTTTAATATTTTATTTTATTTAATTAATTGGGAAATTAATTAAATAAAAAAATTAAATTTGGAGATGAAAGTTATAAGTTTAAATTTGGAATGTGATAATATTAATTTAATTTAATAATAATATATTTAAAGTTCATTTTTAAATAAATGCTAAATAATATTATTATTTAAGTTAATAAATATTTTATCAATTAAGTTTTGAAAATAAATTTAAAAGTGGAAAAGATATTAAAATTATTAAAAGATTCTAGAGCGCATGATGCGTGCATGTGATTAAAAAAATAAGTGGATTTAATAAAGTGAGTGCATGAGATTTAAAATTAATAAATTAATTTAAAAGAAAGAGTCAAGTGAATATTAAATTAAAAAAATTAATTAATTAATTAATGTGCATTATTTTAATAATTATTCATATAGGAGTATGCAAACTCTTGTGAGTTGTCATGTTGACAACATAGGAGTTTGCACTCTAATTATGCACGTGTTGTCTACACTTAGGAGTTAGCACATTATTTGAGCACATGGTGTCTACAACATTGTAGACACTTCATCATGTTTATCTTCTTATCGTGGAAGTTATGTGCTTAGTTGTCAGGCTTATCTCCTAGTTCTTTCTAGACACGTTCTAGATGCATCTTAGAGGCCTTTATATAGAGGCTCTCCTAGTGTGTATGGACATCCTCATATGCTTCTACAAGCTCATAGGCTTCTACATCCTCAAATGCTTCTATAACCACTCCTAGTCACTTGGGGGATTTCGATTCTTGGAGGGATTGCGAATATTGGAGAAGGAAGGAATTTTCAAAGAGTAGAAGGTTCTAAGAGGAGGAGCTTCTCTACAATTTTTTGAGGCATGGTGAATTAGCATCAGTGTCCAGGTAGGCACTTGTGATTATTTTGCATAATTTTATTACGCTCTTTCTCTTCCTGTCTTCATCCTGTCTATTATGTGTGTCTGAATAATTCTCTATGAATGAATCTTCAATTTTGTAATTCGGGCATGTATATTGTTTCATCCAGTTATGGGAATTAAAAATATTATTGCAATCTTCCCTTAGTAGAATCAAGATTTGGAAATTGATTCGGGTTTGGGTTCGAATAAAAATAGAATTTTATTATTATTCATTAGTTTTATATGATTTATTAACTAATCTAATTAAGATTAGTTAATAGTAGAAGAAGTGTAATTAATTATTAGTCAATTTAAGTAAATGGATTTTTAAATGAGGGAAAATTAAAAGAAAAGAGATATTCATAAGTGTTTAGTGGAATTAAATAATTGAATTATTAATGAGATTGATTTTACTTAAAATCAATGAAGATTATTTTAAATAAATGATTGTCCTTGAAGTGTTTTAAGGAAATTGTAAACTAATTATTTGAAGGTTAATAAGTATACTTTTAATAATTTGAATAATGGGAGATGCTTCTTGGAATTATTAGTAACATTGTTTTTTTAGTGAAATAATGCGAATGATTTTATTAAGAGTCAATGGGAACTAGTTCAATGATTTAAATAAGTAAATAATTATCTTTTGACTATTTTAGAAAAAAAATTAAATTAATGGAGGAATAATTCTATGCATTATTCAAAAATAAATGGGTTGACTTGTAGAAGAATCTTATACTCTTGAAATATACTTGATACAAAATCTGACATCTCATATTTGGCTTAACCATGTGATTGCAAAAGAAAACCAAAACATGTTTTTGTATCTTGTTTCTCTATGATATATGTAAGTTGGGGTTATGGGGTTTGTCCTAGCTTTGACCAGTCCTAGCTTTCTAGTCTTCTTGTGTGAAGTTGAGGTGTATGTATATGAGATACTTAACTTAACCATTTTTGAGTCATCGATCAATTATACTTGGGTTACTTTCTAGTCGCCTTGATGGGACTGGAGTGTTTATTTTGATCTTGATGATGTCATGTTGTGACATGTTTTGACTTGACCATTTTGGAGTCTTCAATTAGTATTACTTTGAGATACTTTATGCTTGCTTGTTGAGAACTGATGGATATTATGATTGTCATTGGATGCTTTTCAATTGCTCATGGAGAACTGATGTGATTATTTTGATAATCTTTATGATGCTTTCTAGTCACTTGTATAGGGCTGAGGTGATCTTTTGATTTGTGATTTTATGAGCCTAGGGTAGGTTATCTACTTGTAGTGTCAGGAAGTAGCTTGCAATGGGGGCCGGGGCCCTAAGTGGCTGCCAGGGTAACTCATTGTAGGTTGTTTTAATAAGTGAAAAAATTACACTAAATGGGGATTAAAATGAACCTAATAAGATAATTATATTTTCTCACCCATGCCTCGAGTGCTAGTACAAACTAGGATGGGAGTAGAGAGAACACTTGGTTGTGACCTTGCATTCCATAGTATGCCTCGTCAGTAGGAGAGGATACTAGTGGCCGAATAGGGATCACTAGGGGTCTAGGGTCTATTGAGAGACTACCAGGGTAACTCTAGCGTGATCTGTGCAATGACACTTTCTCGCTTACATAGTAGGTTTCCTACGTGTCTTTGTGTGCCTATGGGAATTAGATTTCATTTTATGTTGGAAACTTTGAGTTAGTATACTTTTAGGATTTCTTAGACTTAGAGAGTATTTGTGTTATGTGATTTGATATCTTGTTTGGGACCTAAGACTATCTCCTCAGTGTAGTGGGAGTGGGCCATTTAGGTTCCACGCTATCGGGTGGTAGTGCTTTTTTACTCTTACCATTTGAGATCCATCCGTAGACACCGTGGTTGGAACATTCTTTGTTGGCATTTATCTTCATTCTATTCTTGGATCCTATGATGGATGTTATTTACTGGTAAGTTCCTTTATATTGATGATTAGCATGTGATAGATGATGTTATCTACTTTGTAGGATCATCTTATGCTTTATTCTTGCATGTTACATTTTTTTATGCATATGTTGTAGCATGGTAGATTTCCTTTTTCATATGTTGTAGTATGTTTATGACTGACATCCCTACTATGATAATGTCGATGATCTCTTCGATGAATTCAGATGTTATGCATGGAGGGATGGCTAGGGCACAGGATGGTCTAATGATGCTATTGATAGTTGGGAGGAACTGCGCACTTAGTTGTGTTTTACAATGGATGGTTATCTTTTACGATGGTTGTTATATCATTATTGATGGATGGATGTATCATGTATGTTATTGGTTTCATTTACTTTATTGTACTTTGTGTCATGGATTTGATGATGATGATGTATCTTTATTCTACATATGTATATTCTTTTGAGCTTTTCATACCCTATGACATGTACAATGGATGATTGAGTATTCCAAATTTAATTGCCAAGAGGTATTCAAAAAAAAAAGTATATTATGGACATTGGACTTTTTAATTATTCTTTCATATGGATGTGGTAATTGTCAGACTTAGTATTAATTAGATTAAATGTGACTCAACATCTTGGGATCCTTAAGGAGTGTTACCTATTATGTATAATTTTAGTTGAATGTGTGTTATTGCTTCTACTACTAGATGTTCGATGTGAATGGTTTATCTTTCATGTTTTTAAAAAAAAATTGTTTGGCAAACTTAGTAAAAATTTAGGTTAATTCTTTTGGATCCCTTGGCAGGGCGTTACATATCATGACATCACTAACATCACTAGACATCTCAAATCTTGAAAAGAAATTAAAATGTTCCAGAATTACAAGCTAACACTCAATTGTGAGGTACTTGTATTAAGGGACTCTCCCCAAACCTCACTAATCCAAGCTCTTAAATCTTGAAAAGGAATTGAAAGGTTCCAAAATTAAAAACTAAAACTCAATTGTGAAATACTTGTATTCCAGATCTTAACAAAGAATCGATGAGTTTGAGGTCATGATCCTAATTTTCCCTTGTTTGAGAAAGTCTTCCTTATGATATTTATCCTATTAATAAATCTCCTTGAATACCCTGTCTGAAAGGAATACCCTCACTATTATTATTTACCCACCTTCCACACCATCCTTATCTTTCAATGATTTGCCTCAATTATGTCCTTTGAAAAATTTGAATTATTCATATAAACCCTTTTACTAGATGTAGTGTTGTGAACTTGATTAATTCTTAATACCCCGCCTCTTTTATATGATGACCCTTTCTCATTCCTCCCTAATGGATACCTCCATATTTTCTTATCTCTATAGCTCCAAATCTTTCAGGGTATAATATCATCTATTAGCATGGATTCTCTAGAGGTCATTTTGATTACTATCCCTGACATTTTGATTTATTTTGTGGTTTTAGCTCTTTTCCCTAGATATCATACCTTCATATCAATGAAGGGATTTAGAAAACCCCTTTGTCTTCTTATCCCTATCCTTAGAATTTTGTAATTGATGAGCACTATTGGAAGGAAGGATTTCCCATTAAATCATTTCTTTTGACTCTAGGAGCAAGAATTAATACCCAAAACTTTAGAAGTAAAACCATTCTCATTCCTCCAGTGCCTCTTCTTCCAACTATAAAATGCCTCATGCTTCAAATCCTAGACAAGTCTCTCACCCACCATGACCTCTATTTGATCAACAACTCTTTTTGGTAGTCCAATGACTATCTCCAGTGATTTATTTTATCACATTATTTTTGTAACTTTTCTTAATATTATATCTGTACTTCAACACTCCTTTCAATGAGAGATTGAAATTATTATGGAGAGAACAACACCTGATGATGCATGCTTCAATAAGAGTAAAATTTTCGTTTATGTCAATATCTCTAAATTTTCAAAATTTTGAGGAATGTTGTAAGAATAATCAAAATTGTGAGCTAGCCAAGATTAGCCATCATAAATAAGAATTTATAAGGCTCATTTATTTTGTCTTCTTGTTATCGATAAATGTTATTAAACATTTAATTCTACTCCAAAAATGAAGAAGTTATATAGCTTAGTCAAAGGTGAGATCTAAAAGAGAAAAGTTTGAAAAAATAGAATCTATTGTCCTCTAAGTAAGCCAAACAAAAGAGTGATGCACACAGAATCGTATAAGGGAGGTAGACATATATATAATAATACAATCTCTTTATATATGAAAAATAATTCTTAATATTAGTATGATTTATAATATTAGTAAAAGTTATAAAATAAATCATCGTCCATAAACTTCTTATAATATTTATTTCATACCATAAATTCCTTATAATATTAAGTATTATTCCTCATAAAATAAATTATAATCATAAAAGAGAAATACTTTATATTATAAAGAGTCCATTGTATAGAATAATACTTCATATTATAAGAAATTTATAAGTTGTGATTTTTATTTACAACTTTTACTAATTAATTAAGCCGATAGGCTTATATGTGGGAGCTTTGCTCCCGATTTTTACAATTTTATGCCGAAAAATTGTCAGCCTTGTCGTGCTTTTATATTTTATGACTTGCAACTTTTTTTTATGTTTTTCCAAAATTGATCTTTACCTTTTATTAGCGAGTTTCTAATTTTTTGATACATCATTTGTATTTCTAATTTAATAACACTTTCTATTTTATATCTT
This sequence comes from Cupressus sempervirens, assembly GCA_028749045.1. Lineage (NCBI taxonomy): Eukaryota > Viridiplantae > Streptophyta > Pinopsida > Cupressales > Cupressaceae > Cupressus > Cupressus sempervirens. Next base: position 556,018,998 of record CM053787.1, on the reverse strand, counting down.
CCCAAACTTCTCATTTAATTGAAAAGTTCTAGTGGTGCTAGAGAGGATACAACATAGAATCAGTGGTGAAAATTGATAATTGTGCACACCGAGTTTGGTAATCGATCCATTATTTTAGAATGAGAATTGGTTTTCATTCTTAATTTTCACTAAAGGTTTCAATGGTTCTCATCACCATCGATTTACCACAGTTATATAGGACTTCAAAGTGGAAGCCAATACGATGCCAATATGGGTTTTCCTTAGCATTGCTTCTCAGTAACATTTCTTGAGGAATCGGGTAAGAAGGTTGAGTTTCCCCTGTCATAATCAATACATGAATTAGAGGATTGACATACATGCGCTTGCTATTGAATACATATTCATCGGTAAAATTTTTGGCTAAAATTGTTTTTGAGTATATGGACTATAGTTTTGATCTGGTTTCCATATGGAATGGAAACAATATGAATTGAGATGAAAGTAATGAGTTACATGGTTCAAGTTATGAAACAAGATACTATGGGCGATCGATAAAGGCTAGGAGACTTTAAATTGTTATCTCTTCTTCATTAGTACGAACCTGTATATTTTGTTTCAAGAGCTCATGTGGGAATTACAGCTCCTGTGATGCAGCTTAGTTGAGTGTAAATCCCTCTTAAGTTTTCTAGAGTTGAACTCTGCATCATTCTAAGTAAATCCCTCAAATTAGAAAATCAGAGCTATTTTTATTTTATACCTTCTGTAATGGATTTCCACACAATTAGAACTATAGAGAAATTGTTTGTATGCAAGAAAAAAGATGCAATGGAAGGATCCATGAAGTTAGGATGATTTTTGTTTGTTTATCTGTTCTAACCATAGCTGCTGGCAACATTACATTTCAAAATAAAACCTATTATTTGACTACGATATCGTAAACTCACATGCTTTTATTAATGTTTCCAGTTTATATATACAAGACATAGTATGAATGCTTTAAGTCCTTAGTTTATTTTTGATGATTTTTTTAGTAAACACTCTATGCCTAATAAAATAGAAAATTTATAAAAAACCTTTATTTAAAGTTTAATTCTTCTAATAATATTAAAATGTCATATGTTATTTATATTTAAAAATAAATATTTTAATTCTAATTATTAAGATTTGAATTTGAAATAATAAAGGTAGATATAGAATATTAACTTAAAACCATAATAGAATTTTTTAAAAAAGTTTAAAGGAGGCAAAATAAAATAAAATAGAAATTTTAAAGGAAAAGTAGAATACAAAGTTTGTAGAATGAAAAAGTAAAATAGAAAGTTTATAGAAGCATAAAATAAAAGGTTTATAGAAGAAAAAATAGAATAGAAATTTATAATATTGCTAGCTATTAGGATTTAACTCTAGCATGGTTGGTAGATTTTTTAATTTACAAGTAAACAAAAGAGAAAATAATATATTTTATATGAAAATATAAAAAATAGAATAAAGATACTAATATTTTTAAATTTATTTCTAGAACAAAGTTTCAAAATGATATTTATACAATATGTAGAATATCAAGATAAAAATTACATATGGTGCATTCAATTGTTTTGATGTATATATTGTGACATTGATGTTTCTATTCTAAGCTCTATGTAAAATCATATTTCCTATCGGTTACTGTTGCATGCACAAAAGCATGTAACTGCTAGTTAAGCCGATAGACTTTATGTGGGAGCTTTGCTCCTAAAAAGAATAATTTCGACAGAAAAGTTGTCAACCCAAACGTTTTTCTATTTTATGGGAGCTTTTTCGATAGAAGTCATTTTTTAGAATTATTCTATAAACAATACTTTTTAAAAATTTCTTTCAAATAATACCCTTTTTATATAAACTTTCTCTTTTACTCTTACTCTTATGTTGCTAATTCTCTTCTTTCTAATTTTATTTAACTTACTAATTCTCTAGTGTTTTTTGAACTTTGTTCTTCAATGTCTTCACTTGAACCCAAATTAGGTGAGTGACCTTTCATTATTACTAGCTCTAGGTTTGTTTTTGTCAATTTGATCTATTGGTTTGGTAATTTTTGCAGAAGCATTTCTAGATTTGGTCAGTTTGATCTATTGGCTTCAGCATTTTTTATAGAACCGATTCTAGATTTGATTTTATTAAATTTCCACTTGTCCAAATTATTAAATGCATTTTTTGGTACCTATCTTAACCTTTGAAAGCTTTTCGTGATTGAATGCTTGTTTCCATTGCTTATAGGTGTTTCCCATCTCAACTTTACAATTATTTTCAAAAGAGGAATTGGAAACACTTATATGTGGTGTGCGTGACTTATAAAAGGTAAGTATGAACTATGAAGCAGTTTAATTGATTTTTTTTTATCATAATCTCTATCAATGTTTGAGTTTTGAAACGTATAATGTTTTAGCAGGATCAAATGCTAAGGGACCACATCAAATTCAACCATGGATACACTACTCGATGTGAGTACGCAGTGGATGTGAGTTATACATTCCCAGCTCTTATGTTTAGAGTGTGTTTATTTCTTGCTAAATTTTGAGACTTTGAAAACCCTATATTTGCAATACCCTAACATCTTTTTTTCTTAATTACATGAAGTTTATTAAGATCATGGGGCAATTCACACCAAAGCTGCAGAGAGCATTTTTGCAATTCGTTACTGGCTATCCAAACCTTCGTCCAGGTGGTTTGAGTGCTCTGAATCTAAAACTGACTATTGTTTGCAAGGTAAGTGCATTGCTCACTTTTACAAGTATAGATTCATTATTTCCAAATTTTACATCTTCTAAGCACATGTCTTCAAAATGCAAAATCCCTCAAATTCAATAGAGGCTGTTGATATGGATTTGCCGAGTGCTATGACTTCTACAAATTACCTAAAACTCCCTCCTTACTCAAACAAGGTTTTCCCTTCTCCCTATTGAATCAAGAAAATTTATGATGTATTTTATGGCTCTCTGATAATTTTTTGTGGTAGAATATGTTTCTAATGAATAAAAGAATCACAAAAAACAATGTGTGGTAGACTAGTGTATGTCATTACTGAAGGGCAGGGATCTTTTGACCTCTCATAAAAACATGGGCGATTGAATCATTCACAATGTTGGCATTTTTACAGCTCCACACAATGATTTCAGAATTTAGAAGACACTAGCCACTTCTACCCATTCAAATGCAAGAACCTTAGCAGATTGTCTTGCACATGATGAAAATCAAATTCAAGGAACTGTTTGCCATGTTACAGAAGTTTGAATGAAATAAATGTAGAGATAACCCACTAGTGAAGAGAAGGAAGTGCACGATGATAGACATGTCTGCAAAATGGGAAGCCTCTAAAACGCTTAATCACATTTGGTCTAATTCAAAGTATCATGTTTGTTGGTTGCTTAATTCCAGTAATTCTATTTATGCCAAAATTGTTGAAGCTATGGTTAAATTTGATGGAATGAGCATGTTCTTGTGATAGGTTTTATGTGGGAGCTTTGCTCCCCAAAAAAATATAATTTCAGCGGAAAAGTTGTCAGCCCAAACATTTTTCTAACATTTCCCATCAAAGTCAATTTGCAATTGCAGGCTTAAATTTAGGTCAAAAGCTTACATGGTTTTGTAGCCATTTCGTAAAAATTTCATGCCCACGTGATAATCTTTAATGATTTCTTTTTTCCACTATAAAATCTAGAACCAATGGAAACGGCTAGTACACTTTTTTTTTTTTTTTTGGCGATTCCTAAATAAGTATGTGGACTAGTAGGTGTACTTAATCAAGTAAACAACTGCTTTTGAAATATATTTTATTGGCGACTATTCGATTTCAAATTATAACGAGAGTTTAATACTGTATTGTTGGTTTATATACATTTTGTTTAGGTTTTATTATTTCCGCGTACAAAAGTTAAAGTTGGGTCGAAATATGGATTGATAAACTAACTTTTCTGATGCTTAAAGTCTAAGTTGCGTACACATGTTATGGATTGACATTGAGTCCGCCATTGATGATGGCATGAATGGATGGAGGGTTAGTTACCGTGTCATTTTTGTTCTATTTTGCATGTCATTTTCTATTGTTCTTCGTGTGAGTTGGCAACGTCAATTTATACTGCTCTTGTGTGAACATGGTGTCATGCCTTGAAATAGTAATGCTTAGCTTGGTAAAGATTCTCTATAATTTTCCCTATGCTCTCAGGGGGCCATGTGTCTAGACAGTTTCATATCCCTCTTTTGTTTGACCTCCATTTTTCAAACTTCCCCCTTTCAAGATTCCACCTTTGACCGAGCTATATAAATTCTCCATTTTTGGAGTAGAATGGGATGCTTTAGAAATGGCCCTCATAAATTCTTATTAAATTCTTTATTGTACATTGTTAAATTAATTCAATTTGTGTATGTGTGGGCACTTTTGTAATGTCTTTTGAGGAATGATGATGATGGTGAACTTATCTTGTGTAGTGTCTATGTGGCACAACATCTATCAATTGAAAAAATATTTATTTTAGAATTATACACACAAAATAGTATCATTTCTCCCTCATAGGCAAGGGTGGATATACTAACTATAATGTCTCTTGGTAGCACTTTGATTAAAGTGATGAATGATTTTTAATATATGTGACACTATTCCTTTTAAGTTATCTGAGAAAAGACAAAAAGGGTCCAACACAAGGGGATTATCAAAGAAAATCCATTGTGAGGATTAATGGGGAAGAGGTGTATAGCAAGGAAAACTTTAAGAGTAATGGTAAAATTCAAACCTCAATCTGGTGTTATTGTTGTTACATTTAACTTGATATCATTAGAATTGTCTAGTCTATTAGTTTCTATTGACTTGAAGAAAACCTAATTGATTTTTTATTGTTATAAAATGAGCCAACTTTCATTCTCTATTCATTTTATTGTGATGTTACAAGCGTGTCCTATACATAGTTTATATTGATGCAATTCAAATACTTTTGGCCTTTATCCATATAGAAATCCATGTGAAACCATAAACTATTAGCCAAAGTAGTTTTGTGGCCAAAATAGCCTATTAGACAAACAATCCACACCTTTTTTATGCATTATATTGAACAATTCATATGACTTGTTTTATCTTACATATTTTGCATACATTTATGCCAAAACTTTTTATCTATGCATTCTAAAAATTCATTTGCCCATTATGCTTGGATAGATATCCATGCCTTATTCTAAATTTCATATTAACCAAAACTTGTTTGTTTCCAAGATATTTAGATCTAACTTTTGACTTATTATTTAAATCGTAGCTAAAGTTTCTAATTTTGTCAAGAATTAAAGTAATATTTTCTTTGGTGAGAAATAGATAGATTGATGCAGATCACACAACTTAAAAAATAAAAAATCTCTATTTAGAGGAGTTATACAATCATTTAAAGAAACAAAGATTGGTTCATATTAACGCGTCATATTTTTCCTTAAGACAAGCCTAGATTCAAGTTCCATAAGTCAATCAACAAGATTTAAGTAATGATTGTGCATAATGGAGACTTAAATTGGATATTAATATCTAAAGATATGTTAATGATCTTGCATCAATCTTTTGAGTGTCCTTTTATATACTCTACCTAAAAATCCTCAACACCATGTGATCTGCACTTCCAAACATTCAAGAATGAACAGAATATGGGTGAATTAAATTCAAACTTTTTAATCCTATAGTATGTGAAGTATAAAATGTGATCCATCTTTTAGATTTATCAAATGTGAAATTGTTTGAAAGTTATATGCATTTTCAATCAACCTATCCATCAAGACTTTAATTATAATGTGTCTAGAAAATAAATAATAAGCATTCATTAAATCAGAGATAAGACACAAATTATATTGTTGGAAAGGTGACAATTTTCATAATAAGCCATTTTTGTCTTATGAATTTTGGGTAAAAGTATTATCGACCACATGGGTGAAGCCTAAACATTTATTGAGATATTGAAAACATGTTTTTTTAATTTTACATCTCTAGGTGTGGCATCTCCAAGAAAAATCTCATAGCAATCAAAGGCAAAATTTGGCAAAAGAGTTATGTCCAAAATATGAATATCTAATAGTAACGGATGTCCATTTTTAAAATGCTAATGAATTATGTTTCCTCAAATTTTTTAAAATAAAATATTCTGAATATGAATACATTTTGCTTTTCTAAATAGTTATTCATATTGAAAAGCCTAAAAAATTATTTGTAGAATGGGCATAACTTTTACAGTTTTATCCAAATTTCAATTTTCATAGTAATAAATAAAAGTGATTTTGAGCTCTAAATAATGCAATAGGAAGTTTTTTCTATAGCATACATAAAAATAATTATAATTAAGTTTATCCTTCATATTAAAAAATTAAATGTACGCAACTTTTGCATATGATTTGTATATTTCAAGATTTATAATTCTCAAAATACATGAAACATTAAGTTAATAATTAAAAATAATAAAAAACTTAGTCATTTTTCAATGGGAAGTTGTAAATTTTGATAATCCTCTCTCTCTCTCTCTCTCTCTCTCTCTCTCTCTCTCTCTCTCTCTCTCTCTCTCTCTCTCACACACACACACACACACACACACACACACACACACACACACACTCATGTAAACCTAGATTGGTTCGTCACCCTTTTAACATACCTCTATTTATGCCCCTCTTTGCTCAAAACATAGCTTTAAAATACCAATAGTCACTAGGTAAAACCATAATTATTCCAAAGGAAGATGTTACTTTCATTCCTTCTAAAAATTGCATCACAACTAGGTAAGAGTGATGTTGAGCTGTCATTTTGCATGATGCTTAATGGCAGGAGTCCTTTTGAACGCCTCTCTTGAAAAGCTAATCTAGAATCAACTCCAAGGTTCTAGGCAATCTTACAACCTACTAGAATTTTCTCAATTGAAGATAACTATATTTGTTCATAGGGAGGCCTTTGCTAGTTCCAAACAATTAAGATAAGATGTTTGATTTGCTATTTTGAAAAGTAACCACAAAAGAGATATTTTTTATTTTTATTTTTTTATGGTGAATGCAATTTATCAATGCAACTATATGAATTCCTAATTTAACCAAGTGTTAGAAAAGAAAATAAAAAATATGAGGTAATGAGAGATTAAAGAAAATAACTTGAAAGAGAAATTCCTAATGGACATAAACCATAGTAACAGCACATCTATGAGTTAAATCACAAAAAATAGTAGGTAGGAAAGCAATAAAAATAGGAGCAATGCTTCCTCAATTCCACTAATGCAATCATCGATGGGATCTTAATAATAACCAAAAGATGTTTCACTTTTCATCAAATTTCAAGGCCATAGAAAGTGTGCTCATGTGAGACAAGAAGCTATGTAGGAACAATGGGTGATCTTTTCTCCAACTAGGTACGTTAGCGGAATTTGTTAACACGAGGCAATCGCCAGAACTTAAAGATCGCACAATCAAATCAATACAATAAAACCATTGGCTCAATTATTATTCATGAGTATGAATTCAAAAAATTAACACATTTCGACAAGAAAAACTACACTTAGAATGAGAGCACCAATAGCATATATTATTATATCAAAATAATGACCTAGAGTACATATTACATCCATGCATTTATAAGAACACATCTCCTCTTTTTGTGTTGAGAGTGAGAGTTCCTAAAATGCAAACACATGCTAAAAACTAATAAAACAAATCTAATTATATACAAATTGACTCTCTAAATGGTTCTAAGTAGGTCTCCAATCTTTTTTATATCAATTAATGGGTGCATGAGCCTTTACATGACTTAAAATTAAAAAAGAATGAGAAAATGAGAAGAAGGAAGTTGCAAGAGGATCTGTGAGTCACTAGAAGCTCTAAAAATGGAAGTGTATGATTTCATAATAGATGAAGATAATCACACCATTGTCTTTCGCAAGGATACTATAGCTATTCTAAAGACTACCCATTCTATCATGAATTACACTTGAATTTTCAACCCAGGGACGTAGGACTTGAAATGGGTCAGCATGGTATGTGCACTAAGCTGCAAGAAAGTAAAATGCATGAAAAGAATCTATACTATTGTTACAAAATAGTAACAAAGTTGGACTAACAACAAATAACTATAGAATCTATACAGGTGTTAAGAGTCTTAACACCTATGCTGCAGGAAAGTAAAATGCATGAAAAGAATCTATACTATTGTTAAAAAATAGTAACACACTTGGACTAACAAAAAATAACTATAGAAAGCTTTGGAAAATGAACCTAAACTAGTTAACAACTCAAAAAATCCACCATGATCATTTTCTATAAGTGTTGCAGGAACTTTCATAGTAACAATGTTGCAGGACTAATACAGTAAATCTATCTTGAAAACATAAAATTGCAAAGAATGAATCTACTCTACCTAAATCTATTCCACCTTACAAGTGGGCCTCTTTGGTTGGTTTCAAATAACTATGAACACAACAAGTATTCCAAAATCACTCTTTCATTAAAATCCTTCTTGGATTACATCAACTAAATAATTCATGAAGAACATAAAAAGAGTAGCTTCTAAATCTTAAACCAACATTGTCTATATTCTCATTAGCTTACTAAGACAATCTGAATCCATTATATAGAGGATTGGATACTTATTAAAAACATGACATAAAAGTCTTGAACAATCATTGCCAGAAAAGAAGGTGGAAGATCAATCATGACATAGTACATTTACTACTAAGCAACATAATAATAACTTGCAGGAAATATAGCAAGTTGTGTCTCCTAGATTTTCTAGAATAGTAGCTCCTCTGTAGGCATGACTTATCCATAGGAACTAAACTGTGCTTTCCTTGCCACAATTGGTCTCCATCATCCTCTTTCTTTAATGCAATAATCACCACCCTTTGCATCGCTCTTCATTTTCCTAAAAGTTAGAATCATCTGGAACATATATGCAAGATAACATTCCTACTCTTATTTAGATATTAGAACATAGCTTAAGATATTTATTTGAAATATTGCATTCTATGTATAATATTAAGCAAAGTATGTCATATACACCACCCATAGGTTTAGTAACTTCTAGCTGTCTCTAGCATAAGTTCAGAAGATATTTACACAAATGTTTTGGAAATGTTTTTGACAAAGCATGAAGTGTAACTCCAAACTATGAAAACTATATCAAAATTAAGACATTAATATGCCTCATCATCTACCCCCCACTATTCAAATGTTTGTCTTCAAGCATTAAACTTCCTTGCCATAGCTCTAAAGTCTTCCACTATAGTTTTCCCTTCCTTCCCACTTCTAAAAGTGTAGAAGAATCCTCCGGTATGCTTCCAATGTTCACCCATGTGTTCCTCAACTAATGGATCTTGTCTATTAGCATCATTACCATACCGAGGGCAAATAAGTGTAGGAGGCTAAAAAGTCAATGGCATCCATAGTTCCTTTTTTATTTATCTTCCCCATTGTATATACTTGGCCACCCTATTAATAGATGCATTGTAATTAATAGGGCATGTGGTTTTGCCTTTTTGAAAGTTTCTAGCAGTCGGTTTCATCGGTTCCTAAGCCCTGCAATAGCTCTTTGTTGTGTAAAGTTTGGAAGTGTCTGGTAATCTCTATAAACCTTTTTTCTTTCTGCAAACACTTTCTCCCTAATCTTTGGTTATGGTTTCCCATAGGTTAGTCTTAACCAGTCTCTTAGAAGGTCATCAAGCTTGTGTGATTCAACCCTTAGTGGTAATGGTTCAGATTTCTCAAGATATCTATAGGCATTTAAATACCTAGCATAGTTTGTCTTGTTGTGCATCTAAGACATTAAAGCTCTAAGGTGAACATCCCCAATGTAAAGCAAAGGGTTCCACTCTATCTCATGTAGAATTATGAAATTATGTAAATAGAGTTCACACAACAAATTCTTCTGCCATGAAGGCAAAGTCTAATACACATTGTAAAAATATTCAACATTTTTAAATTCACAATCAACATCCCTTATTATCATCATCAGTTGAAATAACGAAAACTAATCCTTTAAAAAAATGGAATGCACCCTTGGTGGTGGTCTACAGGCCATTACTTGGTCAGCTAACATTAAATCCTTATTCATTTGTTGTTTCTATTTCTCAAGTTGCTCTTTCAGTGACTCAATTTCCTCATCTTTGTCAAATATTACTTTTTGCATTTGGTCTCTTTCTTGCCTCCACAAGGCCTTTTGAAAAATGAAGTGATTGTACAAACTAAATAATATAGATTGAATTGTAGAAGAAGGGAATTCTAGAGCCATATATTTCTTCTTTTTTTCCTCAACAACTTGCTAGAAGTAATGGGTATACCAAGAGGATCTATAAGGCATGATAGAAACATTAGAATATGCAAGGACTAGTGGCAACGTAGGTTGATCATTTTTAGGTGCTTTTTCTAAGACAACAACAAGGTTTGACTCACACATTTCTTGATTTCCTTGTGGCATTTCATTAATAGGCTCATTTTCATTTGTTTCCACATTTTGGGGTTCCAACTATATAGGAGAGTCATCTTGAATATTCTAAACCATTGATTCTATATAAAATTTTGAGATTGAAGCATTTAGGTATTCAAAACTAGGGTTACTTGACCTCACATATGAGGACTTCAATGCTTAGAAACCTCTTTAATTTCTATTATTTTACGGGTCCGCCTTGGTTTAGGTGCTATTGGGGTAGATGTTATAGGAGTGGTTGCTGTAGGAATAGACCTTTTTCACTTTGTCACTTTAACAGAAGGGTTTTGGGCTTCCTTTTCAAGATTAGGGCTCTCTTTACCAACCTTATGCTTGCCTTTATCTCTAGAAGAGCTAGGTATGTCAACCTATGGAATAGGCTCAATAGGTTTATCAAGAGAGGGTAATACTAGTTTTTTTCTATTTTAGCTAGATTTTGACTAGACTCTGAAATTTCTTCTTCATTCCCTAAATTTTGCAAAATAGGGTTGGCTTGAGGCTGCAAGGTTTTAAATTCAAATTATGCTCATGATACAAGGGAAGAATCCCTAAGAGATCTTTCAACTAAAATTTTAATGAGGGCATGATGAGAAATAGAATTTACATTTCTTTTCTAAGTTTCTTCAATATTGATACACAACATATTATAAAGGAAATTGGGGATATTAACTTGAATTTTATGTCTTGCACAACTGAGCAACTTAAAATAGTGAGTGTGTAAGTGTGACAACCTGCCTTCATAGGTCAAATACCTGATAATATGGGTTGTCAATTTTGAATACAGACTTGGGAGAGAGAGTCTTTTACACCCTTTTTTGTAATTTCTAGTAGAGGGTCACTCGACTGAGACAACTGCACTTGCGACAACCTCGCATCATGTTTTTTCGAATAATGCTCCCCATTAGCTAGTAGTCCTATGACTTTTTATATCCGCTTCTTAGTAGAAATTATTGTTAATCCCCATACTATGGCTTTCCCTTTATCAAATATCCTCATAAACTCCATTGCTACTTCATTGAGCTTAGTTAACAGTAGGAAGTAGCCAAGCCATCCACAAGCATTAAATAGTCAAACTGCTTCCACATCCGCAAGTAGAATACTATGAAAAATAGGCTCATGTCTTAGCAACTATCCTCCCACCTTCAAAATGCCTAGCCTCAAATTTCTCTATTCTCACCACCCTGATAAGTTTTACTCCTTTAACACTTCTACAAATACCCTCTTCTTAAAATTTCAAATTGATCTTCTTCAGAAATGCTGATACCACATTCTCTTAACATGACTCCATTATGTTTGGCATGCAAAATAATGATGCAATTAATTATGAAGGACATCAAGGTTTATCTAGAAGTGTTCTTGTAATAAATCAATCTTTTTTCAATCAGTCAAACACATGAGATCTTTCCCAAAATCACAATGAAAAGGTATGACAGATACAAAAATATTTTAAAATTAAAATCAGACCACCACCAAAGTACAACTTATAACATGGACATGACTAGGGTGATATGGAGATGACATTTGAAAATTAATAAACTTTCTCAGCCCCCCACTAAATTTTGACAAGTGTCCACACTTAAAAATTTTGGCATAGGAATGAGAAATTAGCTTAAGGCTTATACGATACATTTAATGTAGTATTATATATAAATATTGAAAGCTATGCATTGAAAATGAATAAAGAGTAAAAATGTTATGCCTAAAATTTTTAAAGTGTACTTCTACATGAAAACTGATGAGGTGGCAAAGTCTAGTGACCACAGAAAAGGTGTTGACGATATGTTTTATTTTAATTAGTAAAAATAGAATGTGTGGGTGGTGTGGAGTGTGAGTGGATGATAGATAAAGAAGTGAGATGAGTTGATATGAAGAAAAATAAAAATGAATTAAAGAATTGACCTTAGATTAAATGAGGTTTTATTATGAGTGCTTGTTGAAGGTTTTTAATGATATGGCCACAGAAAGAAGGTTTGCACCCTCTACTATAGGAACTGTGTCCATAGGAGTTGGTAAACTATTTGGTTGGAACTAGTACAGGAACTCATCTTTGGTTTGTGGTTTATGATAGAGGTGCAATCTATTTCCATTTACAAACAATTTGAACTAGATAGGATCAATGGTTTTCAGTTGGATTGCCATATTTTTGGATACATACCAAATTTCATAAGTCCATAGCCACCGAGTCTACAACTTTCCTAGATTCTCTTTGAAACAAAAATTGTATAGGAGAGCCTAATCTCCCACTTGGAATTGTTTATTATTGATATTGGTGTCATGTCACTTCTTTCATTTCTGCTAAATGATCTCTATTCTTTCCAAAGCCATCTTTCTCATTTCATCCAGTGAGTTCAAGTGGAGAAGTCTCTCTTCTTATGCTGCAAGAAGACTGATGTTCAAATTCAATAGGCAACATTGCTGCTTTTCCATACACAAGCTCAAATGGAGCAAATCTAGTTGTTGTCTTCCATGTAGTACAGTATGCCTAGATAGCTTTAGTTAACCTACTACTCTAATCCTTCCTATGTATTTGGACTGTCTTGGTTAGAATGGCCTCAATTTTTCTGTTGGTGATCTCTGCTTGCCCATTTTCCTGAGGGTGATAAGGATTAGATTTTTGGTGCCTTATGTTGTATTATATCATAAGTTTAGTGATCAAGTTTGATGTGAACTAGGTGCCTTGATCTATGACAAGTTCTCTGGGAACTCCATAGAATGTGAATATTTTCTCATATAAGAATTTAGCTACTTTCTCATCTCTTTCATTTTGCATTGCCCTAACTTCCACCCATTTAGTTAAATAATCTATGCATACCAAGATGTAGGATTTTCCATTTGATAGTGAGCCAATTGCACCTATGAAGTCCATACCCCACTTCTCAAAGGGTGTTACAATAATTTGAGGATTAAGTGACATCTCATCTGATTTGGTTGGCAGGCCCATCCTCCGGCATTTGTCACACTTGGTTGCATAATTTGTTGCATCCTTATGTAATGTTGGCCAATAATATCTAGTTGTAAGTACCTTCAGTGTTGTTCTTTTTTGTGCAAAATGGCCTCTACATGGTTCGTCATGAAAGGCATGTAGTATGTCATATATCTTATCCTCCCTAACACATCTCCTCATAATATGATCTGGTCCAGTATAGAAGAGATTATTATCTATCCATGAATAATGAAAACTTTTCTCTGCTAGCTTCCTCCTATCTTTGTGAGAGAAGTGTGGGTACATTCTATTTGTAGCAAGATAGTTTTCTATGTTTGCATATCATGGTGTATGAGTTGCTATGTGGAAAAAATGCTCTTTTGGAAAGTTATCTTCAATTGGAGTCGAATCTTCATTAGCAACGTGCAGTTTAGACAAATAAGCAACAACTATGTTGGACTTTCCTGGCTTATCAATAATGATAATATCAAACTCCTACAACAACAAGAGCCATCTTGCCAATCTACCAGTTATAGCAGGTTTGTTCATTAAATAATTTATAGCTGAGTGCTCAATATGAACAAAAATAGGATATCTAGATACAAATTTTTGAATTTGTTTAATGCATAAACTACAACTAAAAGTTCTTTCACAGTTACTGTGTAGTATAGTTCAAGAACATAAAGGCTTTTACTAATATAGTAGATTGCATTTTCAAGGTTAGTAGGCTTTCATCCTAATACAACACCTACAACATATTTTGATGCATTAGTATGGATATGAAATGGAATTCACCAATCAGGTCCCTTCAGAATAGGTGTTGTGGTGAGGAGTTTCTTAAGCTGCAAGAAGGCTTCATTACATGCAGGTGTCCAAATCAATTCAGCTACTTTAGTCGATAGTGTATACAAAGGACTAGCTAATTTACTAAAATCTTTTATGAAATGCCTATAATGGCCAACATGACCTGAAAAAGATCTTACATCCTTTAGTTTTATAGGTATGGGCAATGTTAAAATTACCTCTATCTTAGCTGGGTCCACTTGTATCCCTACAATAGATATAAAATGACCAAGTATCACTCCTTCCTGCATGAGTATGAAACATTTCTCACTATTGAGTGATAGCCTTTTCAAGATTCATCAAGGCTTCCTCAAAGGTGACTCCAAACACCGTGAAATCATCCATGTATATTTTCATGTAGCCATGTGATATATCAAAAAAAATTGTTGATTACAACTCTTTGAAATGTTGTAGGAGCATTGCATAGGCCAAATGGCAAGAAAAAATATGAAAAAGTACCCCATGGCCATGCAAATGTCATTTTATCCTGATCTTTTGGAGCTATACTTATTTGATTATAACCACTATACCCATCAAGAAAAGAAAAATATTTCTTACCAGCTAGAGTGTCTAGAACTTGATCAATAAAGGGTAAAGGAAAGTGATTCTTCTTGGTTGCCTTATTCAATTATCTATAATCTACAAAAATCTACCATTTCCCTCCCTTTTTAGGTACTATAACCAGAGGTGAAACCCACCTACTATCAGATATAGAGTATATAAAACCAGCATCAAGCAATTTTTTAGATTCAGTTTTAACTATTTCTCTAAGTGCTGGATTAATCATGCACTGGGGTTGATAGAGTAGCAGACACCCTTCATTGATATATATTCTATGAGTGCATAATGTAGGACTTAACCCTTTCATATTCCCATAGTCCCATGTAAAAGCCTTTTCATATTTTTGAAGAAGCTCTCTTAACTATTTCATCTATTTGGGAGGCAATTTGTCGAGAGTATGACCTTTTGACAACTCAAAATTAGTTGTGAGATCAACCATTATAGCTTCAGAGATTGGACTTGAATCTAGTTCACATGGTAAAAGCTGATGGATAATGTTTGGCTCCTTGGGTAGAAAATAATTCTCATTACATTCCTTGTATGTAGTTAGTTCCAACACAGAACTATCAAATACATCCTTTTCTACCACACAAGTATTATTAAGAATACTTTGAATTACTAAATCCTCCTCTTGCAGCTTTAGAAAAGACTATCTATATAACATCACAAGTTGTGCTATTGAGTTTAACTCTTCCTCTCTATCCGCTAAATCTGGTCACACAGGTGTGCTTAAATCTAGTTGGGGTTGTGCTAGAGGATACAGGACAAATTTCTTTGTTGCATGTCCATTTGATATGGTCATACTCCATAACCTACAACTTATATTTGCATCGGCTATAGCTACCCATGGTCATCCTAAAATGATAGGGTAACTAGATAAGTTGATTTTTGGGGACATAATCATGAAATCTATAGGGTACTCTAGATAGTCTAGGGTTATTACTATGTCTTCTATCATCCCATCAGGAGTGACAATATAACTATTTGCAAGTTGCAAAATTTTTGGGGTAGCCCTTAATCCTTCTATATTCAACTTTTTCATAGTATCCTTGGTCATAATATTTATAGTAGCACCAAGATCAATCAAGGCATTTTTAATAGATTGAACAATTATAGTCACATTCCCAATTGGACTTCCTAGATCAGAATATTTAGGAATAACCAATTTTCCTAACATAATGTCAGCCAATTTTCTTATAACATGGATTGTGATTGGGTCCTTCTTCTTTCTCCCAGGATTTTTCAGAAAAGCTTCTCTGATGGCTTTGTCATAAATAGTAACATCTTTAATAGCTTGGAACAAAGGAATTTGGGCATGCATGTTCTTTAGTTGATCAATGATTTCAAAGGATTGTTCCTCTATTTGTGTAGGTTTACTTTGTATGAGCTTTTGTGGAAAAGGAGGTTCAATTATTGTTTGAGTTTATGCTAAGCTAGTTACATTGGTTGGGTCAACCATTTGTGGTAGAGAAGTTGCTAGTTCTGATGTTGTAGGAATGTTTGGTATTTCAGTTATGAGAGGTGGTCTAGGCATTGGTAGGGTTATACCAGATCTCAAATGTATATTTGCAACATTTAGAGCATAAGTAGGATATTGTTGAGCATCAACAGAATACATGGGTTATTCTAGCTATTGGTTATTTAAATTTGGTTGAGGTTGTGTAGGCAACTGAGTCTTCTTTTGAGGTCCAAAACTTGTAGGTGGTGGCATTAGTGCAAGTTGTTGGACTAGAGGTGGTAGTTGTGGGTTACTAGGATTTTGTTTAGGCCATTGTTGAGGTCCTCTCCATTAGTTTGTAGACTGCCAATTCCCTTGGGATGTTTTCCATTGGTTCTATTGATTCTGCCATTGGTTATCTTTCTAGTTAGGCCAAGAAGGTTGCGAGTACTAAGGCTGTTGTGGATTATTTTTCTAAGCACTTTTCCAATTAGTTTGACTATATTGTGGAGGACCTTGGACACTATGGTTTTTCCATTAATTACCATGTGGATTTGAATTTTGTAAAGGGTCTTGAGGCATACCTTGATGTGGGGCCCATGGCCAGCATTGAGCAACAAAGAATACTTGTTCATCCTCTCCTTCTATCTTGAGGTACTTAGTTGGAAGATGCTGGTTCTCCATACTAGAGACCAATTTTCATTGACAATCTTTCTTCTACTTTCGCCAGTGTGGGTAGTACTCAGCTAACTACACCTCAGCCTTTGCATGCTTCTTCTTTGTAGTCATTATGTCCAAATCTATAGAAACAACATTTATGATGTCCTACTTGAAATCTGAGAGTAGATTAGATGTCTCAAGAATACCCTAATTGATCCCTTTAGCGGCTATAGACCAGTTTCCTTTGCCTTTCTTCATAGTTGAACTTGAGTAATTAAGATAGATTTTCTTGATGTCATCCCAAGAGGATTGATATACATCAACACCATCCATCAGGTCCAGTGCTTCCAAACAATTATTGTTTACCCCTCTCAAGAAGACTAGTTTCTTTGAATCTTTCGCTAGTACATGCTAGGGGTTCTTCTGCATTATATACAAAAACATGAAACATATTCTTCCAATGTTTCATCCTCCTTTTGTGATATTCTAAAGATGTCATCTCCTCTTGGATTATTCCCCTTGCAATACTCTTTGTATTTCTCCACAAATAGAGTGCATTTCATCCCAGGTACTTGTTCATTGGCTCCTAAGCCCATGAACCATTGTAAGGCTAATTTTTTTAGTGTTCTTGGAAACAAGATGAGCTTATGGGAATCAGTGTTATAGTCAAAGCTATGATAGATTATTTCAAACTCAAACAATAAAGTATCAATATCCTCAGTTACAAGGACATAAAACTTTGGAAGAGTAGCTGCAGGTATATTTTTGAGATTAACATTGGTTATGAGGCTCAATGGAAAAGTAGTTTGTGCCATTACTAGAGGTATTTGATTATGGGGTTGCTATTGAAAAGGAGTGTTGGCTACATGATTGTTAACAATAGGTGGATTTGGAACCAAAATATCAAGAAAGCTGGCCAAAATTTCAGCAAAAGGCTGATGACCAATTGTGTCCAAGGTTTCTTCTCTAGAGGAAGATCTTGCAGGAAAATCAAGGCTTGCATCCTCAAAAGGAAACTCAACTTCTTTAATTTCTTCATTCAAATTAACACACTCCCATGGAAAAAAACTACCATATTCATCTTGTTGTCTTCCTCTTCGATGCATGCAATTGAATTGGTGACTTCTTAATCAATCCCACAACTTTGCGATTTTTGGCTAACAAACTAATTTGAAAATAAAGGACTCATGAAGGTTCCTAGTTTGACACCATCCCTAACAATGACACCAAAAATGTATGGTTTCATAATAGATGAAGATAATCACACCATTTTCTTTCTCAAGGATACTGTCTCTATTTTGAAGACTACCTATTCCATCATGAAGTACATTTGAATTGTCAACCCAAGGATGTATGACTTAAAATGGGTCAGCACAGTATGTGCACTAAGTTCCTTTAAGAGTCTTAACACCTATGCTATAGGAAAGTAAAATGCATGAGAAGAATCTATGCTATTGTTACAAAATAGTAAACACACTTGGAATAACAACAAATAATTATAGAAAGCTTTGGAAAATGAACCTAAACTAGTTAACAACTGAAAAAATCCACTATAATCATTTTTTGCAAGAGCTATAGGAACTTTCACAGTAACAATGTTGCAAGACTAATACAATAAATCTATCTTGAAAATAGGAAATTGCAAAGAATGAATCTACTCTACCTAAATCTATTCCACCTCCCAAGTAGGCCCCCTTGGTTAGTTTCAAATAACTAAAAAAACGACAAGTATTCCAAAATCACTCTTTCATTAAAATCCTTCCTGGATTACATCAACTAAATAATTCATGAAGAACAGAAAAAGAGAAACTTTTGAATCTTAAACTAGCATTGTCTATATTCTCATTAGCTTACTAAGAGGATCTGAATCAATTATATAGAGGATTGGATACTTATTAAAAACATGACATAAAATTCTTGAACAAACATTGCTAGTAAAGAAGGCGAAAGATCAACCATGACATAGTACATTTATTACTAAGCAACATAATAACAACTTGCAAGAAATATAGCAAGTTGTGTCTCCTAGATTTTTTGGAACAATAACTCCTCTGCAGGTGTGGCTTATCCATAGGAACTGAACTACACTTTCCTTGACACAATCAGTCTCCATCATCCTATTTTTTAATGTAGTAATCACCACCCTTTGTGTCACTCTTCATTTTCCTGAAAGTTAGAAACATTCGGAACATATATGCAAGATAACATTCCTACTCTTATTCAAATATTAGTACATAGATTAAGATATTTATATAAAATACTAAATTCTATTTATAATATTAAGCAAAGTATGTCATACACACTACCCATAGGTTTAGTAAGTTCTAGCTATCTCTAGCATAAGTTCACAAGATATTTACACAAATGTTTTGGAAATTCTTTTGACAAAGCACAAAGAGTAAATCCAAACTATGAAAACTATATCAAAATTAAGACATTAATATGCCTCATCAGGAAGCTTGACCTTCTCTAGGAATTTGTATTCTAAGGTGCACTAGGTGTGCTAGTGCGCAAAACTAGCCTTTTTTTTGGGGGGGGGGGAGGGGGAATCCATTGTTTTCTCTATTTTGATTGATGTTAACCCATTTTTTCGTCTAAGTCATATGGAGTCCTCTTTTGGGTTTTTTAACATCAGATAACTAATATTTGCTTCTTTGTGAAAATAAATTGACATCATCATTAGCCGTAACACAAACAATATCTATGGTATTGGATAACTTGTCTGGATCATAACTTTTGACCTAGAGCTCAAAATTCAAAATTGTTTACATTGTTGGAAAGAAGAACTAAAAATCTAATTTTAGTCCCTAAAATATTGAGCCTTCAGATTTCCAATTTTAGAGACCAGAAAATGATTCAACTTGAAATTTTGAGCAGAAGACCTCTGAAAAATCCAGTTAAAATTGCCTAGAAAATCTTGTATATATATATATGAAAAAATTTCAAACATTTGATCATTTTCAATAATTTGGATCACCTAGTCCCCAATTAGGAAGAATTGGGCAGTCAGAGAAAATAAAAAATCAAGGAATAGACTTCACAGTGCACGAAGATGTGCATAACATGAAGGTGTGCAAGTACACATAACATGAAGGTGTGGTGCTTAACACACAAGTGCATAGATTATCATAGCATCTTCATTATCATCAGCAATAGAGATCTCACCTAAGCTAGTAACCTTCACCTTCAAAGGAGTCACATATAAGTTTTGATTCATGAATTTACACTAAAGATCAAAGATATAGAGGTTGGACACATGAACCAAAACAAGTTCCTCACCTTATGAAACTATTAATGATAAGATTCAACACATGTACTTTGGGAGTTCAGATAGAAGAAGCATAAGGAGTTCAAGTCTATGACAATGTTGGGCCATAAAGTGGGTATAAATCATCAAAAAGGGAAAAATAAGTACACACAAGTGCTCCTAGACCTCGTTTGAGAAAAACCCAAAAATCATTTTGAAAATAGAGAACTTTAATTGTTTGGTGAATTGAGCACCTTGCACAAATTCCCTAAAGGTGTGCAGGTGCACAATTTGAAGATTTGGTGAATGAATTATCTCTAAAGGTGTGCATATCTAAAACATCTATGGGCCCCCTGAGGTCCTAAACATTACCATGGTTCCTTGTCTTTTGTAGCAAATAAGATCACACTAACCCATGACTTTCAAGTTCCAAAGAATGCCCAAGAAGTCACACTGTATGATTTCCATAGGGAAGTGAGGGAAAAGTATGAATCTTTAGACTTATTATCTCCTTAATAAATTATCTCTTCTATCCACAATTTCAAAGGGAGACATTCACACATCATTTTGATACAAACGGGGAGAAAACCCAGATTTTGGAAATTCAATTTTGACACTTGGGGGAAAATTTTGGATTTGTTGAACTTGTCATTAAGTTGTGTAGGTGTGCAAGTCATAGAGGTGCACTGACTATTTTGAAGAAGTAATAGTACGCTGGTAGTTTTTGAAGAAGAAGCAATGCACTGACTGTTAACTATCAATTGCTATTTTAGAGCATTCCATGCACCAGAAACACATTTTGAAGATAGTTCAACTCCCAAAAATTCCTAGAGAGGGACAAGCTTCCATTTTTAGAGCTCCTAGAGACTTCCAAATCATCTCATGGCTTCTATCTTCTTATCTTCTTTTATTTTTTTAAGTCATGTAAAGACTCATGCACCCATTAATTGATATAAACAAGAGTGGAGACCTACTCAGCACCATTTAAAGAGTTAGTTTGCATATAATTAGATTTGTTTTATTATTTTTTAGCATGTGTTTTCATTGTAAGAACTCTCACTCTCAATACAAAAAGAGGAGATGTGTTCTTATAAATAAATGGATGTAATATGTACTCCAGGCTATTATTTTGATGCAATAATATATGTTATTGGTGCTCTCATTTTGAGTGTAGTTATTCTTTCCAGAGTATGTTATTTTTGTGAATGTGTGCAGATGAATAATATTGGATTCAGTGGTTTTGTTGTGTTGATTTTATTGTGCAATCTTTTAGTTATGGTGTTTGCCTCATGTTCACGAATTCTGTTGACATATCAAGTTGGAGAAAATATCACCTATTGTTCCTACATAGCTTCTTGCCTTGCATGAGTGCACTTTCCATGGCCTTGCTATTTGATGAGAAGTGAAACATCTTTCAATTATTATTGATTTCCCATCGATGATTACATCAGTTGAATTGAAGAAGCACTACTCCTATTTTCATTGGTTTCCTAACCTATCTTTTCAACGATTTAACTCACAAACATTTTGTTACTATGGTTTATGTCTATTAGGAATTTCCCTTTCAAGTTATTTTCTTTAATCTCTTGTTACCTTATCTTTATTCTTTCTTTTCTAACACTTAGCTAAAATAGGAATTAATATAATTGCATCGATAATGTCATGCCAAAACTACGGGGCAAAAACACACACAATTCTTTTTTTTTAAATTAATAATTATTATAATGCTCAAGTTGATAAGTTTGCGATCACATTTCAAGAAAAGATTCTCTTCATTACATCATAAGTTTTTAAACTCTTGTGGAGGAATACATTGTTAAACTGAAGCTCTCGTTATTAAAATAATATCGACGTTTATTTCGTTTCATATTAATCTTAAAAAAATAGATTTAAATTTCCTCTATAATAATATAATTAAAGATAGATTTAACATTTATTACATAGCATCTTTCATCTCATATAAGGTTAACATTATAAAAAAAGAATTTTAATCAAGTTCAACTAGATCAAGTTCAATTATAAATCTCTTAGACAATTATCGATTGAAAATTTAATCGATATTAAAAAGTCACTTTAAGAAAAACAATTAACTAGAATTAAAACAGAATATATATATATATATATATATATATATATATATATATATATATATATAAAATTTATTAACTTTAAATATTTCGACTACTTTAACATAATAATTAACTATCAAAACCCTAGTAAAAATCAGTTAACAACTAACTAAATTCTAACTAATTTAAAGCTTTCTAGATTAATTAAACAACTAAATTAACATAATATAAAAACTAACTAAACTTATTATTACAAAACTATATTAAAATGACAACTATCCAAATCATAACAAAACATATTCTAAAACTTTAATTTAAAAAAACTATAACTAACCTAAACTAAACTAACAATTAAAAACTTAATAATAAACTAACCTAATAACAACTTACAACTAATACTATAACAAATGACATAACAAAACAATATACTAAACTAACCTACTTACTAACTCAACACTAACCCCTAACACCTAACTCTAGCATTCCTACACTAACCCCTTTACCCCCTAGACTCTACTTCCCCCCTACACCCTACTCTACCCTTCCTTCCTCAAGTCCCATCATTCCCCCCCAAACCATGCACAATCCAAATTTGTGCTTCCCAAGCGCTACACTTGGGATAGCGCACAGTCCAAGCAAGGTACACTGACACCCCACACCACCATTATGTGAGGTGGCGACCCAGTTCAAGGGCAAAAGAAAGACATTTAAAACAATTCAATCTCCTTCCAAAGTCAGCAAATAAATGGAGGCAGGGATGATGTCATCTATTATGATGACAAAGACTTTGCAACATAAAAACTTTTTTTTAATAAAAACCTTTCTAAAAAATATGCCTTTTTAGAAGTGACGTGGAAGGGGAAATTTAAGCCAAAAGTTTATTAGGTAGAATTTACATATTTAAGATGGAATGTTTTATAGATTTTTTTTTTTTTTTGAAATTTCTTTTGTTATTTTAAACACATGTATCTATGTTTTTCTCCTATTTTGTTTTACTTCAAAATTTAAATATAAGAATATTTTTAAGAATATTTTCTATTGTAAGGAGAAATTTAAATTTCAAACCCCATACAAAAAACAAAGAGTTTTTACTCTCTTGGAATACTTTTTTTTCTTTGTCAACATTTTTCTAAGTAAGGATTTCAAAGCAATGTATTTTTTTTTTAAGGTGTATTTTTTTTTGATAGATTTAAAACATAGATTTAATCATTGTGACACAATAATACAAGATTAATTGATATCTCAAACAACTTGAATTGAACTATAAACCATAACCATTTTTCTTTCCTCAACATAGTTTTAATATTTAACATATAAGGAAAACTTAAAAATTTGCTTAATTAAACCATCATCATTCATCCTATTTTTAATGTGCATCCACCTAATTTAAAATTATGATCAAATCACTTAATAAACAAATATACTCAATCACCATTTTTTATTGGCAAACATGATTCGAAGGCTCACCGGGAAAGAACTAGGAAAAAAACCCAGCTTCATTGCCATTACAAAAAAGTTTGAAATAAAAATTACATAGGATATCAATCCCAAATTACAACAATTTAATTGAATTTCTTCATGACCCTCATAAAGGGATTCATAAAATTTTTTTCAACACATTTCTAGAACCATGGAGGGAAAAAAATATGATCAGCTGTCAACAAGCATGACCAAGAGACAATTCAAACATGCATATTCATACGAGGTTTTCACAATAGGATTCACAATGAATCAAAACTAGGGAAAGGTGGATTTTTTGAACAGGAGATGTCAGACACAACACCAAACCAGGTGCCCAATCAAGGCTATAAATCAAGAACTTCTGTTCTTCCATTCTTACATGCCAAAACTCATACACGGTTTGTGCTGATAGGTAGGGGCCCATAACACCCTACCCTCTCTCCCTCTTCTCATCCTGAGAAGAGACTCTACACTATTGGAGTCCAACTAAAAGGACATTTCCCGAAATTGGCCACTTCGTCCCTCTCCAAAGGTGAGTAATGCCAAAACACCCATGCAAAAAAATCTCAAAATTCAAACATAACAAGAAAAGAAGACATTCAAAAAAACATGGTTTTCAAATCTTCCCAACATACCCACAATCATACAAGCATTCAAACATCAACAAGGTAGCATAATCATGAAACAAACATGAAAATCTAAACAAGGGAGATGAGAATTCCTACCTGCACAAAGAGGTAATGGAAAATGAACAAGTTTGAGTAGAGCTTTTCCCTTCCTTGATTCAATCTTCCAAGACTCCTCTCTAAATGTAGAGATTGGGTAACAACCTCCACTAGTACAAGAAGGGCCTCTAAATAAGCCTCCAACTCAACCACCAAAGGGATGAATAACTTCTCCCACCCACCTACAAATCTAGAAGCTCCTAACTCAACCCATACTATGGTTAACCACTAAGTGGAGGTGAGGTGAGACAACTCATGGTAGCCATAATCAATTTTCGTACAAAGGCAAAAAGAGACTTTTTGAGTGACCTCAAAAGTCAATAAAAGGGGCTTAGGGGTTGGAAAAGACCCCCAACCCATACTCATACCCCTTGGGTATAAATATTTCATGTTTTAAAGGCTTAGGAATAGGTTCTGAGCCAAACAAAGCTAGGAATTAAATAGGACCATCTAACTCAAAAATGCAGATTAAGCACTAATTCGAATTAAGGGTGACTAAACTTGATTAAGAACCCAATTAGCAAACTGACACTAACTTAATCCAACTTAGGTCTAGAGGTTACACAGCTAACCCTAATCAACACACTAAAGAGCATACAAAAATTCACGAGTGTCAAGCGACACTAAAAGAACATAGTTATGAACATTAACATTCACTGAACACAGAAAGAAAATACATACATCACACAGTTAAAATACTTGAATTATGAACAACAAGGTTTCCAAAATTAGCACATAGGGATCAATTCTATTCCTCCGTCAGTTTTCTCAACTAAAATGTCTGCACACTCATTGCACACATCAGTAGCCCCATAAAATTACACACACACACACACACACACACACACACACACACACACACACACACACACACACACACACACACACACACATATATACGTATCAGAAATTCACATAAATTGAAACATACATCAATCAGGGTTTCTTTCATCCTACTTAATTCTTAACCATTTAAAATCTCTTAAATCAAAGTATCAATCCTACATTTACTGATTTCATCAACATACATATACATAAAACATTAAATGACAAACATCAAATATCTGAAAATAACATCACACAACATAAAATAATATAATATGTTCAATTATCTGATAATGTCTCAACATCTTGAGTCGTGAGTATCAAAATGATAAGGTAAAAACTAAGGCTACGAAGGGTCAGGGCAAGGCCTCATAGATAAATTGCATTCATCATAAAACATAAAATACCAATTTTTTTTACCTCTTTTATGGTTATTTTTCAAAATAGCAGATCAAACATCTTATCACAAATTGGTTAGAGCTAGCAAAGGCCTCCTCATGAACATACACATTTATCTTCTATTGATCATATTCCATTAGGTTGGAAGATATCTTGGTGAGAGGAGTTCAAAAGGATTCTTTTCAACAGATGACAAAATTATCAATTTTACTGACCCTTCAAAAGTCAATCTTCTTCCTACTTATAAAAAAACACTACAACCTCATAGAATTGGAAAATAACCCTAACCCTAATCTACTAACCTAGGTCACCAAGTAATTATAGATACTTAAAGCCACCTACACATAGAGGCATCTACAAAATATAATGTAGTTATTTTACAACTATGAAAAAGGTAGGAAGAGATGGGGAAAGGAAAAGGGGAATTTCCCAAGTGAAATTTGATCCCAATTGTCACCTCCACATGCTTATTCTATCATAATCAGTTAGTTTTCACCTTGGAACATCCACCAAATGATGAGACCAGGTCATTCCTCTAACAACATCAAATGCATTATGAGTGAGCAATGAATGTGCAGGTGAAAAGGGCTTTTTGTTATCATTTGTTGTATGCGTATTCTATTTAGAAAGAAATACCTTCCACTATGAATGGATTGGAAAATGTAATTTTGAGTGCCAGATACAATGAAATGTAGCCTATCAGAATTGCTAAACAATTGTCTTTCTCTTTGCACCTGGGGGGGCTAGTCTTTTGAAACATCCTCCATCTTCTAGCATTTAGATGGAACCTTCTTCTATTTTCATACCAAGAAGCCCATGCCAATCTCTCTAAAGCTAGCATCTACCAACACACCTCCAAGGACCAAACATATGTTAGTGGTTTGAAGTATTATTAACTTTTCTAGACGAAAGATATCATTTAGGTTCTAGGGTATCATGTCTTCCTTCCATTTTATGAGACAAATTATTATGAGGGAAAAATGTGAAAATTCAAAATCCAAAGACAAGTAAAGTGAGTTCTATCAAATATAAGAAAAGGGATTTTGAAAGATCTTACCTTACAAATAGAAAACTACCTTTGTCAAAAAGAGGGTTCTAGATCTTTAGGAACCCTAAAACCGTGCAACATCATATCACCATTTAAGTATAAAAGGTAACTCTTGCATATAAATGTTTTGATTTTGTACTTACTAGAAACACTAACTTGCACTCTTTGGAAAAAGTTCCAGCAATGTGGATGATGATAATGAGTTGTCCTATTGTTAGTGATAAGACCAACATTTAATACTAACTCATGTGACACATAGGAGAAATTAATATTGCATACTTTTGATGTGATAGATGTTTACAATAAAAATACCATCATATTATTTATAGAATGACACAAGGAGCTTCATTAGAGGTTGATTGACATTCTATGAGTGGTTAAGGTAGAAAGTTGCCTCCCACAACCACTAAAATAAATGTGGAGGCATTGCTAGTGTGACACCAACAAGCCACCAAAATCATCCAAATCCATGACCAAACAGAGTAATTGAGTGACAACAACTTATATCACAATCCAATCTTAAGGCATCCATGAAGACATGTATACAACTTCCTGGTTAGGTTGAGAAAATAAGCCCAACTGATGATATCTTTCCCCATGTAGAATCAAGGAAGAAAACAGGAAGTCAATGAACACTAAAAAAGGCCCTACTAACAATAAGGAGTCGAGGTAATCCTTTTCAATGGAGAAAACACTTAGAAAATTGAGAAAGATGAACTTTCCACCCACCTAAGATAAAAGAAACTAGCAATGCAAACAAATGTTCTCTCTTGTGAAATGTCATTTGTACTACAACATGAAGGTGACCTATTCGTCAGGGTATGGAGGCATTACACAAGCCAAGGACCTCATTTACCTTGTCCAATGAGGGTGGAGCCAAAACACTTGTATCCAAATAAAATGACCAACAAAAAATAATGACAAGTAGCCCAAAACATTCCAACCAAATAAACCTACAAGTAGAAATAAAATGAAAAAATTAAGGCAAATGCTCTAATGATGAAAAGGAAAGAGTGAAAAAGAAGGGAAGCAAATGACCCAAACATTGCAAGGGACAAATAAAATGAACACCAACCTAGAATTCTGAGCATGATATTTCCCTAGTGCCTTAACATACTTGTCTCTAAGTAGGAACCATAACTAGTGCAACCTAATGGAGTTGTAGGAATGCAACTACCTATGAACAAGGTGGTGAATGACCTTCTCTTATGAAATGTATAAAAAAATTAGAAAAAAAAATCTTTGAAGCCTTCTTACTATCTTAAATAGCCCAATAAACACTTCATACCACATTAAACTTTCCTTCCATGGAGCACATGAGGAAAAGGGGAGACTTGTGAAGTTAAAAAGTCAACTACCATTACGTACAATTCAAGGACACCATTGGTGTAATGCCCCACTCGGAGATACTTGGAACAAAGATTCAATTCAAGTCAAGATATTATTTTTTTACAAGTATGAATGCACATGACAACATCATACAGGGATCACAAAGATCGCAACTGAAGACTTCATGACAATCCTGAAAACCAACAAATCTCCCAATGCCACTAACAACTGACACATGCAAACAAAGGCCAACAATGACTATACACATGATGAGGGCTCCAAGGAATGACCACTCATCAATAGAACACCAAGTTGGGGCATAAATGTAGAATCCTAAAATTTGGCTAAGTCTGAATTTTTGAAGGCCTGAAATTTCCTAAAATCTTCATCTTAACTCATAGAGGTTTGAAAACCATCTCAATAGATTCATCACATATATTAAAATATATCTTAAGTATAAACTTATACTTAAAAAATATATTTTAAACCCCTTAGAAAGACTATTTTGAACTAGAAAGGTATGAAATCTAGTACGGTGTCCAAAACCAACTTTCAAAATTTCCTTGGCCAAGCCTAACTACTCCCTATTTCTCACATGAGGAAGTGCACTAGTCTCAAGTCTCGCACGAGACCTTGCATCACTATGTGCAAGAAAGTGAATTTCTCTACACAAGGATATGCATCACTTCACATGAGGATTCACAACAGGCTGAACAAACTTTCACATTCTGACAGGAACAAGTACAATTTTGCATGAGGAAACACAATAGCATGACAACAGAGCAAGAATAAAAAGCATAAAAACTTGAAAACAAACAATCAATTGAGTGCTAAAACAATAATATACCATGAAACTAGAAAGAGGAGCATCTATCCATCTAAACGATAGCAGTAAAAGAATGTACTGAAAGCAACATCGCAGTGTACATAAATAATAGCACAATGTATTGAATAACCAAACTAAGTATATAGTTCCTCCCAACTATAAATAGCATCATAAGACCATCATGGATCCTAGCCATCCCCCATGCATAACATCCCAAGCTACCAATCAGATCATTGGTACTATTGTAATAGGGACGTCACTACTAAAACATGCTACAATAAAAACATAAGAAAATCTAACATGCAAGTACTAAAGCATAAGATAATCCTACAAGTAGATAACCTCACCTATCACATGCTAATCATCATAATAAGGAAATGCATTAATAAATAAAATTATCCAAACATGATATACAAGTATTCCAATGAAAGCATAAATCACAAGAAAGCATACTCTGAAACCTGAAGTACCAAGTGAAAATATCCAGCAATGATCACACTAGGATAAAAGACCATCTCTGTACACTGATCCCTAGCAATGGTGTAGGTGGCTATGCCTCCCAACTACATGGCACCCATAGGTCCACACCTACTATGTTGATGGAGATAATGATCCAACCACAAACACATGCAAAGAAAACATCCATGGCTAACATTTATGCTAGGTAATATGATGGCTATAGCCTAGAAACTAAGACAATGCAAGTAGTACAGGTCTTGGTCAGATACTCATAAGGCTATTAAGTAGGGGCTGACATCATGGAGAGTCACTTGGCATCGACAAGCCCAAGCTTGGATTTGTGTAGACTCAACTTACCAATGGAAGGCTCTCACACTAAAGCATTATTCTATTATCTTAAATTTTATTACCATTCACACATTTTGTTTAGTTATCACTTACTTAAAACTTCCTCTACTAACCCTATGGCATCATAACACCAGGTTGTGAGATAGAAGCCCCCTCCATATGCTACCCTCCCCTACCCATGCTCATCCTATGACAAGTGCTTGTGGGCATGCATATTCCCAATCCAACCCCAAAGATCATAACTTCTGAAAGTGCCATGGAAGATCAAGCCTCACAAGTCACCCAACAAATATAGTACACATACTTGTGTGTGGTGCACCACCATCACAAAGATCATAATACAAGGACTGGATAAGAACATAACGCAAAATATCACTAAACTAAAAACAACTCAGGAGGACGGATTCTACACAAATCCTAAAGCCAATAAAACCATACATCATGAAATCACTCAACCGGCCTCAATTTGGGAGTATGGATTCTACACGAACCACAATAATGCAACAAGACCAAACATCATGAACTCACTCAATTGGCCTCAATCTGGGAGGATGGATTCTACATAAATCCCAGTGTCCAAAAAACAATAACAAAGGTCCAAAAGAAACCATAACATCAGGTATAAAATCACTCAACTGAAGAAAAAGTTGGGAATATAGATATGATGAGCATCCCAATGCAAACACAAAAGAGAAACAATGGCCTAATTGATATCCAAATAGATAATCTAGGTCCATGACCCAACTCATGCCAAGAAAAGTTGAGAAAATAAGGTGGCACAAAAAATAAGGTAAAAATCTCCAAATTTTGGAAAACTTCAAAATTAAAACCCATTTGGCCTTTGCGTACAAAAATCCCAAAAATCCAAAAATAATTAAGTTCAGACACCGTATACAAAAATGACTAGCATAACAATGGAAAACCCCAAACCCTCATCCTAAAAAATAGGGAAATGCTTATACTCGACCAACTGGGTAGAACCAGCAAATAGAAATGGAGGGGAACACTACTTCTCAAACTCCAAACAAACGACTAGCAAAAATAGAAGCATAAATGGAGTAGAAACAATAAAAATGGGAGAGCCCTACCTTGCAGCCAAAAGGAAAAAAAAAGAATCTGAACCAAAAAACAAAAAAATTGCAGAAGTGGCCAAAAATTATAGTAATCCAAGTTCTCCATGAGCTGGATCCAATGAGCTCAACCTCATAACAATCCCACGCCCATAGCTCCCACAACAAACAAAATAGTAAATCCTCATGAAGAGGATTTTGGGTTTTACCCTCCAACTTTCTAATTCAAAAGTGAGAAGTGAGAAATTAAATTCCTTTTTGGATACTTATTCACTTTTCAAGTGAATAATCAATTAGGGCAAATAACTAGCCAACCTAGTTAAACCTCAAATCGACCCAAATGAAAACATGTTATTCCTAGAAATAGGAATTCATCTATGGAAAAGCTGCTAGAAATTAAAATAAATCAAGTAAAAAGCCCAAAAACCCGAAAACAAAAGAATTTCCTTAACAAATTTTGTGACAATGCAAAACTCTAAATGCATAGACATGCTCACTAGTCTAATCACATAATGCAAATGAATATAGATTTAATAATCACTGAAAGGTTCAATTAAACAATTAAAATAAGGATACGTTGACCATATATTGATGACATTGGTAAAATATGAATAGCTGAATCACTAACTCCATGTGCCATTGCCAGGGATATAAATCCTGCAAATTAAACAACACAATCAAGTGCAATTGCATATAATAACATAGCCAAAGAGATAAATGCATTAGATGACTAATTTAACCATTTATATGATATACTAAAATAATCTATTTACATCACTCATGTTCGCATAAACCATAACAACATAGGAATGAAGTAGATAACCATAGCATTAAATCCATAACATAACATAACAAGAGATATGTCCAAATATTAGATAATTAGATATCATCATAAGACACACTGTCATCTCAAAATGGCATCATCATGCAAATATGATCAACTGAGCAACATAGTAGTCTAAAATCTATGATACTGAAATCCAAGTATAACATCTGACCCTTAGGTCATCCCACATGTAAAACATAACATAAGTAGATATCCACAGCACATAGCCAATGAATCCAACATGGACAATCCATTTCTAATTATTTAAGCATTTAATAATGGTTGTTTAAACAACATGAAAGGGCACTTAAAACACATAAGAAAACATAGTCATAAACATGACTAACCACTACTATAGGAACCTAGTCCAATGTAGCATGGTAATAGTACATAGTGCAATCTTTGCACACATCTCAAGGTAATCACAGAACAACCTCATGATACCACATCGATCCTAGTAACCAATGGTACAAACCTCAGTGAACCAAAAATCACATCATAATCTCATAAATTAGTCATAAGCATAATCAAATCAACTGATATAGAAACATAAATCAAATCACCTCAATGGTGTAGACCACTCATGGTTACAATCATGATCCATCATAACAAAAGATCATCAAGGTTGCATCCATCAGGATGACTTAAAAAATTCAAATGGGAGAGGCACTACATCATCCCCCCCAAAAGACTAGGCTTACTCTTGGAAGCTTGCAATCCAAGAATAGAAACTCAACACACCAAGAGAAAAATCAAAAGTGAGCAATAGGAATGTCTCAATGAATCACCACAAGTCTAACCCAATTCACTCCAACATTCTCAAACCATCACGTCAACCTCCAAATAGGTCAACAACAATAGAATAGGTGTCACACTAACACAAGGTGCTCCAACATGTAACCTTCTATGTGCTAGGAAAAACCCATCTAGCCATAAAGTCAACCATACAAGGTAAGGAAAAACCCACTCTACCTTGTCAACAGGTGCCCAACTACACAATGCACCTACCATATGACAACAAAACTAGGTCAATGCACTACACATTTCCAATAGAAGTTGGAATCATGGGGAATAACCATCCCAAAACTCCCAAGAATACTATCATGTCACACATGAGCATCCTTGAATCCATGTAAACTCACCCTTAGAACATAGAGGATGACAGTTTACTAACAAAATTACACACTCCAAGAAGGATACTCACCACCATGCATAGGAGCACAATGTCTCTCCAAGGTACAAAAGCTCAACTACCACTGGGAACTAGGGTTACATAATGCAACTAAATAAGATATCACCTTCCCACAAGGTTGCAAAGACTTTCGTCAATGGACACAATCATGTAATATCTACATACCAACTCATAAGATGGTAACATGTGTCCAACGATACCATGTCCGTCCAACACCATGTTGGGAATACCACACCCAACCTACCACTAAGCTCAATCTCTAGCTTCAAGTCAACAATCAAAGAGAAAACTCAACTGAGACAATCCCCTTCAAGAAATAAGTTTAGGGAGAAAGAAACTATAGAGTAGTAGGACTGAGAGGGAGTCTCTCTCAACCTCTACACTAAATCATCCCAAGATGCGTTAGGGAATTCACAATTTCACCAACCATCAACATACTCATCTAAAAATACTAACTGAGCTAGACGCATAACCATGCTAGCCTACTCTCTCAAGAGAGAAAAGGATACAAAGATGTGCCAAAGTTAGCATCCAAAAAGGAGAATCTAGACTCATCAAAGAACTGAGTCACTCCCAAATGATAAGGTAACTTCAACCTTGAGCAAGGTACACTTACAGGCTACACTTCATCTTATAAAGGTGGATCGGTGCAATAGGAAACACACAAACCCAAGCATGAACCCCAAAAATTACCTAGTAGATTACGAAGACTAGATAACTCTTCCATTAAGGATAACATGAAGAGGTAAACTTCTCCAATGGCCATAAATGTGATATGTCATGATTGAATTGGCCTCTACTCGATAAAGGGTACTTGGAACATTGATCTACTCCTTCAAAAGTACAAATAGGTTGCTCATTGTTCCCTAGGAAAAATCTTGCATTAGCGTAATCTTGCATGAAGTTTCTCATCAAACCAGGTGAGAAAGTGCAATGAACCAGGTGAGAAAGTGCTTGATCACCAGTTTCTCACATGAAATTTCAAATCAACATAAAAATTGCCTTCACTCCAGAGACCATAACTTTCACATCTGGACTTGGATTGACTCTATTTGAAAAGCATTAGAAAGATATCAACAAGGAATAAAACAAGATGGAGCTTAGAGATTCCTAAAACCTAAGAGTTTGAGTCACCACTCAAGACAAAACAACATAAGAAAAAACAATAGTTTTGGTTACCAAGACAAGTGATGGACAAAACATCCAAAACCATTTAAGAACACACATGCCCAAAACAACATAAGACATGGAAAGAAAGGTAATTCACACACTAAAACCATCATTACTTATATTTCATAATTTCATTAGTTAAACCTGACACAAGCACTAATGCAAAATGAAACTTAAAGGTTTTCAAAGCAAGGGTTCAAGAGTCACCATAAAACAAGCACATATCTTTCAATTTCTTTCAAGAATAACATTAGGTTTACTCATCTTTTAAACCATCCAATTACATTAAAAACTTTAAATCTATCAAGGACACTAGCATGTGCTCCATGATATTATCTTTTATATGTACTATGAGAGGTTCGAGATGAACATGGTAGAATCACAACACACAACTAGGTAGCAGCTAAAACACATTTAGAATAGTCATCATGAACCAAAACAAAAAACCCAAATGGGGAATTGTCAATTTTAATGGTAAATATCAAAAAGTGCACATTTCAACAATAAATCAAATGTGGAAATTCTCACAAAGAGAGTGATAGATGAAATTTGAAGACTATTCCAAGAGAGAAAAATATTGAAAACCAATGCTAGCCCAACAAAATGAGGAAAGTACCTCTAGCCAAATAATAATAATAAACATCAATCAAAGAACATTACATGTGATGACTGAGGGCAGTCACACAAGAGGCATAAATCACCACACAATGCTAAGGAATGCATCATCCTAACAATGTTAGAGAACACACTCACACACACCAAGCAATATACCATCAGTAGCCTCATGCATATGTAGAAAAAAATAATTTTTTTTAATTATTTTCCATGCAATGCAACATTTAGATATTCATCAATTTAATGAAAATTTCCATAAGCTTAAGAAGTAATTTGATTAGGGACTTGAGTCATTAACCCAAAAGATCTAATGCAAGACCTACTTCTTTGCAATGATTCTCAATAAACACTTATTTCTCAATGAAAGGAACCATTTTATTACTATAACGATAAAAAACAAAATCACAAATAAGATTCCTTTATTTAGTTACAATTAGGAGAAAATAGGGAAACAATGCACCTAACTCCACAAGGAGAAACAAAAGAGGCACTCAAAGCCAGCACATGGACACCAATTCATGGTTCCATCTAAAAAGAGTCACACACGCAACAAACCAAACAAGACACATCAATTCCATCTACAAAACAAGGAAGATACACTTCCTTCCCCTCACACTGATCTAGTTGCATCTACTAGATAAGAAAGTCCATCCCAAGTAGGCACTGAAGCAATAGAAGATCATGAGCTCTTCTCCAAGACACTTGAACTCAACCAACACAACAACAACCATATGGGAAACATATACACAAAGATCCCAATGTTTGAACATGGGCTTTGATACCAGATGTAATGCCCCGCCCAGAGATCCTTGGAACAAAGATTCAATTCAAGCCAAGATATTATTTTTTTACAAGTATGAATGCACATGACAATATCATATAGGGATCACAAAGATTACAATAGAAGACTTCATGACAATCTCAACAACCAACAAATCTTCAAACACCACTAACAACTAACACATGCAAACAAAGACCAACAATGACCACGCACATGATGAGGGCTCAAAGAAATGACCACTCATCAAAAAAACACCAATTTGGGGTATAAATGTAGAATCCTAAAATTTGGCTAAGTCTGAATTTCTAAAGCCTTGAAATTTCATAGAATCTTCATTTTAACTCAAACAGGTCTGAAACCTATCTCAAAAGATTCGTCACATATATTAAAATATATCGTAAGTATAAGTTGAAAAATATATGTCAATATATACTTAAAAAATATATTTTAAACCCTTTAGAAAGACTGTTTTGAACTAGAAACATGTGAAATCCAATAAGGTGTACAAAACCAAATTTCAAAATTTCCTTGGCCAAGCCTAACTGCACCCTATTTCTTGTGGAAGGAAGTGCACTGGTCTCGAGTATTGTGCTACACCTTGCATCACTTTTTGTGAGAAAGTGCATTTCTTTGCACGAGGATATGCATCACTTCACACAAGGCTTTATAGTAAGCTGCACAACCTTTCACATTCTTGCGCAAACAAGTACAATTTCACACGAGGAAACACAACAATGTGACAATAGAGCAAGAATAAAAAGTATAAAAACATGAAAACCTCCACACTAGGGAGTACCAAACCCACATAAATCAAGGAATGATCACTTGAGTGCTAAAATAACAAGATACCATGAAACCAAAAAGAGGAGAATCTGTCCATCTAAACCATAGCAATAAAAGAACATACTAAAAGAAACATTGCAGTTTATAGAAATAACATCACAATGTACTGAATAACCAAACTAAGTATGTGGTTCATCCCAACCATCAATAGCATCATAAGACCATCATGGATCCTAGCCATCCCCTGCACATAACATCCCAAGCCACCGATCAAATCATTGGTACTATTGTAATAGGGACATCACTACTAAAACATGCTACAATAAAAGCATAAAGAAATCTAACATGCTAGTAGTAAAGCATAAGATAATCCTACAAGTAGATAACCTCACCTATCACATGATAATCATAATAATAAGGAAATGTGTTAATAAATAACATCATCTAAACATGATATACAAGCATTCCAATGAAAGCATAAATCACAAGAAAGCATACTCTAAAACTCGAAGTACCAAGTGAAAAAATCTAGCAATGATCGCACTAGGATAAAAGACCATCTCTATACACCAATCTATAGTATTGGTGTAGGTATCTATGCCTCCCAACCATGTGCCACCCATAGGTCCACACCCACCATGTTGATGGAGATAATGATCCAACCACAAACACACACAAAAAAAACATCCATAGCTAACACTCATGCCAGGTAGTACAATGGTTGTAACCTAGAACCTAAGACAATGCAAGTAGTACAGGTCTTGGTCAGACACTCATAAGGCTACCAAGTATGGGTTGACATCATGGAGAGTCACTTTGCATTGACATGCCTAAGCTCAGATTGGTGTGGAATCAACTTCCCAATAGAAAGCTCTCACATTGAAGCGTTATTTTATTATCTTAAATTTTATTACCATTCACACATTTTGTTTAGTTATCACTTACTTAAAACTTCCTCTACCAACTCTATGACATCATAACACTAGGCTATGAGATAGAAGCCCCCTCCATATGCTACCCTACCCTACCCATGCTCATCCTAGAACAAGTGCCCGTGGGCATGCATATTCCCAGCCCAACCCCAATGATCATAACTTCTGACAGTACCATAGAAGATTAGGCCTCACAAGTCACTCGATAAATGTAGCACACATATTCATGTGTGGCCCACCACCATCATGAAGATCATAACATAAGGACTAGATGAGAACACTATGTAAAATATCACTCAACCAAAAACAACTTGGGAGGACAGATTCTACATGAATCCCAAAGCCAATAAAACCATACATCATGATATCACTTAACTAGCCTCAATCTAAGACTATGGTTTCTACACAAATCCCAATGATGCAATAAGACCAAACATTATAAACTCACTCAATCAGCCTCAATCCAGGATCATGGATTCTACATGGATCCCAGTGTCCACAAAAAAATAACAAAGGTCCAAAAGAAACCATAACATCAGGTATAAAATCACTCAACCAAACACAAAGTCAAAATATGGATGTGATACATATCCTAATGGAAACACAAAAGAGCAACAATGGCCTAACTTATATCCAAATGGATAATCTAGGTCCAAGACCTAACTCATGCCAGGAAAACCCAAGAAAATAGGGTGACACATAAAATGAGCTAAAACCCCCAATTTTTGGAAAACTTCAAAATTAAAACCCATTTGGCCTTTGGGTACAAAAATCCCAAAAATCCAAAAATAATTAAGTTTAGACACTATATGCAAAAATGGTCATCATAACGGTGTAAAACCCCAAACCCTCATCTCAAAAAATAGGGAAATGTTCATACTTGACCAACAAAGCAGAACCGACAAATAGAAATGGAAGGAAACACTAGTTCTCACCCTCCTAACAAACAACTACCTAGAATAGAAGTATAAATAGAGCAAAAATAATAAAATGGGAGAGCCCTAACTCGCAACCAAAAGGGTAAAATGAGAAACTAAACCAAAAAATAAAAATCCCATAGAAGTGGCCAAAAATCATAGTAATCCAAGGTTTCCCTGAGCTGGATCCAGTGAGCTCAACCTCGTGATGATCCCACACCCGTAGCTCCCATAATGAACAAAATAGTAAATCCTCATGAAGAGGATTTTGGGTTTTACTCTCCAACTTTTTAATTCAAAAGTGAGAAGTGAGGAATTAAATTCATTTTTGGATATTTATTCACTTTTTGAGTGAATAATCGATTAGGGCAAATAACTAGCCAACTTAGTTAAACCCCAAATCAACCCAAAAAAAAATAGGCTATTCCTAGAAATAGGTATTCATCTATAGAAAAGTTGCTAGAAATTAAAATAAATTAATATAGAAGCTCATAAACCCAAAAACATATGAATTTCCTTAACAACTTTTGCGACAATGCGAAACTCTAAATGCATAGACACACTCATTGGTCTAATCACATAATGCAAATGAATTCAGATTTAATAATCACTGAAAGGTTTAATTAAATATTTAAAATAAGGATACGTTGACCATACAGGGACAACATTGGTAAAATATGAATAATTGAATCACTAACTCCATGTGCCATTGCCAGGGATATAAATCCTGTGCACTAAACAACACAATCAAGTGAAATTGCATATAATAACATAGTCGAAGCAATAAATGCATTAAATGACTAATTTAACCATTTATACGATTATATTAAAATAATCTATTTACATCACTCACATTTTCATAAAGCATAACAACATAAGAATGAAGTAAATAACCATACCATTAAATCCATCACATAACATAATCAGAAATATGTCCAAATATTAGATAATCAAATATCATCATAAGACACACTATCATCTCAAAATGGTATCATCATGCAAATATGATCAATTGAGTAGCATGGTAGTGTAAAATCTATGATACTAAAATCCAAGTATAACATCTGACCCTCAAGTCATCTCACATGTAAAACATAACATAAGTAGATATTTGTAGCACATAACCAATGAATCCAGCATGGACAATCCATTTCTAATTATTTAAGCATTTAGTAATGGTTGTTTAAAAAGCATGAAAAGACACTTAAAATACATAAGCAAACATAGTCATAAACATGACTAACCACTACTACATGAACCTAGTCCAATATAGCATGGTAATAGTACATAGTGCAATCTCTTCACACATCTCAAGGTAATCATGAATTAACCTCATGATACCACATCAATCTTGGTAACCACTGGCACAAACCTTAGTGAACCAAAAATCACATCATAATCTCATAAATTAGTCATAAGCATAATCAAATCAATTCATACAAAAACATAAATCAAATCACCTCAACGGTGTAGACCACTCATGGTCACAATCATGATCCATCACAACAAAAGATCAACAAGGCTGCATCCATCAAGATGACTTACAAAAGTCAAATGGAAGAGGCACTACAATTGGCATAGGGCCAAAGACTCCTACATTTTTTTTCAAATGAAATGCCACCTTCCCATGGATGTGGGATGTGAGAACCCAAGACCTGACATTCGAGGAAAGATGAAAAATATTGCCTTGAAAGAGACAAGGAAAGAATAAAAACAACAAAAACAAAACCAAAAAAGGAGGAACCCAGCTTTTTTCTCACAAAAGGTAGGGACGAGCATGCAAGGAATAACACTTATTTCTATGGCTACTTTATTTGGTGATGATATCATAGTTTCAACATTATATTTTCAACCCTTGGGACTAGGTATACTAGCCATAGTATCTAAAAATGCTAGGTGTTTACCGTATTTAAAGGGTTTGAATATATATATGAAAAGTATCCTCATACATACTTTGGTAAGAAGAATTTGATCTTCTTCCATTATTTCATCAAACAATGGATTTGGAAAAAATCTTAGAACCATTTTTAAATGTACTTATTTCCACTTCTCACTCACAATGCATATCTTGGATATATG
Organism: Cupressus sempervirens; assembly: GCA_028749045.1. Classification (NCBI taxonomy): domain Eukaryota; kingdom Viridiplantae; phylum Streptophyta; class Pinopsida; order Cupressales; family Cupressaceae; genus Cupressus; species Cupressus sempervirens. The sequence continues at coordinate 555,979,058 of CM053787.1, read as the reverse complement.
TATCATTGTTGTGATAGAATATTTACCTCTTTATTATTGACATAAGTCTCCATCTCATCACAAATGTCATTGCAACTTTTAGGTGTGAGTGAATCATCAAGAATTTGTGGTGTATTATTTGGCTTATTCCATTAGTTTGTTTATCCCTATGAGTTGGAAAAAAAATTGAACCATTTTTGTGCACATATACCTATGATATTATTTGTATAATAAATTTGAAATTTGTTCAATATTAAGAAATATTTCCTCCTCATTTTCATGACTACTAATATATGCTTCTACTTTCACCATGGATAAGCATAGATGCATGTTCAACTTCCTTCTCACAAAATTCTAATAACAAATCATCTTCATTTGGATGTGAAACACTATTAGTTCCCATTACTTTTTTGTGGATCTCACTATCTCATTATCCATTTCACTTCAGTTATTGGCATCATCATCTTTTGCAACAAGTTTCTCACAAAAGGGCACATACACTTTATTGAATAACTTAATTAGCATAGATGCATAAAGTCTAATATTTAAAGGTATCTGCACATACATTTACAACATCCTTTTGAAAAAGAAAAGTAAAAATTCATCTTCATCATTTTCTATGTTGAAAAATGCATGTAGAGGAGATGTGCAAGATTTTGGTTCTATAGTGTAGTTTTGATTCTCTTCTTGTGTATAGGGGGTGTTGGCTCCTAATCTAATAAGGTTTGAAATACCTTGTTGGAAAGTAGGAAATACGTAGGAGTTACCTACAAACCATGATAAGTATCTCCAATCAAGACAAAAGACCCAACTGACAAGATAATATTGTCTTCTCCCCTTTGAATTATGCAAGATTCAGGTAGGTATGCCTAGTATTAATCAATATTCTCTCTCTCTCTCTAAACTTTGGACATTAATCCTCATTAAAATAGAAGGTGATCTTTGAAACTATTAGAAAGTAAAGTCCACCAAGATAATTGATTTGGCGGGGGGGGGAGTGAATCATTTATCAGATCAATATAACTTTTATCAACCTCATTAAACCTTAAGCAAGTGAATGATATAATCAACAACCATAAGAAGATACACATACACAATAACACCAAATATATTAACTAGGGAAACTCTTGATCAGAGGGAAAACCCCACTGGAGATGGTACCCACAAAATGATGTACTAATATAAAACTTCCTTGTAAGAGGATGGACTCTATTAGGATCCAATAAATACATTTGGTACATATTAGTCCATGTTAGGAGAATTTAAATTCCTATTAGGAGTTGTAGAAGTTAGATGGATCCACTATCCAAATACCCTTAGGGGAAAGACCACCGAACTCACTGTCCAACCAGTCTTTGTATTATTCCTTGTAGAATAATAGAATATAGAATAACTTTATCTCCTTCTCTATCCTCTTGACTGGATCAAATCTCTTCAGATCTCAATACCAAATCTTTGAACTTGCATCACTCTAATCCCTTTGATAGTTACATGCATTTACCAATTTTGCATATCACTTCCACAATTCACAAATCCTTACGCACATTCCCACTTCATCATAAGGAAAATAACCCTCCTTTATACCATATCCTCAAAATAATTCTTTAAGTCAACCTTGAGGCTTTCCTAATTAGTTGTAATAGGACCTCATTAAGATATTACAATTCATTATATCTTTTTGCAATCATAAAATATTGTTGGCTCACAATAAATACAACTTCTCACATGTGCAACCTCTGACCTCACACACTCAGTGATGTCATCATCAAGTTGTCTACTATGACTATCTAACTTCTCCCATCATGATTCTATCCCTATTAAGAAATACAATCCAAACATCATAAACCACTTCTTAAGTACTTTGTCTGCACATTATCCTCTATAATTATTGAATTACTCATGCATGTCTTTGACTCTCTACACATACACATGTCCACTTCATCGGGAAACAATATAGAATGTATCCTCAACTACGCTTGACCAAATCATTAATATACAGTTTGTATGACCTTATTCTCTATCTGCTACTCTATCAAACTTTAAAAAAACAATACTATGTTGACATCAACAAAAAACATAGTCATGAATGCAGCATGCCAATCATGCTAACAATATCTTAATTTTTTCTATCAATTTGTAGTATACTCCCCAAAAGGAATATCATCAACATTCGCACTAATAATCTCCCCCTTTGGAATTGATGGAAACATTGATGAAAAACATCTAAGTTCCAAGAATATCAAATCCAACTCTGATGTTGATGTTTCTCTCTTCTTTTCAAATCCTCTTCATCAATCAAATTTGAAACTTACAGGAACAACTCTCCATATATGATTTCTCATTCTTACATGGATGGCATCGGTTGTTCATACTTCTCCCCTATTAATATAACTTAATATTTCTCCTCATTGACATCAATCTATCCATGAACAATTCTCCCACATACATACATCTCCCACATACTCTCAAAAGAAGCTTTTTATGTGACCATTTCCCCCATTGACATCAATGATAAAGGCTTCATTATGTCAATCAACTAATCAACATCTTTAACTAGCTCATGTGTAAAATGACACTATTCTATGCCAACTACCAAGAGTTCTTGATGACTCTTTTGTAATGTCCCCATCTTTTTAGCATATTGGTGGAGTTCTTAACCTTTATGTTCTTCAAAGGATAAGTGGAGAAATAAGGAGAAATTAATTAAATTAATTTCTTATAAAGCCATTAAATAAATTAAATTTAAAAGGTGACTATATTTAATTAATTTAATTTTCTAGAAGCACAACTAATTATTTTATTGAAAAAAGGGAAGCTTCTAGAGAGTGAATTTTCTAAAAGTACAACTAATTATTTCCTTGAAAAGGAGGAAGCTTCTAGAAAGTGCAATTAAATAATATTTTATTTCCTTCTAGAAGGATGAAGGAAAAGAATAAATAGGGAGAGAAGCCTCATTGTTGAGTAGCAAATGTGTTGCCATATACTCTTCTAGATAGCTTGTGGAGCCAAGGGTTTCTATAGTTATTATATTGATGATTGGGAATGAACACTCCCACTGATTTGCATAACTAAGGTGCTGAAATATCTTTTGAAGGGTTGCAACTACTAGAGAAGGTAAATCAGTCTTTTCATTGTGCCAAATTTGTGGCCTAGGGCCAATTTTTTGGAGTAAGGAATAAGTTGAAATTTGCTATCGGAAAAATCATGTTTCCAAAGTAATTTCAGGTTTTCATTTGCTACATTTTGCATTGCTTGAGAGTAGATATTAAGGGCATGGTAGGGTTTGTAAAATCTATTGTAATCTAATTTATATCAGAATTTTTTGACCTAATGTCTTATTGATGTAGATGCATATTTTCTGATTTATAATCGGTACTATTCAAAAACAATTGCATCTTCATTGTTAGTTGTTTGGTGTGTTCTTTGGAAGCATATTTATTAAGTTTGGCATTTAGAAAGAAATCAGAATTTACATATGAAATATATCTCTTGCTTGCAAAGTGTTTCACAAAATGTCAAACAATTGAATTTGAGAAAGATTTGGTGTTTCACGAAGTTATAATTGTTTGAGTTTATTACATCTTATCACAAATACTCCCCCAAAGAGGAAGCATCAACATTCAATCCAGAAAAACAATAATACAATATACCCCTAGGTTGATGCATTCTCTACATCATCTACTCATAAGTAGGCATGGGCATAATCCCAATCATACCTCACAAATACTCAAATGTATCCTTTAGGAAAAGGCATTTTAAAAATGTCTACAATCTATTTTTTTGTATTCACATACTCTAATATGATTTCTTTCTCTGCAAATTTCTCTCTCAAAACATGATACTTAATAGATATATCCTTAGTCTTAGAATATAACACAAGATTCTTAGGTATACTTACTATACTTGTGTTATCACAATGTATGATAATAGATTTTGAAAAATTTAACTCAATGTAGTTCATCATTTGTTTTATCCACATGATTTGATTATAATTGCTTTTTGTTGCTACATAATTTGCTTCTATTGTACTCTATAAAATACAATCGTGTTTCTTGCTTAGCTAGAAGATTAATGTTCTTTTAAGGAAAAATTCTCCACCACTAGTACTCTTTATCTCATCCATACTACCTTCCCAATCTAAATCACTATATGCACACAAAGTAAAGTCACTTGATTTTTCAAACCACAGTCCAAAATCAAGTGTACCCTTCAGGTATTTGAATATTCTCTTTATTGCTACATAATTGGCTTCTCTAGGATCTTCTTGAAATCTTGCAACTATACCAACTACATTTTCTATATCTAGCCTGGTAAGATTTAGTTATTGTAAATCTCCAATCATGGATCTACACTTCTTCTTCTCAAATATAGGTGTCTCAACTTTGTTAGATAACTTGTGACTAATTATCATAGGTGTTTCAATGGCCTTACGGTTTTCCAAGCCAAATCTCTTCAAAAATTCTTTCAAATACTTAGTTTGTGATAGAACATACCATTACTATTCTACATAATATGTAGATCGAAGAAATATTTCATTTTTCCAATCATACTCATCTAAAATTCATTCCTCATTTCATCAAGTTGAGATGGTTAACTCAGGAAATTATTTTTGGAGTAGTATTTATCGAGCAAGGTCGGCCAATGAAGGATTTCATTGTTTTGGAAAATAAAGTTTATTTGTTTAATGTAATATTTGTAGCCGATTGATGTATGGTTTATTGGTAAATATAACCTTGTAATTAAGCCAACTTGACAATTTCTAATGTATAAATAAGAGGTCAAATTGTGGATTCTAATTGTAAGGAGCGAGTATGCAATGAGTTGATTGTGTGAAAAGGTAGTGTAAGTAAATTTTGAACAAGGATCAGATATCTTTGAAGGAGAAGCAAAGTTGTATTTGATTAGCTAGGATCTATTGAAGAAAAGCAAAAATCTATATTAGCAAAGTTCAGTTGCATCTCATTCCGGTCACTTATTGTTACTTTCTCACCATTGTAGCAATATTTCCTAAATATCTTAACAGAGTTGGTTTAACAACCATTTTGTAAATCCTCTAACAAGGTCGACAGTTCAGTTGAATTTTCCTAAAGACCTCTAGCAAGGCCACTCCTAACAGGGTGATTAAATTGTCTAACAGGGTCACACCTAACAGTGTGTTTTGTAACCTTTAGTAGGGTGGGCTCCTAATAGGGCTCACTTCAGAAAAGTGAAAATTGGTAGTTAGTTACTTGGTGGTTTTTCCCATATTGGGTTGCCATGTTAAATCTGGTGTCTCTTGTGTTCATGTTATTTACTTTTGCATGCATGTTAATAATTATGAATGATTAAAGACCAGTAACAAGTTAATCTACCAAGTTACAACATTTTTGTAAATGTTCTCCGAGTGACAATAGTAAGTAACTTGTTTGACATCTAAGGGATCTGTGGATTTGTTTTTGCATTAACTAATTCACCCCCCGTCTTAGTTACTCCATCTATAACACCAACACCTAGGTGCAAACATATGTATTTTGGCTCCTCTATCATTGCGTAATGTGTTGAATTCCCTATATATGAATTCAACTCCTTCATCTGATCTCAAACACTTCAAGCTTTTCCCTATTTCATTTTAAACTCTATCCAATTACTACTTAAACATGTGAGACACATCATAGTTTTCTTTAAGAAACATCACAATCATCATTCTAGAGTAGTCATCAAAAAATCAAATAAAGTATTTGTCACTACAGTAGGTTTGCACATGAATAGATCCACAAAGGTCAGTATGAACCAACTCTAAAATAACATTATAAGTATAGGTCTTTCTATTGAAACTAGACTTTGTCATTTTCACAATTGACATATTTAACACATCACATTATCAAATTTCTTGAATTTTGGTAACCCTCTTACTTTCTTCATTTTACTAATACTTACCAAATTATCAAATTTCACATTACATATCCTCTTATGCCATAACCATTTATCATCACATTATGCAAACAAGCACATATCGTTATATGTGTCTAGATAGAACAAGTTACCTCTTGTTCCGTCTTGACTTCTAATCAATTCTCTTGGACCATTGTAGATCTTAGCCTTCTTTTGCTGAAATTCAACTTTGTAGCCTAAACTATTCAACTGTGTCACACTCAACAAATTGTAGTTAAGTCCTTCAACCCAATAAGAATTATCACATCTAATCTTATTAGTCAATTTTATTGATCCTTTACCTCTCACAAGACATTGTGCATTATTACCAAACTTAACACTGCCCCCTTTATTATATTCCAAGTTTTCAAACTTACTTTTATCACTAGTCATGTGATGTGAGCAACCACTATCAATTATTTATCTATCACCTTTACTCACATATGAAATAAGTGTAGTTTTCTCATTTTCATTAGAGTCATCTTTTTTAGCAATATAAACTACTTCTTCATCATTAGTATCAGAATCACTATTACTCTCTTCTTCAGTAATGTAAGAAGACTTCTTACTTTTTATTTTGTAGTCTTTGTATCCTTTTTTGTCTTTTCCATCTCTTCTTCTTTTGAAATTTTTTCCTTTCTTCTCATCCTTGTTATCCTTGTCGGGACATCTTGCAATAATATGATCAACTTTATTGGATGAAAAACATATTATAGGGAGATTACCTTTGTATGTTCCTTTTCCTCTTGCAAGTGTCCTAGTCATTAATGCTTCAAGTTCCTCAAGATCATCATCAGAAGATTTACTCTCACTAACTTCATACTTTCCTTTCTTCTTCTTTGACTTATGCAAAACTAATTGTGACTTGAAAGAAGATTCAATAGCTGGGGCATTAAAATTATCAAAATTTGAAAATTCAAAAGTAGTGAGTCTACCAACTAGACTATCCAAGGTTAGGCCTAGTTCTTGTATTTTATAAACTCTAATAGCATAAATAGGAAGTAAATTTCTCAATACCTTGTTGATTACAGTTTCATCACTTATCTTTCCATCAACTCCTTTGATAGCATTCAGAACTTCTTTGACTCTTCCAACATATTGGGTAATATTCTCATCTTCTACCATTCTCATGTCATCAAACTTTCCTCTCAATCTTTTTAATTTGGCTCTTACTACATTTTTATCTCCTCCATGGATCTTTTCCAACTTTTCCTACATCTTCTTTGCAGAGTTGTAGTCCTTAATATCATCAAACTTTGAATAGCTTAGGGAAAATGCAATCTCCAATATTGCTTGATTGTGCTCTTATTTCTCTTTTATTTGTTGGGTTGTCAAAGGTGCAGGTATAGTTACATATTCATTCTCCAAATAGAATATTGTCTAATCTCCAATTCTAGCTATGCGAAGCTTCATGAGACTTCACCATGCAGGGAAGTTCTCCTTGTTCAACTTAGGTATCTCCTTTCTATACATCTTGATCTTTAGCTTTAAGTCCCTTCAAAATTTTCTCTACAAGAACCAATGCTCTTATACCAATTTTTATAGTGATTTATAATAACTAAGAGGGGAGGTGAATCAGTTATTCTAAGGTCTAGATGTACCAATTAAAAATTTTAAACTCATCAAACAACTTAGATCTAATATCTAATCCACTTGATCTCTATAAAAACTTCTCAATAACATAAACTTACAATCCACTATCACAATAATAAAAAACTTGCATAATATAAAACAATGATAGTAAAACATCTCAAATAACATCCACACAAGTAAGACATCGAGATTTAACATGGAAATCCAATTCGGGAAAAACTACTAGCAACATGTGACCAATTTTTCTCTCTTCTAAAATGAGCTCTATTAGGAGCCAACCTTGTTACAATACAAACTCTTAGGTGTGACCCTAATAGAGGATTTAATCACCCTATTAGGAGTGGCCTTGTTAGAGAACTTACAAAAATTCTATTAGAATGTCACCTGATCAAAGGATTTACAAATGAGTGTTAGGTCAACCTTGATTAAAGGATTTCAACTGATACAATGGTTAGAAAGTAATAGTAGAATGATATGAGTAAATACAACTCACTTTGCAAATCCATATCACAATTTGGTTCAACATTTGACTCATTGACTGGCCTCCATTAACATCTCCATCACTGATTTTTTTGGCAACCCTTCAAGAAACTACTTTTCACCTTAATACTTCACTATTCAGCCTTATGCTCAAGTTCGCCAATCAACAATTGCTCCAACATTTTTAGGTATGCTAACCTCCCTCTACCAATCTTTTTAGATTATCCCTTATGCCTTCTTAAATAAGTAGCTTGATCTTTTGTCACTTAAACATCGTAGTTGATCTTAGGTTTAGGTCGTATTCATTGAATCCTTCCATGTTTTCATTTCCTCCTTCCTCTTCTAAAAACTTCTCAAAACTTCCCTTTGCACCTATACATAGAAACACTCAAACACGCTTTCCCTTGCATTGAATGTCCAACTCATCAATATTTATCTCCAACATGCTTTACATATTCTAAGAATTCAACTATGCTGACCAAGAATCTCAATTGCTTCACAAACTATACAATGTTGTCACTTGGACAACATTGTATTCCTCAGCCTCGGTCATCACAAATACAATCTCTTCTTCTTCTCTGCGATCAAATTCCTCATCAAAAACTTGATGTTCTATGAGATAGTATGTCTTCAAAAGTTTGAATGAAATAAATGTAGAGATAATCCACTAGTGAAGAGAAGGAAGTGCACGATGATAGACATGTCTGCAAAATGGGAAGCCTCTAAAACGCTTAATCACATTTGGTCTCATTCAAAGTATCATGTTTGTTGGTTGCTTAATTCTAGTAATTCTATTTATGCCAACATTGTTGAAGCTATGGTTAAATTTGATGGAATGAGCATGTTCTTGTGATAGGTTTTATGTGGGAGCTTTGCTCCCCAAAAAAATATAATTTCAGCAGAAAAGTTGTCAGCCCAAACATTTTTCTAACATTTCCCATCAAAGTCAATTTGCAATTGCAGGCTTAAATTTAGGTCAAAAGCTTACAGGGTTTTATAGCCATTTCGTAAAAATTTCACGCCCACGTGATAATTTTTAATGATTTCTTTTTTCCACTATAAAATCTAGAACCAATGGAAACGGCTAATACACTTTTTTTTTTTTTTTTTTTTTTTTGGCGATTCCTAAATAAGTATGTGGACTAGTAGGTGTACTTAATCAAGTAAACAATGCTTTTGAAATATATTTTATTGGCGACTATTCGATTTCAAATTATAACGAGAGTTTAATATTGTATTGTTGGTTTATATACGTTTTGTTTAGGTTTTATTATTTCCGTGTACAAAAGTTAAAGTTGGGTCGAAATATGGATTGATAAACTAATTTTTCTGATGCTTAAAGTCTAAGTTGCGTACACATGTTATGGATTGACATTGAGTCCGCCATTGATGATGGCATGAATGGATGGAGGGTTAGTTACCGTGTCATTTTTGTTCTGTTTTGCATGTCATTTTCTGTTGTTCTTCGTGTGAGTTGGCAACGTCAATTTCTGCTGCTCTTGTGTGAACATGGTGTCATGCCTTGAAATAGTAATGCTTAGCTTGGTAAAGATTCTCTATAATTTTCCCTATGCTCTCAGGGGGCCATGTGTCTAGACAGTTTCATATCCCTCTTTTGTTTGACCTCCATTTTTCAAACTTCCCCCTTTCAAGATTCCACCTTTGACCGAGCTATATAAATTCTCCATTTTTGGAGTGGAATGGGATGCTTTAGAAATGGCCCTCATAAATTCTTATTAATGATGGCTAATCTTGGCTAACTCATAATCCATTAATTACTTGGGCAGAGAAATCGCGCTCCACTTGGCGAGCAAAGGAGCAAAAGTGCGCACAACTTTGTATATAAGAGGGAACATACCTTCCATTACGATGACTAAACGCAAAAGCTAATTCAAAATTGCTGTGAATTGTAGGTCGTGTAACTAAATCCAGAAATAGCAGGATCCCCGCTATTTAAAACGAGTAATCTGATGCAATCTCCAGATTAAAATTTTAAAACCTACCCGTTCAAGTGGTATGTCACGGACATGAAAATGCTCATTCAAACTCGCCGGGCCTCGCTATCTGTAAGCTGGAATCCACGTGGAACCCTACAACGAAACAACAATATCATTTGCGGCAGGTTATTAGCATCGCTACTTTATTTGCGGGTGTAAGACAAATTCTGGCAAATTCCGGCCGGTGTGAGACAAATTTCCGTTGGAGTTCATGCGAAAGCCTATCGGGTAATTATTTTATTATTATTCCAATTAAGTAAAAGTTTTCGATCACCTGCATGTATAAAATCTAAACGTTAGCAAGATTGAATGTCAAGCTTCATGCCTGCAATTCTTTTGATAAAACCATGATCAAAATAAGAATCAGAAAGAATCTTCAATGCATGTAAAAGTGGAGAACAAGATAAAAACGAAATGTATGTAATACCATAGCAATTTATTTGAAATGCAATTTCTCACGGGGATAATGCTAGCTCAGGGAAAGGGGCTATATTTTCAGCGTCAACGGGAAAGGGGCTATCTTTTTATACTATGCTCTCACAGGGCCACATGTCTAGACACTTTCATATCCCTCTTTTACCTCCATTTTTCAAACTTCCCCCTTTCAAGATTCCACCTTTGACCGAGCTATATAAATTCTCCATTTTTGGAGTGGAATGGGATGCTCTAGAAATGGCCCTCATAAATTCTTATTAATGATGGCCAATCTTAGCTAACTCATAATTATGATTTTTCTTACAACATTCCTCAAATTTTTGAAAGTTTAGGGATATTGACATAAATGGCCATTTTACTCTCATTGCAGCAAGCAGCTGAAGAAACAAGTGTTGTTCTTCTCATACCAATTTCAATCTCTCATTGAAAGGAGTGTTGAAGCAGGGAAAAATGTCCATGGCTGATGAGATTACCACTAATAACTTCCCCAACCATGGAGAGGAGACATATATGAGCCATCCAGAGAAAATGCAAGAATCTTCTTCTAATGAAGCTGGGTATTTTGCAAATGTTATGGAAACTGGGTATACTTATCACCATGAGATCTCACCTGAACATATGAGGTCTCACAATCAAAATCAGAAGCAAATCCATACTCTCAATAGAAACAGAGGGCACCAGATTCATAATGTGATAAAGGGCCAGTGGACTGCAGAGGAAGACAGGTATTTCATTATTCTTCTTTGAAGGTTGTTTTTTCCCCTTCTCCTTTGGTTTTCCTTTTGTGACTAATGGTGAAAAAACATTAAAAGGTTGTTTTTGGGGGCAGATTTTGAAGGTGGTTTCTGTTTTGAGATTCTTTATTGAATGATTTTGGCTCAAACAATGTATTTTAAGGTTTGGCTTGTTTAAATGATTTATATAGAAACAAGATAATAGATATGCAGTGATGTTTCTGTTTAAGCTTCCCAAGATTTTTCTGCAACATATCTAAGAAATCAAGTAATGTTATGTATATATAATTTGTTGCTGGTGCTCTTCAACATGTTATGGTTTTTTTCAGTTTGAACAGCATATTTTAAATAAATTTTGATTTGTTTAGGTGATATATTTGATTAAGAATATATCATTGATGATAACTCATGTGGCCTCCATTGTAATTTTCAAAGGTTTTCTTATTTGTTAGGCATTAAAGTGAGAAATCCGTGTTATATTTGTGCAGGTTGCTTGTGAAACTGGTCGAAAAGCATGGGGTGCACAAATGGTCAGAAATAGCAAAAATGCTGATAGGCCGTGTTGGAAAACAGTGCCGAGAAAGATGGCACAATCATTTATGTCCTGACATTAAGGTGATTTGCACGCTTTTGCTATTTTTATCTTTGACTAATGATTTAAATTCATTTTGACTTTTGACCTCCCTTGGTAGCTTCCACGCTTCAGGCTTGTGTTTTGCATGTCTGAACCTTCCATTAACTTTTCATTTGGGACGCTACTCTGGTTTTGCACAGAGAGATTCGTGGAGTGAAGAGGAGGAAAGGATGATTATAAAGGCACACAGAGCATTGGGGAATAAATGGGTAGAGATTGCAAAACGAATTTCGGGAAGAACAGAGAATGCAATTAAAAATCACTGGAATGCTACCAAGCGTAGGCAATCTGGCAGAAGAAGATGTAAAGGTGGTGGCAGCCATGAGAGGAGCTCCATTTTACAGGAATACATTCGGAGTTTGAATGGTTCAAATGCCAACAAATCCTCCTCCTCCTTTGAGAATGATGTGCCCATGATGAGCGATTCCACTCTCTCATTTTTGCACTCTTCTCCCATGAGTGACAACAGCAACAGCACTACAAGCAGCATGCCTCCTATCTTTTCATGGAACTCAGATCTTAACATGTCTTTTCTACTGGATGGATTTTCAACTAGGGATGGTGAAATCATGTTGTTGGATGAATCAATTGGTATAAACAAGGTGGACCGTTTAGATCATGGGAAGGTAGATATTGATCTCTTTGAACTGGTGTTTGGATCCTATACTCCCCAATTTGATGTTGTGTAGATTCATTATTATTTTATTGGATGGTTTTTGGATTAGGAAAAATCATATTATTTAATGATTTCATGAGTGTAAATAAGTGGATTACTTAAAGGATGGAAAGGGAGAGATACATTACTGGATCGTTTTTGAGCAGAGATGATGAAACAATATTGTTGGAGAAATCCATGGATGTAAACAAGGTAGGTTGTTCATAATATGGAAAGAGATAAGATTATTGGATGGCTTTTTAGTAGATATTATGGAACCATTTTGTTCTTGATACATTTGTGAATATAAACAAGATAGATTGTTTAGAGCATGGAAAGAGATTTTAATTTCTTCCAATGGTATTGGGATTTCACATTCCCCATTTATTTTATGTAAATTTATTACTATTTTATGATATTTTTATATCAAAATTTTGTTGATAATATATATATATATTTTGTGTATGATAATTTCTATATATTTTAATTTATTAATTATAAATAAATTTAATATAAATTCATTATTATTTTATGATATTTCCTAAGATAATATATAAAATTTATAAATTTTTATAAATGGTTAATAAGATCTTCAAATATATTTATTGCATCTTGTTAAATTAATTCAATTTGTGTATGTGTGGGCACTTTTGTAATGTCTTTTGAGGAATGATGATGATGGTGAACTAATCTTGTGTAGTGTCTATGTGGCACAACATCTATCAATTGGAAAAATATTTATTTTAGAATTATACACACAAAATAGTATCGTTTCTCCCTCATAGGCAAGGGTGGATATACTAACTATAATGTCTCTTGGTAGCACTTTGATTAAAGTGATGAATGATTTTTAATATATGTGACACTATTCCTTTTAAGTTATCTGAGAAAAGACAAAAAGGGTCCAACACAAGGGGATTAATAAAGAAAATCCGTTGTGAGGATTAATAGGGAAGAGGTGTATAGCAAGGACAACTTTAAGAGTAATGGTAAAATTTAAACCTCAATCTAGTGTTATTGTTGTTACATTTAACTTGATATCATTAGAATTGTCTAGTCTATTAGTTTCTATTGACTTGAAGAAAACCTAATTGATTTTTTATTGTTATAAAATGAGCTAACTTTCATTCTCTATTCATTTTATTGTGATGTTACAAGCGTGTCCTATACATTGTTTATATTGATGTAATTCAAATACTTTTGGCCTTTATCCATATAGAAATCCATGTGAAACCATAAACTATTAGCCAAAGTAGTTTTGTAGCCAAAATAGCCTATTAGACAAACAATTCACACCTTTTTTATGCATTATATCGAACAATTCATATGACTTGTTTTATCTTACATATTTTGCATACATTTATGCCAAAAAAATTTATCTATGCATTCTCAAAATTCATTTGCCCATTATGCTTGGATAGATATCCATGCCTTATTCTAAATTTCATATTAACCAAAACTTGTTTCTTTCCAAGATATTTAGATCTAACTTTTGACTTATTATTTAAATCGTAGCTAAAGTTTCTAATTTTGTCAAGAATTAAAGTAATATTTCCTTTGGTGAGAAATAGATAGATTGATGCAGATCACACAACTTAAAAAATAAAAAATCTCTATTTAGAGGAGTTATACAATCATTTAAAGAAACAAAGATTGGTTCATATTAACACATCATATTTTTCCTTAAGACAAGCCTAGATTCAAGTTCCATAAGTCAATCAACAACATTTAAGTAATGATCGTGCATAATGAAGACTTAAATTGGATATTAATATATAAAGATATGTTAATGATCTTGCATCAATCTTTTGAGTGTCCTTTTATATACTCTACCTAAAAATGCTTAACACCATGTGATCTCCACTTCCAAACATTCGAGAATGAATAGAATATGGGTGAATTAAATTCAAACTTTTTAATCCTATAGTATGTGAAGTATAAAATGTGATCCATCTTTTAGATTTATTAAATGTGAAATTGTTTGAAAGTTATATGCATTTTCAATCAACCTATCAATCAAGACTTTAATTATAATGTGTCTAGAAAATAAATAATAAGCATTCATTAAATCAGAGATAAGACACAAATTATATTGTTGGAAAGGTGACAATTTTCATAATAAGCCATTTTTGTCTTATGAATTTTGGGTAAAAGTATTATCGACCACATGGGTGAAGCCTAAACATTTATTGAGATATTGAAAACATGTTTTTTTAATTTTACATCTCTAGGTGTGGCATCTCCAAGAAAAATCTCATAGCAATCAAAGGCAAAATTTGGAAAAAGAGTATGTCCAAAATATGAATATCTAATAGTAATGGATGTCCATTTTTAAAATGCTAATGAATTATGTTTCCTCAAATTTTTTAAAATATAATATTTTGAAAATGAATACATTTTTCTTTTCTAAATAGTTATTCATATTGAAAAGCCTAAAAAATCATTTGTAGAATGGGCATAACTTTTACAGTTTTATCCAAATTTCAATTTTCATAGTAATAAATAAAAGTGATTTTGAGCTCTAAATAATGCAATAGGATGTTTTTTCTATAGCATACATAAAAATAATTATAATTAAGTTTATCCTTCATATTAAAAAATTAAATGTACGCAACTTTTGCATATGATTTGTATATTTCAAGATTTATAAATCTCAAAATACATGAAACATTAAGTTAATAATTAATAATAATAATAAACTTAGTCATTTTTCAATAGAAAGTTGTAAATTTTGATAATCCTCTCTCTCTCTCTCTCTCTCTCTCTCTCTCTCTCTCTCTCTCTCTCTCTCACACACACACACACACACACACACACACTCATGTAAACCTAGATTGGTTCGTCACCCTTTTAACATCCCTCTATTTATGCCCCTCTTTGCTCAAAACATAGCTTTAAAATACCAATAGTCACTAGGTAAAACCATAATTCTTCCAAAGGAAGATGTTACTTTCATTCCTTCTAAAAATTGCATCACAACTAGGTAAGAGTGATGTTGAGCTGTCATTTTGCATGATGCTTAATGGCAGGAGTCCTTTTGAATGCCTCTCTTGAAAAGCTAATCTAGAATCAACTCCAAGGTTCTAGGCAATCTTACAACCTACTAGAATTTGCTCAATTGAAGATAACTATATTTGTTCATAGGGAGGCCTTTGCTAGTTCTAAACAGTTAAGATAAGATGTTTGATTTGCTATTTTGAAAAGTAACCACAAAAGAGATATTTTTTGTTTTTTTTTGTTTTATGGTGAATGCAATTTATCAATGCAACTATATGAATTCCTAATTTAACCAAGTGTTAGCAAAGAAAATAAAAAATATGAGGTAATGAGAGATTAAAGAAAATAACTTGAAAGGGAAATTCCTAATCGACATAAACCACAGTAACAGCACATCTATGAGTTAAATCACAAAAAATAATAGGTAGGAAAGCAATAAAAATAGGAGCAATGCTTCCTCAATTCCACTAATGCAATCATCGATGGGATCTTAATAATAACCAAAAGATGTTTCACTTTTCATCAAATTTCAAGGCCATAGAAAGTGTGCTCATGTGAGACAAGAAGCTATGTAGGAACAATGGGTGATCTTTTCTCCAACTAGGTACATTAGCGGAATTTGTTAACATGAGGTAATCGTCAGAACTTAAAGATCGCACAATCAAATCAATACAATAAAACCATTGGCTCAATTATTATTCATGAATATGAATTCAAAAAATTAACACATTTCGACAAGAACAACTACACTTAGAATGAGAGCACCAATAGCATATATTATTATATCAAAATAATGACCTAGAGTACATATTACATCCATGCATTTATAAGAACACATCTCCTCTTTTTGTGTTGAGAGTGAGAGTTCTTAAAATGCAAACACATGCTAAAAACTAATAAAACAAATCTAATTATATACAAATTGACTCTCTAAATGGTGCTAAGTAGGTCTCCACCCTTTTTTATATCAATTAATGGGTGCATGAGCCTTTACATGACTTAAAATAAAAAAAGAATGAGAAAATAAGAAAAAGGAAGTTGCAAGAGGATCTGTGAGTCACTAGAAGCTCTAAAAATGAAAGTGTACGATTTCATAATAGATGAAGATAATCACACCATTTTCTTTCGCAAGGATACTATATCTATTCTAAAGACTACCCATTCTATCATGAATTACACTTGAATTTTCAACCTAGGGACGTAGGACTTGAAATGGGTCAGCATGGTATGTGCACTAAGCTGCAAGAAAGTAAAATGCATGAAAATAATCTATACTATTGTTACAAAATAGTAACACAGTTGGACTAAAACCAAATAACTATAGAATCTATACAGGTGTTAAGAGTCTTAACACCTATGCTGCAGGAAAGTAAAATGCATGAAAAGAATCTATACTATTGTTACAAAATAGTAACACACTTGGACTAACAACAAATAACTGTAGAAAGCTTTGGAAAATGAACCTAAACTAGTTAACAACTCAAAAAATCCACTATGATCATATTCTATAAGTGTTGCAGGAACTTTCACAGTAACAATGTTGCAGGACTAATACAGTAAATCTATCTTGAAAACATAAAATTACAAAGAATGAATCTACTCTACCTAAATCTATTCCACCTTTCAAGTGGGCCTCCTTGGTATTAAAAACATGACATAAAAGTCTTGAACAATCATTGCCAGAAAAGAAGGTGGAAGATCAATCATGACATAGTATATTTACTACTAAGCAACATAATAATAACTTGCAGGAAATATAGCAAGTTGTGTCTCCTAGATTTTCTAGAATAGTAACTCCTCTGTAGGCATGACTTATCCATAGGAACTAAACTGCGCTTTCCTTGCCACAATTGGTCTCCATCATCCTCTTTCTTTAATGCAGTAATCACCACCCTTTGCATTGCTCTTCATTTTCCTAAAAGTTAGAATCATCTAGAACATATATGCAAGATAACATTCCTACTCTTATTTAGATATTAGAACATAGCTTAAGATATTTATTTGAAATATTGCATTCTATGTATAAAAATAAGCAAAGTATGTCATACACACCACCGATAGGTTTAGTAAGTTCTAGCTGTCTCTAGCATAAGTTCAGAAGATATTTACACAAATGTTTTGGAAATGTTTTTGACAAAGCACAAAGTGTAACTCCAAACTATGAAAACTATATCAAAATTAAGACATTAATATGCCTCATCATCTGCCCCCCACTATTCAAATGTTTGTCTTCAAGCATTAAACTTCCTTGCCATAGCTCTAAAGTCTTCCACTATAGTTTTCCCTTCCTTCCCACTTCTAAAAGTGTAGAAGAATCCTTCGGTATGCTTCCAATGTTCACCCATGTGTTCCTCAACTAATGGATCTTGTCTATTAGCATCATTACCATAACGAGGGCAAATAAGTGTAGGAGGCTGAAAAGTCAATGGCATCCATAGTTCCTTTTTGATTTATCTTCCCAATTGTATATACTTGGCCACCCTATTAATAGATGCCTTGTAATTAATAGGGCATGTGGTTTTGCCTTTTTGAAAGTTTCTGGCAGTCGGTTCCATCGATTCCTAAGCCCTGCAATAGCTCTTTGTTGTGTAAAGTTTGGAAGTGTCTGGTAATCTCTATAAACCTTTTCTCTTTCTGCAAACACTTTCTCCCTAATCTCTGGTTATGGTTTCCCATAGGTTAGTCTTAACCAGTCTCTTAGAAGGTCATCAAGCTTGAGTGATTCAACCCATAGTGGTAATGGTTTAGATTTATCAAGATCTCTATAGGCATTTAAATAACTATCATAGTTTGTCTTGTTGTGCATCTAAGACATTAAAGCTCTGAGGTGAACATCCTCAATGTAAAGCAAAGGGTTCCACTCTATCTCATGTAGAATTATGAAATTATGTAAATAGAGTTCACACAACAAATTCTTCTGCCATGAAGGCAAAGTCTAATACACATTGTAAAAATATTCAACATTTTTAAATTCACAATCAACATCCCTTATTGTCATCATCAGTTGAAATAACGAAAACTAATCCTTTAAAAAAATGGAATGCACCCTTGGTGGTGGTCTACAGGCCATTACTTGGTCAGCTAACATTAAATCCTTATTCATTGGTTGTTTCTATTTCTCAAGTTGCTCTTTCAGTGACTCAATTTCCTCATCTTTGTCAAATATTACTTTTTGCATTTGGTCTCTTTCTTGCCTCCACAAGGCCTTTTGAAAAATGAAGTGATTGTACAAACTAAATAATATAGATTGAATTGTAGAAGAAGGGAATTCTTGAGCCATATATTTCTTCTTTTGTTCCTCAACAACTTGCTAGAAGTAATGGGTATACCAAGAGGATCTATAAGGCATGATAGAAACATTAGAATATGCAAGGACTAGTGGCAAAGTAGGTTGATCATTTTTAGGTGCTTTTTCTAAGACAACAACAGGGTTTGACTCACACATTTCTTGATTTCCTTGTGGCATTTCATTAATAGGCTCAGTTTCATTTGTTTCCACATTTTGGGGTTCCAACTATATAGGAGAGTCATCTCGAATATTCTAAACCACTGATTCTATATAAAATTTTGAGATTGAAGCATTTAGGTATTCAAAACTAGGGTTACTTGACCTCACATATGAGGGCTTCAATGCTCAGAAACCTCTTTAATTTCTATTATTTTGTGGGTCTGCCTTGGTTTAGGTGCTATTGGGGTAGATGTTGTAGGAGTGGTTGTTGTAGGAATAGACCTTTTTCACTTTGTCACTTTAACAGAAGGGTTTTGGGCTTCCTTTTCAAGATTAGGGCTCTCTTTACCAACCTCATGCTTGCCTTTATCTCTAGAAGAGCTAGGTATGTCAACCTATGGAATAGGCTCAACAGGTTTATCAAGAGAGGGTAATACTAGTTTTTTTCTATTTTAGCTAGATTCTGACTAGGCTGTGAAATTTCTTCTTCATTCCCTAAATTTTGCAAAATAGGGTTGGCTTGAGGCTGCAAGGTTTTAAATTCAAATTATGCTCATGATACAAGCGAAGAATCCCTAAGAGATCTTTCAACTAAAAGTTTGATGAGGGCATGATGAGAAATAGAATTTACATTTCTTTTCTGAGTTTCTTCAATATTGATACACAACATATTATAAAGGAAATTGGGGATATTAACTTGAATTTTATGTCTTGCACAACTAAGCAACTTAAAATAGTGATTGTGCAAGTGTGACAACCTGCCTTCACAGGTTAAATACCTGATGATATGGGTTGTCAATTTTGAATACAGACTTGGGAGAGAGAGTCTTTACACCCTTTCTTTTTAATTTCTAGTAGAGGGTCACTTGACTAAGACAACTGCACCTGTGACAACCTGGCATCATGTTTTTTCGAATAATGCTCCCCATTAGCTGGTAGTCCTATGACTTTTTCTATCTGCTTCTTAGTAGAAATTATTGTTAATCCCCATACTATGGCTTTCCCTTTATAAAATATCCTCATAAACTCCATTGCTACTTCATTGAGCTTAGTTAACAATAGGAAATAGCTAAGCCATCCACAAGCATTAAATAGTCAGACCGCTTCCACATCCGCAAGTAGAATACTATGAAAAATAGGCTCATGTCTCAGCAACTATCCTCCCATCTTCAAAATGCCTAGCCTCAAATTTCTCTATTCTCACCACCCTGATAAGTTTTACTCCTTTAACACTTCTGCAAATACCCTCTTCTTAAAATTTCAAATTGATCTTCTTCAGAAATGCCGATACCACATTCTCTTAACATGACTCCATTATGTTTGGCATGCAAAATAATGATGCAATTAATTATGAAGGACATCAAGGTTTATCTAGAAGTGTTCTTGTAATAAATCAGTCTTTTTTCAATCATGTCAAACACATGAGATCTTTCCCAAAATCACAATGAAAAGGTATGACAGATACAAAAAGATTTTAAAATTAAAATTAGACCACCACCAAAGTACAAGTTATAACATGGACATGACTAGGGTGATATGGAGATGACATGTGAAAATTAATAAACTTTCTCAGCCCCCCACTAAATTTTGAAAAGTGTCCACACTTAAAAATTTTGGCATAGGAATGAGAAATTAGCTTAAGGCTTATATGATACATTTAATGTAGTATTATATATAAATATTGAAAGCTATGCATTGAAAATGAATAAAGAGTAAAAATGTTATACCTAAAATTTTTAAAGTGTACTTCTACATGAAAACTGATGAGGTGGCAAAGTCTAGTGACCACAGAAAAGGTGCTGACGATATGTTTTATTGAAAGTAGTAAAAATAGAATGTTGTGGAGTGTGAGTGGATGATAGATAAAGAAGTGAGATGAGTTGATATGAAGAAAAATAAAAATGAATTAAAGAATGGACCTCAGATTAAATGAGGTTTTATTATGAGTGCTTGTTGAAGGTTTTTAATGATATGGCCACAGAAAGAAGGTTTGTACCCTCTACTATAGGAACTGTGTCCATAGGAGTTGGTAAACTATTTGGTTGGAACTAGTACAGGAACTCATCTTTGGTTTGTGGTTTATGATAGAGGTGCAATCTATTTCCATTTAGAAGCAATTTGAACTAGATAGGATCAATGGTTGTCAGTTGGATTGCCATATTTTTGGATACATACCGAATTTCATAAGTCCATAGCCACCGAGACTACAACTTTCCTAGATTCTCTTTGAAACAAGAATTGTATAGGAGAGCCCAATCTCCCACTTGGAATTGTTTATTATTGATATTGGTGTCATGTCACTTCTTTCATTGCTACTAAATGATCTCTATTCCTTCCAAAGCCATCTTTCCCATTTCATCCAGTGAGTTCAAGTGTAGAAGTCTCTCTACTTATGCTGCAAGAAGACTGATGTTCAAATTCAATAGGCAACATTGCTCCTTTTCCATACACAAGCTCAAATGGAGCAAATCTAGTTGTCGTCTTCCATGTAGTACAATATGCCTAGATAGCTTTAGTTAACCTACTACTCTAATCCTTCCTATGTATTTGGACTGTCTTGGTCAGAATGGCCTCAATTTCTCTGTTGGTGATCTCTGCTTGCCCATTTTCCTGAGGGTGATAAGGATTGGATTTTTGGTGCCTTATGTTGTATTATATCATAAGTTTAGTGATCAAGTTTGATGTGAACCAGGTGCCTTGATTTATGACAAGTCCTCTGGGAACTCCATAGCATGTGAATATTTTCTCATATAAGAATTTAGCCACTTTCTCATCTCTTTCATTTTGCATTGCCCTGACTTCCACCCATTTAGTTAAATAATCTATGCATACCAAGATGTAGGATTTTCCATTTGATAGTGGGCCAATTGCACCTATGAAGTCCATACCCCACTTCTCAAAGGGTGTTACAATAATTTGAGGATTGAGTGGCATCTCATCTGATTTGGTTGGCAGGCCCATCCTCTGGCATTTGTCACACTTGGTTGCATAATTTGTTGCATCCTTATGTAATGTTGGCCAATAATATCTAGTTGTAAGTACCTTCAGTGCTGTTCTTTTTTGTGCAAAATGGCCTCTACATGGTTCGTCATGAAAGGCATGTAGTATGTCATATATCTTATCCTCCCTAACACATCTCCTCATAATCTGATCTGGTCCAGTATAGAAGAGATTATTATCTATCCATGAATAATGAAAACTTTTCTCTGCTAGCTTCCTCCTATCTTTGTGAGAGAAGTGTGGGTACATTCTATTTATAGCAAGATAGTTTTCTATGTCTGCATATCATGGTGTATGAGTTGCTATGTGGAACAAATGCTCTTTTGGAAAGGTATCTTCAATTGGAGTCGAATCTTCATTAGCAACTTGTAGTCTAAACAAATAAGCAACAACTACGTTGGACTTTCCTCGCTTATCAATAATGATAATATCAAACTCCTGCAACAACAAGAGCCATCTTGCCAATCTACCAGTTATAGCAGGTTTGTTCATTAAATAATTTATAGCTAAGTGGTCAATATGAACAAAAATAGGATATCTAGTTACAAATTTTTGAATTTGTTTAATGCATAAACTACAACTAAAAGTTCTTTCACAGTTACTGTGTAGTATAGTTCAAGAACATGAAGGTTTTTACTAATATAGTAGATTGCATTTTCAAGGTTAGTAGGCTTTCATCCTAATACAACACCTACAACATATTTTGATGCATTAGTATGGATATGAAATGGAATTCACCAATCAGGTCCCTTCAGAATAGGTTTTTTGGTGAGGAGTTTCTTAAGCTGCAAGAAGGCTTCATTACATGCAGGTGTCCAAATCAATTCAGCTTCTTTAGTCAATAGTGTATACAAAGGACTAGCTAATTTACTAAAATCTTTTATGAAATGCCTATAATAGCCAACATGACCTAAAAAAGATCTTGCATCCTTTATTTTTATAGGTATGGGCAATGTTAAAATTGCCTCTATCTTAGATGGGTCCACTTGTATCCCTACAACAGATATAAAATGACCAAGTACCACTCCTTCCTGCATGAGTATGAAACATTTCTCACTATTGAGTGATAGCCTTTTCAAGATTCATCAAGGCTTCC
Organism: Cupressus sempervirens; assembly: GCA_028749045.1. Taxonomy (NCBI): domain Eukaryota; kingdom Viridiplantae; phylum Streptophyta; class Pinopsida; order Cupressales; family Cupressaceae; genus Cupressus; species Cupressus sempervirens. The sequence continues at coordinate 555,956,100 of CM053787.1, read as the reverse complement.
TCAAAGGTGACTCCAAACATCGTGAAATCATCCATGTATATTTTCATGTACCCATGTGATATATCAGCAAAAATGTTGATTACAACTCTTTGAAATGTTGTAGGAGCATTGCATAGGCCAAATGGCAAGACAAAATATGAAAAAGTACCCCATGGCCATGCAAATGTCATTTTATCCTGATCTTTTGGAGCTATACTTATTTGATTATAACCACTATACCCATCAAGAAAAGAAAAATATTTGGAGCTACATGATTGTTAACAATAGGTGGATTTGGACCAAAAATATCAAGAAAGCTGGCCAAAATTTCAGCAAAAGGCTGATGACCAATTGTGTCCAAGGTTTCTTCTCTAAAGGAAGATCTTCCAGGAAAATCAAGGCTTGCATCCTCAAAAGGAAACTCAACTTCTTCTTTAATTTCTTCATTCAAATTAACACACTCCCATGGAAGAAAACTACCATATTCATCTTGTTGTCTTCCTCTTCGATGCATGCAATTGAATTGGTGACTTGTTAATCAAGCCCACAACTTTGCAATTTTTGGCTAACAAACTAATTTGAAAATAAAGGACTCATGAAGGTTCCTAGTTTGACACCATCCCTAACAATGACACCAAAAATGTATGGTTTCATAATAGATGAAGATAATCACACCATTGTCTTTCTCAAGGATACTGTATCTATTTTGAAGACTACCTATTCCATCATGAAATACATTTGAATTTTCAACCCAAGGATGTATGACTTAAAATGGGTCAGCACAGTATGTGCACTAAGTTCCTTTAAGAGTCTTAACACCTATGCTATAGGAAAGTAAAATTCATGAGAAGAATCTATGCTATTGTTACAAAATAGTAAACACACCTGGAATAACAACAAATAATTATAGAAAGCTTTGGAAAATGAACCTAAACTAGTTAACAACTGAAAACATCCACTATAATCATTTTTTTCAAGTGCTATAGGAACTTTCACAGTAACAATGTTGCAAGACTAATACAATAAATCTATCTTGAAAATAGGAAATTGCAAAGAATGAATCTACTCTACCTAAATCTATTCCACCTCCCAAGTAGGCCCCCTTGGTTAGTTTCAAATAAGTAAAAACACAACAAGTATTCCAAAATCACTCTTTCATTAAAATCCTTCTTGGATTACATCAACTAAATAATTCATGAAGAACAGAAAAAGAGAAACTTTTGAATCTTAAACTAGCATTGTCTATATTCTCATTAGCTTACTAAGAGGATCTGAATCCATTATATAGAGGATTGGATACTTATTAAAAACATGACATAAAATTCTTGAAAAAACATTGTCAGTAAAGAAGGCGGAAGATCAACCATGACATAGCACATTTATTACTAAGCAACATAATAACAACTTGCAAGAAATATAGCAAGTTGTGTCTCCTAGATTTTTTGGAACAATAACTCCTCTGCAGGTGTGGCTTATCCATAGGAACTGAACTACACTTTCCTTGACACAATCAGTCTCCATCATCCTATTTTTTAATGCAGTAATCACCACCCTTTGTGTCACTCTTCATTTTCCTGAAAGTTAGAAACATTCGGAACATATATGCAAGATAACATTCCTACTCTTATTCAAATATTAGTACATAGCTTAAGATATTTATATAAAATACTACATTCTATTTATAATATTAAGAAAAGTATTTCATATACACTACCCATAGGTTTAGTAAGTTCTAGCTATCTCTAGCATAAGTTCACAAGATATTTACACAAATGTTTTGGAAATTTTTTTGACAAAGCACAAAGAGTAAATCCAAACTATGAAAACTATATCAAAATTAAGACATTAATATGCCTCATCAGGAAGCTTGACCTTCTCTGGGCATTTGTATTCTAAGGTGCACTAGGTGTGCTAGTGCACAAAACTAGCCCTTTTTTTTTTGGGGGGGGGGGGGAGGGGGAATCCATTGTTTTCTCTATTTTGATTGATGTTAACCCATTTTTTCGTCTAAGTCATATGGAGTCCTCTTTTGGGTTTTTTAACATAAGATAACTAATATTTGCTTCTTTGTGAAAATAAGTTGACATCCTTATTAGCCGTAACACAAACAATATCTATGGTATTGGATAACTTGTCCGGATCATAACTTTTGACCTAGAGCTAAAAATTGAAAACTGTTTACATTGTTGGAAAGAAGAACTAAAAATCTAATTTTAGTCCCTAAAATATTGAGCCTTTAGATTTCAAATTTTAGAGACCAGTAAACGATTCAACTTGAAATTTTGAGCAAAAGACCTCTGAAAAATCCAATTAAAATTGCTTAGAAAATCTTGTATATATATATATGAAAAGGTTTCAAACATTTGATCATTTTCAATAATTTAGATCACGTATTCCCCAATTAGGAAGAATTGGGCTGTCAGAGAAAATAAAAAATCAAGGAATAGACTTCACAGTGCACGAAGATGTGCATAACACAAAGGTGTGCAAGTATGCATAACATGAAGGTGTGGCGCATAACACACAAGTGCATAGATTATCATAGCATCTTCTTTATCATCAGCAATAGAGATCTCACCTAAGCTAGTAACCTTCACCTTCAAAGGAGTCACATATAAGTTTTGATTCATGAATTTACACTAAAGATCAAAGATATAGAGGTTAGACACATGAACCAAAACAAGTTCCTCACCTTATGAAACTATTAATGATAAGATTCAACACATGTACTTTGGGAGTTCAGATAGAAGAAGCATAAGGAGTTCAATTCTATGACAAAGTTGGGCCATAAAGTGGGTATAAATCATCAAAAAGGGAAAAATAAGTACACACAAGTGCTCCTAGACCTCGTTTGAGAAAAACCCAAAAATCATTTTGAAAATAGAGAACTTTAATTTTTTGGTGAATTGAGCACCTTGCACAATTTCCCTAAAGGTGTGCAGGTGCACAATTTGAAGATTTGGTGAATGAATTATCTCTAAAGGTGTGCATATCTAAAACATCTATGGGCCCCCTGAGGTCCTAAACATTACCATGGTTCCTTGTCTTTTGTAGCAAATAAGATCACACTAACCCATGACTTTCAAGTTCCAAAGAATGCCCAAGAAGTCACACTTTATGATTTCCATAGGGAAGTGAGGGAAAAGTATGAATCTTTAGACTTATTATCTCCTTAATAAATTACCTCTTCTATCCACAATTTCAAAGGGAGACATTCACACATTATTTTGATACAAACGGGGAGAAAACCCAGATTTTGGAAATTCAATTTTGACACTTGGGGGAAAATTTTGGATTTGTTGAACTTGTCATTAAGTTGTGTAGGTGTGCAGGTCATAGAGGTGCACTGACTATTTTGAATAAGTAATAGTACGCTGGTAGTTTTTGAAGAAGAAGCAATGCACTGACTGTTAACTATCAATTGCTATTTTAGAGCATTCCATGCACCAGAAACACATTTTGAAGATAGTTCAACTCCCAAAAATTCCTAGAGAGGGACAAGCTTCCATTTTTAGAGCTCCTAGAGACTTCCAAATCATCTCATGGCTTCTATCTTCTTATCTTCTTTTATTGTTTTAAGTCATGTAAAGACTCATGCACCCATTAATTGATATAAACAAGAGTGGAGACCTACTTAGCACCATTTAGTGAGTTAGTTTGCATATAATTAGATTTGTTTTATTAGTTTTTAGCATGTGTTTTGATTTTAAGAACTCTCACTCTCAACACAAAAAGAGGAGATGTGTTCTTATAAATAAATGGATGTAATATGTACTCCAGGCTGTTATTTTGATGCAATAATATATGTTATTGGTGCTCTCATTTTGAGTGTAGTTATTCTTTCTAGAGTATGTTATTTTTGTGAATGTGTGTTCATGAATAATATTGGATTCAGTGGTTTTGTTGTGTTGATTTTATTGTGCAATCTTTTAGTTATGGTGTTTGCCTCGTGTTCACAAATTCTGTTGACATATCAAGTTGGAGAAAAGGTCACCTATTGTTCCTACATAGCTTCTTGCCTTGCATGAGTGCACTTTCCATGGCCTTGCTATTTGATGAGAAGTGAAACATCTTTCAATTATTATTGAGTTCCCATTGATGATTGCATCAATTGAATTGAAGAAGCACTACTCCTATTTTCATTGGTTTCCTACCCTATCTTTTCAACGATTTAACTCACAAACATTCTGTTACTGTGGTTTATGTCTATTAGGAATTTCCCTTTCAAGTTATTTTCTTTAATCTCTTGTTACCTTATCTTTATTCTTTCTTTTCTAACACTTAGCTAAAATAGGAATTCATATAATTGCATCGATAATGTCATGCCCAAACTACGGGGCAAAAACACACTCAATTTTTTTTTTTTAAATTAATAATATTTATAATGCTCAAGTTGATAAGTTTGCGATCACATTTCAAGAAAAGATTCTCTTCATTACATCATAAGTTTATAAACTCTTGTGGAGGAATACATTGTTAAACTGAAGCTCTCGTTATTAAAATAATATCGACATTTATTTCATTTCATATTAATCTTAAAACAATAGATTTAAATTTCCTCTATAACAATATAATTAAAGATAGATTTAACATTTATTACATAGCATCTTTCATCTCATATAAGGTTAACATTATAAAAAAAGAATTTTAATCAAGTTCAACTAGATCAAGTTCAATTATAAATCTCTTAGACAATTATCAATTGAAAATTTAATCGATATTAAAAAGTCACTTTAAGAAAAACAATTAACTAGAATTAAAACAGAATATATATATATATATATATATATATATATATATATATATATATATATATAATTTATTAACTTTAAATATTTCGACTACTTTAACATAATAATTAACTATCAAAACCCTACTAAAAATCAATTAACAACTAACTAAATTCTAACTAATTTAAAGCTTTCTAAATTAATTAAACAACTAAATTAACATAATATAAAAACTAACTAAATTTATTATTACAAAACTATATTAAAATGACAACTATCCAAATCATAACAAAACATATTCTAAAACTTTAATTTAAAAAAACTATAACTAAACTAAACTAAACTAACAATTAAAAACTTAATAATAAACTAACCTAATAACAACTTACAACTAATACTATAAAAAATGACATAACAAAACAATATACTAAACTAACCTACTTACTAACTCAACACTAACCCCTAACACCTAACTCTAGCATTCCTACACTAACCCCTTTACCCCCTAGACTCTACTTCCCCCCTACACCCTACTCTACCCTTCCTTCCTCAAGTCCCATCGTTCCCCCCCAAACCATGCACAATCCAAATTTGTGCTTCCCAAGTGCTGCACTTGGGATAGCGCACAGTCCAAGCAGGGTACACTGACACCCCACACCACCATTATGTGAGGTGGCGACCCAGTTCAAGGGCAAAAGAAAGACATTTAAAACAATTCAATCTCCTTCCAAAGTCAGCAAATAAATGGAGGCAGGGATGACATCATCTATTATGATGACAAAGACTTTGCAACATAAAAACTTTTTTTTAATAAAAGCGTTTCTAAAAAATATGCCTTTTTAGAAGTGACGTGCAAGGGGAAATTTAAGCCAAAAGTTTATTAGGTAGAATTTACATATTTAAGATGGAATGTTTTATAGATTTTTTTTTTTTGAAATTTCTTTTGTTATTTTAAACACATGTATCTATGTTTTTCTCCTATTTTGTTTTACTTCAAAATTTAAATATAAGAATATTTTTAAGAATATTTTCTATTGTAAGGAGAAATTTAAATTTCAAACACCATACAAAAAACAGAGAGTTTTTACTCTCTTGGAATACTTTTTTTTCTTTCTCAACATTTTTCTAAGGATTTCAAAGCAATGTATTTTTTTTTTAAGGTGTTTTTTTTTTGATAGATTTAAAACATAGATTTAATCATTGTGACACAATAATACAAGATTAATTGATATCTCAAACAACTTGAATTGAACTATAAACCATAACCATTTTTCTTTCCTCAACATAGTTTTAATATTTAACATATAAGGAAAACTTAAAAATTTGCTTAATTAAACCAACATCATTCATCCTATTTTTAATGTGCATCCACCTAATTTAAAATTATGATTAAATCACTTAATAAACAAATATACTCAATCACCATTTTTTATTGGCAAACATGATTCAAAGGCTCAACCGGGAAAGAACCAAGAAAAATACTCAGCTTCGTTGCCATTACAAAAAAGTTTGAAATACAAATTACATAGGATATCAATCCCAAATTACAACAATTTAATTGAATTTCTTCATGACCCTCATCAAGGGATTCATAACAATTTCTACAACACATTTCTAGAACCATGGAGGGAACAAAATCTGATCAGGTGTCAACAAGCATGACCAAGAGATAATTCAAACATGCATATTCATACGAGGTTTTCACAATAGGATTCACAATGAATCAAAACTAGGGAAAGGTGTATTTTTCGAACAGGAGATGTCAGACACAACACCAAACTAGGTGCCCAATCAAGGCTATAAATCAAGAACTTCTGTTCTTCCATTCTTACATGCCAAAACTCATACACGGTTTGTGCTGATAGGTAGGGGCCCATAACACCCTACCCTCTCTCCCTCTTCTCATCCTGAGAAGAGACTCTACACTGTTGGAGTCCAACTAAAAGGACCTTTCTTGAAATTGGCCACTTCTTCCCTCTCTAAGGGTGAGTAATGCCAAAACACCCATGCAAGAAAATCTCAAAATTCAAACATAACAAGAAAAGAAGACATTAAAAAAAACATGGTTTTCAAATCTTCCCAACATACCCACAACCATACAAGCATTCAAACATCAACAAGGTAGCATAATCATGAAACAAACATGAAAATCTGAACAAGGGAGATGAGAATTCCTACCTGCACAAAGAGGTAATGGCAAATAAACAAGTTTGAGTAGAGCTTTTCCCTTCCTTGATTCAATCTTCCAAGACTCCTCTCTAAATGTAGAGATTGGGTAACAACCTCCACTAGTCCAAGAAGGGCCTCTAAATAAGCCTCCAACTCAACCACCAAAGGGATCAATAACTTCTCCCACCCACCTACAAATATAGAAGCTCCTAACTCAGCCCATACTATGGTTAACCACTAAGTGGAGGTGAAGTGAGACAACTCATGGTAGCCATAATCAATTTTCGTACAAAGGAAAAAAGAGACTTTTTGAGTGACCTCAAAAGTCAATAAAAGGGGCTTAGGGGTTGGAAAAGACCCCCAACCCATACCCATACCCCTTGGGTATAAATATTTCATGTTTTAAAGTCTTAGGAATAGGTTTAGAGCCAAACAAAGCTAGGAATTAAATAGGACCATCTAACTCAATAATGCAGATTAAGCACTAATTCAAATTAAGGGTGACTAAACTTGATTAAGAACCCAATTAGCAAACTGACACTAACTTAATCCAACTTAGGTATAGAGGTTACGCAGCTAACCCTAATCAACACACTAAAGAGCATACATAAATTTACGAGTGTCAAGCGACACTAAAAGAACATAGTTATGAACATTAACATTCACTTAACACAGAAAGAAAATACATACATCTCACAATTAAAATACTTGAATTATGAACAACAAGGTTTCCAAAATTAGCACATAGGGGTTAATTCTATTCCTCCATCAGTTTTCTCAACTAAAATGTCTACACACTCATTGCACACATCAGTAGTCCCGTAAAATTACACACACACACACACACACACACACACACACACACATATATATACGTATAAGAAATTTACATAAATTGAAACATACATCAATCAGGGTTTCTTTCATCCTACTTAATTCTTAACCATTTAAAATCTCTTAAATCAAAGTATCAATCCTACATTTACTGATTTCATCAACATACATATACATAAAACATTAAATGACAAACATCAAATATTTGAAAATAACATCACACAACATAAAATAATATAATATGTTCAATTATCTGATAATGTCTCAACATCTTGAGTCGTGAGTATCAAAATGATAAAGTAACAACTAAGGCTACGAAGGGTCAGGGCAAGGCCTCATAGATAAATTGCATTCATCATAAAAACATAAAATACAATTTTTTTTTTTACCTCTTTTATGGTTATTTTTCAAAATAGCAGATCAAACATCTTATCAAAAATTGGTTAGAGCTAGCAAAGGTCTCCTCATGAACATACACATTTATCTTCTATTGATCATATTCCATTAGGTTGGAAGATATCTTGGTGAGAGGAGTTCAAAAGGATTCTTTTCAACAGATGACAAAATTATCAATTTTACTGACCCTTCAAAAGTCAATCTTCTTCCTACTTATAAAAAAACACTACAACCTCATAGAATTGGAAAATAACCCTAACCCTAATCTACCAACCTAGGTCACCAAGTAATTATAGATACTTAAAGCCACCTACACATAGAGGCATCTACAAAATATAATGTACTTATTTTACAACTATGAAAAAGATAGGAAGAGATGGGGAAAGGAAAAGGGGAATTTCCCAAGTGAAATTTGATCCCAATGGTCACCTCCACATGCTTATTCTATCATAATCAGTTAGTTTTCACCTTGGAACATCCACCAAATGATGAGACCAGGTCATTCCTCTAACAACATCAAATGCATTATGAGTGAGCAATGAATGTGCTGGTGAAAAGGGCTTTTTGTTATCATTTGTTGTATGCGTATTCTATTTAGAAAGAAATAGCTTCCACTATGAATGGATTGGAAAATGCAATTTTGAGTGCCAGATACAATGAAATGTAGCCTATCAGAACTGCTAAACAATTATCTTTCTGTTTGCACCTGGGGGGGCTAGTCTTTTGAAACATCCTCCATCTTCTGGCATTTAGATGGAACCTTCTTCTATTTTCATACCAAGAAGCCCATGCCAATCTCTCTAAAGCTAGCATCTACCAACACACCTCCAATGACCAAACATATGTTAGTGGTTTGAAGTATTATTAACTTTTCTAGATGAAAGATATCATTTAGGTTCTAGGGTATCATGTCTTCCTTTCATTTTATGAGACAAATTATTATGAGGAAAAAATGTGAAAATTCAAAATCGAAAGACAAGTAAAGTGAGTTCTATCAAATATAAGAAAAGGGATTTTGAAAGATCTTACCTTACAAATAGAAAACTACCTTTGTCAAAAAGAGGGTTCTAGATCTTTAGAACCCAAAACTGTGCAACATCATATCACCATTTAAGTATAAAAGGTAACTCTTGCATATAAATGTTTTGATTTTGTACTTACTAGAAACAATAACTTGCACTCTTTGGAAAAAGTTCCAGCAATGTGGATGATGTTAATGAGTTGTCCTATTGTTAGTGATAAGACCAACATTTAATACTAACTCATGTGACACATAGGAGAAATTAATATTGCATACTTTTGATGTGATAGATGTTTAAATTAAAAATACCATCATATTAGTTATAGAATGACACAAGGAGCTTCATTAGAGGTTGATTGACATTCTATGAGTGGTTAAGGTAGAAAGTTGCCTCCCACAACCACTAAAATAAATGTGGAGGCATTGCTAGTGTGACACCAACAAGCCACCAAAATCATCCAAATCCATGACCAAACAGAGAAATTGAGTGACAACAACTTGTATCACAATCCAATCTTAAGGCATCCAGGAAGACATGTATACAACTTCCTAGTTAGGTTGAGAAAATAAGCCCAACTGATGATATCTTTCCCCATGTAGAATCAAGGAAGAAAACAGGAAGTCAATGAACACTAAAAAAGGCCCTACTAACAATAAGGAGTCGAGGCAATCCTTTTCAATGGAGAAAACACTTAGAAAATTGAGAAAGATGAACTTTCCACCCACCTAAGATAAAAGAAACTAGCAATGCAAACAAATGTTCTCTCTTGTGAAATGTCATTTGTACTACAACATGAAGGTGACCTATTCGTCAGGGTATGGAGGCATTACACAAGCCAAGGACCTCATTTACCTTGTCCAATGAGGGTGGAGCCAAAACACTTGTATCCAAATAAAATGACCAACAAAAAATAATGACAAGTAGCCCAAAACATGCCAACCAAATAAACCTACAAGTAGAAATAAAATGAAAAAATTAAGGCAAATTCTCTAATGATGAAAAGGAAAGAGTGAAAAAGAAGGGAAGAAAATGACCCAAACATTGCAAGGGACAAAGAAAATGATCACCAACCTAGAATTTTGAGCATGATATTTCCCTAGTGCCTTAACATACTTGTCTCTAAGTAGGAACCATAACTAGTGCAACCTAATGGAGTTGTAGGCATGCAACTACCTATGAACAAGGTGGTGAATGACCTTCTCTTATGAAATGTATAAAAAAATTAGAAAAAAAAAATCTTTGAAGCCTTCTTACTATCTTAAATAGCCCAATAAACACTTCATACCACATTAAACTTTCCTTCCATGGAGGACATGAGGAAAAGGGGAGACTTGTGAAGTTCAAAAGTCAACTACCATTACGTACAATTCAAGGACACCATTGGTGTAATGCCCCACTCGGAGATACTTGGAACAAAGATTCAATTCAAGTCAAGATATTTTTTTTTACAAGTATGAATGCACATGACAACATCATACAGGGATCACAAAGATCGCAACTGAAGACTTCATGACAATCCTGAAAACCAACAAATCTCCCAATGCCACTAAATACTGACACATGCAAACAGAGGCCAACAATGACTATACACATGATGAGGGCTTCAAGGAATGTCCACTCATCAATACAACACCAAGTTGGGGCATAAATGTAGAATCCTAAAATTTGGCTAAGTCTGAATTTTTGAAGGCCTGAAATTTCCTAAAATCTTCATCTTAACTCATAGAGGTTTGAAACCTATCTCAAAAGATTTGTCGCATATATTAAAATATATCTTAAGTATAAACTTATACTTAAACAATATATTTTAAACCCCTTAGAAAGACTATTTTGAACTAGAAAGGTATGAAATCTAGTACGGTGTCCAAAACCAACTTTCAAAATTTCCTTGGCCAAGCCTAACTACTCCTTATTTCTCACATGAGGAAGTGCACTATTCTCAAGTCTCGCACGAGACCTTGCATCACTATGTGCAAGAAAGTGAATTTCTCTACACAAGGATATGCATCACTTCACATGAGGATTCACAACAGGCTGAACAAACTTTCACATTCTGACACGAACAAGTACAATTTTGCATGAGGAAACACAATAGCATGACAACAGAGCAAGAATAAAAAGCATAAAAACATGAAAACAAACAATCAATTGAGTGCTAAAACAATAAGATACCATGAAACCAAAAAGAAGAGCATCTATCCATCTAAACGATAGCAGTAAAAGAATGTACTGAAAGCAACATCGCAGTGTACATAAATAATATCACAATGTATTGAATAACCAAACTAAGTATGTAGTTCCTCCCAACTATCAATAGCATCATAAGACCATCATGGATCCTAGCCATCCCCCATGCATAACATCCCAAGCTACCAATCAGATCATTGGTACTATTGTAATAGGGACGTCACTACTAAAACATGCTACAATAAAAACATAAGAAAATCTAACATGCAAGTAGTAAAGCATAAGATAATCCTACAAGTAGATAACCTCACCTATCACATGCTAATCATCATAATAAGGAAATGCATTAATAAATAAAATCATCTAAACATGATATACAAGTATTCCAATGAAAGCATAAATCACAAGAAAGCATACTCTGAAACCTGAAGTACCAAGTGAAAATATCCAGCAATGATCACACTAGGATAAAAGACCATCTCTGTACACTGATCCCTAGTAGTGGTGTAGGTGGCTATGCCTCCCAACTACATGGCACCCATAGGTCCACACCTACTATGTTGATGGAGATAATGATCCAACCACAAACACATGCAAAGAAAACATCCATGGCTAACATTTATGCTAGGTAATATGATGGCTATAACCTAGAACCTAAGACAATGCAAGTAGTACAGGTCCTGGTTAGATACTCATAAGGCTATTAAGTAGGGGCTGACATCATGGAGAGTCACTTGTCATCGACAAGCCCAAGCTTGGATTTGTGTAGACTCAACTTACCAATGGAAGGCTCTCACACTAAAGCATTATTTTATTATCTTAAATTTTATTACCATTCACACATTTTGTTTAGTTATCACTTGCTTAAAACTTCCTCTGCTAACCCTATGGCATCATAACACCAGATTGTGAGATAGAAGCCCCCTCCATATGCTACCCTCCCCTACCCATGCTCATCCTATGACAAGTGCCTGTGGGCATGCATATTCTCAATCCAACCCCAATGATCATAACTTCTGAAAGTGCCATGGAAGATCAGGCCTCACAGGTCACCCAACAAATATAGTACACATACTCGTGTGTGGTGCACCACCATCACAAAGATCATAATACAAGGACTAGATAAGAACATAATGCAAAATATCACTAAACTAAAAACAACTCAGGAGGATGGATTCTACACAAATCCTAAAGCCAATAAAACCATACATCATGAAATCACTCAACCGGCCTCAATTTGGGAGTATGGATTCTACATGAACCACAATAATGCAACAAGACAAAACATCATGAACTCACTCAATTGGCCTCAATTTGGGAGCATGGATTCTACATAAATCCCAGTGTCCACAAAACAATAACAAAGGTCCAAAAGAAACCATAACATCAGGTATAAAATCACTCAACTGAAGACAAAGTTGGGAGTACAGATATGATGAGCATCACAATGCAAACACAAAAGAGAAACAATAGCCTAACTGATATCCAAATAGATAATCTAGGTCCATGACCCAACTCATGCCAAGAAAAGTCAAGAAAATAGGGTGGCACGCAAAACAAGGTAAAAATCTCCAAATTTTGGAAAACTTCAAAATTAAAACCCATTTGGCCTTTGGGTACAAAAATCCCAAAAATCCAAAAATAATTAAGTTCAGACACCGCATACAAAAATGACTAGCATAACAATGGAAAACCCCAAACCCTCATCCTAAAAAATAGGGAAATGCTTATACTCAACCAACTGGGTAGAACCAGCAAATAGAAATGGAGGGGAACACTACTTCTCAAACTCCTAACAAACGGCTAGAAAAAATAGAAGCATAAATGGAGTAGAAACAATAAAAATGGGAGAGCCCTACCTTGCAGCCAAAAGGGAAAAAAAAGAATCTGAACCAAAAAACAAAAAAATTGCAGAAGTGGCCAAAAATTATAGTAATCCAAGTTCTCCATGAGCTGGATCCAATGAGCTCAACCTCATAACAATCCCACGCCCATAGCTCCCACAAAAAACAAAATAGTAAATCCTCATGAAGAGGATTTTGGGTTTTACCCTCCAACTTTCTAATTCAAAAGTGAGAAGTGAGAAATTAAATTCCTTTTTGGATACTTATTCACTTTTCAAGTGAATAATCAATTAGGGCAAATAACTAGCCAACCTAGTTAAACCTCAAATCGACCCAAATGAAAACATGTTATTCCTAGAAATAGGAATTCATCTATGGAAAAGCTGCTAGAAATTAAAATAAATCAAGTAAAAAGCCCAAAAACCCAAAAACAAAAGAATTTCCTTAACAAATTTTGTGACAATGCAAAACTCTAAATGCATAGACATGCTCACTGGTCTAATCACATAATTCAAATGAATATAGATTTAATAATCACTGAAAGGTTCAATTAAACAATTAAAATAGGGATACGTTGACCATATAGGGATGACATTGGTAAAATATGAATAGCTGAATCACTAACTCCATGTGCCATTGCCAGGGATATAAATCCTGCACATTAAACAACACAATCAAGTGCAATTGCATATAATAACATATCTAAAGAGATAAATGCATTAGATGACTAATTTAACCATTTATATGATATACTAAAATAATCTATTTACATCACTCATGTTTGCATAAACCATAACAACATAGGAATAAAGTAGATAACCATAGCATTAAATCCATAACATAACATAATCAGAGATATGTCCAAATATTAGATAATTAGATATCATCATAAGAAACACTGTCATCTCAAAATGGCATCATCATGCAAATATGATCAACTGAGCAACATAGTAGTCTAATATATATGATACTGAAATCCAAGTATAACATCTGACCCTTAGGTCATCCCACATGTAAAACATAACATAAGTAGATATCCACAGCACATAGCCAATGAATCCAACATGGACAATCCATTTCTAATTATTTAAGCATTTAATAATGGTTGTTTAAACAACATGAAAGGGCACTTAAAACACATAAGAAAACATAGTCATAAACATGACTAACCACTACTATAGGAACCTAGTCCAATGTAGCATGGTAATAGTACATAGTGCAATCTTTGCACACATCTCAAGGTAATCACAGAACAACCTCATGATACCACATCGATCCTAGTAACCAATGGTACAAACCTCAGTGAACCAAAAATCACATCATAATCTCATAAATTAGTCATAAGCATAATCAAATCAACTGATATAGAAACATAAATCAAATGAACTCAATGATGTAGACCACTCATGGTTACAATCATGATCCATCATAACAAAAGATCATCAAAGTTGCATCCATCAGGATGACTTAAAAAAGTCAAATGGGAGAGGCACTACATCATCCCCCCCAAAAGACTAGGCTTACTCTTGGAAGCTTGCAATCCAAGAATAGAAACTCAACACACCAAGAGAAAAATCAAAAGTGAGCAATAGGAATGTCTCAATGAATCACCACAAGTCTAACCCAATTCACTCCAACATTCTCAAACCATCACGTCAACCTCCAAATAGGTCAACAACAATAGAATAGGTGTCACATTGACACAAGGTGCTCCAACATGTAACCTTCTATGTGCAAGGAAAAACCCATCTAGCCATAAAGTCAACCATACAAGGTAAGGAAAAACCCACTCTACCTTGTCAACAGGTGCCCAACTACACCATGCACCTACCATATGACCACAAAACTAGGTCAATGCACTACACATTTCCAATAGAATTTGGAATCATGGGGAACAACCATCCCAAAACTCCCAAGAATACTATCATGCCACACATGAGCATCCTTGAATCCATGTAAACTCACCCTTAGAACATAGAGGATGACAGTTTACTAACAAAATTACACACTCCAAGAAGGATACTCACCACCATGCATAGGAGCACAATGTCTCTCCAAGGTACAAAAGCTCAACTACCACTGGGAACTAGGGTTACATAATGCAACTAGATAAGATATCACCTTCCCACAAGGTTGCAAAGACTTTCGTCAGTGGACACAATCATGTAATATCTACATACCAACTCATAAGATGGTAACATGTGTCCAACGATACCATTTCCCTCCAACACCATGTTGGGAATACCACACCCAACCTACCACTAAGCTCAATCCCTAGCTTCAAGTCAACAATCAAAGAGAAAACTCAACTGAGACAATCCCCTTCAAGAAATAAGTTTAGGGAGAAAGAAACTATAGAGTAATGGGACTGAGAGGGAGTCTCACTCAACCTCTGCACTAAATCATCCCAAGATTTGTTAGGGAATTCACAATTTCACCAACCATCAACATACTCATCTAAAAATACTAACTGAGCTAGAAGCATAACCATGCTAGCCTACTCTCTCAAGAGAGAAAAGGATACAAAGATGTGCCAAAGTTAGCATCCAAAAAGGAGAATCTAGACTCATCAAAGAACTGAGTCACTCCCAAATGATAAGGTAACTTCAACCTTGAGCAAGGTACACTTACAGGCTACACTTCACCTTACAAAGGTGGATCGGTGCAATAGGAAACACACAAACCCAAGCATGAACCCCAAAAATTACCTAGTAGATTATGAAGACTAGATAACTCTTCCATTAAGGATAACATGAAGAGGTAAACTTCTCCAATGGCCATAAATGTGATATGTCATGATTGAATTGGCCTCTACTCGATAAAGGGTACTTGGAACATTGATCTACTCCTTCAGAAGTGCAAATAGGTTGCTCATTGTTCCCTAGGAAAAATCTTGCATTACCGTAATCTTGCATGAAGTTTCTCATAAAACCGGGTGAGAAAGTGCAATGAACCAGGTGAGAAAGTGCTTGATCACCAGTTTCTCACATGAAATTTCAAATCAACATAAAAATTGCCTTCACTCCAGAGACCATAACTTTCACATCTGGACTTGGATTGACTCTATTTGAAAAGCATTAGAAAGATATCAACAAGGAATAAAACAAGATGGAGCTTAGAGAGTCCTAAAACCTAAGAGTTTGAGTCACCACTCAAGACAAAACAACATAAGAAAAAACAATAGTCTTGGTTACCAAGACAAGTGATGGACAAAACATCCAAAACCATTTAAGAACACACATGCCCAAAACAACATAAGACATGGAAAGAAAGGTAATTCACACACTAAAACCATCATTACTTATCTTTCATAATTTCATTAGTTAAACCTGACACAAGCACTAATGCAAAATGAAATTGAAAGGTTTTCAAAGCAAGGGTTCAAGAGTCACCATAAAACAAGCACATATGTTTCAATTTCTTTCAAGAATAACATTAGGTTTACTCATCTTTTAAACCATCCAATTACATTAACAACTTTAAATCTATCAAGGACACTAGAATGTGCTCCATGATATTATCTTTTATATGTACTATGAGAGGTTCGAGATGAACATGGTAGAATCACAACACACAACTAGGTAGCAGCTAAAACACATTTAGAATGGTCATCATGAACCAAAACAAAAAACCCAAATGGGGAATTGTCAATTTTAATGGTAAATATCAAAAAGTGCACATTTCAACAATAAATCAAATGTGGCAATTGTCACAAAGAGAGTGATAGATGAAATTTGAAGACTATTCCAAGAGAGAAAAATATTGAAATCTAATGCTAGCCCAACAAAATGAGGAAAGTACCTCCAGCCAAATAATAATAATAAACATCAATCAAAGAACATTACATGTGATGACTGAGGGCAGTCACACAAGAGGCATAAATCACCACACAATGCTAAGGAATGCATCATCCTAACAACGTTAGAGAACACACTCACACACACTAAGCAATATACCATCAGTAGCCTCATGCATATGTAGACAAAAATAATTTTTCTTAATTATTTTCCATGCAATGCAACATTTAGATATTCATCAATTTAATGCAAATTTCCATAAGCTTAAGAAGTAATTTGATTAGGGACTTGAGTCATTAACCCAAAAGATCTAATGCAAGACCTACTTCTTTGCAATGAGTCTCAATAAACACTTATTTCTCAATGAAAGGAACCATTTTATTACTATAACGATAAAAAAACAAAATCACAAATAAGATTCCTTTATTTAGTTACAATTAGGAGAAAATAGGGAAACAATGCACCTAACTCCGCAAGGAGAAACAAAAGAGGCACTCAAAGCCAACACATGGACACCAATTCGTGGTTCCATCTAAAAAGAGTCACACACGCAACAAACCAAACAAGACACATCAATTCCATCTACAAAACAAGGAAGATACACTTCCTTCTCCTTACATTGATCTAGTTGCATCTACTAGATAAGAAAGTTCATCCCAAGTAGGCACTAAAGCAATGGAAGATCATGAGCTCTTCTCCAAGACACTTGAACTCAACCAACACAGCAACAACCATATGGGAAACATATACACAAAGATCCCAATGTTTGAACATGGGCTCTGATAACAGATGTAATGCCCCGCCCAGAGATCCTTGGAACAAAGATTCAATTCAAGCCAAGATATTATTTTTTTACAAGTATGAATGCACATGACAATATCATATAGGGATCACAAAGATTACAATAGAAGACTTCATGACAATCTCGACAACCAACAAATCTTCAAACACCACTAACAACTGACACATGCAAACAGAGACCAACAATGACCACGCACATGATGAGGGCTCAAAGAAATGACCACTCATAAAAAAAAACACCAATTTGGGGTATAAATGTAGAATCCTAAAATTTGGCTAAGTCTGAATTTCTGAAGCCTTGAAATTTCCTAGAATCTTCATTTTAACTCAAAGAGGTTTGAAACCTATCTCAAAAGATTCATCACATATATTAAAATATATCTTAAGTATAAGTTGAAAAATATATGTAAATTTATACTTAAACAATATATTTTAAACCCCTTAGAAAGACTGTTTCGAACTAGAAACATGTGAAATCCAATAAGGTGTCCAAAACCAAATTTCAAAATTTCCTTGGCCAAGCCTAACTGCACCCTATTTCTTGTGCAAGGAAGTGCACTGGTCTCGATTATTGTGCTAGACCTTGCATCACTTTTTGTGAGAAAGTGCATTTCTTTGGACGAGGATATGCATCACTTCACAAAAGGATTCATAGTAAGCCGCACAACCTTTCACATTCTTGCGCAAACAAGTACAATTTCACACGGGGAAACACAACAATGTGACAATAGAGCAAGAATAAAAAGTATAAAAACATGAAAACCTCCACACTAGGGAGTACCAAACCCACATAAATCAAGGAATGATCACTTGAGTGCTAAAATAACAAGATACCATGAAACCAAAAAGAGGAGAATCTGTCCATCTAAACCATAGCAATAAAAGAACATACTAAAAGCAACATTGCAGTTTATAGAAATAACATCACAATGTACTGAATAACCAAACTAAGTATGTGGTTCATCCCAACCATCAATAGCATCATAAGACCATCATGGATCCTAGCCATCCCTTGCACATAATATCCCAAGCCACCGATCAAATCATTGGTACTATTGTAATAGGGACATCACTACTAAAACATGCTACAATAAAAGCATAACGAAATCTAACATGCTAGTAGTAAAGCATAAGATAATCCTACAAGTAGATAACCTCACCTATCACATGATAATCATAATAATAAGAAAATGTGTTAATAAATAACATCATCTAAACATGATATACAAGCATTCCAATGAAAGCATAAATCACAAGAAAGCATACTCTAAAACTCGAAGTACCAAGTGAAAAAATCTAGCAATGATCGCACTAGGATAAAAGACCATCTCTATACACCAATCTATAGCATTGGTGTAGGTATCTATGCCTCCCAACCATGTGCCACCCATAGGTCCACACCCACCATGTTGATGGAGATAATGATCCAACCACAAACACACACAAAGAAAACATCCATGGCTAACACTCATGCCAGGCAGTACAATGGTTGTAACGTAGAACCTAAGACAATGCAAGTAATACAGGTCTTGGTCAGACACTCATAAGGCTACCAAGTAGGGGTTTACATCATGGAGAGTCACTTTTCATTGACAATCCTAAGCTCAGATTGGTGTGGAATCAACTTCCCAATAGAAAGCTCTCACATTGAAGCATTATTTTATTATATTAAATTTTATTACCATTCACACATTTTGTTTAGTTATCACTTTCTTAAAACTTCCTCTACCAACTCTATGACATCATAACACTAGGCTATGAGATAGAAGCCCCCTCCATATGCTACCCTACCCTACCCATGCTCATCCTAGAACAAGTGCCCGTGGGCATGCATATTCCCAGCCCAACCCCAATGATCATAACTTCTGAAAGTACCATAGAAGATTAGGCCTCACAAGTCACTCGATAAATGTAGCACACATATTCATGTGTGGCCCACCACCATCATGAAGATCATAACACAAGGACTAGATGAGAACACTATGTAAAATATCACTCAACCAAAAACAACTTGGGAGGACAGATTCTACATGAATCCCAAAGCCAATAAAACCATACATCATGATATCACTTAACTAGCCTCAATCTAAGACTATGGTTTCTACACAAATCCCAATGATGCAATAAGACCAAACATTATAAACTCACTCAATCAGCCTCAATCCAAGATCATGGATTCTACATGGATCCCAGTGTCCACAAAAAAATAACAAAGGTCCAAAAGAAACCATAACATCAGGTATAAAATCACTCAACCAAACACAAAGTCAAAATATGGATGTGATACATATCCTAATGGAAACACAAAAGACCAAAAATGGCCTAACTGATATCCAAATGGATAATCTAGGTCCAAGACCTAACTCATGCCAGGAAAACCCAAGAAAATAGGGTGACACATAAAATGAGCTAAAACCCCCAATTTTTGGAAAACTTCAAAATTAAAACCCATTTGGCCTTTGGGTACAAAAACCCCAAAAATCCAAAAATAATTAAGTTTAGACACTATATGCAAAAATGGTCATCATAACGGTGTAAAACCCCAAACCCTCATCTCAAAAAATAGGGAAATGCTCATACTTGACCAACCAAGTAGAACCGACAAATAGAAATGGAGGGGAACACTAGTTCTCACCCTCCTAACAAACAACTACCTAGAATAGAAGTAGAAATAGAGCAAAAACAATAAAATGGGAGAGCCCTACCTTGCAACCAAAAGGGTAAAATGAGAAACTGAACCAAAAAATAAAAATCCCATAGAAGTGGCCAAAAATCATAGTAATCCAAGGTTTCCCTGAGCTGGATCCAATGAGCTCAACCTCGTGATGATACCACACCCGTAGCTCCCACAATGAACAAAATAGTAAATCCTCATGAAGAGGATTTTGGGTTTTACTCTCCAACTTTCTAATTCAAAAGTGAGAAGTGAGGAATTAAATTCTTTTTTGGATACTTATTCACTTTTCGAGTGAATAATCGATTAGGGCAAATAACTAGCCAACCTAGTTAAACCCCAAATCAACCCAAACAAAAATAGGCTATTCCTAGAAATAGGAATTCATCTATAGAAAAGTTGCTAGAAATTAAAATAAATTAATTTAGAAGCTCATAAACCTAAAAACATATGAATTTTCTTAACAACTTTTGCGACAATGCGAAACTCTAAATGCATAGACACACTCATTGGTCTAATCACATAATGCAAATGAATTCAGATTTAATAATCACTGAAAGGTTTAATTAAATATTTAAAATAAGGATACGTTGACCATATAGGGACAACATTGGTAAAATATGAATAATTGAATCACTAACTCCATGTGCCATTGCCAGGGATATAAATCTTGTGCACTAAACAACACAATCAAGTGAAATTGCATATAATAACATAGTCGAAGCAATAAATGCATTAAATGACTAATTTAACCATTTATACGATTATATTAAAATAATATATTTACATCACTCACATTTTCATAAAGCATAACAACATAGGAATGAAGTAAATAACCATAGCATTAAATCCATCACATAACATAATCAGAGATATGTCCAAATATTAGATAATCAAATATCATCATAAGACACACTATCATCTCAAAATGGTATCATCATGCAAATATGATCAATTGAGTAGCATGGTAGTGTAAAATCTATGATACTAAAATCCAAGTATAACATCTGACCCTCAAGTCATCTCAGATGTAAAACATAACATAAGTAGATATTTGTAGCACATAACCAATGAATCCAACATGGACAATCCATTTCTAATTATTTAAGCATTTAGTAATGGTTGTTTAAAAAGCATGAAAAGACACTTAAAATACATAAGAAAACATATTTATAAACATGACTAACCACTACTACATGAACCTAGTCCAATATAGCATGGTAATAGTACATAGTGTAATCTCTTCACACATCTCAAGGTAATCATGAATTAACCTCATGATACCAAATCAATCTTGGTAACCACTGGCACAAACCTTAGTGAACCAATAATCACATCATAATCTCATAAATTAGTCATAAGCATAATCAAATAAATTCATACAAAAATATAAATCAAATCACCTCAACGGTGTAGACCACTCATGGTCACAATCATGATCCATCACAACAAAAGATCAACAAGGCTGCATCCATCAAGATGACTTACAAAAGTCAAATGGAAGAGGCACTACAATTGGCATAGGGCCAAAGACTCCTACATTTTGTTTCAAATGAAATACCACCTTCCCATGAATGTGGGATGTGAGAACCCAAGACCTGACATTCGAGGAAAGATGAAAAATATTGCGTTGAAAGAGACAAGGAAAGAATAAAAACAACAAAAACAAAACCAAAAAAGGAGGGACCCAACTTTTTTCTTACAAAAGGTAGGGACGAGCATGCAAGGAATAACACTTATTTCTATGGCTACTTTATTTGGTGATGATATCATAGTTTCAACATTATATTTTCAACCCTTGGGACTAGGTATACTAGCCATAGTATCTAAAAATGCTAGGTGTTTACCATATTTAAAGGGTTTGAATATATATATGAAAAGTATCCTCATACATACTTTGGTAAGAAGAATTTGATCTTCTTCCATTATTTCATCAAACAATGGATTTGGAAAAAATCTTAGAACCATTTTTAAATGTACTTATTTCCACTTCTCACTCACAATGCATATCTTGGATATATGTATCATTGTTGTGATAGAATATTTACCTCTTTATTATTGACATAAGTCTCCATCTCATCACAAATGTCATTGCAACTTTTAGGTGTGAGTGAATCATCAAGAATTTGTGGTGTATTATTTGGCTTATTCCATTAGTTTGTTTATCCCTATGAGTTGGAAAAAAAATTGAACCATTTTTGTGCACATATACCTATGATATTATTTGTATAATAAATTTGAAATTTGTTCAATATTAAGAAATATTTCCTCCTCATTTTCATGACTACTAATATATGCTTCTACTTTCACCATGGATAAGCATAGATGCATGTTCAACTTCCTTCTCACAAAATTCTAATAACAAATCATCTTCATTTGGATGTGAAACACTATTAGTTCCCATTACTTTTTTGTGGATCTCACTATCTCATTATCCATTTCACTTTCATTATTGGCATCATCATCTTTTGCAACAAGTTTCTCACAAAAGGGCACATTCACTTTATTGAATAACTTAATTAGCATAGATGCATAAAGTCTAATATTTAAAGGTATCTGCACATACATTTACAACATCCTTTTGAAAAAGAAAAGTAAAAATTCATCTTCATCATTTTCTATGTTGAAAAATGCATGTAGAGGAGATGTGCAAGATTTTGGTTCTATAGTGTAGTTTTGATTCTCTTCTTGTGTATAGGGGTGTTGGCTCCTAATCTAATAAGGTTTTAAATACCTTGTTGGAAAGTAGGAAATACGTAGGAGTTACCTACAAACCATGATAAGTATCTCCAATCAAGACAAAAGACCCAACTGACAAGATAATATTGTCTTCTCCCCTTTGAATTATGCAAGATTCAGGAAGGTATGCCTAGTATTAATCAATATTCTCTCTCTCTCTCTAAACTTTGGACATTAATCCTCATTAAAATAGAAGGTGATCTTTGAAACTATTAGAAAGTAAAGTCCACCAAGGTAATTGATTTGGCAGGGGGGAAGTGAATCATTTATCAGATCAATATAACTTTTATCAACCTCATTAAACCTTAAGCAAGTGAATGATATAATTACCAACCATAAGAAGATACACATACACAATAACACCAAATATATTAACTAGGGAAACTCTTGATCAGAGAGAAAACCCCACTGGAGATGGTACCCACAAAATGATGTACTAATATAAAACTTCCTTGTAAGAGGATGGACTCTATTAGGATCCAATAAATACATTTGGTACATATTAGTCCATGTTAGGAGACTTTAAATTCCTATTAGGAGTTGTAGAAGTCAGAGGGATCCACTATCCAAATAGCCTTAGGGGCAAGACCACCGAACTCACTGTCCAACCAGTCTTTGTATTATTCCTTGTAGAATAATAGAATATAGAATAACTTTATCTCCTTCTCTATCCTCTTGACTGGATCAAATCTCTTCAGATCTCAATACCAAATCTTTGAACTTGCATCACTCTAATCCCTTTGATAGTTACATGCATTTACCAATTTTGCATATCACTTCCACAATTCACAAATCCTTACGCACATTCCCACTTCATCATAAGGAAAATAACCCTCCTTTATACCATATCCTCAAAATAATTCTTTAAGTCAACCTTGAGGCTTTCCTAATTAGTTGTAATAGGACCTCATTAAGATATTACAATTCATTATATCTTTTTGCAATCATAAAATATTGTTGGCTCACAATAAATACAACTTCTCACATGTGCAACCTCTGACCTCACACACTCAGTGATGTCATCATCAAGTTGTCTACTATGACTATCTAACTTCTCTCATCATGATTCTATCCCTATTAAGAAATACAATTCAAACATCATAAACCACTTCTTAAGTACTTTTTCTGCACATTATCCTCTATAATTATTGAATTACTCATGCATGTCTTTGACTCTCTACACATACACATGTCCACTTCATCGGGAAACAATATAGAATGTATCCTCAACTACGCTTGACCAAATCATTAATATACAGTTTGTATGACCTTTTTCTCTATCTGCTACTCTATCAAACTTTAAAAAAACAATACTATGTTGACATCAACAACAAACATAGTCATGAATGCAGCATGCCAATCATGCTAACAATATCTTAATTTTTTCTATCAATTTGTAGTATACTCCCCAAAAGGAATATCATCAACATTCGCACTAATAATCTCCCCCTTTGGAATTGATGGCAACATTGATGAAAAACATCTAAGTTCCAAGAATATCAAATCCAACTCTGATGTTGATGTTTCTCTCTTCTTTTCAAATCCTCTTCATCAATCAAATTTGAAACTTACAGGAACAACTCTCCATCTATGATTTCTCATTCTTACATGGATGGCATCAGTTGTTCATACTTCTCCCCTATTAATATAACTTAATATTTCTCCTCATTGACATCAATCTATCCATGAACAATTCTCCCACATACATACATCTCCCACATACTCTCAAAAGAAGCTTTTTATGTGACCATTTCCCCCATTGACATCAATGATAAAGGCTTCATTATGTCAATCAACTACTCAACATCTTTAACTAGCTCATGTGTCCAACGACACTATTCTATACCAACTACCAAGAGTTCTTGATAACTCTTTTGTAATGTCCCCATCTTTTTAGCATATTGGTGGAGTTCTTAGCCTTTATGTTCTTCAAAGGCTAAGTGGAGAAATAAGGAGAAATTAATTAAATTAATTTCTTATAAAGCTATTAAATAAATTAAATTTAAAAGGTGACTATATTTAATTAATTTAATTTTCTAGAAGCACAACTAATTATTTTATTGAAAAAAGGGAAGCTTCTAGAGAGTGAATTTTCTAGAAGTACAACTAATTATTTCCTTGGAAAGGAGGAAGCTTCTAGAAAGTGCAATTAAATAATATTTTATTTCCTTCTAGAAGGATGAAGGAAAAGAATAAATAGGGAGAGAAGCCTCATTGTTGAGTAGCAAATGTGTTGCCATATACTCTTCTAGATAGCTTGTGGAGCCAAGGGTTTCTATAGTTATTATATTGATGATTGGGAATGAACACTCCCACTGATTTGCATAACTAAGGTGTTGAAATATCTTCTGAAGGGTTGCAACTACTAGAGAAGGTAAATCAGTCTTTTCATTGTGCCAAATTTGTGGCCTAGGGCCAATTTTGTGGAGGAAGGAATAAGTTGGAATTTGCTATTGGAAAAATCATGTTTCCAAAGTAATTTCAGGTTTTCATTTGCTACATTTTGCATTGCTTGAGAGTAGATATTAAGGGCATGGTAGGGTATGTAAAATCTATTGTAATCTAATTTATATCAGAATTTTTTGACCTAATGTCTTATTGATGTAGATGCATATTTTCTGATTTATAATCGGTACTATTCAAAAACAATTGCATCTTCATTGTTAGTTGTTTGGTGTGTTCTTTGGAAGCATATTTATTAAGTTTGGCATTTAGAAAGAAATCAGAATTTACATATGCAATATATCTCTTGCTTGCAAAGTGTTTCACAAAATGTCAAACAATTGAATTTGAGAAAGATTTGGTGTTTCACGAAGTTATAATTGGTTGAGTTTATTACATCTTATCACAAATACTCCCCCAAAGAGGAAGCATCAACATTCAATCCAGAAAAACAATAATACAATATACCCCTAGGTTGATGCATTCTCTACATCATCTACTCATAAGTAGGCATGGGCATAATCCCAAGCATACCTCACAAATACTCAAATGTATCCTTAGGAAAAGGCATTTTAAAAATGTCTACAATCTATTTTTTTGTAT
Organism: Cupressus sempervirens; assembly: GCA_028749045.1. Lineage (NCBI taxonomy): Eukaryota > Viridiplantae > Streptophyta > Pinopsida > Cupressales > Cupressaceae > Cupressus > Cupressus sempervirens. The sequence continues at coordinate 555,929,883 of CM053787.1, read as the reverse complement.
TCACATACTCTAATATGATTTCTTTCTCTGCAAATTTCTCTCTCAAAACATGATACTTAATAGATATATCCTTAGTCTTAGAATATAACACAAGATTCTTAGGTATACTTACTATACTTGTGTTATCACAATGTATGATAATAGATTTTGAAAAATTTAACTCAATGTAGTTCATCATTTTTTTTATCCACATGATTTGATTATAATTGCTTTTTGTTGCTACATACTTTGCTTCTATTGTACTCTATAAAATACAATCGTGTTTCTTGCTTAGCTAGGAGATTAATGTTCTTTTAAGGAAAAATTCTCCACCACTAGTACTCTTTATCTCATCCATACTACCTTCCCAATCTAAATCACTATATGCACACAAAGTAAAGTCACTTGATTTTTCAAACCACAGTCCAAAATCAAGTGTACCCTTCAGGTATTTGAATATTCTCTTTATTGCTACATAATTGGCTTCTCTAGGATCTTCTTGAAATCTTGCAACTATACCGACTACATTTTCTATATCTAGCCTGGTAAGATTTAGTTATTGTAAATCTCCAATCATGGATCTACACTTCTTCTTCTCAAATATAGGTGTCTCAACTTTGTTAGATAACTTGTGACTAATTATCATATGTGTTTCAATGGCCTTATGGTTTTCCAAGCCAAATCTCTTCAAAAATTATTTCAAATACTTAGTTTGTGATAGAACATACCATTACTATTCTACATAATATGTAGATCGAAGAAATATTTCATTTTTCCAATCATACTCATCTAAAATTCATTCCTCATTTCATCAAGTTGAGATGGTTAACTCAGGAAATTATTTTTGGAGTAGTATTTATCGAGCAAGGTCGGCCAATGAAGGATTTCATTGTTTTGGAAAATAAAGTTTATTTGTTTATGTAATATTTGTAGCCGATTGATGTATGGTTTATTGGTAAATATAACCTTGTAATTAAGCCAACTTGACAATTTGTAATGTATAAATAAGAGGTCATATTGTGGATTCTAATTGTAAGGAGCGAGTATGCAATGAGTTGATTGTGTGAAAAGGTAGTGTAAGTAAATTTTGAACAAGGATCAGATATCTTTGAAGGAGAAGCAAAGTTGTATTTGATTAGCTAGGATCTATTGAAGAAAAACAGAGATCTATATTAGCAAAGTTCAGTTGCATCTCATTCCGGTCACTTATTGTTACTTTCTCACCATTGTAGCAATATTTCCTAAATATCTTAACAGAGTTGGTTTAACAACCATTTTGTAAATCCTCTAACAAGGTGGACAGTTCAGTTGAATTGTTCTAAAGACCTCTAGCAAGGCTACTCCTAACAGGGTGATTAAATTGTCTAACAGGGTCACACCTAACAGTGTGTTTTGTAACCTTTAGTAGGGTGGGCTCCTAATAGGGCTCACTTCAGAAAAGTAAAAATTGGTAGTTAGTTGGTGGTTTTTCCCATATTGGGTTGCCATGTTAAGTCTGGTGTCTCTTGTGTTCATGTTATTTACTTTTGCATGCATGTTAATAATTATGAATGATTAAAGACTAGTAACAAGTTAATCTACCAAGTTACAACATTTTTGTAAATGTTCTCCGAGTGACAGTAGTAAGTAACTTGTTTGACATCTAAGGGATATGTGGATTTGTTTTTGCAGTAACTAATTCACCCCCTATCTCAGTTACTCCATCTATAACAGCAACACCTAGGTGCAAACATATGTATTTTGGCTCCTCTATCATTGCGTAATGTGTTGAATTCCCCACATATGAATTCAACTCCTTCATCTAATCTCAAACACTTCAAGCTTTTCCCTATTTCATTTTAAACTCTATCCAATTACTACTTAAACATGTGAGACACATCATAGTTTTCTTTAAGAAACATCACAATCATCATTCTAGAGTAGTCATCAACAAATCAAATAAAGTATTTGTCACTACAGTAGGTTTGCACATGAATAGATCCACAAAGGTCAATATGAACCAACTCTAAAATAACATTATAAGTATAGGTCTTTCTATTGAAACTAGACTTTGTCATTTTCACAATTGACATATTTAACACATCAAATTATCAAATTTCTTGAATTTTGGTAACCCTCTTACTTTCTTCATTTTACTAATGCTTACCAAATTATCAAATTTAACATTACATATCCTCTTATGCCATAACCATTTATCATCACATTATGCAAACAAGCACATATCATTATATGTGTCTAGATAGAACAAGTTACCTCTTGTTCCATCTTGACTTCTAATCAATTCTCTTGGACCATTGTAGATCTCAGCCTTCTTTTGCTGAAATTCAACTTTGCAGCCTAAACTATTCAACTGTGTCACACTCAACAAATTGTAGTTAAGTCCTTCAACCCAATAAGAATTATCACATCTAATCTTATTAGTCAATTTTATTGATCCGTTACCTTTCACAAGACATCTTTTTTAGCAATATAAACTACTTCTTCATCATTAGTATCAGTATCACTATTACTCTCTTCTTCAGTAATGTAAGAAGACTTCTTACTTTTTATTTTGTAGTCTTTGTATCCTTTTTTGTCTTTTCCATCTCTTCTTCTTTTGAAATTTTTTCCTTTCTTCTCATCCTTGTTATCCTTGTCGGGACATCTTGCAATAATATGATCAACTTTATTGGATGAAAAACATATTACAGGGAGATTACCTTTGTATGTTCCTTTTCCTCTTGCAAGTGTCCTAGTCATTAATGCTTCAAGTTCCTCAAGATCATCATCAGAAGATTTACTCTCACTAACTTCATACTTTCCTTTCTTCTTCTTTGACTTATGCAAAACTAATTGTGACTTGAAAGAAGATTCAATAGCTGGGGCATTAAAATTATCAAAATTTGAAAATTCAAAAGTAGTGAGTCTACCAACTAGACTATCCAAGGTTAGGCCTAGTTCTTGTATTTTATAAACTCTAATAGCATAAATAGGAAGTAAATTTCTCAATACCTTGTTGATTAAAGTTTCATCACTTATCTTTCCATCAACTCCTTTGATAGCATTCAGAACTTCTTTGACTCTTCCAACATATTGGGTAATATTCTCATCTTCTACCATTCTCATGTCATCAAACTTTCCTCTCAATCTTTTTAATTTGGCTCTTACTACATTTTTATCTCCTCCATGGATCTTTTCCAACTTTTCCTACATCTTCTTTGCAGAGTTGTAGTCCTTAATATCATCAAACTTTGAATAGCTTAGGGAAAATGCAATCTCCAATATTGCTTGATTGTGCTCTTATTTCTCTTTTATTTGTTGGGTTGTCAAAGGTGCAGGTATAGTTACATATTCATTCTCCAAATAGAATATTGTCTAATCTCAAATTCTAGCTATGCGAAGCTTCATGAGACTTCACCATGCAGAGAAGTTCTCCTTGTTCAACTTAGGTATCTCCTTTCTATACATCTTGATCTTTAGCTTTAAGTCCCTTCAAAATTTTCTCTACAAGAACCAATGCTCTTATACCAATTTTTATAGTGATTTATAATAACTAAGAGGGGAGGTGAATCAGTTATTCTAAGGTCTAGATGTACCAATTAAAAATTTTAAACTCATCAAACAACTTAGATCTGATATCTAATCCACTTGATCTCTATAAAAACTTCTCAATAACATAAACTTACAATCCACTATCGCAATAATAAAAAACTTGCATAATATAAAACAATGATAGTAAAACATCTCAAATAACATCCACACAAGTAAGACATTGAGATTTAACATGGAAATCCAATTCGGGAAAAACTACTAGCAACATGTGACCAATTTTTCTCTCTTCTAAAATGAGCTCTATTAGGAGCCAACCTTGTTACAATACACACTATTAGGTGTGACCCTAATAGAGGATTTAATCACCCTGTTAGCAGTGGCCTTGTTAGAGATCTTACAAAGGTTCTATTAGAATGTCACCTGATTAAAGGATTTACAAATGAGTGTTAGGTCAACTTTGATTAAAGGATTTCAACTGATACAATGGTTAGAAAGTAATAGTAGAATGATATGAGTAAATACAACTCACTTTGCAAATCCATATCACAATTTGGTTCAACATTTGACTCATTGACTGGCCTCCATTAACATCTCCATCACTGATTTTTTTGGCAACCCTTCAAGAAACTACTTTTCACCTTAATACTTCACTATTCAGCCTTATGCTCAAGTTCGCCAATCAACAATTGCTCCAACATTTTTAGGTATGCTAACCTCCCTATACCAATCTTTTTAGATTATCCCTTATGCCTTCTTAAATAAGTAGCTTGATCTTTTGTCACTTAAACATCGTAGTTGATCTTAGGTTTAGGTCGTATTCATTGAATCCTTCCATGTTTTCATTTCCTCCTTCCTCTTCTAAAAACTTCTCAAAACTTCCCTTTGCACCTATACATAGAAACACTCAAACACGCTTTCCCTTGCATTGAATGTCCAACTCATCAATATTTATCTCCAACATGCTTTACATATTCTAAGAATTCAACTATGCTGACCAAGAATCTCAATTGCTTCACAAACTATAAAATGTTGTCACTTGGACAACATTGTATTCCTCAGCCTCGGTCATCACAAATACAATCTCTTCTTCTTCTCTGCGATCAAATTCCTCATCAAAAACTTGACGTTCTATGAGATAGTATGTCTTCAAAAGTTTGAATGAAATAAATGTAGAGATAATCCACTAGTGAAGAGAAGGAAGTGCACGATGATAGACATGTCTGCAAAATGGGAAGCCTCTAAAACGCTTAATCACATTTGGTCTCATTCAAAGTATCATGTTTGTTGGTTGCTTAATTCTAGTAATTCTATTTATGCCAACATTGTTGAAGCTATGGTTAAATTTGATGGAATGAGCATGTTCTTGTGATAGGTTTTATGTGGGAGCTTTGCTCCCCAAAAAAATATAATTTCAGCAGAAAAGTTGTCAGCCCAAACATTTTTCTAACATTTCCCATCAAAGTCAATTTGCAATTGCAGGCTTAAATTTAGGTCAAAAGCTTACAGGGTTTTATAGCCATTTCGTAAAAATTTCACGCCCACGTGATAATTTTTAATGATTTCTTTTTTCCACTATAAAATCTAGAACCAATGGAAACGGCTAATACACTTTTTTTTTTTTTTTTTTTTTGGCGATTCCTAAATAAGTATGTGGACTAGTAGGTGTACTTAATCAAGTAAACAATGCTTTTGAAATATATTTTATTGGCGACTATTCGATTTCAAATTATAACGAGAGTTTAATATTGTATTGTTGGTTTATATACGTTTTGTTTAGGTTTTATTATTTCCGTGTACAAAAGTTAAAGTTGGGTCGAAATATGGATTGATAAACTAATTTTTCTGATGCTTAAAGTCTAAGTTGCGTACACATGTTATGGATTGACATTGAGTCCGCCATTGATGATGGCATGAATGGATGGAGGGTTAGTTACCGTGTCATTTTTGTTCTGTTTTGCATGTCATTTTCTGTTGTTCTTCGTGTGAGTTGGCAACGTCAATTTCTACTGCTCTTGTGTGAACATGGTGTCATGCCTTGAAATAGTAATGCTTAGCTTGGTAAAGATTCTCTATAATTTTCCCTATGCTCTCAGGGGGCCATGTGTCTAGACAGTTTCATATCCCTCTTTTGTTTGACCTCCATTTTTCAAACTTCCCCCTTTCAAGATTCCACCTTTGACCGAGCTATATAAATTCTCCATTTTTGGAGTGGAATGGGATGCTTTAGAAATGGCCCTCATAAATTCTTATTAATGATGGCTAATCTTGGCTAACTCATAATCCATTAATTACTTGGGCAGAGAAATCGCGCTCCACTTGGCGAGCAAAGGAGCAAAAGTGCGCACAACTTTGTATATAAGAGGGAACATACCTTCCATTACGATGACTAAACGCAAAAGCTAATTCAAAATTGCTGTGAATTGTAGGTCGTGTAACTAAATCCAGAAATAGCAGGATCCCCGCTATTTAAAACGAGTAATCTGATGCAATCTCCAGATTAAAATTTTAAAACCTACCCGTTCAAGTGGTATGTCACGGACATGAAAATGCTCATTCAAACTCGCCGGGCCTCGCTATCTGTAAGCTGGAATCCACGTGGAACCCTACAACGAAACAACAATATCATTTGCGGCAGGTTATTAGCATCGCTACTTTATTTGCGGGTGTAAGACAAATTCTGGCAAATTCCGGCCGGTGTGAGACAAATTTCCGTTGGAGTTCATGCGAAAGCCTATCGGGTAATTATTTTATTATTATTCCAATTAAGTAAAAGTTTTCGATCACCTGCATGTATAAAATCTAAACGTTAGCAAGATTGAATGTCAAGCTTCATGCCTGCAATTCTTTTGATAAAACCATGATCAAAATAAGAATCAGAAAGAATCTTCAATGCATGTAAAAGTGGAGAACAAGATAAAAACGAAATGTATGTAATACCATAGCAATTTATTTGAAATGCAATTTCTCACGGGGATAATGCTAGCTCAGGGAAAGGGGCTATATTTTCAGCGTCAACGGGAAAGGTGCTATCTTTTTATACTATGCTCTCACAGGGCCACATGTCTAGACACTTTCATATCCCTCTTTTACCTCCATTTTTCAAACTTCCCCCTTTCAAGATTCCACCTTTGACCGAGCTATATAAATTCTCCATTTTTGGAGTGGAATGGGATGCTCTAGAAATGGCCCTCATAAATTCTTATTAATGATGGCCAATCTTAGCTAACTCATAATTATGATTTTTCTTACAACATTCCTCAAATTTTTGAAAGTTTAGGGATATTGACATAAATGGCCATTTTACTCTCATTGCAGCAAGCAGCTGAAGAAACAAGTGTTGTTCTTCTCATACCAATTTCAATCTCTCATTGAAAGGAGTGTTGAAGCAGGGAAAAATGTCCATGGCTGATGAGATTACCACTAATAACTTCCCCAACCATGGAGAGGAGACATATATGAGCCATCCAGAGAAAATGCAAGAATCTTCTTCTAATGAAGCTGGGTATTTTGCAAATGTTATGGAAACTGGGTATACTTATCACCATGAGATCTCACCTGAACATATGAGGTCTCACAATCAAAATCAGAAGCAAATCCATACTCTCAATAGAAACAGAGGGCACCAGATTCATAATGTGATAAAGGGCCAGTGGACTGCAGAGGAAGACAGGTATTTCATTATTCTTCTTTGAAGGTTGTTTTTTCCCCTTCTCCTTTGGTTTTCCTTTTGTGACTAATGGTGAAAAAACATTAAAAGGTTGTTTTTGGGGGCATATTTTGAAGGTGGTTTCTGTTTTGAGATTCTTTATTCAATGATTTTGGCTCAAACAATGTATTTTAAGGTTTGGCTTGTTTAAATGATTTATATAGAAACAGGATAATAGATATGCAGTGATGTTTCTGTTTAAGCTTCCCAAGATTTTTCTGCAACATATCTAAGAAATCAAGTAATGTTATGTATATATAATTTGTTGCTGGTGCTCTTCAACATGTTATGGTTTTTTTCAGTTTGAACAACATATTTTAAATAAATTTTGATTTGTTTAGGTGATATATTTGATTAAGAATATATCATTGATGATAACTCATGTGGCCTCCATTGTAATTTTCAAAGGTTTTCTTATTTGTTAGGCATTAAAGTGAGAAATCCGTGTTATATTTGTGCAGGTTGCTTGTGAAACTGGTCGAAAAGCATGGGGTGCACAAATGGTCAGAAATAGCAAAAATGCTGATAGGCCGTGTTGGAAAACAGTGCTGAGAAAGATGGCACAATCATTTATGTCCTGACATTAAGGTGATTTGCACGCTTTTGCTATTTTTATCTTTGACTAATGATTTAAATTCATTTTGACTTTTGACCTCCCTTGGTAGCTTCCACGCTTCAGGCTTGTGTTTTGCATGTCTGAACCTTCCATTAACTTTTCATTTGGGACGCTACTCTGGTTTTGCACAGAGAGATTCGTGGAGTGAAGAGGAGGAAAGGATGATTATAAAGGCGCACAGAGCATTGGGGAATAAATGGGTAGAGATTGCAAAACGAATTTCGGGAAGAACAGAGAATGCAATTAAAAATCACTGGAATGCTACCAAGCGTAGGCAATCTGGCAGAAGAAGATGTAAAGGTGGTGGCAGCCATGAGAGGAGCTCCATTTTACAGGAATACATTCGGAGTTTGAATGGTTCAAATGCCAACAAATCCTCCTCCTCCTTTGAGAATGATGTGCCCATGATGAGCAATTCCACTCTCTCATTTTTGCACTCTTCTCCCATGAGTGACAACAGCAGCAGCACTACAAGCAGCATGCCTCCTATCTTTTCATGGAACTCAGATCTTAACATGTCTTTTCTACTGGATGGATTTTCAACTAGGGATGGTGAAATCATGTTGTTGGATGAATCAATTGGTATAAACAAGGTGGACCGTTTAGATCATGGGAAGGCAGATATTGATCTCTTTGAACTGGTGTTTGGATCCTATACTCCCCAATTTGATGTTGTGTAGATTCATTATTATTTTATTGGATGGCTTTTGGATTAGGAAAAATCATATTATTTAATGATTTCATGAGTGTAAATAAGTGGATTACTTAAAGGATGGAAAGGGAGAGATACATTACTGGATCGTTTTTGAGCAGAGATGATGAAACAATATTGTTGGAGAAATCCATGGATGTAAACAAGGTAGGTTGTTCAGAATATGGAAAGAGATAAGATTATTGGATGGCTTTTTAGTAGAGATTATGAAACCATTTTGTTCTTGATACATTTGTGAATATAAACAAGATAGATTGTTTAGAGCATGGAAATAGATTTTAATTTCTTCCAATGGTATTGGGATTTCACATTCCCCATTTATTTTATGTAAATTGATTATTATTTTATGATATTTTTATATAAAAAATTTGTTGATAATAAATATATATATATTTTGTGTATGATAATTTCTATATATTTTAATTTATTAATTATAAATAAATTTAATATAAATTCATTATTATTTTATGATATTTCCTAAGATAATATATAAAATTTATAAATTTTTATAAATGGTTAACAAGATCTTCAAATATCTTTATTGCATCTTGTTAAATTAATTCAATTTGTGTATGTGTGGGCACTTTTGTAATGTCTTTTGAGGAATGATGATGATGGTGAACTAATCTTGTGTAGTGTCTATGTGGCACAACATCTATCAATTGAAAAAATATTTATTTTAGAATTATACACACAAAATAGTATCGTTTCTCCCTCATAGGCAAGGGTGGATATACTAACTATAATGTCTCTTGGTAGCACTTTGATTAAAGTGATGAATGATTTTTAATATATGTGACACTATTCCTTTTAAGTTATCTGAGAAAAGACAAAAAGGGTCCAACACAAGGGGATTATCAAAGAAAATCCAAGAGGATTAATAGGGAAGAGGTGTATAGCAAGGACAACTTTAAGAGTAATGGTAAAATTTAAACCTCAATCTAGTGTTATTGTTGTTACATTTAACTTGATATCATTAGAATTGTCTAGTCTATTAGTTTCTATTGACTTGAAGAAAACCTAATTGATTTTTTATTGTTATAAAATGAGCTAACTTTCATTCTCTATTCATTTTATTGTGATGTTACAAGCGTGTCCTATACATAGTTTATATTGATGCAATTCAAATACTTTTGGCCTTTATCCATATAGAAATCCATGTGAAACCATAAACTATTAGCCAAAGTAGTTTTGTAGCCAAAACAGCCTATTAGACAAACAATTCACACCTTTTTTATGCATTATATTGAACAATTCATATGACTTGTTTTATCTTACATATTTTGCATACATTTATGCCAAAACTTTTTATCTATGCATTCTCAAAATTCATTTGCCCATTATGCTTGGATAGATATCCATGCCTTATTCTAAATTTCATATTAACCAAAACTTGTTTCTTTCCAAGATATTTAGATCTAACTTTTGACTTATTATTTAAATCATAGCTAAAGTTTCTAATTTTGTCAAGAATTAAAGTAATATTTCCTTTGGTGAGAAATAGATAGATTGATGCAGATCACACAACTTAAAAAATAACAAATCTCTATTTAGAGGAGTTATACAATCATTTAAAGAAACAAAGATTGGTTCATATTAAGACATCATATTTTTCCTTAAGACAAACCTAGATTCAAGTTCCATAAGTCAATCAACAAGATTTAAGTAATGATCGTGCATAATGAAGACTTAAATTGGATATTAATATATAAAGATATGTTAATGATCTTGCATCAATCTTTTGAGTGTCCTTTTATATACTCTACCTAAAAATGCTCAACACCATGTGATCTCCACTTCCAAACATTCAAGAATGAACAGAATATGGGTGAATTAAATTCAACTTTTTAATCCTATAGTATGTGAAGTATAAAATGTGATCCATCTTTTAGATTTATCAAATGTGAAATTGTTTGAAAGTTTTATGCATTTTCAATCAACCTATCAATCAAAACTTTAATTATAATGTGTCTAGAAAATAAATAATAAGCATTCATTAAATCAGAGATAAGACACAAATTATATTGTTGGAAAGGTGACAATTTTCATAATAAGCCATTTTTGTCTTATGAATTTTGGGTAAAAGTATTATCGACCACATGGGTGAAGCCTAAACATTTATTGAGATATTGAAAACATTTTTTTTTTAATTTTACATCTCTAGGTGTGGCATCTCCAAGAAAAATCTCATAGCAATCAAAGGCAAAATTTGGCAAAAGAGTTATGTCCAAAATATGAATATCTAATAGTAATGGATGTCCATTTTTAAAATGCTAATGAATTATGTTTCCTCAAATTTTTTAAAATATAATATTTTGAAAATGAATACGTTTTGCTTTTCTAAATAGTTATTCATATTGAAAAGCCTAAAAAATCATTTGTAGAATGGGCATAACTTTTACAGTTTTATCCAAATTTCAATTTTCATAGTAATAAATAAAAGTGATTTTGAGCTCTAAATAATGCAATAGTAAGTTTTTTCTATAGCATAAATAAAAATAATTATAATTAAGTTTATCCTTCATATTAAAAAATTAAATGTACGCAACTTTTGCATATGATTTGTATATTTCAAGATTTATAATTCTCAAAATACATGAAACATTAAGTTAATAATTAATAATAATAAAAAACTTAGTCATTTTTCAATGGAAAGTTGTAAATTTTGATAATCCTCTCTCTCTCTCTCTCTCTCTCTCACACACACACACACACACACACACACACACACACACACTCATGTAAACCTAGATTGGTTCATCACCCTTTTAACATCCCTCTATTTATGCCCCTCTTTGCTCAAAACATAGCTTTAAAATACCAATAGTCACTAGGTAAAACCATAATTCTTCCAAAGGAAGATGTTACTTTCATTCCTTCTAAAAATTGCATCACAACTAGGTAAGAGTGATGTTGAGCTGTCATTTTGCATGATGCTTAATGGCAGGAGTCCTTTTGAATTCCTCTCTTGAAAAGCTAATCTAGAATCAACTCCAAGGTTCTAGGCAATCTTACAACCTACTAGAATTTGCTCAATTGAAGATAACTATATTTGTTCATAGGGAGGCCTTTGCTAGTTCTAAACAGTTAAGATAAGATGTTTGATTTGCTATTTTGAAAAGTAACCACAAAAGAGATATATATATATATATATATATATATATATATATATATATATATATATATATATATATATATATATATATATATATATATATATATATATATATATATATATATATAGTTTTATGGTGAATGCAATTTATCAATGCAACTATATGAATTCCTAATTTAACCAAGTGTTAGCAAAGAAAATAAAAATTATGAGGTAATGAGAGATTAAAGAAAATAACTTGAAAGGGAAATTCCTAATGGACATAAACCACAGTAACAACACATCTATGAGTTAAATCACAAAAAATAATAGGTAGGAAAGCAATAAAAATAGGAGCAATGCTTCCTCAATTCCAATAATGCAATCATCGATGGGATCTTAATAATAACCAAAAGATGTTTCACTTTTCATCAAATTTCAAGGCCATAGAAAGTGTGCTCATGTGAGACAAGAAGCTATGTAGGAACAATGGGTGATCTTTTCTCCAACTAGGTACGTTAGCAGAATTTGTGAGTCACTAGAAGCTCTAAAAATGGAAGTGTACGATTTCATAATAGATGAAGATAATCACACCATTGTCTTTCGCAAGGATACTATATCTATTCTAAAGACTACCCATTCTATCATGAATTACACTTGAATTTTCAACCCAGGGATGTAGGACTTGAAATGGGTCAGCATGGTATGTGCACTAAGCTGCAGGAAAGTAAAATGCATGAAAAGAATCTATACTATTGTTACAAACTAGTAACACAATTGGACTAACAACAAATAACTGTAGAATCTATACAGGTGTTAAGAGTCTTAACACCTATGTTGCAGGAAAGTAAAATGCATGAAAAGAATCTATACTATTATTACAAAATAGTAACACACTTGGACTAACAACAAATAACTGTAGAAAGCTTTGGAAAATGAACCTAAACTAGTTAACAACTCAAAAAATCCACCATGATCATTTTCTATAAGTGTTGCAGGAACTTTCATAGTAACAATGTTGCAGGACTAATACAGTAAATCTATCTTGAAAACATGAAATTGCAAAGAATGAATCTACTCTACCTAAATCTATTCCACCTTACAAGTGGGCCTCCTTGGTTGGTTTAAAATAACTATGAACATAACAAGTATTCCAAAATCACTCTTTCATTAAAATCCTTCTTGGATTACATCAACTAAATAATTCATGAAGAACATAAAAAGAGTAGCTTCTAAATCTTAAACCAACATTGTCTATATTCTCATTAGCTTACTAAGACAATCCGAATCCATTATATAGAGGATTGGATACTTATTAAAAACATGACATAAAAGTCTTGAACAATCATTGCCAGAAAGGAAGGTGGAAGATCAATCATGACATAGTACATTTACTACTAAGCAACATAATAATAACTTGTAGGAAATATAGCAAGTTGTGTCTCCTAGATTTTCTAGAATAGTAACTCCTCTGTAGGCATGACTTATCCATAGGAACTAAACTGCGCTTTCCTTGCCACAATTGGTCTCCATCATCCTCTTTCTTTAATGCAGTAATCACCACCCTTTGCATCGCTCTTCATTTTCCTAAAAGTTAGAATCATCTAGAACATATATGCAAGATAACATTCCTACTCTTATTTAGATATTAGAACATAGCTTAAGATATTTATTTGAAATATTGCATTCTATGTATAATATTAAGCAAAGTATGTCATACACACCACCGATAGGTTTAGTAAGTTCTAGCTGTCTCTAGCATAAGTTCAGAAGATATTTACACAAATGTTTTGGAAATGTTTTTGACAAAGCACAAAGTGTAACTCCAAACTATGAAAACTATATCAAAATTAAGACATTAATATGCCTCATCATCTGCCCCTCACTATTCAAATGTTTGTCTTCAAGCATTAAACTTCCTTGCCATAGTTCTAAAGTCTTCCACTATAGTTTTCCCTTCCTTCCCACTTCTAAAAGTGTAGAAGAATCCTCCGCTATGCTTCCAATGTTCACCCGTGTGTTCCTCAACTAATGGATCTTGTCTATTAGCATCATTACCATAACGAGGGAAAATAAGTTTAGGAGGCTGAAAAGTCAATGGCATCCATAGTTCCTTTTTGATTTATCTTCCCAATTGTATATACTTGGCCACCCTATTAATAGATGCCTTGTAATTAATAGGGCATGTGGTTTTTCCTTTTTGAAAGTTTTTGGCAGTCGGTTCCATCGGTTCCTAAGCCCTGCAATAGCTCTTTGTTGTGTAAAGTTTGGAAGTGTCTGGTAATCTCTATAAACCTTTTCTCTTTCTGCAAACACTTTCTCCCTAATCTCTGGTTATGGTTTCCCATAGGTTAGTCTTAACCAGTCTCTTAGAAGGTCATCAAGCTTGCATGATTCAACCCATAGTGGTAATGGTTCAGATTTCTCAAGATCTCTATAGGCATTTAAATACCTATCATAGTTTGTCTTGTTGTGCATCTAAGACATTAAAGCTCTGAGGTGAACATCCTCAATGTAAAGCAAAGGGTTCCACTCTATCTCATGTAGAATTATGAAATTATGTAAATAGAGTTCACACAACAAATTCTTCTTCCATGAAGGCAAAGTCTAATACACATTGTAAAAATATTCAACATTTTTAAATTCACAATCAACATCCCTTATTGTCATCATCAGTTGAAATAACGAAAACTAATCCTTTAAAAAAATGGAATGCACCCTTGGTGGTGGTCTACAGGCCATTACTTGGTCAGCTAACATTAAATCCTTATTCATTGGTTGTTTCTATTTCTCAAGTTGCTCTTTCAGTGACTCAATTTCCTCATCTTTGTCAAATATTACTTTTTGCATTTGGTCTCTTTCTTGCCTCCACAAGGCCTTTTGAAAAATGAAGTGATTGTACAAACTAAATAATATAGATTGAATTGTAGAAGAAGGGAATTCTTGAGCCATATATTTCTTCTTTTGTTCCTCAACAACTTGCTAGAAGTAATGGGTATACCAAGAGGATCTATAAGGCATGATAGAAACATTAGAATATGCAAGGACTAGTGGCAAAGTAGGTTGATCATTTTTAGGTGCTTTTTCTAAGACAACAACAAGGTTTGACTCACACATTTCTTGGTTTCCTTGTGGCATTTCATTAATAGGCTCATTTTCATTTGTTTCCACATTTTGGGGTTCCAACTATATAGGAGAGTCATCTCGAATATTCTAAACCACTGATTCTATATAAAATTTTGAGATTGAAGCATTTAGGTATTCAAAACTAGGGTTACTTGACCTCACATATGAGGGCTTCAATGCTCAAAAACCTCTTTAATTTCTATTATTTTGCGGGTCCGCCCTTGCTTAGGTGCTATTGGGGTAGGTGTTGTAGTAGTGGTTGCTGTAGGAATAGACCTTTTTCACTTTGTCGCTTTAACAGAAGGGTTTTGGGCTTCCTTTTCAAGATTAGGGCTCTCTTTACCAACCTTATGCTTGCCTTTATCTCTAGAAGAGCTAGGTATGTCAACCTATGGAATAGGCTCAACAGGTTTATCAAGAGAGGGTAATACTAGTTTTTTTCTATTTTAGCTAGATTTTGACTAGACTCTGAAATTTCTTCTTCATTCCCTAAATTTTGCAAAATAGGGTTGGCTTGAGGCTGCAAGGTTTTAAATTCAAATTATGCTCATGATACAAGGGAAGAATCCCTAAGAGATCTTTCAACTAAAATTTTAATGAAGGCATGATGAGAAATAGAATTTACATTTCTTTTCTAAGTTTCTTCAATATTGATACACAACATATTATAAAGGAAATTGGGGATATTAACTTGAATTTTATGTCTTGCACAACTGAGAAACTTAAAATAGTGAGTGTGCCAGTGTGACAACCTGCCTTCATAGGTCAAATACCTGATGATATGGGTTGTCAATTTTGAATACAGACTTGGGAGAGAGAGTCTTTTACACCCTTTTTTGTAATTTCTAGTAGAGGGTCACTCGACTGAGACAACTGCACTTGCGACAACCTGGCATCATGTTTTTTCGAATAATGCTCCCCACTAGCTGGTAGTCCTATGACTTTTTATATCCGCTTCTTAGTAGAAATTATTGTTAATCCCCATACTATGGCTTTCCCTTTATCAAATATCCTCATAAACTCCATTGCTACTTCATTAAGCTTAGTTAACAGTAGGAAGTAGCCAAGCCATCCACAAGCATTAAATAGTCAGACTGCTTCCACATCCGCAAGTAGAATACTATGAAAAATAAGCTCATGTCTCAGCAACTATCCTCCCATCTTCAAAATGCCTAGCCTCAAATTTCTCTATTCTCACCACCCTGATAAGTTTTACTCCTTTAACACTTCTGCAAATACCCTCTTCTTAAAATTTCAAATTGATCTTCTTCAGAAATGCCGATACCACATTCTCTTAACATGACTCCATTATGTTTGGCATGAAAAATAATGATGCAATTAATTATGAAGGACATCAAGGTTTATCTAGAAGTGTTCTTGTAATAAATCAGTCTTTTTTCAATCATGCCAAACACATGAGATCTTTCCCAAAATCACAATGAAAAGGTATGACAAATACAAAAAGATTTTAAAATTAAAATCAGATCACCACCAAAGTACAACTTATAACATGGACATGACTAGGGTGATATGGAGATGAAATTTGAAAATTAATAAACTTTCTCAGCCCCCCACTAAATTTTGACAAGTGTCCACACTTAAAAATTTTGGCATAGGAATGAGAAATTAGCTTAAGGCTTATATGATACATTTAATGTAGTATTATATATAAATATTGAAAGCTATGCATTGAAAATAAATAAAGAGTAAAAATGTTATACGTAAAATTTTTAAAGTGTAATTCTACATGAAAATTGACGAGGTGGCAAAGTCTAGTGACCACAGAAAAGGTGCTGACGATATGTTTTATTGAAAGTAGTAAAAATAGAATGTGTGGGTGGTGTGGAGTGTGAGTGGATGATAGATAAAGAAGTGAGATGAGTTGATATGAAGAAAAATAAAAATGAATTAAAGAATCGACCTCAAATTAAATGAGGTTTTATTATGAGTGCTTGTTGAAAGTTTTTAATGATATGGCCACAGAAAGAAGGTTTGCACCCTCTACTATAGGAACTTTGTCCATAGGATTTGGTAAACTATTTGGTTGGAACTAGTACAGGAACTCATCTTTGGTTTGTGGTTTATGATAGAGGTGCAATCTATTTCCATTTACAAGCAATTTGAACTAGATAGGATCAATGGTTGTCAGTTGGATTGCCATATTTTTGGATACATACCAAATTTCGTAAGTCCATAGCCACCGAGTCTACAACTTTCCTAGATTCTCTTTGAAACAAGAATTGTATAGGAGAGCCCAATCTCCCACTTGGAATTGTTTATTATTGATATTGGTGTCATGTCACTTCTTTCATTGCTGCTGAATGATCTCTATTCTTTCCAAAGCCATCTTTCTCATTTCATCCAGTGAGTTCAAGTGGAGAAGTCTCTCTTCTTATGCTGCAAGAAGACTGATGTTCAAATTCAATAGGCAACATTGATGCTTTTCCATACACAAGCTCAAATGGAGCAAATCTAGTTTGTGTCTTCCATGTAGTACAGTATGCCTAGATAGCTTTAGTTAACCTACTACTCTAATCCTTCCTATGTATTTGGACTATCTTGGTCAGAATGGCCTCAATTTCTCTGTTGGTGATCTCTGCTTGCCCATTTTCCTGAGGGTGATAAGGATTCGATTTTTGGTGCCTTATGTTGTATTATATCATAAGTTTAGTGATCAAGTTTGATGTAAACCAGGTGCCTTGATCTATGACAAGTCCTCTAGGAACTCCATAGCATGTGAATATTTTCTCATATAAGAATTTAGCTACTTTCTCATCTCTTTCATTTTGCATTGCCCTGACTTCCACCCATTTAGTTAAATAATCTATGCATACCAAGATGTAGGATTTTCCATTTGATAGTGGGCCAATTGCACCTATGAAGTCCATACCCCACTTCTCAAAGGGTGTTACAATAATTTGAGGATTGAGTGGCATCTCATCTAATTTGGTTGGCAGGCCCATCCTCTGGCATTTGTCACACTTGGTTGCATAATTTGTTGCATCCTTATGTAATGTTGGCCAATAATATCTAGTTCTAAGTACCTTCAGTGATGTTCTTTTTTGTGCAAAATGGCCTTTACATGGTTCGTCATGAAAGGCATGTAGTATGTCATATGTCTTATCCTCCCTAACAAATCTCCTCATAATCTGATCTGGTCCAGTATAGAAGAGATTATTATCTATCCATGAATAATGAAAACATTTCTCTACTAGCTTCCTCCTATCTTTGTGAGAGAAGTGTAGGTACATTCTATTTGTAGCAAGATAGTTTTCTATGTCTGCATATCATGGTGTATGAGTTGTTATGTGGAACAAATGCTCTTTTGGAAAGGAATCTTCAATTGGAGTCGAATCTTCATTAGCAACATGCAGTCTAGACAAATAAGCAACAACTACGTTGGACTTTCCTTGCTTATCAATAATGATAATATCAAACTCCTGCAACAACAAGAGCCATCTTGCCAATCTACCAGTTATAGCAGGTTTGTTCATTGAATACTTTATAGCTAAGTGGTCAATATGGACAAAAATAGGATATCTAGTTACAAATTTTTGAATTTGTTTAATGCATAAACTACAACTAAAAGTTCTTTCACAGTTACTGTGTAGTATAGCTCAAGAACATGAAGGTTTTTACTAATATAGTAGATTGCATTTTCAAGGTTAGTAGGCTTTCATCCTAATACAACACCTACAACATATTTTGATGCATTAGTATGGATATGAAATGGAATTCACCAATCAGGTCCCTTCAGAATAGGTGTTGTGGTGAGGAGTTTCTTAAGCTGTAAGAAGGCTTCATTACATGCAGGTGTCCAAATCAATTCAGCTTCTTTAGTCAATAGTGTATACAAAGGACTAGCTAATTTACTAAAATCTTTTATGAAATTCCTATAATAGCCAACATGACCTAAAAAAGATCTTACATCCTTTAGTTTTATAGGTATGGGAAATGTTAAAATTACCTCTATCTTAGAGGGGTCCACTTGTATCCCTACAATAGATATAAAATGACCAAGTACCACTCCTTCCTGCATGAGTATGAAACATTTCTCACTATTGAGTGATAGCCTTTTCAAGATTCATCAAGGCTTCCTCAAAGGTGACTCCAAACATCGTGAAATCATCCATGTATATTTTCATGTAGCCATGTGATATATCAACAAAAATGTTGATTACAACTCTTTGAAATGTTGTAGGAGCATTGCATAGGCCAAATGGCAAGAAAAAATATGAAAAAGTACCCCATGGCCATGCAAATGTCATTTTATCCTGATCTTTTGGAGCTATACTTATTTGATTATAACCACTATACCCATCAAGAAAATAAAAATATTTGGAGCTACATGATTGTTAACAATAGGTGGATTTGGACCAAAAATATCAAGAAAGCTGGCCAAAATTTCAGCAAAAGGCTGATGACCAATTGTGTCCAAGGTTTCTGCTCTAGAGGAAGATCTTGTTGGAAAATCAAGGCTTGCATCCTCAAAAGGAAACTCAACTTCTTTAATTTCTTCATTCAAATTAACACACTCCCATGGAAAAAAACTACCATATTCATCTTGTTGTCTTCCTCTACGATGCATGCAATTGAATTGGTGACTTGTTAATCAAGCCCACAACTTTGCAATTTTTGGCTAACAAACTAATTTGAAAATAAAGGACTCATGAAGGTTCCTAGTTTGACACCATCCCTAACAATGACACCAAAAATTTATGGTTTCATAATAGATGAAGATAATCACACCATTTTCTTTCTCAAGGATATTGTATCTATTTTGAAGACTACCTATTCCATCATGAAATACATTTGAATTTTCAACCCAAGGATGTATGACTTAAAATGGGTCAGCACAGTATGTGCACTAAGTTCCTTTAAGAGTCTAAACACCTATGCTATAGGAAAGTAAAATTCATGAGAAGAATCTATGCTATTGTTACAAAATAGTAAACACACTTGGAATAACAACAAATAATTATAGAAAGCTTTGGAAAATGAACCTAAACTAGTTAACAACTGAAAACATCCACTATAATCATTTTCTGCAAGTGCTATAGGAACTTTCACAGTAACAATGTTGCAAGACTAATACAATAAATCTATCTTGAAAATAGGAAATTGCAAAGAATGAATCTACTCTACCTAAATCTATTCCACCTCCCAAGTAGGCCCCCTTGGTTAGTTTCAAATAAGTAAAAACACAACAAGTATTCCAAAATCACTCTTTCATTAAAATCCTTCTTGGATTACATCAACTAAATAATTCATGAAGAACAGAAAAAGAGAAACTTTTGAATCTTAAACTAGCATTGTCTATATTCATATTAGCTTACTAAGAGGATCTGAATCCATTATATAGAGGATTGGATACTTATTAAAAACATGACATAAAATTCTTGAACAAACATTGTCAGTAAAGAAGGCAGAAGATCAACCATGACATAGTACATTTATTACTAAGCAACATAATAACAACTTGCAAGAAATATAGCAAGTTGTGTCTCCTAGATTTTTTGGAACAATAACTCCTCTGCAGGTGTGGCTTATCCATAGGAACTGAACTACACTTTCCTTGACACAATCAATCTCCATCATCCTATTTTTTAATGCAGTAATCACCACCCTTTGTGTCACTCTTCATTTTCCTGAAAGTTAGAAACATTCAGAACATATATGCAAGATAAAATTCCTACTCTTATTCAAATATTAGTACATAGCTTAAGATATTTATATAAAATACTACATTCTATTTATAATATTAAGCAAAGTATGTCATACACACTACCCATAGGGTTAGTAAGTTCTAGCTATCTCTAGCATAAGTTCACTAGATATTTACACAAATGTTTTGGAATTTTTTTTGACAAAGCACAAAGAGTAAATCCAAACTATGAAAACTATATCAAAATTAAGACATTAATATGCCTCATCGGGAAGCTTGACCTTCTCTAGGCATTTGTATTCTAAGGTGCACTAGGTGTGCTAGTGCGCAAAACTAGCCCTTTTTTTTGGGGGGGGGGGGGAGGGGGAATCCATTGTTTTCTCTATTTTGATTGATGTTAACCCATTTGTTTGTCTAAGTCATATGGAGTCCTCTTTTGGGTTTTTTAACATAAGATAACTAATATTTTCTTCTTTGTGAAAATAAATTGACATCCTTATTAGCCGTAACACAAACAATATCTATGGTATTGGATAACTTGTCCGGATCATAAATTTTGACCTAGAGCTCAAAATTCAAAACTGTTTACATTGTTGGAAAGAAGAACTAAAAATCTAATTTTAGTCCCTAAAATATTGAGCCTTCAGATTTCCCATTTTAGAGACCAGTAAACGATTCTACTTGAAATTTTGAGCAGAAGACCTCTGAAAAATCCAGTTAAAATTGCCTAGAAAATCTTGTATGTATATATATATATATGAAAAGGTTTCAAACATTTGATCATTTTCAATAATTTGGATCACCTAGTCCTGAATTAGGAAGAATTGGGCAGTCAGAGAAAAAAAAAAATCAAGGAATAGACTTCACAGTGCACGAAGATGTGCATAACACAAAGGTGTGCAAGTATGCATAACATGAAGGTGTGGCGCATAACACACAAGTGCATAGATTATCATAGCATCTTCATTATCATTAGCAATAGAGATCTCACCTAAGCTAGTAACCTTCACCTTCAAAGGAGTCACATATAAGTTTTGATTCATGAATTTACACTAAAGATCAAAGATATAGAGGTTGGACACATGAACCAAAACAAGTTCCTCACCTTATGAAACTATTAATGATAAGATTCAACACATGTACTTTGGGAGTTCAGATAGAAGAAGCATAAGGAGTTCAAGTCTATGACAATGTTGGGCCATAAAGTGTATATAAATCATCAAAAAGGGAAAAATAAGTACACACAAGTGCTCCCAGATCTCGTTTGAGAAAAACCCAAAAATCATTTTGAAAATAGAGAACTTTAATTTTTTGGTGAATTGAGCACCTTGCACAAATTCCCTAAAGGTGTGCAGGTGCACAATTTGAAGATTTGGTGAATGAATTATCTCTAATGGTGTGCATATCTAAAACATCTATTGGCCCCCTGAGGTCCTAAACATTACCATGGTTCCTTGTCTTTTGTAGCAAATAAGATCACACTAACCCATGACTTTCAAGTTCGAAAGAATGCCCAAGAAGTCACACTTTATGATTTCCATAGGGAAGTGAGGGAAAAGTATGAATCTTTAGACTTATTATCTCCTTAATAAATTACCTCTTCTATCCACAATTTCAAAGGGAGACATTCACACATCATTTTGATACAAACGGGGAGAAAACCCAGATTTTGGAAATTCAATTTTGACACTTGGGGGAAAATTTTGGATTTGTTGAACTTGTCATTAAGTTGTGTAGGTGTGCAGGTCATAGAGGTGCACTGACTATTTTGAAGAAGTAATAGTATGCTGGTAGTTTTTGAAGAAGAAGCAATGCACTTACTGTTAACTATCAATTGCTATTTTAGAGCATTCCATGCACCAGAAACACATTTTGAAGATAGTTCAACTCCCAAAAATTCCTAGATAGTGCAATCTTTTAGTTCTGGTGTTTGCCTCATGTTCATGAATTCTGTTGACATATCAAGTTGGAGAAAAGATCACCTATTGTTCCTACATAGCTTCTTGCCTTGCATGAGTGCACTTTCCATGGCCTTGCTATTTGATGAGAAGTGAAACATCTTTCAATTATTATTGAGTTCCCATCGATGATTGCATCAGTTGAATTGAAGAAGCACTACTCCTATTTTCATTGGTTTCCTACCCTATCTTTTCAACGATTTAACTCACAAACATTTTGTTACTGTGGCTTATGTCTATTAGGAATTTCCCTTTCAATTTATTTTCTTTAATCTCTTGTTACCTTATCTTTATTCTTTCTTTTCTAACACTTAGCTAAAATAGGAATTCATATAATTGCATCGATAATGTCATGCCCAAACTACGGGGCAAAAACACACACATTTTTTTTTAAAATTAATAATTATTATAATGCTCAAGTTGATAAGTTTGCAATCATATTTCAACAAAAGATTCTCTTCATTACATCATAAGTTTATAAACTCTTGTGGAGGAATACATTGTTAAACTGAAGCTTTCGTTATTAAAATAATATCGACGTTTATTTCGTTTCATATTAATCTTAAAACAATAGATTTAAATTTTCTCTATAACAATATAATTAAAGATAGATTTAACATTTATTACATAGCATCTTTCATCTCATATAAGGTTAACATTATAAAAAAAGAATTTTAATCAAGTTCAACTAGATCAAGTTCAATTATAAATCTCTTAGACAATTATCGATTGAAAATTTAATCGATATTGAAAAGTCACTTTAAGAAAAACAATTAACTAGAATTAAAACAGAATATATATATATATATATAATTTATTAACTTTAGATATTTCGACTACTTTAACATAATAATTAACTATCAAAACCCTACTAAAAATCAATTAACAACTAACTAAATTCTAACTAATTTAAAGCTTTCTAAATTAATTAAACAACTAAATTAACATAATATAAAAACTAACTAAACTTATTATTACAAAACTATATTAAAATGACAACTATCCAAATCATAACAAAACATATTCTAAAACTTTAATTTAAAAAAACTATAACTAAACTAAACTAAACTAACAATTAAAAACTTTATAATAAACTAACCTAATAACAACTTACAACTAATACTATAACAAATGACATAACAGAAAAATATACTAAACTAACCTACTTACTAACTCAACACTAACCCCTAACACCTAACTCTAACATTCCTACACTAACCCCTTTACCCCCTACACTCTACTTCCCCCCTACACCCTACTCTACCCTTCCTTCCTCAAGTCCCATCATTCCCCCCCAAACCATGCACAATCCAAATTTGTGCTTCCCAAGCATTGCACTTGGGATAGTGCACAGTCCAAGCGGGGTACACTGACACCCCCCACCACCATTATGTGAGGTGGCGACCCAGTTCAAGGGCAAAAGAAAGACATTTAAAACAATTCAATCTCCTTCCAAAGTTAGTAAATAAATGGAGGCAGGGATGACGTCATCTATTATGATGACAAAGACTTTGCAACATAAAAAAAAATTTTTAATAAAAACCTTTCTAAAAAAATGCCTTTTTAGAAGTGAAGTGCAAGGGGAAATTTAAGCCAAAAGTTTATTAGGTAGAAATTACATATTTAAGATGGAATGTTTTATAGATTTTTTTTTTTTGGAAATTTGTTTTGTTATTTTAAACACATGTATCTATGTTTTTCTCCTATTTTGTTTTACTTCAAAATTTAAATATATGAATATTTTTAAGAATATTCTCTGTTGTAAGGAGAAATTTAAATTTCAAACCCCATACAAAAAACAGAGAGTTTTTACTCTCTTGGAATACTTTTTTTTCTTTGTCAACATTTTTCTAAGGATTTCAAAGCAATGCATTTTTTTTTTAAGGTGTATTTTTTTTTGATAGATTTAAAACATAGATTTAATCATTGTGACACAATAATACAAGATTAATTGATATCTCAAACAACTTGAATTGAACTATAAACCATAACCATTTTTCTTTCCTCAACATAGTTTTAATATTTAACATATAAGGAAAACTTTAAAATTTTCTTAATTAAAATATCATCATTCATCCTATTTTTAATGTGCATCCATCTAATTTAAAATTACGATTAAATCACTTAATAAAAAAATATACTCAATCACCATTTTTTATTGGCAAACATGATTCAAAGGCTCAGCCGGGAAAGAACCAGGAAAAAAACCCAGCTTCGTTGCCATTACAAAAAAGTTTGAAATACAAATTACATAGGATATCAATCCCAAATTACAAAAATTTAATTGAATTTCTTCATGACCCTCATCAAGGGATTCATAACAATTTCTACAACACATTTCTAGAAGCATGGAGGGAACAAAATCTGATCAGCTGTCAACAAGCATGACCAAGAGATAATTCAAACATGCATATTCATACGAGGTTTTCACAATAGGATTCACAATGAATCAAAACTAAGGAAAGGTGGATTTTTTGAACAGGAGATGTCAGACACAACACCAAACCAGGTGCCGTATCAAGGCTATAAATCAAGAACTTCTGTTCTTCCATTCTTACATGCCAAAACTCATACACGATTTGTGCTGATAGGTAGGGGCCCATAACACCCTACCCTCTCTCCCTCTTCTCATCCTGAGAAGAGACTCTACACTATTGGAGTCCAACTAAAAGGACCTTTCCTGAAATTGGCCACTTCTTCCCTCTCCAAGGGTGAGTAATGCCAAAACACCCATGCAAGAAAATCTCAAAATTCAAACATAACAAGAAAAGAAGACATTAAAAAAAAAATGGTTTTCAAATCTTCCAAACATACCCACAATCATACAAGCATTCAAACATCAACAAGGCAGCATAATCATGAAACAAACATGAAAATCTGAACAAGGGAGATGAGAATTTCTACCTACACAAAGAGGTAATGGAAAATGAACAAGTTTGAGTAGAGCTTTCCCTTCCTTGATTCAATCTTCCAAGACTCCTCTCTAAATGTAGAGATTGGGTAACAACCTCCACTAGTCCAAGAAGGGCCTCTAAATAAGCCTCCAACTCAACCACCAAAAGGATCAATAACTTCTCCCACCCACCTAAAAATCTAGAAGCTCCTAACTCAACCCATACTATGGTTAACCACTAAGTGGAGGGGAGGTGAGACAACTCATGGTAGCCATAATCAATTTTCGTACAAAGGCAAAAAGAGACTTTTTGAGTGACCTCAAAAGTCAATAAAAGGGGCTTAGGGGTTGAAAAAGACCCCCAACCCATACCCATACCCCTTGGGTATAAATATTTCATGTTTTAAAGCCTTAGGAATAGGTTTAGGGCCAAACAAAGCTAGGAATTAAATAGGACCATCTAACAACTCAAAAATGCAGATTAAGCACTAATCCGAATTAAGGGTGACTAAAATTGATTAAGAACTCAATTAGCAAACTGACACTAACTTAATCCAACTTAGGTCTAGAGGTTGCACAGCTAACCCTAATCAAAACGCTGAAGAGCATACACAAATTCACGAGTGTCAAGCGACACTAAAAGAACATAGTTATGAACATTAACATTCACTGAACATAGAAAGAAAATACATACATCTCACAGTTAAAATACTTGAATTACGAACAACAAGGTTTCCAAAATTAGCACATAGGGATCAATTCTATTCCTCCGTCAGTTTTCTCAACTAAAATGTCTGCACATTCATTGCACACATCAGTAGTCCCATAAAATTACATATATATATATATATACATACATATATATATATATATATATGTGTGTATGTATATATATATATATGTATATGTATATATGTATATATATGTATATATATGTATGTATATATATATATGTATATATATGTATATATATATATATATGTATATATATGTATATATGTATGTATGTATGTATGTATGTATGTATGTATATATATATATATATACACACACACGTATCAGAAATTCACATAAATTGAAACATACATCAATCAGGGTTTCTTTCATCCTACTTAATTCTTAACCATTTAAAATCTCTTAAATCAAAGTATCAATCCTACATTTACTGATTTCATCAACATACATATACATAAAACATTAAATGACAAACATCAAATATCTGAAAATAACATCACACAACATAAAATAATATAATATGTTCAATTATTTGATAATGTCTCAACATCTCGAGTCGTGAGTATCAAAATGATAAAGTAACAACTAAGGCTATGAAGGGTCAGGGCAAGGCCTCATAGATAAATTGCATTCATCATAAAACATAAAATACCAATTTTTTTTACCTCTTTTATGGTTATTTTTCAAAATAGCAGATCAAACATCTTATCACAAATTGGTTAGAGCTAGCAAAGGCCTCCTCATGAACATACACATTTATCTTCTATTGATCATATTCCATTAGGTTGGAAGATATCTTGGTGAGAGGAGTTCAAAAGGATTCTTTTCAACAGATGACAAAATTATCAATTTTACTGACCCTTCAAAAGTCAATCTTCTTCCTACTTATAAAAAAACACTACAACCTCATAGAATTGGAAAATAACCCTAACCCTAATCTACCAACCTAGGTCACCAAGTAATTATAGATACTTAAAGCCACCTACACATAGAGGCATCTACAAAATATAATGTACTTATTTTACAACTATGAAAAGGATAGGAAGAGATGGGGAAAGGAAAAGGGGAATTTCCCACGTGAAATTTGATCCCAATGGTCACCTCCACATGCTTATTCTATCATAATCAGTTAGTTTTCACCTTGGAACATCCACCAAATGATGAGACCAGGTCATTCCTCTAACAACATCAAATGCATTATGAGTGAGCAATGAATGTGCAGGTGAAAAGGGCTTTTTGTTATCATTTGTTGTATGCGTATTCTATTTAGAAAGAAATACCTTCCACTATGAATGGATTGGAAAATGCAATTTTGAGTGCCAGATACAATGAAATGTACCCTATCAGAACTGCTAAACAATTGTCTTTCTGTTTGCACCTGAGGGGGCTAGTATTTTGAAACATCCTCCATCTTCTGGCATTTAGATGGAACCTTCTTCTATTTTCATACCAAGAAGCCCATGCCAATCTCTCTAAAGCTAGCATCTACCAACACACCTCCAAGGACCAAACATATGTTAGTGGTTTGAAGTATTATTAACTTTTCTAGACGAAAGATATCATTTAGGTTCTAGGGTATCATGTCTTCCTTCCATTTTATGAGACAAATTATTATGAGGAAAAAATGTGAAAATTCAAAATCCAAAGACAAGTAAAGTGAGTTCTATCAAATATAAGAAAAGAGATTTTGAAAGATCTTACCTTACAAATAGAAAACTACCTTTGTCAAAAAGAGGGTTCTAGATATTTAGAACCCAAAACCGTGCAACATCATATCACCATTTAAATATAAAAGGTAACTCTTGCATATAAATGTTTTGATTTTGTACTTACTAGAAACAATAACTTGCACTCTTTGGAAAAAGTTCTAGCGATGTGGATGATGATAATGAGTTGTCCTATTGTTAGTGATAAGACCAACATTTAATACTAACTCATGTGACACATAGGAGAAATTAATATTGCATACTTTTGATGTGATAGATGTTTAAATTAAAAATACCATCATATTAGTTATAGAATGACACAAGGAGCTTCATTAGAGGTTGATTAACATTCTATGAGTGGTTAAGGTAGAAAGTTGCCTCCCACAACCACTAAAATAAATGTGGAGGCACTGCTAGTGTGACACCAACAAGCCACCAAAATCATCCAAATCCATGACGAAATAGAGAAATTGAGTAACAACAACTTATATCACAATCAAATCTTAAGGCATCCATGAAGACATGTATACAACTTCCTGGTTAGGTTGAGAAAATAAGCCCAACTGATGATATCATTCCCCATGTAGAATCAAGGAAGAAAATAGGAAGTCAATGAACACTAAAAAAGGCCCTACTAACAATAAGGAGTCGAGGCAATCCTTTTCAATGGAGAAAACACTTAGAAAATTGAGAAAGATGAACTTTCCACCCACCTAAGATAAAAGAAACTAGCAATGCAAACAAATATTCTCTCTTGTGAAATGTCATTTGTACTACAACATGAAGGTGACCTATTCTTCAGGTTATGGAGGCATTACACAAGCCAAGGCCCTCATTTACCTTGTCCAATGAGGGTGGAGCCAAAACACTTGTATCCAAATAAAATGACCAACAACAAATAATGAAAAGTAGCCCAAAACATGCCAACCAAATAAACCTACAAGTAGAAATAAAATGAAAAAATCAAGGCAAATGCTCTAATGACGAAAAGGAAAGAGTGAAAAAGAAGGGAAGCAAATGACCCAAACATTGCAAGGGACAAAGAAAATGATCACCAACCTAGAATTCTGAGCATGATAGTTCCCTAGTGCCTTAACATACTTGTCTCTAAATAGGAACCATAACTAGTGCAACCTAATGGAGTTGTAGGCATGCAATTACCTATGAACAAGGTGGTAAATGACCTTCTCTTATGAAATGTATAAAAAAATTAGAAAAAAAAATCTTTGAAGCCTTCTTACTATCTTAAATAGCCCAATAAACACTTCATACCACATTAAACTTTCCTTCCATGGAGGACATGAGGAAAAGGGGAGACTTGTGAAGTTCAAAAGTCAACTGACATTACGTACAATTCAAGGACACCATTGGTGTAATGCCCCATTCAGAGATACTTCGAACAAAGATTCAATTCAATTCAAGATATTATTTTTTTACAAGTATGAATGCACATGACAACATCATACAGGGATCACAAAGATCGCAACTGAAGACTTCATGACAATCCTGAAAAGTAACAAATCTCCCAATGCCACTAACAACTGACACATGCAAACAGAGGCCAACAATGACTATACACATGATGAGGGCTCCAAGGAATGACCACTCATCAATAGAACACCAAGTTGGGGCATAAATATAGAATCCTAAAATTTGGCTAAGTCTGAATTTTTGAAGGCCTGAAATTTCCTAAAATCTTCATCTTAACTCATAGAGGTTTGAAACCTATCTCAAAAGATTCATCGCATATATTAAAATATATCTTAAGTATAAACTTATACTTAAACAATATATTTTAAACCCCTTAGAAAGACTATTTTGAACTAGAAAGGTATGAAATCTAGTACGGTGTCCAAAACTAACTTTCAAAATTTCCTTGGCCAAGCCTAACTACTCCCTATTTCTCACATGAGGAAGTGCACTAGTCTCAAGTCTCACACGAGAACTTGCATCACTATGTGCAAGAAAGTGAATTTCTCTACACAAGGATATGCATCACTTCACATGAGGATTCACAATAGGCTAAACAAACTTTCACATTCTGACATGAACAAGTACAATTTTGCATGAGGAAACACAATAGCATGACAACAGAGTGAGAATAAAAAGCATAACAACAGGAAAATGAAAAATCACTTGAGTGCTAAAACAATAAGATACCATGAAACCAGAAAGAGGAGCATCTATCCATCTCAATGATAGTAGTAAAAGAATGTACTGAAAGCAACATTGCAGTGTACATAAATAATATCACAATGTATTGAATAACCAAACTAAGTATGTAGTTCCTCCCAACTATCAATAGCATCATAAGACCATCATGGATCTTATCCATCCCCCATGCATAACATCCCAAGCTACTAATCAGATCATTGGTACTATTGTAATAGGGATGTCACTACTAAAACATGCTACAATAAAAACATAAGAAAATCTAACATGCAAGTAGTAAAGCATAAGATAATCCTACAAGTATATAACCTCACCTATCACATGCTAATCATCATAATAAGGAAATGCATTAATAAATAAAATCATCTAAACATGATATACATGTATTCCAATGAAAGCATAAATCACAAGAAAGCATACTCCGAAACCTGAAGTACCAAGTGAAAATATCCAGCAATGATCACACTAGGATAAAAGACCATCTCTGTACACCGATCCCTAGTAGTGGTGTAGGTGGCTATGCCTCCCAACTACATGGAACCCATAGGTCCATACCTACTATGTTGATGGAGATAATGATCCAACCACAAACACATGCAAAGAAAAAATCCATGGCTAACATTTATGCTAGGTAATATGATGGCTATAACCTAGAACCTAAGATAATGCAAGTAGTACAGGTCCTGGTCAGACACTCATAAGGCTATTAAGTAGGGGCTGACATCATGGAGAGTCACTTGGCATCGACAAGCCCAAGCTTGGATTTGTGTAGACTCAACTTACGAATGGAAGGCTCTCACACTAAAGCATTATTTTATTATCTTAAATTTTATTACTATTCACACATTTTGTTTAGTTATCACTTACTTAAAACTTCCTCTGCTAACCCTATGGCATCATGACACCAGGATGTGAGATAGAAGCCCCCTCCATATGCTACCCTGACCTACCCATGCTCATCCTATGACAAATTCCTGTGGGCATGTATATTCCCAATCCAACCCCAATGATCATAACTTCTGAAAGTGCCATGGAAGATCAGGCCTCACAAGTCACCCAAAAAATATAGTACACATACTCGTGTGTGGTGCACCACCATCACAAAGATCATAATACAAGGACTGGATAAGAACATAATGCAAAATATCACTAAACTAAAAACAATTCAGGAGGACGGATTCTACACAAATCCTAAAGCCAATAAAACCATACATCATGAAATCACTCAACCGGCCTCAATTTGGGAGTATGGATTCTACACGAATCACAATAATGCAACAAGACCAAAAATCATGAACTCACTCAATTGGCCTCAATGTGGGAGCATGGATTCTACATAAATCCCAGTGTCCACAAAACAATAACAAAGGTCCAAAAGAAACCATAACATCAGGTATAAAATCACTCAACTGAACACAAAGTTGGGAGTACAGATATGATGAGCATCCCAATGCAAACACAAAAGAGAAACAATGGCCTAACTAATATCTAAATAGATAATCTAGGTCCATGACCCAACTCATGCCAAGAAAAGTCAAGAAAATAGGGTGGCATGCAAAACAAGGTAAAAATCTCCAAATTTTGGAAAACTTCAAAATTAAAAACCCATTTGGCCTTTGGGTACAAAAATCCCAAAAATCCAAAAATAATTAAGTTCAGACACCGTATACAAAAATGACTAGCATAACAATGGAAAACCCCAAACCCTCATCCTAAAAAATAGGGAAATGCTTATACTCGACCAACTGGGTAGAACCAGAAAATAGAAATGGAGGGGAACACTACTTCTCAAACTCCTAACAAACGGCTAGAAAAAGTAGAAGCATAAATGGAGTAGAAACAATAAAAATGGGAGAGCCCTACCTTGCAGCCAAAAGGGAAAAAAAAGAATCTGAACCAAAAAACAAAAAAATTGCAGAAGTGACCAAAAATTATAGTAATCCAAGTTCTCCATGAGCTGGATCCAATGAGCTCAACCTCATAAAAATCCCACGCCCATAGCTCCCAAAACAAACAAAATAGTAAATCCTCATGAAGAGGATTTTGGGTTTTACCCTCCAACTTTCTAATTCAAAAGTGAGAAGTGAGAAATTAAATTCCTTTTTGGATACTTACTCACTTTTCAATTGAATAATCAATTAGGGCAAATAACTAGCCAACCTAGTTAAACCTCAAATCGACCCAAATGAAAACATGTTATTCCTAGAAATAGGAATTCATCTATGGAAAAGCTGCTAGAAATTAAAATAAATCAAGTAAAAAGCCCAAAAACCCAAAAACAAAAGAATTTCCTTAACAAATTTTGTGACAATGCAAAACTCTAAATGCATAGACATGCTCACTGGTCTAATCACATAATGCAAATGAATATAGATTTAATAATCACTGAAAGGTTCAATTAAACAATTAAAATAAGGATATGTTGACCATATAGGGATGACATTGGTAAAATATGAATAGCTGAATCACTAACTCCATGTGCCATTGCCAGGGATATAAATCCTACACATTAAACAACACAATCAAGTGAAATTGCATATAATAACATAGCCAAAGAGATAAATGCATTAGATGACTAATTTAACCATTTATATGATATACTAAAATAATCTATTTACATCGCTCATGTTCGCATAAACCATAACAACATAGGAATGAAGTAGATAACCATAGCATTAAATCCATAACATAACATAATCAGAGATATGTCCAAATATTAGATAATTAGATATCATCATAAGACACACTGTCATCTCAAAATGGCATCATCATGCAAATATGATCAACTGAGCAACATAGTAGTCTAAAATCTATGATACTAAAATCCAAGTATAACATCTGACCCTTAGGTCATCCCACATGTAAAATATAACATAAGTAGATATCCACAACACATAGCCAATGAATCCAACATGGAAAATCCATTTCTAATTATTTAAGCATTTAATAATGGTTGTTTAAACAACATGAAAGGGCACTTAAAACACATAAGAAAACATAGTCATAAACATGACTAACCACTACTATAGGAACCTAGTCCAATGTAGCATGGTAATAGTACATAGTGCAATCTTTGCACACATCTCAAGGTAATCATAGAACAACCTCATGATACCACATCGATCCTAGTTACCAATGGTACAAACCTCAGTGAACCAAAAATCACATCATAATCTCATAAATTAGTCATAAGCATAATCAAATCAACTGATGTAGAAACATAAATCAAATCACCTCAATGATGTAGACCACTCATGGTCACAATCATGATCCATCATAACAAAAGATCATCAAGGTTGCATCCATCAGGATGACTTAAAAAATTCAAATGGGAGAGGCACTACATCATCCCCCCCAAAATACTAGGCTTACTCTTGGAAGCTTGCAATCCAAGAATAGAAACCCAACACACCAAGAGAAAAATCAAAAGTGAGCAATAGGAATGACTCAATGAATCACCACAAGTCTAACCCAATTCACTCCAACATTCTCAAACCATCACGTCAACCTCCAAATAGGTCAACAACAATAAAATAGGTGTCACACTGACACAAGGTGCTCCAACAAGGAACCTTCTATGTGCTAGGAAAAACCCATCTAGCCATAAAGTCAACCATACAAGGTAAGGAAAAACCCACTCTACCTTGTCAATAGGTTCCCAACTACACCATGCACCTACCATATGACCACAAAACTAGGTCAATGCACTACACATTTCCAATAGAAGTTGGAATCATGGGGAATGACCATCCCAAAATTCCCAAGAATACTATCATGTCACACATGAGCATCCTTGAATCCATGTAAACTCACCCTTAGAACATAGAGGATGACAGTTTACTAACAAAATTACACACTCCAAGAAGGATACTCACCACCATGCATTGGAGCACAATGCCTCTCCAAGGTACAAAAGCTCAACTACCACTGGGAACTAGGGTTACATAATGCAACTAGATAAGATATCACCTTCCCACAAGGTTGCAAAGACTTTCGTCAATGGACACAATTATGTAATATCTACATACCAACTCATAAGATGGTAACATGTGTCCAACGATACCATGTCCCTCCCACACCATGTTGGGAATACCACACCCAACCTACCACTAAGCTCAATCTCTAGCTTCAAGTCAACAATCAAAGAGAAAACTCAACTGAGACAATCCCCTTCAAGAAATAAGTTTAGGGAGAAAGAAACTATAGAGTAATAGGACTGAGAGGGAGTCTCTCTCAACCTCTGCACTAAATCATCCCAAGATGCGTTAGGGAATTCACAATTTCACCAACCATCAACATACTCATCTAAAAATACTAACTGAGCTAGAAGCATAACCATGCTAGCCTACTCTCTCAAGAGAGAAAAGGATACAAAGATGTGCCAAAGTAAGCATCCAAAAAGGAGAATCTAGACTCATCAAAGAACTAAGTCACTCCCAAATGATAAGGTAACTTCAACCTTGAGCAAGGTACACTTACAGGCTACACTTCACCTTACAAAGGTGGATCGGTGCAATAGGAAACACACAAACCCAAGCATGAACCCCAAAAATTACCTAGTAGATTATGAAGACTAAATAACTATTCCATTAAGGATAACATGAAGAGGTAAACTTCTCCAATGGCCATAAATGTGATATGTCATGATTGAATTGGCCTCTACTCGATAAAGGGTACTTGGAACATTGATCTACTCCTTCAGAAGTGCAAATAGGTTGCTCATTGTTCCCTAGGAAAAATCTTGCATTAGCATAGTCTTGCATGAAGTTTCTCATCAAACCAGGTGAGAAAGTGCAATGAACCAGGTGAGAAAGTGCTTGATCACCAGTTTCTCACATGAAATTTCAAATCAACATAAAAAATTCCTTCACTCCAGAGACCATAACTTTCACATCTGGACTTGGATTGACTCTATTTGAAAAGCATTAGAAAGATATCAACAAGGAATAAAACAAGATGGAGCTTAGAGAGTCCTAAAACCTAAGAGTTTGAGTCACCACTCAAGACAAAACAACATAAGAAAAAACAATAGTCTTGGTTACCAAGACAAGTGATGGACAAAACATCCAAAACCATTTAAGAACACACATGCCCAAAACAACATAAGACATGGAAAGAAAGGTAATTCACACACTAAAACCATCATTACTTATCTTTCATAATTTCATTAGTTAAACCTGACACAAGCACTAATGCAAAATGAAACTTAAAGGTTTTCAAAGCAAGGGTTCAAGAGTCACCATAAAACAAGCACATATCTTTCAATTTCTTTCAAGAATAACATTAGGTTTACTCATCTTTTAAACCATCCGATTACATTAACAACTTTAAATCTATCAAGGACACTAGCATGTGCTCCATGATATTATCTTTTATATGTACTATGAGAGGTTCGAGATGAACATGGTAGAATCACAACACACAACTAGGTAGCAGCTAAAACACATTTAGAATAGTCATCATGAACCAAAACAAAAAATCCAAATGGGGAATTGTCAATTTTAATGGTAAATATCAAAAAGTGCACATTTCAACAATAAATCAAATGTGGCAATTGTCTTAAAATAGAGTGATAGGTGAAATTTGAAGACTATTCAAAGAGAGAAAAATATTGAAAACCAATGCTAGCCCAACAACATGAGGAAAGTACCTCCAGCCAAATAATAATAATAAACATCAATCAAAGCACATTACATGTGATGACTGAGGATAGTCACACAAGAGGCATAAATCACCACACAATGCTAAGGAATGCATCATCCTAACAACGTTAGAGAACACACTCACACACACCAAGCAATATACCATCAGTAGCCTCATGCATATGTAGACAAAAATATTTTTTCTTAATTATTTTCCATGCAATGCAACATTTAGATATTCATCAATTTAATGAAAATTTCCATAAGCTTAAGAAGTAATTTGATTAGGGACTTGAGTCATTAACCCAAAAGATCTAATGCAAGACCTACTTCTTTGCAATGATTCTCAATAAACA
Organism: Cupressus sempervirens; assembly: GCA_028749045.1. Taxonomy (NCBI): domain Eukaryota; kingdom Viridiplantae; phylum Streptophyta; class Pinopsida; order Cupressales; family Cupressaceae; genus Cupressus; species Cupressus sempervirens. Next base: position 555,893,992 of record CM053787.1, on the reverse strand, counting down.
CTTATTTCTCAATGAAAGGAACCATTTTATTACTATAACGATAAAAAACAAAATCACAAATAAGATTCCTTTATTTAGTTACAATTAGGAGAAAATAGGGAAACAATGCACCTAACTCCACAAGGAGAAACAAAAGAGGCACTCAAAGCCAACACATGGACACCAATTAGTGGTTCCATTTAAAAAGAGTCACACACGCAACAAACCAAACAAGACACATCAATTCCATCTACAAAACAAGGAAGATACACTTCCTTCCCCTCACACTGATCTAGTTGCATCTACTAGATAAGAAAGTCCATCCCAAGTAGGCACTGAAGTAATAGAAGATCATGAGCTTTTCTCCAAGACACTTGAACTCAACCAACACAACAACAACCATATGGGAAACATATACAAAAAGATCCCAATGTTTGAACATGGGCTCTGATACCAGATGTAATGCTCCGCCCAAAGATCCTTGGAAAAAAGATTCAATTCAAGCCAGGATATTATTTTTTTACAAATATGAATGCACATGACAATATCATATAGGGATCACAAAGATTACAACAGAAGACTTCATGACAATCTCGACAACCAACAAATCTTCAAACACCACTAACAACTGACACATGCAAACAGAGACCAACAATGACCATGCACATGATGAGGGCTCAAAGAAATGACCACTCATCAAAAAACACCAATTTGGGGTATAAATGTAGAATCCTAAAATTTGGCTAAGTCTGAATTTTTGAAGCCTTGAAATTTCCTAGAATCTTCATTTTAACTCAAAGAGGTCTAAAACCTATCTCAAAAGATTCGTCACATATATTAAAATATATCTTAAGTATAAGTTCACAAATATATGTCAATTTATACCTAAACAATATATTTTAAACCCCTTAGAAAGACTGTTTCGAACTAGAAACATGTAAAATCCAATAAGGTGTCCAAAACCAAATTTCAAAATTTCCTTGGCCAAGCCTAACTGCACCCTATTTCTTGTGTAAGGAAGTGCATTGGCCTCGAGTATTGTGCTAGACCTTGCATCACTTTTTGTGAGAAAGTGCATTTCTTTGCACGAGGATATGCATCACTTCACACAAGGATTCATAGTAAGCCGCACAACCTTTCACATTCTTGCGCAAACAAGTACAATTTCACACGAGGAAACACAACAATGTGAGAATAAAGCAAGAATAAAAAGTATAAAAACATGAAAACCTCCACACTATGGAGTACCAAAGCCACATAAATCAAGGAATGATCACTTGAGTGCTAAAATAACAAGATACCATGAAACCAAAAAGAGGAGCATCTGTCCATCTAAACCATAGCAATAAAAGAACATACTAAAAGCAACATTGCAGTTTATATAAATAACATCACAATGTACTGAATAACCAAAAACCATCAATAGCATCATAAGAACATCATGGATCCTAGCCATCCCCTGCACATAACATCCCAAGCCACCGATCAAATCATTGGTACTATTGTAATAGGGACATCACTACTAAAACATGCTACAATAAAAGCATAAAGAAATCTAACATGCTAGTAGTAAAGCATAAGATAATCCTACAAGTAGATAACCTCACCTATCACATGATAATCATAATAATAAGGAAATGTGTTAATAAATAACATCATCTAAAAATGATATACAAGCATTCCAATGAAATCATATATCACAAGAAAGCATACTCTAAAACTTGAAGTACCAAGTGAAAATTTTTAGCAATGATTGCACTAGGATAAAAGACCATCTCTATACACCAATCTCTAACATTGGTGTAGGTAGCTATGCCTCACAACCATGTGCCACCTATAGGTCCACACCCACCATGTTGATGGAGATAATGATCCAACCACAAACACACATAAAGAAAACATCCATGGCTAACACTCATGCCAGGCAGTACAATGGTTGTAACCTAAAACCTAAGACAATGCAAGTAGTACAGGTCTTGGTCAGACACTCATAAGGCTACCAAGTAGGGGTTAACATCATGGAGAGTCACTTTGCATTGACAAGCCTCAACTCAGATTGGTGTGGACTCAACTTCCCAATAGAAGGCTCTCACATTGAAGCATTATTTTATTATCTTAAATTTTATTACCATTCACACATTTTGTTTAGTTATCACTTACTTAAAACTTCCTCTACCAACTCTATGACGTCATAATAGTAGGCTATGAGATAGAAGCCCCCTCCATATGCTACCCTACCCTACCCATGCTCATCCTAGAACAAGTGCTCGTGGGCATGCATAGTCCCAACCCAACCCCAATGATCATAACTTCTGAAAGTACCATAGAAGATCATGCCTCACAAGTCATTCGATAAATGTAGCACAAATATTCATGTGTGGCCCACCACCATCATGAAGATCATAACAAAAGGACTAGATGAGATCCAATGATCCAATGAGCTCAACCTCGTGATGATCCCACACCTGTAGCTCCCACAATGAACAAAATAGAAAATCCTCATGAAGAGGATTTTGGGTTTTACTCTCCAACTTTCTAATTCAAAAGTGAGAAGTGAGGAATTAAATTCCTTTTTGGATACTTATTCACTTTTCAAGTGAATAATCGATTAGGGCAAATAACTAGCCAACCTAGTTAAACCCCAAATCAACCCAAACAAAAATAGGCTATTCCTAGAAATAGGAATTCATCTATAGAAAAGTTGCTAGAAATTAAAGTAAATTAATTTAGAAGCTCATAAACCCAAAAACATATGAATTTCTTTAACAACTTTTGTGACAATGCGAAACTCTAAATGCATAAACACACTCATTGGTCTAATCACATAATGCAAATGAATTCAGATTTAATAATCACTGAAAGGTTTAATTAACTATTTAAAATAAGGATACGTTGACCATACAGGGACAACATTGGTAAAATATGAATAATTGAATCACTAACTCCATGTGTCATTGCCAGGGATATAAATCCTGTGCACTAAACAACACAATCAAGTGAAATTGCATATAATAACATAGTCAAAGGAATAAATGCATTAAATGACTAATTTAACCATTTATACGATTATATTGAAATAATCTATTTACATCACTCACATTTGCATAAAGCATAACAACATAGGAATGAAGTAAATGACCATAGCATTAAATCCATCACATAACATAATCAGAGATATGTCCAAATATTAGATAATCAAATATCATCATAAGACACACTATCATCTCAAAATGGTATCATCATGCAAATATGATCAATTGAGTAGCATGGTAGTGTAAAATCTATGATACTAAAATCCAAGTATAACATATGACCCTCAAGTCATCTCACATGTAAAACATAACATAAGTAGATATTTGTAGCACATAACCAATGAATCCAACATGGACAATCCATTTCTAATTATTTAAGCATTTAGTAATGGTTGTTTAAAAAGCATGAAAAGACACTTAAAATACATAAGCAAACATAGTCATAAACATGACTAACCACTACTAATGAACCTAGTCCAATATAGCATGGTAATAGTACATAGTGCAATCTCTTCACACATCTCAAGGTAATCATGAATTAACCTCATGATACCACATAAATCTTGGTAACCACTGGCACAAACCTTAGTGAACCAAAAATCACATCATAATCTCATAAATTAGTCATAAGCATAATCAAATCAATTCATACAAAAACATAAATCAAATCACCTCAACGGTGTAGACCACTCATGGTCACAATCATGATCCATCACAACAAAAGATCAACAAGGTTGCATCCATCAAGATAACTTACAAAATTCAAATGGAAGAGGCACTACAATTGGCATAGGGCCAAAGATTCCTACATTTTGTTTCAAATGAAATACCACCTTCCCATGGATGTGGGATGTGAGAACCCAAGACCTGACATTTGAGGAAAGATGAAAAATATTGCCTTGAAAGAGACAAGGAAAGAATAAAAACAACAAAAAAAAAAACCAAAAAAGGAGGGACCCAACTTTTTTCTCACAAAAGGTAGGGACGAGCATGCAAGGAATAACACTTATTTCTATGGCTACTTTATTTGGTGATGATATCATAGTTTCAACATTATATTTTCAACCCTTTGGACTAGGTATACTAGCCATAGTATCTAAAAATGCTAGGTGTTTACCATATTTAAAGGGTTTGAATATATATATGAAAAGTATCCTCATACATAATTTGGTAAGAAGAATTTGATCTTCTTCCATTATTTCATCAAACAATGGATTTGGAAAAAATCTTCGAACCATTTTTAAATGTACTTATTTCCACTTCTCACTCACAATGCATATCTTGGATATATGTATCATTGTTCTGATAGAATATTTACCTCTTTATTATTGACATAAGTCTCCATCTCATCACAAATGTCATTGAAACTTTTAGGTGTGAGTGAATCATCAAGAATTTGTGGTGTATTATTTGGCTTATTCCATTAGTTTGTTTATCCCTATGAGTTGGAAAAAAAATTGAACCATTTTTGTGCACATATACCTATGATATTATTTGTATAATAAATTTGAAATTTGTTCAATATTAAGAAATATTTCCTCCTCATTTTCATGACTACTAATATATGCTTCTATTTTCACCATGGATAAGCATAGATGCATGTTCAACTTCTTTCTCACAAAATTCTAATAACAAATCATCTTCATTTGGATGTGAAACACTATTAGTTCCCATTAATTTTTTGTGGATCTCACTATCTCATTATCCATTTCACTTCCATTATTGGCATCATCATCTTTTGCAACAAGTTTCTCACAAAGGGCACATACACTTTATTGAATAACTTAATTAGCATAGATGCATAAAGTCTAATATTTAAAGGTATCTGCACATACATTTACAATATCCTTTTGAAAAAGAAAAGTAAAAATTCATCTTCATCATTTTCTATGTTGAAAAATGCATGTAGAGGAGATGTGCAAGATTTTGGTTCTATAGTGTAGTTTTGATTCTCTTCTTGTGTATAGGGGGTGTTGGCTCCTAATCTAATAAGGTTTGAAATACCTTGTTGGAAAGTAGGAAATACGTAGGAGTTACCTACAAACCATGATAAGTATCTCCAAACAAGACAAAAGACCCAACTGACAAGATAATATTGTCTTCTGTCCTTTAAATTATGCAAGATTCAGGTAGGTATGCCTAGTATTAATCAATATTCTCTCTCTCTCTCTAAACTTTGGACATTAATCCTCATTAAAATAGAAGGTGATCTTTGAAACTATTCGAAAGTAAAGTCCACCAAGATAAGTGATTTGTTGGGGGGGGGGAGTGAATCATTTATCAGATCAATATAACTTTTATCAACCTCATTAAACCTTAAGCAAGTGAATGATATAATAAACAACCATAAGAAGATACACATACACAATAACACCAAATATATTAACTAGGGAAACTCTTGATCAGAGGGAAAACCCCACTGGAGATGGTACCCACAAAATGATGTACTAATATAAAACTTCCTTGTAAGAGGATGGACTCTATTAGGATCCAATAAATACATTTGGTACATATTAGTCCATGTTAGGAGACTTTAAATTCCTATTTGGAGTTGTAGAAGTCAGATGGATCCACTATCCAAATAGCCTTAGGGGCAAGACCATCGAACTCACTGTCCAACCAGTCTTTGTATTATTCCTTGTAGAATAATAGAATATAGAATAACTTTATCTCCTTCTCTATCCTCTTGACTAGATCAAATCTCTTCAGATCTCAATACCAAATCTTTGAACTTGCATCACTCTAATCCCTTTGATAGTTACATGCATTTACCAATTTTGCATATCACTTCCACAATTCACAAATCCTTACGCACATTCCCACTTCATCATAAGGAAAATAACCCTCCTTTATACCATATCCTTAAAATAATTCTTTAAGTCGACCTTGAGGCTTTCCTATTTAGTTGTAATAGGACCTCATTAAGATATTACAATTCATTATATCTTTTTGCAATCATAAAATATTGTTGGCTCACAATAAATACAACTTCTCACATGTGCAACCTCTGACCTCACACACTCAGTGATGTCATCATCAAGTTGTCTACTATGACTATCTAACTTCTCTCATCATGATTCTATCCCTATTAAGAAATACAATCCAAACATCATAAACCACTTCTTAAGTACTTTGTCTGCACATTATCCTCTATAATTATTGAATTACTCATGCATGTCTTTGACTCTCTACACATACACATGTCCACTTCATCGGGAAAAAATATAGAATGTATCCTCAACTAGGCTTGACCAAATCATTAATATACAGTTTGTATGACCTTATTCTCTATCTGCTACTCTATCAAACTTTAAAAAAACAATACTATGTTGACATCAACAAAAAACATAGTCATGAATGCAGCATGCCAATCATGCCAACAATATCTTAGTTTTTTCTATCAATTTGTAGTATACTCCCCAAAAGGAATATCATCAACATTCACACTAATAATCTCCCCCTTTTGAATTGATGGCAACATTGATGAAAAACATCTAAGTTCCAAGAATATCAAATCCAACTCTGATGTTGATGTTTCTCTCTTCTTTTCAAATCCTCTTCATCAATCAAATTTGAAACTTACAGGAACAACTCTCCATCTATGATTTCTCATTCTTACATGGATGGCATTGGTTGTTCATACTTCTCCCCTATTAATATAACTTAATATTTCTCCTCATTGACATCAACCTATCCATGAACAATTCTCCCACATACATACATCTCCCACATACTCTCAAAAGAAGCTTTTTATGTGACCATTTCCCCCATTGACATCAATGATAAAGGCTTCATTATGTCAATCAACTACTCAACATCTTTAACTAGCTCATGTGTCCAATGACACTATTCTATACCAACTACCAAGACTTCTTGATGACTCTTTTGTAATGTCCCCATCTTTTTAGCATATTGGTGGAGTTCTTAGCCTTTATGTTCTTCAAAGGCTAAGTGGAGAAATAAGGAGAAATTAATTAAATTAATTTCTTATAAAGCCATTAAATAAATTAAATTTAAAAGGTGATTATATTTAATTAATTTAATTTTCTAGAAGAACAACTAATTATTTTATTGAAAAAAGGGAAGCTTCTAGAGAGTGAATTTTCTAGAAGTACAACTAATTATTTCCTTCGAAAGGAGGAAGCTTCTAGAAAGTGCAATTAAATAATATTTTATTTCCTTCTAGAAGGATGAAGGAAAAGAATAAATAGGGAGAGAAGCCTCATTGTTGAGTAGCAAATGTGTTGCCATATACTCTTCTAGATAGCTTGTGGAGCCAAGGGTTTCTATAGTTATTATATTGATGATTGGGAATGAACACTCCTACTGATTTGCATAACTAATGTGGTGAAATATCTTCTGAAGGGTTGCAACTACTAGAGAAGGTAAATCAGTCTTTTCATTGTGCCAAATTTGTGGCCTAGGGCCAATTTGTGGAGTAAGGAATAAGTTGGAATTTGCTATCGGAAAAATCATGTTTCTAAAGTAATTTCAGGTTTTCATTTGCTACATTTTGCATTGCTTGAGAGTAGATATTAAGGGCATGGTAGGGTTTGTAAAATCTATTGTAATCTAATTTATATCAAAAAAATTTGACCTAATGTCTTATTGATGTAGATGCATATTTTCTGATTTATAATCGGTACTATTCAAAAACAATTGCATCTTCATTGTTAGTTGTTTGGTGTGTTCTTTGGAAGCATATTTATTAAGTTTGGCATTTAGAAAGAAATCAGAATTTACATATGCAATATATCTCTTTCTTGCAAAGTGTTTGACAAAATGTCAAACAATTGAATTTGAGAAGGATTTGGTGTTTCACGAAGTTATAATTAGTTGAGTTTATTACATCTTATCACAAATACTCCCCCAAAGAGGAAGCATCAACATTCAATCCAGAAAAACAATAATACAATATACCCCTAGGTTGATGCATTCTCTACATCATCTACTCATAAGTAGGCATGGGCATAATCCCAAGCATACCTCACAAATACTCAAATGTATCCTTAGGAAAAGGCATTTTAAAAATGTCTACAATCTATTTTTTTGTGTTCACATACTCTAATATGATTTCTTTCTCTGCAAATTTCTCTCTCAAAACATGATACTTAATAGATATATCCTTAGTCTTAGAATATAACACAAGATTCTTAGGTATACTTACTATACTTGTGTTATCACAATGTATGATAATAGATTTTGAAAACTTTAACTCAATGTAGTTCATCATTTGTTTTATCCAAATGATTTGATTATAATTGCTTTTTGTTGCTACATACTTTGCTTCTATTGTACTCTATAAAATACAATCTTGTTTCTTGTTTAGCTAGGAGATTAATGTTCTTTTAAGGAAAAATTCTCCACCACTAGTACTCTTTATCTCATCCTTACTGCCTTCCCAATCTAAATCACTATATGCACACAAAGTAAAGTCACTTGATTTTTCAAACCACAGTCCAAAATCAAGTGTACGCTTCAGGTATTTGAATATTCTCTTTATTGCTACATAATTGGTTTCTCTAGGATCTTCTTGAAATCTTGGAACTATACCAACTACATTTCCTATATCTAGCCTGGTAAGATTTAGTTATTGTAAATCTCCAATCATGGATCTACACTTCTTCTTCTCAAATATAGGTGTCTCAACTTTGTTAGATAACTTGTGACTAATTATCATAGGTGTTTCAATGGCCTTATGGTTTTCCAAGCCAAATCTCTTCAAAAATTCTTTCAAATACTTAGTTTGTGATAGAAAATACCATTACTATTCTACATAATATGTAGATCAAAGAAATATTTCATTTTTCCAATCATACTCATCTAAAATTCATTCCTCATTTCATCAAAAAATGCACTTGCTTCATCATTACCTCCAAAGATTGTGTCATCCAAAAATATCAAAATAATCAACAATTCATTCTTAATTTCTTTCAAATACAAATTACTATCTCTGGTACCTTTAGCAAATCCAAAATTTTCCAAATACTTGTCTAACCTCACATACAAGTTTCTAGGTGCTTGATTTAGTCCATACAATGCTTTCTTCAATTTTCATACCATGTCTCCTTCTATTGACAAAGAAAATCATTTAGGTTTCTCAATGTAAACTTCTTCTTCAAGTTTTCCATTCAAAAAGGATGAATTCACATCCATCTAATACACTTTGAAGTTCTTACTTGTTGCATAAGCCAGGAACATTCTTACTACTTCAATTCTAGCAACAAGGGATAATGTCTCTTCATAGTCTATACCTTCTTACTATAAATATACTTTTGATACCAATCTTTCTTTATTTCTCACAACCTTACCTTGTTCATTCATCTTATTTCTAAAAACCCATTTAGTTTTTACAACATTCTTGTCTTTAGTCTAGAAACCAATTCCCATGTCTCATTCTTCCCAGTATGATCTAGTTCTTGCTTCATTGCTTGAATCTAATGATCATCCTTGCATGCCTCATCTCCACTCTTCGGTATACTTGAGAAACTAAGACAATTCTTCATGTACTATGTTTCTTGTTATAACTCCTTTTTCTTTGCTTCCAATAATCTAATTAGTAGGGTGATTCTTTGTCAAATTTCTATTAGGTGTAGGTGTTACTGACTCAACACCTACTTCTTTTCTAGGCTTAGATCTCAGTTCTTCTCTTTGTTAGTCTTAGATTGGTTTTGACATTTGAGTTTCATCACACTTAACTAAATTCTCAAGGTGATGCTGAGTATAATATAGATGCCGATCTATAGTGTATGTCAAGTCAGTGAATTCAATAGGTGCTAAGTGAACTTTAGGAGCTCAGCAATCTTCATGTGCCAAGTGAAGTTCAAGTGCCAAGAAAAGTATAGGTGCTGAATCACTATAGAAACCAAGTGAAACGAAGTCACTATAGGATCCGAGTGAGCCAGCTTTTCTATATGAATTGAGCATTAGAGGTAACAAGTTTCAAGTAACACAGATTGGACATAGTTGTTTGTAATCACACAAACACTTATGGAAACCATTTTGGAGCTGACATAGGATGAATCTTGAAGGATCTTAAAGATAAGAATGAATCTTTTGCATTACCTATGTAATCAGCATGTAACCAATAAGAAAAATGGAGAAGGCATGCAACCAATAAGAAAAGTGCATGAGTCGAGTAGGAAATGAAGAATGAATATGGATCATAGATTCATACCTAACCCTAAGTCTTCAAAATCTTTAAAAGGAGGATGAAACCCCATTGTATGCGTGTGAGAGAGAAGTGTATGGGTGAACTACAATTAAATTCATAGAGAAGTGTAAAACACTTAGTGAAAAATAGAGCAACATTACAAAATCTAGTTATTGAAGAAAAAAGTATCAGAATATCATAGAGTGACATATTAGATCAAGCAAGGATTAGGTTAGTCACAAAAAAACAAGGATATGGAATCAAGAATTGTAGATTGCAAAGCTATCATGTCAAAGACTTTGTAATACTCTCTAGCAATTGTATTAGATAATGGAAATCCTATGGACTTAGGTTGGCCTAGCAGCCATTTGTAAATCCTTTAACAGGGTGGCATTCCAAATGAATGTACTAAAGTCCTTTAACTAGGCCTACTTGTAGTAAGGTAGTGAAATAATTTAACCAAGTCACTTTTTATAGGGTTTAAAGTCTTTAATAGGGTAGGCCTTTCATAGGGCAGACCATTGGAAGTGGTCAAACATTGTAACCTTGAACAGTTACACATTGCTACAGTGATATTTTGTGGGTGTCATCCCCACCCCATTTTTACCTTCTCATTTTTGGAGGGTTTATGGGTTACCAAATCTGTGTGTTGTCTATTTTCATGCATTTCTTTACTTTTATGTTTATTAGATGAATTAGATGCATGTGAATGGTTTCAATTAAAAGGATTTGAAAAGGTTAAAGTTAGCTACTTGTAATTCACCCCCCCTCTTAGAAGTGTATCTTCCCACTTGTTAATTCCAATAATTGGTATCAGAGCCTTGTTCTCTCAAGAAGGAGCTTTATAGCTTGGAGATAAGATCTAGAAATGGAAGTCTACAAACTTGGGAAGATCATAGAGAATTAGGTAATTGACATACAACTTTCTTTACATGCACTAGAAGAAGCCAAAGACTTAAGAAAATCCTTGAAAAGAAGAAGAGAGATTGCCATAACTGAGAATGACACATAGTATAAGGAGATTGACACCTCAAAACTATTTTCAAATGGATATTCCAAAGAGTTTGATGCAGCAATAGCAGACCTAATGGAGAAGAATAGAGCTCAAGCAGAAGAAATCATAATACTAAAGCTTGAACAAGAATCAAAAGCCATAATGCTTTGTGAAGTGACTAAACAAAAGAAAAGAGCCATTGAAGACAAATCTATGATAGAAGATGACAAGAGAAACCTTACCAATAGACTAGAGGAAAAGATAATTGATTTTGAAAGAATTTCTAACATGCAGCTAGACACCCTAAGCCAGATGTTGAATGCACATCATGAGCTGAATATGAAAGACATTGAGATCTCCACACTGAAGATTCAAAATGAAAAATTACAAAATAACCTAAAAAGAGAAAAGGAGATTGCAAAAAGATTCAACAAACCTAATGAGGCAATCAAGTACTTTGAATAACTATTGAAATCACCAAGGTCTGGCAATGACATTTCAGGATTAGGATACACTAGTACTGAAGAAGGAGAGTCATCCAAAACTACTGAAGAAAGGAGTAACAAAGGTAAGAACACTAAACCTACCTATCATTTCTGTGGTAAAAATGGACATGCCTCTAATGTATGTAGAAGTAAGAATGCCCATAAGCATGACAAACCTAAGAATGTGGGTTACTGTCATAAGTGTAAAAAGCAAGGACATCAAGCACATAACTATAGGACTAGGACTATTAGAACACTAAAATTTGAAGGTCATTGCTACAATTTCAATAAGTATGGACATAGAGCTTTTGAGTGTAGATCAAAGCCTAAGTGGACACCAAATCAACCAATAGGAGAAAATCATGGTCATCACTACAATTGGGATTACAACACCAAGTATAACTGTCATTACTATCAAGAATATGGACACATTCTTGAAAATTGCATGAGAACACATTTCAAAAGGAACTACAATAGATGGTTAAGTCAAACCACATGTTTCAGTTGCTTGAAGACTAGTCATATCAATAGGAATTGCCCAACAAGGTCAAAATCACCCAAGTTAGAAGTCAACAAAGGAGAAGGGAATGTAGATGTTGAACACATTAGAGGAGAAATGAATAAAACATGGAAGAAGAAAGATAATTGTAGCTCATCAAATAAAGGGATCACTTCACCTAACAGGTCAAGTGATCACATTTCATCAAACTAAGTAGATAGAAGGCATAAGGGACTAATTTACAAATTTTTATCATACATTAGTTCCTAGAAAAGAAAGAACTGAAAAAGAATAGATAAACATAAATAGAGATGCAAAGTTGAAAATTCAAGTTTTCACTAGTGTTGCCAAGTTTTCCTTAGAAGTTGAGTGATTGGTCACAACCAAGTTGGCAATGGAAGCTGAGTAAAGAGGCAATCTACTTGGAGTTGAGTGATGGAAAGCCAATGGAAGCCGAGTTATGCTAAAATCTTTAAGGAGCTGGGTGTACAGCTGTATATGCACTACGCATTTAATGCTATGTTTTAAAGAGTATAAGGTCAATTTTTTTATCGTTTCTTGTCATTTGAATGCAGAGCAAGAACAAGAAGAGCATAGAAGTGATTGACAAACAACAATTGAAGATTTTGCATAGATTTTGATAAAGATCAAGCACCATTTTCATAGATCTAAGGTATTCCTCAAGTGTCGAGTTGCACAAATATAAAGTTTAATATCTTTTAAAACCCTAGATTTGCAATATGGCTTCCAGTTCTAAAAACCCTAAGGAAAAGGAAGGTTTTGAGGTTCAGTTAGTTAGTAGTGAGGTTAAACAACTAGATTTTAGGCCGATTCTAGAAGTTGTATATAAGAACGACCCTATAGGTGCACTATCCATTATTCCACCCAAAGTTGTGATGGTGCAAGATGTTAGGAAATGTTATAACTAAAAGATAGGAGCCATAGGTGATATGGAAATTAGGGAGGCATATGATAAACTATGTGAAAATGGAGTGTTAAAGGAAGAATTTCAAATAGTTGAAAGAAAGAGCTTAACCTGTGCCCTAATTTTTCCCACAATTTTGAAAATTAAATAAATAAGAATTGTCCTAAGAAGAATACATGATGGTTATTAATGGTTAGAAGGAGGACCTCTCAAGATAACAAAGCAAATCATGCATAGGGTTACAGGTTTTCCAACCCTAGATTGATACAAGACCCTATGAAGTGATTGTAAGGAAGCTATTGAAAAGAACACCGGGGAAAAATGGAACAAAAGGGGCATGACTATTGATACAATCATAGATCCCCTTTTGGACTTTGCAGTAAGAGTTATATCTCACAAGTTCTATCAATCAAGCAAATTGAATAGTGTTCTATGCATTGCTATGGATCTACAAAATTATCAAGAAGGATCATACATATGATCTAGCATAATTGTTATTATAGTAGATCGTGGAGAATTTGGGAGCAATAAGAAGATCAAAAGGTAATCAGTATAAGTTTGGATCAATTTTGATTTGTATATTTTTCTATGTTCTGGAAGAATTTCCCTCTTTTGGAAAAGTAAATTGGAAATCAAATAAGTTAGCTATTACTCAAATCAATGAGTACATTGAGAAAATGAGAGACAACTTTGAATCTCTAAGGACCAGTTACTTTGAGGATTTCAAGAAATCCATGAAGCAAAGACTAAGGATACCAGTTTCCCTAGTGGAACAACACATCAATGATATTTGTTTCTTAGTTGATATTGATCATACTTATATCCAAGCAATAGTTCCAAGGGCTAGATGGCTAAGACCATTAGGATATGAGCTAAACATTGATGAAGCATCAATAGCAATTAGAGCATTTCTTGTAGAAGAAATTGATAAGAGTGCCCAACTTTTTGGAACATATGATGTTGTAAAATCCAAAGTGGAAATGGAGTTGAAGACTGCCTCCACATTAAAGAAAAAGGATAAATTGGTAAAAAAACTTAAGAAAAGATTTGGTGAAGGTGCTTATGTTGAGGAAGAGGAAGATGATGATGATGATGAAAAGGAACATCAACCTCTTGCACTAACACAAGACTTAGGTGAGGATGAAGAAAAGGAAGAAGAAGTTGAGGAAGCACTAGCTCAAGATAAGCCCAAGAAGAGAAAGGCCAAATCTCAGCGTATAGCCTAGCCTAAAGCAAAGAAGGTTGCAAAGCCAACCCAAGCCGAGTCAACTATACTAGCGATAAGAGCCACCACACAATCCTCAACTCAAAAGGCTATTGAGCAAGACAAAGAGGAGAAGAAGGCTACTGAACTGATTGGTCCTATGCAAAAGAAACCAAAGAGAAGATATGTTGCAAAACCAGAGTTAGATGATGAGGAAAGGATAGAATCTAAAGATATCAACCAATTTTGAGTGGTAATCCATGCTCCTAAGTCAAATATTGATAAAATTTGTGATAATGTTTGGAAGAATGCAGATTTTTCTGAATTGAAAAATATTGATTTTAATAAATTGAGTAGAGAAGATTAGAATAAAGTTGAAGAATCAGTATATTCCATGATGGAAAAATTCAAGAACACTTATCTTGAATTAGACAATAAAATTCCCAAAGAGTTATATGAAATTGTTGAAAATAAGTGGCATTATTGTTTTAAAATGGAAAAAGAAATAAGAGAATCCACAGTGGCACAAGTGATGATAGAATTGAGTAAAGGTCAAATAATTAAGGCAAATAAGAAACATGAGAGCAAGTTTGCACCAAAATATAGAGCCTTTAGCATCTTGCAGAATAAAATTGAAGAAGTTGTCAATAAATCAACAAGATTGTGGAAGTTTCTATATGGCTTGACTAATGTCAAGGATGGAGAAGAAGATCCCTTTGAGGGATAGAAAATTGAAGAGGATGAAGATGAAAATAAGGCTGAGGCCAGTAAGAAAGAGAAGGAAGATAAAATAGTGGAGGAGGAAATAGAAAAAGAAGATGAAAAGGAAAAAGCTAAAGAGAAGCAAATAGATTAGAGTGTGCAAGACACACAATTACCACCTCCTAGCCCTCCACATGTCATCTCTACACCTGTAGATACCATAACTATAAAGGATGTTCTTGACAAATCTTGTTAGAACATCAATCCATTGACTGCAGAGGATCTCAAAAGGATCCTTGACCAATCCACTCAACAAGAAAAGTTATGCACTAATCTAGTATTGGTTAGTGTGGATGAGTTGCAAAAAGAAATAGCTGACTCATCTAGAGATAAGATGAATCCACAAGAACCACCTTTTTTCATCTCTACAACTACCAGTGTTCAACTTCTAGTGCCTATGTTGGTAGTTCCATCAACCAAAGTTGACACATTCAAAATAGTTGATACCATGCTACAGAGGCTGACTGTAGAAGAAGATAAAGACACATCAACAAGGTAAATAGGACAAATTACTACATCTATTCCTATGGTAAAAATAAAATGTACACCTCAAATGATTATAATTGATCCAAGGAGATTAGATGAAGACAAGGACACTCCAAAGGAGAAGGAGGAGGTTTCCATACAAACATTAGTAAATCTACACACTATTGGCACTCCTACAAAAGTCCTTCAACAGTCGAGCATTGATGCAATGCCATTGCAAGTTTCTACACTAGGCTTGAGCTCTACCAAGGTTACAAGGGTACTTCACTATGGAGACCTTGCTCTTGATGAAGAAATAGTCATACCATGTTATGACTCAAGATCCATGAACCTACAACAGATAAATGAAGTGCAAGAGGCACTAGAAAGAGGGAAAAATGAGTATAAGTAGAAGCAAGCACTGGTAGAAATAAAAGATATATTTCTCGATGCATTTAGCTTGCAGACACCTAATGAAACCAAGCCTATATTGGAACAACTAATAGATATTGTAGAATAGGTGACTAATGAAGACCAAGAAACCAATGTGAAACTCATGGAATGGTTTGAGAAGAAATTTCAAGGAAAAGTTAATGAGAAAATATCTAGTGAAATAGCACTTTCATAGGTTGAATTGGCAAAGAAGATTGAAAAAGTAAAGAAAGTACTTGAGAATGTATTCTCATTGTACAAAAAGTTTTATGATTTCTCATATTTCACACAGGAAATAAGCCAAAGGATCCTGAGCTTGGAATGAAATCTAAAGATTTCTAGCACTCAGCTACCAAAAGATCCAGCTTAGAGTGAGAAGCATTTTGCCCAAACGCTTCACACATAGAAAGAGTTAGTTGTGTTGACAAAAAAAGAGGTCAATATCAAGGCCAAATTGATGCAACTTTAGTCTTCCATTACCCCACATCTGGAAGTACTTCATAAGGAACAAGCCTATGCAGAAACTATTCTAAAGAAAGATCCTAATCTTTCTATCTTGGAAGGACTTGTTCATCTTGCAACAGAGACAACAATCTAACACAAGTCATTGGAAATTTCTTTAGACAATTGGGATGTATCTTTAAAGATGATTATGGAAGTAAATACAACATTTTTGGAAAGATATGGTCTTAATCCTTAGAATCTTTTGACATAAGAGTAAAAAAGGGAGAGACTTAATAAAGGAGGAGAAATAATAACAAGAGTAAAGAAATAGTGTGTAATTAGTAAGGGGGCGATATAATGTTTTGGGGGAGTTGTAAATAAGAATGGAAGGTAATATAGATATAGAGTACAGGAAGTAGAAATAGGGTACACAGATACAAAAACAAAGGCAAAGAGTATTAGATACATTAGCATGAGACAAATTCAGCATAGGAGTTTTGGTTACAGGAATGGAAATGGCACATTAGCTTAGAGGGAGCTACAAGATTTTGAGGTATACAAAATTTTGAATAAGTTTTTGAATTCTTGTATATATGCCAAAAATATTATGTAGAATACTCATAGAGATTAGATGCATAATGGCCAGTTAAGTGTTTTTGCCACTCATGTCAAATGGGGAGATTGTTAGTCTCATATTGGTTTTGACATTTGAGTGTCATCACACTTAACTCAATTCTCAAGATGATGTTGAGTATAATATAGATGCTGAGCTATAGTGTATACTGAGACAGTGAATTCAATAGGTGTCAAGTGGACTTCAAGAGCCGAGAAATATTCAGGTACTAAGAGAAGTTCAAGTGCTGAGCAAATTATAGGTGCCAAGTCACTATAGAATCCGAGTGGAACAGAGTCACTATAAGAGCCAAGTGAGCCATTTTTCTATATGAGCCAAGCATTAGAAGTAACAAGTGTTGAGTAACACATATTGGACATAGTTGTTTGTAATCACACAAATGCCTTTGAAAACCATTTTTGGAGCCAACATAGGATGAATCTTGAAGGATCTTAAAGATAAGAATGAATCTTTTACATTAACTATGTAATTAGCATGCATCCAATAAGAAAAATGGAGAAGGCATGAAACCAATAAGAAAAGTGCATAAGTTGAGCAGGAAATGAAGAATGAATATGGATCGTAGATTCATACCTAACCCTAAGTCTTTAAAATCTTTAAAAGGAGGATGAAACCCCATTGTATGTGTGTGAGAGAGAAGTGTATGGGTAAACTATAGTGAAATTTAAAGAGAAGTATAAAAGACTTAGTGAAAAATAGAGCAACATTGTAGAATCTAGTTATTGAAGAACAGAGTATTAGAATATCATAGAGTGACATATTAGATCAAGCAAGGATTAGGTCAGTCAGAGTAGAACAAGGATCTAGAATCAATAATTGCAGATTGCAAAGATATCAAGTCAAAGACTTTGTAATACTCTCTAGCAATTGTATTATATAATGGAAATACTATGGACTTAGGTTGGCCTAGTAGCCATTTGTAAAACCTTTAACAAGGTGGCATTCCAAGTGAATGTACTAAAGTCCTTTAACTAGGCCTACTTTTAGCAGGGTAGTGAAATTGTTTAACCAAGTCACTTTTTACAGGGTGTAAAGTCTTTAACAAGAAAAACCTTTCATAGGGTAGACCATTGGAAGTGGTCAAACATTGTAATCTTGAATAGTTACACATTTTTGCAGTGATATTTTGTGGTGTCATCCCTACCTCAATTTTACCTTCTCAATTTTGGAGGGTTTTTGGGTTACCAAATTTGTGTGTTGTCAATTTTCATGCATGTCTTTACTTTCATGTTTATTAGATGAATTAGATGCATGTGAATGGTTTCAATTAAAAGGATTTGAAAAGGTTAAAGTTAGCTAGTTTTGACTCACCCCACCTCTCAGAAGTGTAGCTTCCCACTTGTTAATTCCAACACTCTTTTCTCAACAACTATAACATCATTTTGTAAATCATTGTTAGTCTTAAAGAAAGTTTCAACATTTTCTATGGCAGGCTTAGGATTAGCTTCTTCTTCATTAGAATCATGATCCAACATTATTTCTTTAACTCCAAACTTTTCATCCACTTTCACACTTTCACACTCAACAATAGTCTCAATTCTTTGACTAAAATATCTATAAGTTTTAATTTTTAATGAATAACCAACGAACATACCTTCATCACTTCTTGCATCAAACATACCAATAACATCATCTCTCTTTATGTAACACCTACTTCCAACAAATATGAAATACTTCATTGAGGGTGCATGTACAAACCATAATTAAAAGGGAGTCTTGTTTGCACCTTTTCCAATCTGCACTTTGTTCATTGTGCATAATATTGTATTAATTGCTTCTCTCCAAAATGTCTTTGATACATCATTCTCAAAAATCATGTCTCTCATTTATTCTAGTACAAACCTATTTCTTCTTTTAGTGAATTTATTTTTCTCAAGAGTCTTAGGTGCTAATAGTATTTTCTTAATGCCATTCACTTCACAAAAAGTGTTAAACCCATTTTAGGTAAATTATTCACCTTTATTTGATCTTAAACATTTAATCCTCACTCTAGATTCATTCTCAACTCTATTCTTAAACAACTTAAACTTTTCAAATGCCTCAGAATTTTCTTTAATGAATGCTACCCACATCAACCTAATAAAGTCATAAAAAATAATCATGAAGTACCTTTCATCGTAGAATCCTCTTGTTCTAGTAGGACCACTTAGATATGTATGAACAATATCCAATTTCTCTATTGTAAAGAAATTTTTTCTAGAGAAGAAAACTTTCTTCTACTTGGTTATAACACATTCTTTGCACACAACATTAGTAGGCTTCACAATTTTAGGTAAATCTCTAACAACAAATGTATTAATAGCCTTCACAATATTATCAAATTTTATATATAAAACCTTCTATGCCACAATCAATTGTTATCCACTTACAGACAAATATGTCATCTCTATAGGGTTCAACTAAAAATAATTACCTCTAGATTGTGTACTAGTGCTAATCAACTTACCATCTTTATCCTTGATAATGCATGTCTTCTCTATGAATTGTAACTAATATTCCTTATCAACCAACTATCTAATGCTCAATAGGTTATGTTTTAGTCCATCAACAAAATAGACATCATATGTTTAGATTTTCCATCAAGAGTAATAGATCATATTCCCTTGATATGATAGGTTGCAATGTTACCAACTTTAACAATTCCTCCATCACGACTATTGAACTTACCAAATTTATTCATGTTGCTAGTCATATGATGTGAACAACCACTATCTATGATCCAATCATATTTCTTTTCAACCTACAAAACTAGGGCTTTCTCTTCTCTGGCTTCTTCTTTAATAGCTACAAATCTTAACTCATCATCACCTTCACTTTGAACTCTTTAATCAAATTCATCATCTTCATTTGCATACAAACAATCTCTAGGCCTTCTAGACTTGAAATTATTTTTATACTTTTTCTCTCTTTTAGGAAACTTAGAATCATAATGACCAAATTCATTGCAAGTCCAACATTTAAAGATTCTCTTACTATCTAGTTCTCTCCTTACAAGTAGGGAAATTCCTTCTTTAATTTTTTTATCCTCCTTAGATCTGGATCTATTTCTGCTAGCATAGTCTCCACTGGTTCTTGCACTTCTTGATAGGGAAGGGTCAATACTTAATGCACTAAAAGTTCTTTCCACTCTAGGGAAACCTCTAGATTGCTTCAAGCTCACTTTTTTTGCTTCTAATATTCCAACAAGAGTCTCTTTGGTAAAATTCTTATTGCAAGGTATCACTTTCTAAATCATCTACACTATCTACTTGAGTGGTGGTGTTAAGGATTTTAAGATCTTCCATATAATCTCATCTTTATCTTTAGATCTATTACAAGACTTAATTCTTGTAATAATTTATGATATTCTATCAATATAGCTTCTTATATATTCATCTTCTATCAGTTTAGCATCTTGAAATAAACATATCCAATTCTATAATTTGATTCTCTTAGCATGTACATCACCTTCAAAATTAGATTCTAAAGCTTTCCAAATCGCATGAGATGCTTCTAAGGATTTTTCCTAACTATATTCATTCTCAGAAATAGCTGACAGTAATGCTTCACTAGAAAGCATATTGTACATAATTAGATCTATTTCAAATTTACTACATTCTTGAAGTTTTATTTCTTCCACAATCTTCTTTCTATTCTTCATCATTAGCCAATATCCTAGACCCATACATAGGAAATGAGTCTTCATCTTCTCTTTCTAGCTATCATAGTTAACTTCATCAAATTTAGGACTTTATTTTTTGAAATGACCACCATTGATCTCCTTAAGTTGTTAAGCTTTTCTTTTGAGCACCTGATGATCTGATACCAATTGTTAGAAAGTAAACACCACCAAGATAACTGGAGGGTGGGGAGGTGAATCATTTATCAAATCAATATAACTTTTATCAACCTTATTAACCTTAAGCATGTGAAAAATATAATCAACAACTAGAAGAAGATACACATACACAATAACACTAGATATGTTAACTAGGGGAACCCTTGATTAGAGGGAAAATCCTAGTGGGGATGGTACTCAAAAAATTATGTAATAATATAAAGGTTCCTTGTAAGAGGATGGATTCTATTGGGAGCCAATGAAATACATTTAGTGCATAGCAGTCCCTATTAGGAGTTGTAGAAGGTAGATGGACCCACTATCCAAACAACAATAGGGGAAAGACCATTGAACTCATTGTTGAAGTGGTCTCTATATTATTCCTTGTAGAATAATAGAATATAGAATAACTTAATCTCCTTCTTTTTCCTCTTGGTTGGACCAAACCTCTTTACCTCTTAATACCACATCTTCAAACTCACATCACACAAATCCCTTTGATCTCTTACACACATTTACCATTTTTTCATATAACTTGCACAATTCACAAATCCTTACACACATTCCCAATTCATCATATAGAAAATTACCTTCCTTTATACCATATCCTCAAAATAATTATTTGAGTTAGCCTTGAAGCTTTCCTAATTAAATATAATATGACCTCATTAAGATATTACAATTCATTACATCTTTTTACAATAAAAATATATTGTTGGCTCACAATAAATACAACTTCTCACATGTATGACCTATTACCTCACCCACTTGTTTACATTGTCATTAGGGTATCTACTATCACTTTTTAACTTTGCTCATCATGATTCTATGCCTATTAAGAGATACAATCCAAACATTAGAAACTACTTCTCAGGTAGTCTGCACACTATCCTCTGTAATTCTTAAATTACTCATGTATATCTTTGACTCTCTACATGTACACTTTTCTACTTCATTAGGACACAATGTAGAATGTATCCTGAACTATGCTTGACTGCATCATCAATACACATTCCATACAATCTCGATCTATGTCTTCTACTTTGCCAATCTATACAAAAATAATACTATGTTGACATCAATGAGAAAGATAGTCATGAATTCAACATGTCAATCATGCTAATAATATCCCAATCTATTATATTAATGCTTAGGATACTCTCCCAAAGCAATATCATCAACATTCATGCTAATAGAAACTTCTAACTTATAGGCAACAAAAGGGACATAGGATAGACAATATTTCCTCCCTATCATTTCCTAAGTCAAGTATAAGTCAAATCTTTTAGATCTACAAGAAAACATGAAATATAAGAGTTTTGATTAAAATATTTTTGTTAGCATGTACCCTTTTATGCCCATCTAAAGTTCAACATGACTAGTTCTTTATCCATTGGGTTTCAATTTACAAATATGACTCTAGATGCTATGATCTATCCTTATCTTATAAGTGAAATCAATAGACCATTTAGATCTTATCATAATCTTTCTATAAAACCCTATGATCTTCTCATGCCATATCAAGAAATTACTTAACCCATTAGATTAAAAGAAAGATATAATTTGAGATATAATTTAGAATGAATCGTAACTAAAAATTCACATAAACTTGAGGTCAAATTCAAAATATCAAAGAAAAAAACACAAAGAGACAAGATCCATATAGTATAACTCTGTTGATCTTTCAATTTGTATAAAATTTTCTTGAAAATTATACATATGTATTCATATCTATAATTTAGAAAACCAAAAGACTTAGACAACTACTATATGATTTCTTTTGTTTATTGATAGTGTAAAATTGAATACACATATATTTGGATTGACTTAGAATAAGATTACTCTTCTCAAATCAAAATTTGGACCCTCAATCTCACTCTTGGAAATCCTTTTATATGCAAGGATTGCAACAATATTTGAATATGGGAGAGCATAGACACATGTCACAATTTCATTTGACAATCATTACTTGTTACATATAAGATAACATGTCAACATTTGTGACTTTGTAAACAAGAAGAAAAAGAAAAATATAGTTAGAATAATTATAGATGGAAGTCCGAGTCTTCAACAGTAGTTCCTTGTTTGTTATGTAAGTGTAACCATAGTGGGTCAACCAAAAAAGTAAGATACCCTATTTAGATAATTGTCTTCCCTCTTTTGGAATTTAGTATTTGTCTTAAGTTTGATGTCTAACTATCTTTTACTATTGCATGGATAACATCCTCTAGTGGTGGTATAACCTCTTCTATTTTATCCAGATCACCAATTACCACCTATAGATATTCTTCTTTGGAATTGTATCTTATTACCCATTCATTAAAAATTGTATCACTAGACCAATTAAATTCAATAATCTCTTTTTCTTTTATAACAATATCCTTCCACCTCAGCTTCAATTTTTTTATTTCAAGAATGAAGTAATTAAAAAATATCTTTGCTCTATAATCTCCTCCATAGTTGTTGCAAACAAAAATTTATCCTTATTAATTATTATGTCATTCATCCTAACATTGAGGATAGCACTCAATTATCCTTCCCATTCTCCATGAGTTTTTATACTATTTTCATCTTTTATGGTGAAAGGGTAAATGCCAAAACCTTTATTCTCATACTTAGAAGAAGTAAAAACATTAGCCTTTGCTATAGTAGCTCCCTATTAATATCAAATTCCAAAATTTTTTTGACTTGATTATATATTTTTTCAATTAACTCCTCGTCATGTCATCCATCTTTAGTTATTGCATAAGTCTCACCTAACTCTTGTTCTTTACCAATCTACTTATCTAAGATCTATCTTAACACATTTTTATTTTTATTAAAAGAATTTATGATATTCATGAGCTTTGATATCCAATAATGGAGAGGCCTAGTGTCAATGACATATGCTATATGTAATATTGTATCTCACACTTTCTCCTGATACCTTTGTACCACCTCTGTTTGCATAGATCTAATTTTGGCCTTTTAATCCTCAATTTCTTCATAGAATTATTCTTTAGGATGCAAAGGAGTCTAAGCAAGATCAATTATGGGACCAGTAGGAGGTGGTGAAGTTGATGATGATGCAATCATTCTTTGAGAGGATTCTCCCACCTCTACTTGCCTCCTTTGTTGCCTTTCATACATAGCCACTGTATTCAATAACTCGATATTTTTCTTCTTCTGGCATCATAGGCTTGCAAGACCTCCTCATACCTGAGATTCAATTTGTCAACTTTATTTTTATCTTTTTTAGTAGTGACCAATGAAAATTCTATGGTCTCTTTGTTCATAAGGGTGGCCTCATATTTGAAGTCTCACCTTCCCTTCTTACAATTAGGCTTCCTAAATGATCAGTATCAAAAGATTCATGTCGCCTAGGTTTATCTCTCTTTTCTAAAGACCATATGACTAATGCAACATTATAATTACTATATTTCACTCCTCTAGATGCTAACTTGGATTCTTCTTCAACTCTAAGCTTGGTGTTTTTTTGTTTCCTAAATGCATTAAAAACCATGGTGTCTGCAATATCTCGTTCATGAATAATCAATACTCTAGGTTATCATCACCCTTCCTTTCTTTGGAGTGATATTGCTAAATTATTCCATTATTTCCTCTTTTATCTCATCCTTTATTTTAGATTTATCTCTATTAGGATGCTCTTCCTTCATTTTTCTACACCTAGCCTCAAAATTTGATATGCTTAATCTCCAGGGAAACTAATCGAAAGCTTTTGATTTTTGAAAAAAATTGACATCCGATAAAAATTTCTTGTAGGTTTTCTCAACAATAGGGTCTAGTTCCTTGCCCTTAAAATCCTCTAAAGTGAGGTTCACAGTTGGCATTGTAGGCTCTTCTAGCAACCCCTCTTCTAACACAACTATAGTAACAACAATGTCACCTTGATTACCCAATTTCACTAATTTCTTAGCTATTCCTTGTTCACTTTCAAAGTGCATTGGAGATTGGGAGGGAAAATATATTTATTTGCTTGATGAAGTACCTTTTTCCACTCTTTGTTTCTTTGAGATAGAATCCATAGGTGGAATTTCTGATAAGGGTCTTTTATATGTTGGGGCAAGGGGAACTTTTTTGCATGGGTTTATGAGGATCTACCCACTGATGGAGCCCAAAATTCTAGTCTCCATTTTTTATCTTGAAGAGTCAGTAAATATGAAATCTGGAGCAAGAAGGGGTTGATAATTTTAAGTTCAAACACAGAACTTGTTGAATAGAGGATGTAATCATGATAGAATATTATTGATATTAGAGATAATTACACATATTGTCCATTCAACATACCTGGGCTTGATGTCTCTTTTCAGTGCTCATTCAATAATAAAATCATGCAAATTAACTTGAAGTTTATATTAGAAGAATAATGGAGAGATAGTAACACAAAATTATTATTGAAGGAACCAATGATGTTATGCATTGATGTGAATAGCTAGAGTATGAATATATTGAAATAGAAACACATATATACATTATGGAATGAATAAAAATAATGTTTGGAGTCCTTAATATGTATGAATTCAAGTCCCATGAACACATTACCAAAAAATTAGAAAGTATGGCAAATGTTTACAATTGGTTGCATAAGTGTGATATACCAACTTTTGATAATAAAAAAATTATTCAAAGGAAAGTGAATATTTTAGTGACTAATTCTTGGAGGATCCTATGGCAATAAGAAATTTGAGGAATAGACAAAGATAATCTTTTTGTCTTGAGTTTGAAGATTGTCTTCTCCCATTTGAAGTTTATCACCATCCTTCAATTGTCTTCACACTTAGTCACTTGAAGCACTAAGTACAGCAAAAAAAAAAATCTTGTCTAATGGTTCTTTGTTTTGTTTTAGGTGTATGGAGAATACGATGGAAGAAAATTAGAATGTTGAGCGGCAATGATAAGAGTATCAAAATGAACTTTAGTACTATCAATTCTCCTTTAATGTAGGTGGTACAAAGATCCTCCAAAACAATTGAAATCACCATGGTATTATGGTAGGCTAAAGAGAAACTCACAGATGTTCTACTTCCATAAATCTAAAGAGCATATGAAGAAGTGCATCATGGAATTTACATGATTATTCATCAGCATCACTTGTAAACTCCTTGGTAGCACTAGAAATCCTCATTCACATCCAATAAGTAGTGTATAGGCATCAACACATAAAGACAAAACTATGGGATGTTGCATGAATAAAACCACTCATTGCAAATTGATTATTCTGTGAAATTATATTGAAAAGAGTTATCCCAATCTAAGCCACGATTATCACTAATTGAGAATGTTTTATTACACAATGAAAAATAGTGTTTCATGATTGAATTATTATTCTATTAAGAGTCATCATGTGCTCTAGGCAGATTCATGGCTCAAGGTGTTATTGAGTGGTTTCTTTGTTAAAGTATGATTAGTTGCTTGGAGAGACACACCTTGCTTGGAGAGACACATTTTCATCTCCACACCCTCTTATTTGTGTATAAATATAGATGCAAGAAACATAGAGAGAAACAATTCATATGGATATTCTAAAAAAATTATATATTATGATTCTTTTATTAGTGAAGAAATAAATTCTTGAACAAAGCCCATAGATTTGAATTATTGGGTTGATTTTGTGTGATCCAGATACATTCACAATAAATGGATCATTTGTAAGGAATGCCTTTATTGTGATGTTATTTCTGGCATAATTATTTATTTTAAATTTTGGAGTTTTAAATTATTATTAAGTTGTGTCCTTTAAAAATATTTTAAAATTTGGATAAGTGGACTAGGTCATTATTGCATTTTAAACTTGATAAACATAGATATGGTGAAATATTTTATTGTTTCCATATTTATGTCTAGTTTGTCTCCGCAGGAGTTAAAGTGTATCCTAAACTAGTTTAAATTTGCATTCATATAATTGATCCATTGCATCTAAATTATTAAATTGTTTATAGTTTAAATACATTGAATTTTATAAAGTGTATGTTTCAACTTATAATATTGACTCTGATTGCCCATTTAATTAAGCACTGATCTTTTACTCTTGATTCTTAATCCATATATTAGCAACTATTTCATGTCTTTCCATTAAAGAATTAATATATTCATTTGTTGCATTTATTATCTATTTAAAATATTATCAGATTTATACAATCATTTATCTTTGTTCTCAATTCATAATTTGTAAGTTTTAAGTTTTCTATAATTCTTTCCATTAGGAAAACTTTTATTGTATTCATGTTCTAACTGATCTGCCTTAAGCATCTAGGACTTAAGGTTGTTGTCCATGATTAGGTACACTCGCCTCAATTTTGTAGAGCCAAAAGCATAGTAGATTTGGATCATGTCGATCAATCCTATCAAGTTAGCCTTAACCGATTGGATATCCCAACATTGAGCAAGCAAGGCTTGTAGGGTTCCAATCTACAGTTTTGTGAACCAACACCCACCACTCCTTTACCTCTCTTGGCAATATCCTCATTTTTTCTCACCATAGTATACCCAACCCTCTTCTAAAGAGTGTATTATCCTAGAATCACATCAGGGTCAAGTACAAGCCTTTTCATTACTTCTCTTTCTTTATTATGATATGCATTGACTAATGTAACTCTTTTCTCTTTTAAAACTTCCATGATTTTAGTAAAATTTATCATCAATTGGTGAAAATTTTCATTCCATATATTCACATCCTTCAAAGGATCATATTCATTATCAAAAGAATTTATAAAATCTAGGGCCTTCTTGTAAACCCTCGACTTTTCTTTCTTAACCTCTTTATCTGGCAAGGAAAATTCATTCTTGGTTATGTCCCCATGGTAGTAGAATTGGTGTGCATGCTTCTTAACCCTAGTTATTTTTTGAGACATTCCATAAAACCCCTCTAAATTTAAAAACCTAGCATGGGACGCAACCATATTTTAGGGATCTAACACTTTATTGAGATGTATACATCATTTCTTTGTAATTACAAATTAGGGTGCAATAATGAAGGAAGGAAAAATTATAGCTCTCGATCTATTTTCTATCTCTTTTTCCTCCAATCCTCCAATATTTCATAGAACCTCTACATCTCTAACCTTAAGGGTAAGTTGATAAGGAAACACATGAGTCCCCTATTAGGATTAAACCTTAGATATAAATAATAATTATATGCAAATATAAACAATATCAAAAAATAATAGATCACACATAAAAGAACACAAGACACCAAGATTTAATGTGGTTTACCCAAACCTTGGGCTACATCCACCAAATAATAAGTCCAATATTATTATGATTCAGTTATTACAACCTAATTACAATCTATAATCCCTTATAGCTCAATATCACCACAAGAAGTAATTTTTGCATTACACCTTATGAAAAAATCCCTAACCCTAAGCCCTTTTAGGAAAGTATTTTTGTTGCTTTAGGGTTAAATTTAGTTACAACATGTCAGCCATAAATTGGTGAATATAAACAATATCCAACTAGCAAATATTAACCATTGGAAAATAGTAGCCTAATTTTTTTTTTCAAGGTGATGCCTTGAACCCCAAAGAATTTATGAAGTATGTATAGTACTTCCCTAACTAGTCACCACAAACTAACATCCCCTAAAAATGATACACTTTGGAAATTGTAGAAACTGAGTAAAGAATAACATATCCCCAATTAAGGAAAACCTTCAAATCTATATCAAACTCTTTTGGTCTAATTAACTCCAAAAATGCCTTGGGAATTCTAGGGTTATCATGAGATAACAATGCTCTGATTCTAGAGGAAACATCAATGTACTCCAAAATAATAATGGAGAGAGGGAGAGGGAGAGGTTGGGGGAGTGGATAGGAAGCATCTGTTCAAAATTCAAACCTAGTTTTGGGTGGGAGTCCTCAGGGAGGAGGATCTCAGAAACAAGGTACAAAGGAGGGGTTTTAGGTAGAGTGTGGAGAGGCAAAAAATGGGGATGGGGACCCATGTGCTAATGGTGAAGTCCAGATCAAGCCAAAAATGCAACCCAATATGGTCAAGCTAGGGAATCTTCCAGCGAAATTGGCCTCACTTTTCGGTGTCAAACCATCTAGTAAGTCATCTTTCCCTCTGGTTAAGATTACATCAAGTCTAGAAAAGGGATCATGCATGATTGCTATTGTACATAAATTAGTTGATCATAGCATTGCTTTGATGGAATCCATGTTGGTTGGAAAGTTTATTTGTGAGAGACCAAACATTGATGTGGTGAGGTCCTTCACCTTGAAGAAATGGCATCTTAAAGGTCAGGTTAATGTTACGGTGATGGCATCTCTCTTTTGACTTCACCTATAATGAGGATATGGCTAATATTCTATGTGAAGGGCCCTGGAGTATAGGACAAGCAACTCTAGTGTTGCAGAAATGGTCTTCAAAATTGGACTTAAATGAATCTTTTTTCAGTAAGCTCCAATATGGGTTAGACTCCCTGAGCTGCCCTTGGAATTTTGGAACAAGGATGTTTTTATGGGTGTGGCTAGCTCCTTTGGAGAACTATTATCAATTGATCCTATTACTGCTTCTAGGAGTAGACTTACCTATGTGAGGATATGCATAGGAGTAAGGGAAGGGGATGATATGCTAGAAGTGGTGTGCTTCGAGTGTAAGCTTGGAACTCACATATAGAAGATGGACTATGAGAGTGTACCTTTTGGTTGCTATCATTGTTTTAAGACTAGACATAAGGCTTTTCAATGTCTAAAAGTGAAGATGGACAAGAAGAAGTCTCTCCCTTCCTTTTATCTCAATAGGGACAAGAAAATATGGAAGAGGAAGACCACCAGCATAGGCCACAAGGTTGATCCTATTATGGTTGGTTAGAAGGCTAGAGAAGTTAAGAAGGATGTTACACATAAGCTTGCACCTTCTACTACAATAGCTCAAACCAAAGATAAGAAGGGTGTTCCCCATTCTGAAGAGCATGCCCAAAAAACTTCAAATGGTGAAGTATATGCAAATCTAAAGGAAAAGCCAAAGGCAAATGCCCTAGAAGGAAACCAAGTTGACTTGCATGAGTCTAAAGACTCTTAGATTGTGGAAGGGGTAGTATATTTGCAATAGGTAAAGCCTATGGTTAAAGATTACAAGGGAGCTCCTCAGTAGATTATGAAGGAAGTAGATCTAGAAGGGATCCCTAAGTCTGAAGGGAGAAGTGTTTTGGCCACCAAAGATGAAGAAAAGGATAGAGTTAATAAGGATATAATTATCTATCAAGACCCAGAGGATGATTTTTTTCCCTCTAGAATAGGAGCTGAAAGTGTTGTGGAAAATGAGAAAGAAGTTTTGGTGACAGTGCTCGATGATTGGGAGGATCCTCCTACAACTCTAAAGAAAGCTCAAATAGTATCTAGGTCTTTGGACTCTATTTTGGAAAGAGAAGCTTTTCTTTCCCCTAAGCCTAGGAAGAAATTTTTAGAGAACCCTCTTTGGCCTCTTTGGTGGAGACTAGAAATAGCTACAAACTAGATGTGGGAACAATGGCTAGAAAAGGTAGAAAAATAGAGAAGCAAACTAGAGAGGAGGAGACCAGAAGATGCTTGGTGAATGGGTGCCAGAGAACTCTTTAGGAGTGTTCCAAGAATGGAAAATAAAGATCATATCATGGAATATAAGAGGCTTAAACAGAGCCCACAAATAGGAAATTATAAGGAATTTGATCAAAGATCAAAGACCTAATCTTTTGATGATCCAAGAAACTAAGATGAAAAAGGAATCTCCAAGGAAAATTAAGTTTAGTAGCATGATGAGTGGGGAGGCTTTGAATGCAAAGGGTGCCTCTGGTGGTCTACTGACCCTATTTAATACCAAGCATTTTAGAGTTGAATTAGTGTTTAATGAGGGTAATATTCTTCTCTAATATGTTCATCATATTCAATCCAATGAAAATTGGTTTTTTCTGAATTTATATGCTCCAAACAATAAAAGAGATAGAAAAAATCACTGGACTAAAGTAGGAAACCTAGTACAAAGTAGTAATTTAAAGAAAGGAATCATTATGGGAGATTTCAACACCCCTCTTGTGGATGGAGAGAAGATGGGTGGTCTAATCCTAGACTGGGAAAGTAAACAAGACCTCTCCAGCTTCATCAATGGTTTGGCTTTTCTGGATTTGGATCTTATGGGAGGTGACTTTACTTGGTCAAACAAATGCTTGGGGTAGGACTACATCCAGGTTAGATTGGACAAAGCTTCAATCTCCCCTGATTGGTTGAAGTCTTTCTCTTGTAGGTTAGCTCTCCTGCCTAGAGTGGGATCTGATCATTCTCCTATGTTCCTCTAAGTTGCTCCTATAGAACCTAGAAGGAACCTGCCCTTCATATTTGAAAAAATATGGACTTCTCATCCTAATCTTTTGGATGAAGTCAAATTTTGGTGGGGTTTAGAAGTGGAAGGCACTACTATGTTTAGAGTTGTTAAGAAATTGAGTAATGTTAAGAGAATGGTTAAAGTTTGGAATAAGACTAATTTTGGCCATATCTTTCATGAGAAAGATGTCTTGTCTAACAAACTCATTGCTATTCAAGCCTCTATTCAGAAGGATAGGTATGATGAGCTTAATAGGGAGGTTGAGTTGTCTATTCTTATAGACATACATAATATCATCAAAAAAGAGGAGAAGTTCTAGAGGGAAAGATCTGGGGTCGACTGGCTTAAAGATGGTGATTAGAATTCAAAGTTCTTTCATCTAACCACCGTCAAGCATAGAGCTAATAAATGAATTGTTGACATCATGAAAGGGTAGGATCTACTGACTAAGGAGAAGAAAATATCAGCTAAAGTTGTCTCCTTCTTCTCTTCTCTCTTGTCTTGGGATCCTCTTATGTCAAAGGTGGACCAAGAAGACTTGGTTGTTTCTATTCCTTAGATAATCCAACCTCATCATAAATTAATGCTTTGAGCCATTCCTTCTACTGTTGAAGTTCGTAAAGCTCTATTTTACTTGCTTGTGGATTAATCTCCTAGCCCTGATGAGTTCCCTACCTTCTTTTTCTAGATGTATTGGCAGGTGGTGATGGATGATGTGGTGAAGGCAGTTCAAGAATTCTTTGGCCCCAGGAGCATTCTTAAGGAGATTAACTCCACTTTTCTAGTCCTCATCCCTCAGGTGCCCAAGGCTAACTCTTTGGAAAAGTTCAAACCTATTAGATTATGCAATTCTTTTTACAAGATTATCTCAAAGGTTCTTACCTCTAGGTTGCTCAAGATCCTCCCTTTGATTATATCGCAACAACAAATGGGTTTTGTCTTGGGAAAATAGATTTTTGTCTCAGTCATGATGGTGCATGAAGTTATCCACTCTATGGAAGCTAGAAAATGAGAGGGGATGTTTCTTAAACTAAACCTATCTAAAGCATATGACAAAGTTGACTGGACTTTTCTTGATATGGTGCTCAAGGATTTTGGGTTTGATTTAAAAGTTTGTAAACTGATATCTTAGCTTGTCTCTACTTCCTCTCTTGCTGTGTTTTTTAATGGAGCTCCTTCTGATTTTTTCAAACCCTTAAGAAGACTATGGCAAGGGGATCCTGTCTCGCCAATTCTCTTCATTATCTTGGCTGAATGTATGGGAAGGCTTATTGAGAGAGAAAAGAAAGAAGGTAGAATTAAAGGGATAAAACCTTAATCTAAAAGTGATCCTTTCTCTCATTAGAATTTCATTGATGATACTATCATGGAGGGGGGGAGGCTTCTATGAAGGATGTAAAAGCCATGAAGAATGTCCTGGATATCTACTCTAGAGGGTTGGGCCAACTAATTAACTGGGAAAAGAGCTCTTTATATTTTATTAATACCCTAGAGGACAAACAAAGGAAAATTTCTAGGATTCTAGGTTGTAATGTGGGAAAGTTTCCCTCTACCTACCTTGGCCTTCCTTTGGGTCTGTTTCCTCCTGACTACTTCTAGAATGGTATTATGGATAGGTTTAGCAAAAATCTTGTTGGATGGAAAGGAGCTACTCTCAATCAAGCTAGCAAATGTCAACTGGTTAAATCCACCCTTTAGAATTTGCCACTGTATGCTTTAAGTCACTTTGTGATTCTAGTTGAATTTGTGGAGAGGATGGAGAAAATTCAGAGGGATTTCTTATGGACAAGAGTTGAAGGGAAAAAAGATACCCACTAGTTGCCTAGGAAAAAGTTTGTCTCCCTAAGAATTATGGAGGTCTTGGCATAAGGAAGCTTACTCATCTTAATAAGGCTCTTTTGGCAAATAAATTATGGTGTATCTTCAATAGCACTAGGGAATGGAGAGACATCTTGGTTAACAAGTACATTAAGAGGCCTTCTATTTAGTTCACCATTTTTAGTGAGGACATTCCTAGAGGATCAGCTATCTGGAATGGTTTTTTGAAAGCCAGTGACCTAGCAAAGGAAAAAGTATCTTGGAAATTGGGGAATGGGGAGGATATCCATTTTTGGTCTGATAGTTGGCTTATTTAGGGCCCCTTAATGAACAATCCTATCTATGATGTTTGGTTGGACCATTGTATTCAACTTTTTGGGCTGAAAGTCTACAACTATAGGAATGACCAAGGATGGATAGATCTGTCTATAATCTTTGATGATCTAATTCCAATCATGTTAATGTTAAATTCAATGGCTCTTAGCAACAAGAGAAATGAAATGATCTGGGGGGACAATTCCAATGGAAACTAATCTATTGCTTCTAGGTATATGGCTCTTTGCAGCTTAAAAGAGAAGCCTCCTTGGTCGAAAGCTTGGATCCCATGCCTCACTCCTAAAGTCAATATATTTTATTGGTTGGTCTTACAAAACAAAATTCTCACTTAGGATAACCTTATAAAAAGAGGATAGATTTTGCCAAGAAGATGCAGTTTATGTAAGAACTAGCTAGAAATAGGAAACCACTTGTTCATTCACTATTCCTTCTATAGGGAGGTCTGGGACTTCCTGACCCAAGACTTAGGGATTAGCTGGTGCATGCCAGATAATCTCCTAGATTTTTTCTGCTAATGAAAATCCTTGTTCAAATCCCCTATTTCGTAGGAATTAGGAACCTCGATTTTATCCCACTACTGTTGGAGCATATGGAAGGAGAGAAATAATAGAAATTTTAGAGAAAGAGAGGAAAATGGAGAAGGAAAAAGAAAGAATGTTAAAAAGACAAGAAGCCAAGTGGCTTCTCCCCCTAGAAGGATGGCATAAAGCCAATTTTGATGGGGCCTCTAAAGGAAATCCTGGCTCCTTGAGATGTGGAGGCATAATTAGGAATGAATTCGGAGATGGAGTAGTGGCCTTCTCTCTCCCGCTAGGATTCCAAACTAATCACTTTGCAGAAGCAAGTGAAACCTACCATGTGGTGAAATTGGCTTTTGAAGTTGGTGTTACTAATCTATGGCTTGAAGGGGACTTGAATAACATTATTAAATTTTTAAATGGAAAATATCATTATTTGTGGTCGATTGCAAATCTTATTGATGACACATGAGACTCTTGCTAAATTTGATAGAGTCCATGTCACTAACATTTTCTGGGAAGCAAACTTGGTGGTAGATTGGTTCACAAATAAAGGTGTCCAGCCTAACCAAAAAATGACCTAGCAAGTAGGAAAGAGTTTTTCAGTGGATGTTAAGAGCCTAATTTCTGGATAAGATCCAAGGGAGTACAAAGGAGATCAATTTGCAATTATGAATAGGAAAGGCTTATGGGGAAAGGGTATGACTCTTAAAGGCTATATTGGTAAATGCAAGAAGTGGGAATTATTATAGTTTATTTGGTACGCTTTATGGGTTTTTTTTACATTTGAAACTTGAGTAACGAAAAGGCTTATTTCTTTAGTCTCTCTCTAAAACACAGAGAACCCTATCAGGTGGTGAGGTTTTAGAGGGCTATGCTTATGAGAATTGTGGGAGAGCAAAGTGTCGATATGGTGGGTGAAAGGTGCAAAAAGGAACTAGTGGGGAAAATGGAGAAGTAGGGAGAAAGTGTGGGAGAGTGTAGTTCAAGGTTAGATTTCAAGGTATATCATGAAGCTACATGGTTATGACCAAAATGTGACTAATGACATGGTCAATTCGTGGAAGGATGGTAGAGTCAAGGTGAATGGGATAGCTTTTTTGATAACAGAGGAGGTGATTTTAGCTATTATTGAGATTTTGATGGTGGGATTTAAGTTCTTTAGGGACAAAAAGCTTTTGGCCAATGCAGTGAAGGACTTTGTCGACAACTCTAAGGAGTTGAATGCCCTGAAAAAGAGTGATATGTTTTATGATCCAAATTCTATAATGAAGATTTGGAGGTATGTTTTTCATGTTGTCATTGAGTACATTACTCTTGACCCTAGGTTTGATCATGTTCGCACCCACCATTTTGTTCTTTTGAATCATTTTCAGCATGATAGAAAAGTTTCTTTCCCTTTCTATTTGTTGAACTCTATGAGCAAGGTGATGTCAAGCTTAAAAAAGAAACCCTTTGCTAACCCTACTTTGCACAAAGGGTTGTTACTACTCATCTATGAGCACTTCAAGGTGTAGACGATAAGTCACATCCCCTTACAAGCTAGGAATGAGGAAATTGAAAGCTCTAGCTACTCCTCTGATTCAAATGATATATAGAGCATTAGTTCTAAGGAAGGGGGCCTTAATTTCTCGTGTAAAAAAGCAATGCCTAATGTAAAGAAGTCACCCTCCCCCATTACCCCTAGAAGAAAAAGCCCTAGAGATCATGGTCAGAAGAAGCTTGGGAATGAGGAGCAAGACAACTGTGATGAAGAGGAGGCTATGGAGTCTAAAGATGAGGAAAAGGAGAGGTAGGAGGAAAAAAAGGAAATCCAGGGTGGGAATAAATTCAAGAGGGTGGGCATAGAGGATGAGAGGTTGCAGCAGGACCCAAACTCTTCTTTGTTACCTCTCTCCCCTATCCATCCCCAAGCCCACCCAGAGGAGCAGATAAAGGATAGTTTTGGATTTGAGGTGGGGGGAGGTGCTGGCCAAAGATAGGAGGAAAGCTTGGAGAAATTTTACTGTGAGGACTTTGAAAATGGGTATTTTCAAATAAGTGATGAACCCCCAAATCCTGGTGGACAGCTAGGAGGAATCACATCTTGAAGAGCTCATTAACCCTAAAATTGTGACAATCTCTAATAATGCCAAGGAATCTAGGATGAACCTCTTCAAAAATGCCTGAAATAGCATGATAGACAATTACAGGTCAATCAATTAGCTTTTTCATGAGCTAGAGGAGGTTAAGGAGAAGGTGGGTCAAATGGAAGAAGTCAGGAATCTAAAGGGCCTAGAGAAAGGGACATATTATGATGATAGGCATATCCTAGTGAAAAGGAGGATCCATAACCTAGAAAATTACAATCATAATCTGTCAAGCTAGACGATCTCATTACTCAACTCGATTAATAACAACATTCTATCTTTAACTAATTGGCTTAAAGATAGAGGCATGTAGGGGGATGTGGATCAAAATGATAGGGGTAAAGCTAGATCTAATGATGATAATACCACTGGTATCAATTTTTCTACTCTACACTAGGAAGAACACAAGACTCACCAACAGAAGGCTGAGGAGAACCTAATAGCCCAGGAAGCTGCCTAGGTCATGCAGGAGATGGAAAGAAAGATCATGGATTAGTTCCTGTATTTTTCCTTTTTGGCTGGCTTTTTGTTCTAGCTTTTGACTATTTTTCTTTTCTTGTCTTTTCCTGTTTGGCTTTTTTTTGGCCTTTGTTTATTTGGCTAGGCCTAGTGCTTATTATCAACCTTTATACTTGTTACTTTTGTGGTTGTGCTTCTAACACTTATTTTCAGCCTATTATTTTTTAACTCTCAGGTTTTAGGATCCCTGTAAAATCTATTTATCTAATCAAAAACATCTATGTACTCCATATTTGGATAGGAACATCTCTCCATTTTTTTCCCTTATCAATTCATTTCTTTCTCAAAATAAGAAGCTCTCTTAAACAGGAAAATGTACATGAGCATGGAATACCATCCAAAAGGTTTGTCAAGTTTTCCTTTCTCAATTCCAATCAAGCCATTATGGAACTCTTTAGAAATGAAAGAAGAAAAATCAAATATCACATCAACATCATAATATAAAATCTAGACCATCATGTACATGAAATGTACATGCATATAATCTTGTGCATCTTCACCAAAAACTCTACACAAGGACATATACACTGCTAAAGTATGAGAATTAATATAACTCCTCAAGAAAGGTTTAGGAGTTAATGGTGTATTGAGATATAAATTTCCAACAACTACAAAATTCTCATTTAAAGGACCATTTCTCAAATAATCCTTTTGAGCTTCATACACCGTGTAACTTTTGAAAGTTAATGGCATCATGAAAATCAAAAGTTGGGTCGAACATGAAGACCTCACAAATTTCCTCTATTGTGATTTTAACGAAGCCAACTCCACCATGATTGTGTGCTAAACAAAGCACTGAATCATATATTTTTGAAATTAGGGTTAAGAGATATGAATCCATAAAAACCTCTAGTATAATGAATTTCTCTAAATTTAAATTCCAAAATTAGCATGTGAAGCACCTAGGTTTCTCTATGAAAACCAATGTTTGAATAATTTCCACACACTCATTGTTGTTTTGGCATCCCACACCTAATTTCCCTTAACACACAAACCCTCTAAAATCTAAATATGTGTTGAATTTGGAACAAGATTTTTACCCTTCACATATTCATTTGTGGACCTATCTAATTTCTCTAAATGACCGTCACATACATTTATATCTTGGTAGTTTATTTTTTACATGAAACCCCTTATGGGAGGAATTTTCTAGGGTTTATAATAACATTTCACTTGAAACTAATCATCTACAATTTCTCCTTAAAATAAAATTTAATGATCTGGACTAGAATACTTACTATTTTCTTGCTCACATTTCCCACAATATGCTCCACAAAAAACCCTAGCTTTCTTGCAACTCTTTCTAGCACTATATACTCCTCCCTTTTGAGCTTGTAATAGAATTTCATCACACCTTAACAAGACAACATTTAATGACCTAGGAACATGTTAAATCTCATTTACATGCACAAATTTTGAATTAATCTATTGTTTATTCTATAGACTATGGGTCTATAGGAAACATGAACAACTTTGAAACTACATCATTGATACAAACTTTGAGGTAAACTTTTTATTCATTCCTTAACTCAAAGTATGTATATATTTTCAAGCATAGTAGAGACTAAGCATCAATAGTGTATATAAGCGAACATTGAGTATCAGAGATAATAAGTGTCGAGCAATGTAGAATTGACATTTAAGTAAGGAATGATACAAACTTTGAGGTAAACTTTTTTAAACCAATATGGACAAGATATTTAATACTTGTAGAGGTTTTTATAGAGGTTATTATGTGTTTTATGATGTGGATCATAGATCCCCATGTGATGTTATCAACCAATCAGATGAAGAGGAGAAATAAGGAAACATCTAGAAAATTCTTTATGAAATATTTAAATAAAGGAGATCTAAACCTATTTGATATATAGTATGGTGATTAGAAGGAGTGAACAAGCTATTTGTGTGATTATAGAGCAAAAAAAGTGTGTAAGTACAAGCATTGCTAAGACAGAAAAAAAGTTATGTTATTGTAAAACAAAAAAAGTGACCTTGTCAAAGTAGTGAAGGACAAAAAATCTATATGAGATCACATATTAGATTACATTATAGAGAGGAGATCCAAAAATAGCTTATCAAAGAAAATTGAGGATAAGGTATTGAATTAGTTTTAATATATTGAGTGAGGGATAATCTCTTAATGGAGTGGTCTTAAAAAATCTTTTTAAATCTCATTATTGATTCCTTACTCTGTTGTAATTTTAAAATCTTCTCATAGGGTAAGACCTAATAGTCTTAATAGCGTTTAAAATGGAAGACTCCTCACAAAGTTGATCATCAGATATGGTCAAACATTGTAACCCTAATAGGTTAACTTTATTATTGCAATAGTAAAGATTTGTAGGTGTCATCCCCACCCCAATTTTACCTTCACCTTGGAGGGTTTCTAGGTAACCAAATCTTTGTGTCATGTGTTTATATTTCATGCATGTGATTGATAGATTAGATCTATATGTTACAATAATTTGATTTTATAAGTAATGTTATGCATGCATTGGATGTGAGATGGTAAATGTGGTGAATGCAAGAAATAATTATTAAAATGAATTAAGTTTTATAGATCCTAATTCATCCCCTCTCACCTCTTAGTATCTTAGTTCCCAATTATGACATGCAAAAGTTGGTATCACAACACAGTTTCTCTTGAAGAAGTCTAACAGCTTGGGAGATTAGATCATAGAACTAGAGGCTTATAAATTGGGAAAGGTTATTAACAATCACAAACTCTCTATTGGTATCTCTAACTATTATTGTCTATTAGTGTCAAACACATAGTCATTTACAAGGTAGAGTCAGACACCAATCACTATGATGAAGCTACTCTACATAGGCTAAGTCATAGACATAAGCAAGTATGCACTAAGATCTATAGGATTTGAGAAAGTGTATGGTAACTGAGTATTTTCTATACAAGTTGAACTCAATAGCAACTGAGTAAGTTTCAAGCATACAAGTGTCAAGTGACATAGTTTGTGTTGAGCACTATACAGATTGAGCAACAAAAATCTTGAGTGTCAGAAAATAGTAAAGGCCAAGCAATGTAGAGTTTACATAAAAGTTAGGAATGGAACAAATTTTGAGGTAACACATTTTTGAGCCAAGATTGAAGGAACATTTAATATTTGTAGAGGTTGTTACAAAGATTTTTTTGTGTAAATGATGTGGATTACATATCCCTATTTTTTGTGATCAATGATTCAAATGGAGAGCATATTATGGAAGGATCTAGAAAACTCTTTACAAAACTCTTTAAATAGATAAGATCTTATCCTAGATTATATAGACAAAGAGACAAAGAGAGATTGGAGAAGAGAACAGTATGCATACAAAAAAGGAGTAATATGTAATTAGTAAAGTGAAGGATCAAGATCAATTCAAAAGTCATTGAAAGGGTTTTTTTATCACTTAACAGAACAAGTGACCTAATCATATTAGTGGAGTGAATGGGGAAGACAATTATTATTAGATCAAAGGAAAGGATCAGTTAGTAAGGAGAAGACTCAAAATCAGCTTATAGAGCATACTCAAAGTTAGGAATTGAATTAGTTCTAACCAACTTGAATTAGGGTAAATCTCTTAATAGAATGGTCTTAACATATCTTGTAAATCTCCTAACAAAGTCCTTTCTTTTTTGTAAGTGTTAAATCCTCTAGCAAGGTGAGACTTAGCAATCTCTTAATCTTTTAACTAGGTAGACTCCTCATAGAGGAGATCATATTTTATGATCAAACATTGTAACCATAATAGGTTAACTTTATTACTGTAGTATTGAAGATTTTTTGATGTCATCCCCACCCCAATATTACCTTCACCTTGGAGGGTTTCTAAGTGAAAAATATTGTGTTATGTGTTTATTTTCACGCATGTGATAGACCAAATTTACATGATACAACAAGTTCATTACTACAAGTTTTACATGCATAGAATAACTAGTGAATGTGTGAATGAATTGGTCAAAAGAAAAAAAAATTAAGATTCTGATTCACCCCTCCCCCTCTAAGTATCTTGGTTATCCCATTTATAACTACATTAATCAATAATTGGTATTAGGGCTGCTTGGTTCTTTGAGAGAAGCTTAAATTCTTAGAGATTAGATCTTGGAGATGGAGTCTTTTAAACTTGATAAAGTTATTGATAATTAGGTGATTAACATCCAACTTATACTATAGAAACTTGAGAAAGCAACACAAGGTCTGAAGGATTCCCTAAAAAGGAGAAAGGAAAATGTTTTCTAGATAAAACAAATTTCTTATGAAGAAGTTGAGACTGAAGGACAGTTTGAATCAATCAATCCAAATGACAAAGCATATGAAAATCTACTTGAAAAGAAGAAACTCATGAATGAAGAAATAAGATGACTAAAAAGAGAACATGAAATCTAATTAGTAACATTATGTGAAGTAACTAAACAAAAGAAGAAAGATGAAGAAGATAGGCCAATGGCTAAGGAAGACAAAAGAGTAATGGATACAAGACTAGAAGAAAGGATATCAAATGTAAAAAAGCTCATAAATACACAATTGGACATGATGAATCAACTAATTCTTGCAAATCAAGAATTGAATCGCAAGGATGTGGAAATTGTAAATCTCAAATCACAAAAGGAATATTGAAGAATGAAATAAAAACTAAGAAAGAATCTATGGAGAAATTCAACAAACCTAAAGAGGCAATGAAGTACTTTGAAGAAATTATGAAGTCATCTAGTTGTTCTAATGGGTCAAGACATTCATGCACTAAGAAAGGAGAATCATAAAATAATGGAGAGCTAAGAAATGAAAATTCAAAGGAAAAACCAACATATTATCATTGTGTGAAACTTGGTCATATTGTAAGCATTTTTCGAAGCAAACATAGTATGAAAAATCCTAAACCTAAGTTTATTGGCTACTATTTTTACTGCAAGAAACAAGGACATCAAATACATGAGTGTAGATCAAGAATGAGGAATGCATCTACTACACCTAGATTTGAAGGATATTGCTATAACTATTAGAAGTATGGGCATAGAGCATATGAATGGAGATCTTAGACAAAACCTTACTAGTAGAATAATCAAAGGAAGAATAATGCACCTAAAAATGCATGCTCAAAATGTCACAAGTTTGGACATCTAAGAAAGAATTGCAAGACTTGAGTACATTCAACAAATCAAACCAAAGATAAAGGCAAAGGCAAAGTAGACATTAAGAAAATTAAGAAGCAAATGAATCAAAAGTAGAAAAAGAGAATAGATGGAAAGAGTGGAGCAAATAGAGCTAAGGTCACCCAAACCAATGGAGAAGGTTAATGTGTCATTTCAAGCTAAGTAAGAGAGGTATATATGGAACTATATATTCAATTGATATATCATACATTGGTTCCTTACATTAAATGTGCCAAACTTCATATCTACATTTACAAAGATGTATAAGAACAAATTTATGAAGGATTATCGAGCATCAATAAATTGTTTTATGTTGATTGAGTATTGAAAGATAGAATAAGCACCTCAAAATGAAATGGTAGAGACCAAGTGATATAGAAGAGATTGAGTTGTAAAGCAAAGACCTAGTTCAAAATGAAAATATTGAATCAGACAGTTGGCTTCCACCTACTTGAGTACATAACATTAATAGAGACCCTAAATCAATTAGATGAAGGTATATATTGAGTTTTGAAGATATTATCTCATACCTTGCATATATATTTCAAGAGCATGGAGTGATATGGCTAAGTAATCAACAAAATATTTCAAGAGTTATTTGGACGAGAAGCCTGAACAAGTGAAGATCTAAACCATGTTGAGTAATTTAGAAGAGAAAGAGATGAAGTGACTTCAAACCCTAACATCAAATATGGAAGCTTCATCTACCACTGGAATGATCCAAGAGGTTAGAAATATTCAACTAGTGAAGAGGGATGCTTGTCCTCCACCAAAGTTTTGTGTTATTCCAGAAATTTTGATGAAAAGAGATTCAATGGGTGCACTATCCTCTATACTACCCAAAGTTATTATGATCCATGATGTTACAAGTTATTACAAATGTAAAATTAGAGAAGTAGGAGACTATGATATCAGAAATGCATATTAAAAGCTATGTAATGAAGGAATCTTGAAGGATGAATATAAAGTTATTGAGAGGAAAGGGTTAAATTGTGCCCTAGAATTCCCAAAGAATTTCAAGATCGAATGGATTAAGATTGTTCTAAGAAGAATCCATGACATGAAGTATTTTTAGAGAATGGACTAGTGGAGATCATAAAAGAAAATGA
This sequence comes from Cupressus sempervirens, assembly GCA_028749045.1. NCBI lineage: Eukaryota > Viridiplantae > Streptophyta > Pinopsida > Cupressales > Cupressaceae > Cupressus > Cupressus sempervirens. The sequence continues at coordinate 555,851,293 of CM053787.1, read as the reverse complement.
TTAATATAGTGATAGGCTATCCAAACCTAGATAAGAAGAAAACCATGTGATATTGGAGTCATGAAGAAGTTGAAGAAATACTAGAGCCGAGTGGAATGGATGAGGTCTATCCATTGCAAAGATTTTTGATCCACTAACAAAATTTGTAGTGAGGGTTATAGCTCACAAATTTTACCAATAAAGTAGATTGAATAGTGTTTTGTGTATAGCAGCGGATGAAGCATAGAAGATAGTGATGAAAGATCGTGAATATGATCTTGCTGAGATACAAAAATTGCAACTAGCAGAGAATATGCCATCTATAAGAAAATAAAAGAATTCAATGTGTAAGTTTGGATCCCTCATTGTATGTATTTTATTTTATATCCAAAAGTATTTTCTTGGTGTTGGTAATTTTTTTGGGAATAAGACAAACCTGTGACAAGACAGATAAATGAATACGGTACTCAATTAGGAGTAAATATTGAGAATGTAATGGATGCTTATTTTGATGAATTTAAGAAAAGAATGAAAATGAGGATGAGGATACTAGAAGAATTGGTGACAAGGTATTACAATGACATTTATTTTCTTGTAGATATAAACAACACAATTGTGCAGGTAGTGAAGTTGAGGAAGGCTTGGCTACAAAGTTTTGACTATGAAATTGACAGTGATCTAGTGAGTGCAAACATTGTTGCCTTAGTAAAAGAAGAGATAGACATTGAGGTTGAGCCTTTTAGTAAATATGAGGAAGCTAAAGAAAGAATAATTGTAAATATCAAGATAGCTTCTAAGAAGAAGAAAAGAAAAATAATGATTGAAGACCTAGAAGTAAAATTGGGCACCCTAGGTAGGGGAAAGGAACCATTGCAATTAACACAAGGTCTTGGAGAGGATGAAGATAAAGATAGTGGTGATGAAGAAGAGGAATAATAAGAAGGAGACAATGGTAAATCCCTAGCTTTTTTCACTCTACCAAGCAAGAAGGCTCAAGGAACCAAGAAGAAGCCAGTAGTGGCACCCCTCTCTCCTCCACCATTAAATAAGCCAAGGACTAGGGTAGGTGCTAGTGTTCAGTAGTCTGCAAAGTAAAGAGTAAAAAATACTACTAAGCCCAATGCCCCTAGAAAAAAGAGAAGGAGATTGGTCACGGAACCACCTAAAGGGCTATCTAAATCTATTGAAGAGGTATGTGCAAACTTATGAGGATCTTCAAGATTACCTAATTTTAGATTGTAAAGTAAGATACATTAGGTAATGTTGACCAAACCAAAATCAAGGAGGGTATGATGGATATGATTTCTAATCATAAGTTATTTCCTAGTGAAATTGAGAAGAAAATACCTAAGGATTTGTATGATAGATTAGAAAGGAGATGGCAAAAAGTAGAGGTAGAAGAGAAAAAGATAAGAACTAACACATTAGTCAAAGCTATGCCTGATTTGTCCCAAGATCAACAAGACACATTTTTGGAAAAGTATAGGAGTAGATTTTTTCCTAAATATAGAATATTTTTTATCTTACAAAATAAAATGGAAGTTGTAGCACAATAAGATGAATTTATTTAGAAAAGAATTTTTGGATTATCTACCAAGGCAACAGAGATAACAACTATAAACATTGAAGATGATTACAATAGTGGAGAAATTTTAGGTGTGTTGAGTTTGCAAGGTAGTATGTCACCAGTACATGTCAACACCCTGACACTCCAAAGGTCAAGCAGTAAAGGCTCATAGATATAGAGGTAGCAATTGAGGAAAAAGACACAAGTGCAAATAGTAAGATTGTTTTAGCACCTCATATTGAGGAAAATAATGAGTCAAGTGAAGTTCAACCAAGTGTTACCATTTTTGTCTCAAGAACTGATGCACAAACATGACTGTGTGGTGGAAACTCCTTCACCAACTCTTAAAGCACTAAATCAAGCAGTAGCACTCCTTCATTGAGAAAAAGGAGCACAATAAAGCATACTTCACCAGATATTGAAGTTAGTCTAGATGAAATAATTGAGATGCCACAATTGGATTTGGAAAATCTCACCTTGGAGAAAACCATTTTTCTACAAGAGGTTTTGGCAAAGAAGAAAAGACCAGAATAGTTAACAAGAGAGCTTAAGAAAAAGTAGGTACTCTATGATGTAAAGCATTTTTTTATGCTTTTGTTATTCAAAATTTTAATGAAGATGCACCAATCATCACCCAGCTTGTAAATATTGTTGATCAAGTCAATTCTAAAAATATGGAGTCAAATGAAAAATTGATGGATTGGTCTACAAGAAGATTTGAGAAAAAGGTTGTGGACAAAGTTTCCATATCCATTGTCGAGTAGAAAGTGCAATTGTAAGAGCAAATACAAGTTATGATAGAACTAATTCAAAAGGTACAACATTTGTACAACATTTTGTTAGATGTGCCACAATTCACAATTGATATTCAAGCATAAATAAACCAAATTCAAGCTGAGATGAAGATATCCAACAATATTATTTCAGAGTCAACAAGATCTAGCATAGATCATTAAAATAATCTATTGAATACTCAAGGCACATTGGTCAAGCTTTAGTCAACTGATAGCATATGAGATCAAAATTAATCTCTATTCAATAAATGATGATACCTCATTTGGAGGTCATGTAAAGGGAGATGAAATTAGCTTAGGATCTTATCATAGAAGATCATAATCTTTCAGTGGTTGATAGCTTAATTGACTTAGCTATAAGACTATAGTTGTCAAATCACATTTTGGGAGTAGAAAGAACCACATGGGATAATGCATTGTCCATGATCACCTAAGTTTATAAGACATTCATTGAAAGATATGGATTGCTTCCACCCATTCCACAAAATGAGGGTAAAATAGATTTGAAAGGGGAAATTGAATTTGGGAAATAGATGTGACCTATTCATTTTACATTGTTTATTTATTATTCATTTTTGGCGTAAGTCATAAGACTTAGGGGGAGAAATTATATCAAATTGTATTTGTAATGATGTAAATATGATAGTTTTTTTCTACTAATATCAAAGGGGGAGTTTTTTGGTATCTCTCACTATTTTTGTCTATTAGTGTCAAACACTTAGTCATTTACAAGGTGGAGTCAGATGGTCATCACTGCAACCAAGCTACTCTACATAGGTTGATTCATGTACATAAGAAAGTATGTATTGAGGGCTATAGGAGCTAAGAAAGTGTATGGTCACCGATTATTTTCTTCACAAGCCAAGAAAGTTTCAAGCATACAAGTGTCGAGTGACATAGTTTATGTTGAGCACTATACAGACCAAGCAACAACAATGCCAACTATCAAAAAATAGTAAAGGTTGAGTAATGCAGAGCTTACATAAAAGTCATGATTGGAACAAATTTTGAGTTAACACATTTTCAAGCTGACATGGAAGGAACATTTAATATTTGTAGAAGTTGTTACAAAGAGTTTTACGTGTGAATGATGTGGATTAAATATCCTTATTTTTTAATCAATAATTCATATGGAGAGGATATTATGGAAGGATCTAGAAAACTCTTTAAGGAACTATTTAAATAGAGAAGATCTTAACCTAGATTTTATATATATATATATATATATATATATATATATATATATATATATATATATATATATATATATATATATATATATATATATATATATATATATATATATATATATATATATATATATATAGAGAGAGAGAGAGAGAGAGAGAGAGAGAGAGGATAATAGTATGCATGTGAACAAGGAGTAATATGTGATTAGTGAAGTGAAGGATCAAGATTAGTTTAGAAGTCAATGAAAGGGTCCTATTATCACTTAATAGAGAAAGTGGCCTAATCATAGTAGTGAATTGAAAGGGGAAGACAAGTATTATCAAATTAGAGGAGAGGATCAGTTAGCAAGGAGAAGACTTGAAATCAGCTTATAGAGCATAATGAGAGCTAGGTACTAAATTTTTTCTAACTAACTTGAATTAGGGTAAATCTCTTAATAGAGTGGTCTTAACATATCTTTATAAATGTCCTAATAGAGTCCTTAATTTTTTGTAAGTGTTAAGTTCTTAAGCTTTTAACAAGGAAAACCCCTCACAAGGTATATCATATTTTATGATCAAACATTGTAACCATAATAGGTTAACTTTATTATTATAGTAGTGAATATTTGTGGGTGTCATCTCCACCCCAATTTTACCTTCACCATGGAGGGTTCTTGGGTAACAAATATTGTGTTATGTGTTTATTTTCATTGGGTGATAGATCAAATTTACATGATACCACAAGTTCATTACTAAAAAAAATTCATGCATAGCATAAATGGTGAATGTATGAATGAATTGGTGAAAGGAAAATGCACTTTAGATTCTAATTCACCCCTGCCCCCACCCCACCCTCTTAGTATCTTGGCTATGCCTTTTATACCTCCATCAGTTAACACACTCAACTAGACATGATGAATCAATTGATACTTCCAAATCAAGAGTTAAACAAAAAGAATATGGAAATAGAAAATATGAGATTACAAAAGGACTTATTAAAGAATAAACTGAAAACTAAGAAAGAAATTGTAAAAAGATTCAACAAGCCTAATGAAATGATGAAATACTTTGAATAAATAATGAGGTCATCTAGCAATACTTTTGGATCAAAACATTCATCTACCAAGAAAGGAGAATCATCCAAGAGTGGAGAACTAGGAAATGTAAATTCAGAAGGCAAGTCAACATGTTATTATTGTGGAAAACTTTTCCATACTACAAACATCTATAGAAGAAAAATTGGTATGGAAAACCCTAAACCTAAGTTTACTAGTTATTGTTTTTACTGTAAGAAACAAGGACATCAAATACATGAGTGTAGATCAAGAATGAATAAGGCATCTACTACACCAAGATTTGAAGGCTATTGTTATAATTGTCAAAAGTATGGACATAGAGCATATGAATGTAGATCACAAATAATCCCTATTGGACTAACCAAAGGTAGAACAATGCACCTAACAATGTATGTTCTAAATTTCACAAGTTTGGTTATTCAAGCAAAAGCTACAGGATGCAAGTACCAATAGAAAATCATTATCACACCAAGGGTAAAGGAAAAGTGGACATTGATCAAACAAAGAACAAGATTAAACAAGCATGGAAGGAGATGGAAATAATGAAGCAAATGGAGTTGAGATCACCCAATCTAATGGAGGAGATGATCTTATCACTTCAAAATAAAAAAGAAAGGTATGTAAGGAACTGCATATTTAATTAATATATATCTTATATTAGTTCCTAACATAAAATGAGCTAAATTTCATATTTGTATAAGTAGAGATGCATAAGAACATATCTATGAAAGGACTAGTACAAAAGAACCATTTATACAAATAGTGTTGAATAGTAGTAATATTGTCTATATTGACCAAGCATTGCAATATGGATCGAGTATTTCAAATGCTAAACTGGTGTATAGGCCAAGTTAGATGGAAGAGACTGAGTTGTATAGTGAAGACCTAGTTCAGAAGGCACAACATCAACCAAGACAAATCACTTCCATCTACCTAAGTACACAACATTAGTGGAGACCCTAAATCAAGTACAAGGAAATATATATATCAAGACTTGAAGAAATCATTTCATGCCTTGCATACAGATTACAAGAGCACAGAGCATTTAAGTAATTTGAGTGATTTACAAAAGAGATCATAAGGTAATTATGAGTGAATTTGGAATAGAATCTTGATTGAGTGAAGATTCAGGTGGTGTCGATATATTTAGAAAGAAGAAGTTTCAAACCCTAACAAAGAAACATGGTAGCTTCATCATCCATAGGAAAGAGTCAAGGAGTAGAGGTTAGTAACATTCAATTGGTAAGAAGTGATGCTTTTCCTCCACCAAAATTTTATGTTGTTTGAGAGATTGTGATGAAAGGTGACTCAATGGATGTGTTATCCTTGATGCCACCTTAGGTAATCATAATACATGATGTATGAATTTTCTACATGTGTAATATTGGAGAAGTTGGTGACTATGAGATTCGAGGTGCATATGAGAAATTGTGTGATGAAGGAGTTTTGAAGGATAAATTCAAAAAAATTTAAAGGAAAGGGTTAACTCATGCTGTAGAGTTTCCAAGGAATTTCAAGATCAAATGGATCAAGGTTGTACTAAGCTAGATTCATGATATAGAATTATGGCACCAAGAAAATGATTCACAAGATTATTGGTTATCCCACTCTAGACAAGAAAAAGGCCATGTGATGTCTAAGTCATGAGGAATTTGAGGCAAACACAAGAGCCAAGTGGAATGGGCAAGGGTTGTCCATCTCAAAAATAGTTATGAAAGATCATGAATATGATATTGTCGAGTTGCAGAATCATATTTTGGAATTAGCAAGAACCACTTGGGATCATGTACTTTCTATTATTAACCAAGTACACAAACCATTTATTGAAAATTATGGTTTGATTCCACCTAGAAGAAGACACAAGTGAAAAACCAATGGGGAAAGAGGAGATGTAATGATGATTACATATTTTGAATGGAGTAATGATCACAAGGGGAATGCTTATATTAGAAGAGTTTGAGTTAGATTCAACATTTGGAGATTAGAGTTTAGAAAGAAAACATGGTATGACATTGAAATAATCATACTACTTAGATTCATGTGTATATATTGTTTATTGTTTGTTATTTGTTTATTCGGAATTTTTTTTGCATTTCTATAAGAACTAAGTCATAAGCGTAGGAGTACTCTTTGTAGACACCTAAAAAATCCTTTAGAAAATAAAGTATTTTTATTTTTTGAAAAAGTCCATGACGACATCATCATTAATTAATTAATTATTTAATTTATTTATTTATTTTTATTCCATTAAATCCCTTTATCTTAATTAAAAATATTTAATTAAGGAATCCCTCCCAAAAAATTTTAAATCTTATTTAAACATTATTTCCTTATTTATTAATTATTTAATTAATAAATTGACCAAAAATCCCAAAATAAATAATTTATTTATTTTTTGCCCAAACTTGGCCAATTTTCTTAAGACCACTAACCTCTTCCAAAATCTTCTAATCCTTCTTTAATTTTGATTAAAGGCTAATCCCATCATTTCCTACCCCTAATCCCAACTCAAAATATTTAATTAAGATTAAATATTAATCCTCATGTTTATTAAAAATATTTTAATAAATATCTCCTCAACCCAAACCCTTGAAATAAATAAAACTTTATTTATTTCCTAAAAACCTTATTTATCCTCATCCAAAGCCTAGACTCTTCTAGAAGATGTCAATCCTTATCTTTGACCTTAATCCTAATCCCCCCCTAACCTTGTCACATTTCCTAAACATGGGTTAAGACTTGCTAACCCAAGCCAAAGCCAACAAATATCTCCTCTGTCACCCACCCTCATTAAATGCCATCCACTTGCCCATTTCTAACAAGCCTAATCTAATCTTACCCAAGCCTAATCCAAGCTATAATCATTTGCACATTCCTAAGTCAAGCTTAAGACTTTCTTAATCCAACCCAAGTCAAAATATCTCAACTCTCTCACAAATATCCCAACCATAAAACTTTATGAAGCCCACAAAGCCATAAATGACTCTTACAAGCTCATTCATTGCTCTTACAAGCCATTATGAGGGTCTTTATGAGCTTTGAGCCTCCTTTGTTGACCCCTCAACCCCTCTTGCTCTAACCAATGACCCTGTGACATGTGTCACTCCCTGATTAGTTGTAAGGAAGCACAATCCATGTGCTCTCCTCTCATTCAATCTAAACTTTCCATAAGCTTTCTCCCATCCTTGCATCCTAGCCCTTGATCCCTCAAGCTCTTTGACTATTTAAGGAATCCTCTCCCAAGCCATTTTAACACAATCTAGAAAGCAAAGCCATAATTCCATTTTGAGAAGCCATTTTTACATCAAATCCATTCATCAAAATCTATCAAAAATTCTCCATTGAAGTCCATTTGAGCATTTGAGCATACATACATAATCAAGCCATCTTAGCTATTAGACACACCTCTACATCAAGTGATCATCCTCATTGAGAGAGCTTATCCATGGCTCATATTCTCATTTGAGGACTTCACATTGTCTCTCATGAAGTTATGTTAAATTAGTATGCAAATGTTTTTTGATTGTTTTAATTTAGTATTTCTAACATACTAAAGTAGCATATACATTTTGGCACGTCCGGTGGGACCCCGCATGGGTCATCATCATTGGCTTTTTTAGTCAAGTTTTGTATGTCATTTGCTGATTTTGGCTGATTTTTCTTGTTTTTGTGATTGGTAGGATTGTATAAATTAGTTTTGTAGGTCCACATGAGCATGAAGAAGACAAAGGAACTCATAGTCTATCTCATAGTGTTTGCAGATTTTTCAAGCTTATAGGTGGACGAAGCACTCGAAAGTCTTCTTCCTCTTCTTGTCTATATTCTTCTTCTATTCCATCTACTTCTTCTTCTTCTTGAGGGATCTTGGCCTTTTTTTTAAGGAAGCAAAATCATACACACTTTTTTTTAAGAGCTTAAGATGAACCCCCAAATCATACTTAAATCTATTAAAAACTAAAAATTTGCAAAAAAAAAAAATCTTTTAACAAGTGAAACTAAACCAATCCACTCATTTACATCCTTGCAACATCAAGGTTTTAGATGCATTCATACAAAGTTAGGAACACTTCATTTTTGGAAACTTAGAAAGAACTTCAAGTTTCCATTTAAAAAAGTTAAAAATCAAAACTAAGTGCACACAAAAATCTAAATCAAACTAAAAGCATCAATTAGAGATAAAATGAACTTCATTTGCAAATATTTTTAAATTCTTTTAAAATCTCATGAAAACTAAGAGTCCTAAATGGTTGCCAAAATTGTCCTAAAAGCTTTGTTATTTTTTCCAAACAAATGTCTTATTGCAAAATTTTGAATGTTTCCTAGATTTTTTATGCATCAAAACAATCTAGGAATATCATTTTTTTTTAAGGCTTAAAACATGTAAACTAGAACACAAAATCTTGAATGAAAACCAAATTCCAAAGAGTCATTTTCACTTTTGAGTTCAAAACAATCTTGAATGATCTAAGGTTAAAACAAAGCACTTCAAAGTTCTTAAAACAACACACAAAATCTCAATCTTGAATGCTCAAAGGAAAAAACTTGAATGTTTAATCACTTGTCTTTGAATGCATGTTACTAAAATCATGCTTGAGTGCCATGGATTAAAATCAAGTTTGTTTTTTTTATGAATGCATGATTAAAAAAACAAATCCAATCTTGAATGCCATAGATCAAATAATCATCTTTTGGGGCATAAAAAGAATCCACATTTTAGAAACTTTCTAAGTTATAAAAACAAATACAGACACATTGAGTAAATTTGTTGTTGGACTCACCCTCTTTAATCACCCATCATTATAACCATTGGTTGCAATATAAGTGTCATATATGGGGATGGGTCTACCTAAGAAGGTGTTAAGTGCTCCACAAAAATCAAATTCCACTCACTTGAATTTTTATTAGTTTTTCTAATATAATTTTTTTTTTGAATGCACATTAGTCTCACTAACACTTCATTTGAGCATAAAAATTAAACAAATCTTGATGTGGAGGGCCTCTAGGCACGTGCTTGAAATTGAGCTTTACACACATCTTTGTTTTGGGCTTAAAAAAAACTCACATTCAATCTTGAATGCCTTAAAGAAAATCAATCGATACTTGACGTGGAGGGCCTCCAAGGACACGAGTTTAATTTTTGTTGACCTTAAATCTTCTTGGTGTATTCATTCTTCAATCACTTCTCTTTTGTTGGTGCATTTCAAATTGGAATTGAACCTTTGCATCTTAAATCATGTGTGTTTTCAAAAGGTCTAGATTAGAAAACTTAAAGCCTTGGTTGGAAAAGAACTCTATTTTTTAGCCCAAGGTCATCCAAATCTTCTCTCCCCTTGTTGTCTTTCGAGGCTATCTTGGCTGCATAACACTAGGATCCAAAACTTTATTTCTTTTTTTAGGAGGCCTGCTCGGAGATTTCATCACCTCGAGGGATGACCTCAACTCTAGTATTCTGGTGGAGTATAAAGATCGGGAGGTGAATCCAAAGACACCTCTCTTGGGATCAAAATTTTGTCACTCGGACTAAGCCTCAAGGAAATTTATACCCTTGAGAAGTGAAAGAGGAGAAGTGGGTTACCACTCCTCTCGGCCCTGTGACATCTTTTTGGTTTCATCTATGGATTTGGGCCTCACATACCTTGTGTATATTGAGGACTCCCTAGCTAAACCAAATTTCATCCTTGTAGAAAGCTTCCTAGGATGTTGGTGTGTTTGATGTGCTTGCTCCAAACTTTTGTTTGCTTGTTTGTTCATAGCTTTTGAATGAATGTTTTCCAACTTTGGTTAAAATTTTAGAAAAGCAGAAACCTCCCAGCTCAAGTCATACATAGCATAGTCACTACCTCACCAAAAAATCATCCAAGCTCCCCCGCCGTAACCAAATCTATCTAGTTCTTTGCTTTAAAAAAATCCCAAATCCAAAGTCCATCCAAATCATCCCCCTAGCTAGCTAGCAACCCAATCCAAAATCACCCAAGCCTTTAAGGAATTTTTGTTACTCTGCCAAAGTTTGCTATCCAATCAATCTATCTAAATCCCTCAATCTCCCCAAGGTTATCCCTTTGACAGAGCTTTGTCTAAGGTAATCTAGCCTTGTCACTTGTCATCCCTCATCACCTTAAGCTAAAGGTTGGGATCAACAAGTGGTCAATCTCATGTCATGCCCATAGGATCATTTGTCTATCCTCAAGCTAACACCAAAAGCCACCAATCCTGCACATAGGAAAGAAAAACTCTCACTTTTTTACAGCATGCCCTTGAAGTCTTCCATCTACAGGAAAGCCAAAAATCTCCAGCTAATCCTCTTTAGGTATGTCATGCAGCTTTGACTCTCCCTAAGAAATCTTTCATCAACCAATCCAAAATTTGCGCTTAATCCAAATCCAACCATGAGCTTTCGTGTTCATCCATATGCAAGACCCCATCCCCATCCAACTCATCATCAAAACATGAAATCCCAACCCTATCATGATGAGTTTGGTCGCATTGTCCTTTCTCCCGCTACATCCTATTCCAATGATGATAAAAATCTTGTTGACTATGATGGGTATCTTGAGAGCCTTAGATGCCTTCTGCCAACCATCCCCCAAAATCCAAGCATTCCTCCAAACTATCTAGTCATGCCATCTCATATCCTAGACCAAGCTTCCAATCTTCCACCCCCATCACACTAGCTATTCCTATCAATCCACCACCTCCACCTCTGAGACACGAGTCTCCTAGGAATCTCCTAGAGGAAATACAAGAAAAGCTGCCTCCAATAGTCGATAAGCTATCATCCCCATACCATCCATCAAATTGCTTAAAATCCTTCCACTTCCTACAAGCATCAAAATCCCACCACCTGTCAAATCCCTCCAAATCCTATCCACATCACCTCCAAGAATTTACCAAATCTCCCATAATGACCCTTATGCATCCATCTTCTACTCACCCATCTCCACTACTGAATCTCCCATCTATCCATCCGCTGCCTTTGAAGAATCCATCCCTTCACCTCTTATCACACCATCCACTCCAATCCTATCCTATCAAGATCCTACCCAAAAGCATGTTGACATCCCCCAAAGCATAAAAAAAGATATCATCGTACCATGTCTTCCATCCATAGTGCAATCACCATCCCCTCCATCTCCAAAACCTCAAGCCATACCTCCTCTACTATAGGATATCTTTTCATCCCATCAGCTAAATCAAGATCCTATCCTACCATCTTGTCCACTCCATGCTTCCATCTTACCACCTATCCAAGCTATTCCACCATCTATAATCTACCCTCTTGGTTCACTTACATTCATCCATGGTGGCCCCCTCTCAGCAGAAGAATTATGAACAATATCTCCCTATTGTAGTACATCTAATAAAGCACTTCTACCATTTTCTACAAGCAAAAAGTTTCCTCAGCTCATTCAAATGCTCAATTGATGGCATTATCAAGGTCAAGGTTTAGGAACACAAGAGCAAGGAATCAGAAAGCCTATTATTGCACAAAAGAATCCAGGATTTCATGGTCTTGGATATGTATCCAAAGGCTCACCATCTAAAAGTGTTGGTACATGCCACCCCCAAACCAAGCCTATCTCTAGGCCCACCATGCTAGCCTCCCACCACTCCTTCAAGAAATCTTATGTCATCCCCCCTCCACCATCTTTGCAACCCAAAACAACCTACCATATCCCCCCTTCATCCACTAAATCCATTTTGGGTCCCTATGTCCCAAAATATACCATCCTCCATCCTCCTATCAGCCATCATAAAAATTCTATTCCCTCCATTCCTATGCAAGATCAACAAAGGCACATATCAGGGCACATCATCCATCATCATCCCCCTACATGCTCTTCCATATCCTCTTCATCTCACAAAGCTTCTCCTAACCATCTTCCCAAAGCTTACCATAGCAATGTGAATGCCAACTTCAAAATGCATAAAGCTAAAAATCCACATCCTAGGCAATCATATGTCTATTCTAAAAGACATACTCCAAAAAGGAAAAATCCAATCAAAGAATGCAAAACAATGCAAAAGCCTATGAAAAGGAAATCCAAAACCATGTGGATCCCAAAGAAAAAAGTTGAAACCCAATGCATAATGGCATCCACCATTGCTAATCCCCCATCTAGTGACTCATGTCCCCCATCTCCTAACTCCATCTTGGGTGCCTATATCCCCGAGCGTGCTTCCACAAATCCTCCATCAAGCCTGCATCTACCATCTATCCTCCATATGCTCTTTTCACACCCATTGCAACATGTGCCAATGCTGATCCTGCAAGCATCCCCATCTCATGCTCCTTTCTAGCCTTTTCATCCCTCCATCTCCTACCATCAATCCCATCTAATCTGATCTATTGTATAAATCACACATTCGATGTACCAACAACTAGCAAAAAAATTGAACATTCCAATAGCCAGTGAAAAATCCAAAAAAAGCCAAAAACAACTGAAGAAATCCAAAATCATTCTAGCTAAGTCCAAAGTCAAAAAGTCAAAAAAATAAAGAAAAATAAAGTGTCCACTGGTGAAAACTTGGCAATTCAAGCGCCTTGGACAAGTACCATGATGAAAACTTGGCAAAAAAGCATCATGCATAATTCAACCATCCCTAGCTTAGCCTATCATCCTCATGCTTTTGGTCACATCTTGCCATCCAGCTCCATCTTCCAATTTATCCACCTATCTTTCATCCTCCAACTTTTATCTATCACTATCCACTTATCTTCTGCAACCTCACCCCATCATCCCAGCTATCATCCATCTCCCTAGTGCCTTTAGCTTTTCCATCCTAGCTTCAATCCTATCACATCCATCGTAAGACCTCTATCTGAATGTCATCTTCTGACTAGGGGCATTGTATTCCTTGAAGATCTTGTCTTGTCCATCCTCCCTTGTCATTGATATCTCACTCTAGGCTATCCTCATGCAAATCCAATGTCATCCTCTCATTAGCCATTCACTCTAGTGCCATATATCAACTCAACTACCACCAACCTTAGCATTGTCCGCATCCTTGGTCGCACATCTATCATCATCATTGGATGCATCCTTCCAAATCCATATCTTCTACTATCACCTCATCCTTAGCTTTTGCATCTTGCACCAACTTGAGCCATCTCGCTATCTTATCATCCAGAGCTTCTATACATCTTGTAAATAATCTTGTCTCCAATGCTTGTATCATACCTTGTATCATAGCTTGCATATCCAATCTTGTCCAAAACAACTTGTACATTTGTACCATATCTTAGTCTGTCATCTTGTACATCCTCTTTAGCTTAGTACCATTGTATCTATCTAGCTTTCATGTTAGTTCACCCTTGATCAACATCTTGCACAAATTGCACAACCCTTGGTTAGCTATTCCAATGCATCCTTTAGCTACACCTCTTGTCACCAAAGTGTTATCCTTCTTAGTTCAGCTTGCCAAATGCATCACTCATCCAAATCCATCAGCTTAGGTGCTCTCTGATAGATCCTTGTAGAATATAGCTTTCCTCATGTCTGATCTTGCTCTGTTAGTACCTCGTCCTACCCATCTCATTGGCAAATGGTTCTCTTTTGGATTTTCACTTTCCTTTGATTTGGAATCTTCCCTTTGGGCCTTGAAGTATCTTTTCCAAGCAATCTTTTTGTTCCCTCCTCAAGGTTGCCACGATCTTCCATATCATGGTATACTATGAATGGGGCACTTTGAGCATATAGCTTTGATCAAGTCTTTCGTTTGTTTCTTTTTTGCTTGTAGGTTACCCAATATCGGTTCCACGATGTTTCCTCTGGGTTTCATGTGTGATGCTGGGGCCATCCTTGTGTGTTTGTTTCGAGTCAGTCTGTCAATCCTCTAGATGGTTGGTGACATAGCCTTGATGTTCTAGGTAACCTTGGCAATTAACCAATAGTCCTATAGCAAATCTAGTGCTCAACTACATGGTGGTACTTCTCTTTGAAGTATCCCCCTTCTCAAAAAGCTTCAATGGATTCCCTTTATCTCCATTATCCCCCATCCATATCTAGCATCTATCTCTCCTACCCCAGCTTATGCATCAGTATCTCTTTGAATCAATCTTCACTTTTAGCTTTAGGGATCCACAATCCTAGTCTTAGGGATCCACCGATCCAATCAATCCACCAAGCCTCATCTTTTGAGATCCACAATCCTGGTCCTAGGGATCTCTAAAACCCATCTTCTGCCAATCTGACTCTTTGAAATTATATTGCATCAGCTTTATAATCCCCTCATCCATCTCCCTATCCTAGATTTTTTTTTATAGCAATTTGCTCCTTCATCCTCCACCTTCCCTAAGGTCTTAAGCTTGCTTCCTCTCATGCATCTAATTCTCCTTTATCATTCTCCCATAGTGAGAGTTTGAGGTAATTCAGCCCCTTCTCTTTGCCAATCTGAGTCTCCTTGCTCATCTCGCCAAGATTCTTGTACTTTTCAAGAAGCTGTCGAGCCTCGCTTTCTCTCCCCGCCACCTTCTTGAGGGGGCATCTCGTAGTTCATTCTCTCCTCTTCTGCTCTAGCCTTAGGCATCTTATTTTCTTATCTTTGATGACATGCCACTTGCAGCATCACATCAAAGAGGGGCAAAATGTAGACACCTAAAAAATCTTTTAGAAAATAAAGTATTTTTATTTTCTTAAAAAGTCTTTGATGACATCATCATTTATTAATTAATTAATTTATTTATTTATTTATTTTATGCCATTAAATCCCTTTATCTTAATTAAAAATATTTAATTAAGGAATCCCTCCCAAAAATGTTTAAATCTTATTTAAAGATTATTTTCTTATTTATTAATTATTTAATTAATAAATTGACCAAAAATTTCAAAATAAATTATTTATTTATTTTTTGCCCAAACTCGGCCAATTTTCTTAAGACCACTAACCTCTTCCAAAATCTTCTAATCCTTCTTTAATTTTGATTAAAGGCTAATCCCATCATTTCCTACCCCTAATCCCAACTCAAAATATTTTTTTAAGATTAAATATTAATCCTCATGTTTATTAAAAATATTTTAATAAATATCTCAACCCAAACCCTTGAAATAAATAAAACTTTATTTATTTCCTAAAAACCTTATTTATCCTCATGCAAAGCCTAGACTCTTCTAGAAGATCTCAATCCTTAGCTTTGACCTTAATCCTAATCCCCCCCCTAACCTTGTCACATTCCCTAAACATGGGTTAAGACTTGCTAACCCAAGCCAAAGCCAACAAATATCTCCTCCTTCACCCACCCTCATTAAATGTCATCCACTTGCCCATCTCTAACAATCCTAATCTAATCTTAACCCAAGCATAATCCAAGCTTTAATCATTTGCACATTCCTAAGTCAAGCTTAAGACTTTCTTAATCCAACCCAAGTCAAAATATCTCAACTCTCTCACAAATATCTCAACCATAAAACTTTATGAATCTCACAAATCCATAAATGACTCTTACAAGCCCATTAATTGCTCTTACAAGCCATTATGAGGGTTTTTAAGAGCTTTGAGCCTCCTTTGTTGACCCCTCAACCCCTCTTGCTCTAACCAATGACCCTGTGACATGTGTCACTCCCTAGTTGGTTGTAAGGAAGCACAATCCATGTGCTCTCCTCTCTTTCAATCTAAACCTTCCATAAGCTTTCTCCCATCCTTGCATCCTAGCCCTTTGCCTATTTAAGGAATCCTCTCCCAAGAAATTTTAACACAATCTAGAAAGTAAAGCCATAATGCCATTTTAAGAAGCCATTTTTACATCAAATCCATTCAGCAAAATCTATCAAAAATCCTCCATTGAAGCCCATTTGAGCATTTGAGCATACATACATAATCAAGCCATCTTAGCTATTAGACACACCTCTACATCAAGTGATCATCCTCATTGAGAGAGCTTATCCATGGATCATATTCTCATTTGATGACTTCACTTTGTCTCTCATGAAGTTATGTTAAATTAGTATGCAAATGTTTTTTGATTATTTTAATTTAGTGTTTCTAACATACTAAAGTAGCATATACACTCTTATTACCATTTTAATGATGTAATCATGACAAAGTGTTTTTGCCACTAATGTCAAAGGGGGATATTGTTGGTATCTCTAACTATTGTTATCTAGTAGTGTCAAACACTTAGTCATATACTAGGTAGAGTTAGTAGGTCATCACTACGTCCAAGCTACTCTATATAAGATGAGTCATATAAAGACTAGTAAATAAGCATGTACATACTGAGCTCTATAGGAGCTAAGAAAGTATTTGTTTGATGAGTATTTTCAGTATAAGATGAATCCAATTTTTACTAAGCAATTTGATCATATTGATTCTGAGTTACACAGAAGGTGTCGAGCACAATAGAGACTGAACATCAATAGTGTATACAAGTGAATATTGAGTATTAGAGATAATAAGTGTCGAGCAACATAGAATTGATATTCGAGTCAAGAATGATGCAAACTTTGAGGTAAATCATTTCAAGCTAACATGGACAAGATATTTAATACTTGTATAGGTTTTTATAGAGGTTATTACACATTTTATGATATGGATCATAGATCCCCATGTGTTGTGATCAGCCAATCAAATGAAGAGGCAAAATAAGGAAGCATCTAGAAAATTCTTTATGAAATCTTTAAATAGAGGATATCTAAACCTATTTTATATATGCAATGATGATCAAAAAGAGAAAAAAAGCTATTTGTGCAATCCATAGAGTAGAATAAATGTGAAAGTGTGAGCATTATGAAGAAGGCAAAAGAGTTAATTTTTGTTAGCATGAATGTTGATGGTATTCCTTTGGGGGATTATCCTAAGCATTGCTAGAACACTTGGGGATATTGTTAGTAAGATTGACATGTTGCATTCATGATTGTGTTTGTCATTGATGTCAACATAGTAGTAATTCTGTGAAGACTGACAGAGTAGTAGATAGAGATCATGATCATATTTATAGTATTTTGATTATCTAGAGACACACATTTAAGGACATGTTCCATACTATTTCTTATAGCAAGGTCAAGTGCACATAATCTAAGTTGAAGATATATGAAATTTATATGTTATTCACAGAGAGCAGTGTAGAGATAGAGTGCCTAAAAAGCAATTTTTGATGATCCTATTATATCTTCTAATAGAGATATAATCTGGAGATGTTCTTTTATTCAATGATAAAGGATAGCCTAATGATGACATCAACAAGTGTGCAATCTCTAAAGTCACACATATGAAAATTTATATAGATTGTGAGATGACAATGCTATATGGTTGTAAAATAATTAATTATCTTATTATGGTCCTATTATAATTAATTCAAAAAGCCTCAAGGCTGACTCAAGGAATTTTTTTGAGGACTTGGTATAAAGAAAATTATTTTCTTTATTTGTAAATATATGGAATATGTGAAGTGATAAAAGAAGTGTGAATAAGAGAAGAGTATTTGAAAATGAGAGTAAGTAATCCAAGAGATTTTTGGATGTGAAGTTCATGATCTAGTATAGATATCAAAGGGAGAAGAGGTCTACTTGATAGGACAGAGAAAGAGGAAGGAGAAGTACATTACAATTCTATTGTTCTACAAAGAATAATATAGATATCATTTAGATAGTGGGTTCATTGGTCTTTCCCTTGTAGCGGTTTGGATAGTGGGTCCATCTGCCTTCCACAACTCCTAGTAGGGTTGGCACAACTCCTAATAGGGTTGGAATCTCCTAATAGGGATTCAAAGTCTCCTAACAGGGATTGATATATACTGATTGTATTTCACAGACTCCTAATAGGGTTCATCCTCTAGCAAGGAATATTTATATTAGTACATCATCTTGTGGGTACCATACCCATCGAAGTTTTCCCTGTGATCAAAGGTTTCCCTACTTAATATATCTAGTGTTATTGTGCATGAGTATCTTGATGTGGTTTTTTATTATATTTCTCATATGGTTTTAATTTAATAAGGCTAATAATTGTAAAATTGATTTAGGAAAAGAAATAAAAAATCATCTAATGATGAAATATGTTTCAAGGAGAAACTATGGAACCATCTCTTAGCATTTCATACTAGATACCACATGAAGATTTTCATTACCAAATCTTCTTCATAAAACTAGTGTTCATTGATAAATTCACAAAATGCCTCCAAATGTTTGGGTACTAATTCTCCTTCATCTCCATATAGATCTAGTACAAGCCTTACAAGCTTACCAAAAATTGATTTTGATTTGGAGGGATATTATTGAGATCTAATGACACATATTCTTCATGACATATATATGGTTGTGCTTTTGAATCACATATATTTGAGACTTTATCTAAATATGTATTCTGATACATTCTAGATGTATGACATTCATTAAATTATTTTCAATAGAGTCACCACCTATTTCAAATAGGAAATTATTTATTCTCTCTTATTTCATCTCAATAGAGTCATTTCAATTTGTATTAATATAAAAATTTGATATTTTTTTTATTTTTAGATTTTTTGCCTCTATTTTAAAGGAATATATTTTCTTGTCTTCATGGTTTCCTTTCTCTAGAAGAGTACACTTTGTCACCAAATATTTTGAATATTATAGAAACTCTTCCCCATCTAAGTTTCCAATATGATGTGTGACTCAGATGGGGCAAACTAAACTATCTAATCTTCAAAAAATTAACATTATATTTTATAGATTAAAATTGAAAATATTATCCAACTACCTAGAAGAGTTGTCAATTTGTTGGTTCCCAAATCAATAGATTAAAAATTTCTATGAGCATACCTTACTTAATGCTCAGATCTTCCAAGCAATTTAGCCAGCTAACAAGATCAATAGAATTGTAGTTGGATTCTCTTCCTCTCCAATCTCTATAGGACCTAGGTGAGTAAACCTTCTCAACAAATGGCACTCGAAGGTGGGTGCTTTTTATAGTAGAGTACTCTTAATTTATACCTAATATCTATATAATCTATCAAGATGGCATTAATATCTTGAAATAGATTCACTTATGTATTTCTTCAAAAAAATTTCTTAATATCTTTAATTACTTGATTTGATATTTTTTTAATCTTCAACCTCTTTAAACTTAATTTGTTTTATAATTTTATTCATGAGGTGACAAGATAAAGAAATAGTAAGTTGCACCGAGTTAGGCTAAGGTTAGTGAATGAAGAAATCAATGATCATCAAGCACATGTTAAAGAAGTATAGGAAGAAAATTATTAACTGAGAAAGAATAGTGTTATCCAAGCTTAGTATTGACCAAGAAAGTGTGGTGTTAATTGAGCAAGGAAAAGAAGAACAATTTCTAGAAGATTCAATTAAAGGTTGATATTTGATGAAAACAAGGATTGATCAAGAAGTTTCAAAAATAAGGATAATTTTTTCTATGAGATCTATTATTGGAGAAATTCAAAGAAGATCTAATGAAGGAGATTTAATTATTTGAAATGAAGCACAAAATTTAAGGTGAAAGCATGATGCTTAGGTGTCTAGATTCAATGAATCTTAGCTAGATGAAGATCAAATGATCGTGATTAAGTGGAAAAAATATGGAGAATCTAATGAAGTGACAATAAATTTTCTATTTAAGGAATGAACAAGATATTCATTATTTTTTATCAAGTTGAAGTTGAAGTTAATAGTAAAAGGGATAACTGATCGAGTAGAGCAGCATTGTGAGATCTAGCAAGTGAAGTGCAAAGTTGATGTGTATGTGAGTGGATCAGTTAGATGGAAGAAAGAGGAAGAATAGAGGAGAAAGACTGAGTAAAATGGAGATGTAAAATAGAAAAATTAGTTAAATTATTCTCAAATCATTTCACTATTAGTCTCCAATCGTTGTAGCAAAAAATCTCTTAACATAGTGGACTTAATAGTCTTATTTGTAAATCCATTTATATGGTGACATTTAGTTGAATGTTTGTCAGTCTGTCAAATTAGGCCACTCATATTGAAGAGTGATAAAGTTTGGATGATCTTTGGTATAAATCCTCTAACCAAATAATATTAATGATGTGTATGTAACCTTTAATAAGGTTGTCTCCTAACAGTGCTCACTTCATAAGAGTAAAATTTTTGGGTTGTCAGTTGTCGGCTCCTAGGTGATTTTCCCTTAATGGGGTTTCCACATTAAAATACTTGCGTCACAATGTGTGGATGTTGATTGTGTTGCATGTTATTTCATGTTTACTATTTATTGCTACAACTCAGTGTATATATATATAGACACACACATGCATGAAGTTTACTCTAATACTCGGTATATGAATTTAGTTTACTAGCAAGTTTGAATAAGTTATTATTGTGGAGATGGGTATGTTTATCAAACTAGTTGATTGAAATTTTTAAGTGTCAAGTTTTTGGAAAAGTGTTTAAGGACCTATAGGATAACTGGTTATAACTAATTCACACCCCCCCCACACCCCCCCTCCCCCCCCCCTAGTTATCTAAAAAAAAATTCAGTTGGGATTTATGAAAATTGGCACCTCTAGAATGATTACTCTTGACATAATATATATAGGCATATATAAGCTAGCGGCAGTCATGACACAATAGGAAAAACTTTTTTTTTTTTTGATAAGGTTAGTATCAAATTATTTAATTATTTTTTAGTTAAAGGTGTATAAGGTTAGTATTAAATTACTTAATTAATTATTAACTATACATGTATAATGTTACTTTTTTTTTTAAATTCTATATATGGTGTTTAATTTACATATCTTTAATTTGTTTCTATTCTAAGGAGTAGAGTTATGGTTAGAGTTAGAGTTTTGGTTAGGGTCAAGGTTAGAGTTATGGTTAGGGTTAGGGTTATAATTAGGGTTATAGTTATGGTTATGGTTATGGTTATGGTTAGGGTTAGGGTTAGGGTTAAGGTTAGGGTTAGGGTGATGGTTAAGGGAAGGGTTAGGGTTAGATTTAGGGTTAGGACCTATAATACTAACTAAGTTATAGTTATATTTAAGGCTTACAAAACATGATTGGAGAAAGGGTCATTTATAAGTTGAGTTAGGCTCACAATTACACTTATGATTAGAAGTAGGGTCATGGTTAGATTTATAATTAGAATAAGCATCAAAGATGTAGTTTTTAAAGATTATAACCAAGGTTAGAAAAAAAAATACAATTAGGGTTAAGTTTTAGATTATATGTATTGTTATACTTGAACTTTTTATAAGACTTAAAAAGGTAATGGGTAATGTAATGGATAGGACTATAACTATAGTTAGAGTTAGAGTTAAGGTAAAAAGGGTTAGATTTAGGTTTAGGTTTAGTGTTAGGGTTAGGGTTGGGTCAGGGTCAAGGATTGAGTTAGGATTATGATTAGAGGTAGGGTTAGGGTTAGAGTTAAGGTTAGGTTTTGGGTTAGGGTTAGGGTTAGGGTTATAGTTTGAGATAAGGTCAAGGTTAAGGTCAAATGTGTAGTAAGGGACAAACATAAGTTTTTTAGGATTATAATCAAGATCAAACATGTAGTTTTTAATGATTATAATCAAGGTTACAAATAGTAGTATGATTAGGGTTAGGTTTTTATAGTTATGATTAGGAATATAGTTAACATTAGGGTTATGATTATAGTAAGGGTCAAACATTTTTTTTTAGGATTATAATTAGGGTTACAAATAGCAGTAGGGTTAGGGTTAGGGTTTTACATTTATTATTAGTAGTAGGGTTAGGGTTAGGGTTATAAATATAGTAAGGGTCAAACATGTAGTTTTTAAGGATTATAATTAGGGTTACAAATAGTAGTACAACTAGGGTTAGGGTTTTAGATTATATATATTTTTATAGTTATACTTTCTATAAGACTTAGGAAAAGGTAATGGATAGCAAAGGGTAATGTAATGGATAGAAGCACAACTATGGTTAAAGGTAGAGTTGAGTTTAAAGACATGGTTACATATAGGGTTAGAGTTAGGGTAAGGGCTAGGGGTAAGGCTAGGGCTATTTTTGGGTTAGGATTAAGGATAGGGTTAGAGTCAAGGTGAGAACCTATAATACTGATTGACTTACGATCAAATGTAAGGATTACAAAACATGATTGGGGAAAGGGTTACATTTAGAAGTTGGGTTAGGGTTACACTTTCACTTATGATTAGGAGTAGGGTTATTGTTAGGGTTACAAGTTACACTTATGATTAGGGGTAGGGTTATGGTTAGGGTTACAAGGTGTACTTATGATTAGGAGTAGGGTTATGGTTAGGGTTATAATTATAGTAAGGATCAAACATGTATTATTTAATATTATAATTAGGGTTACAAATAGCATTAGGGTTAGGGTTAGGGTTTTACATTATATATATAATTATAGTTAAGATTTCTATAAGAAAAGTAGACAATGGTAATGGGTAAACTATGGTAGCGATTAGAGTTAAGGTTAAAGATATGCTTACTTTTAGGAATAGAGTTAGGGTTAGGGTTAGTTTCAAGGATAGGGTTAGTGTTAGGGTTAGATATGGAGTTAGGGATAGGGTTAGGAATATAAGGTCAATATTTAGCTTATGGTTAGATTTAGGGTTAGAAATACAATTACAAATATATCTAAATGTAATGATAATGAGTAGTTTTATGTCTATGATTTATGTTATGGAAATGGATAGAGATAGGGTTGAAAATATAATCATACATTACCTAATTAGGGGCAACCTTATGATAGGTTCAATATGTGCTCAACGGTGTCTCCACTGTCATATTTTCTTTGATGATACAATGATTTTTATTATAAATTATGGTTTCCTTTTCGCTACATTTGGTTTTGTTAAGATTGTTGTTATTTGTATGGTTAAGTTTATTTATATTACCAAGGTGAAGGTTATGGTTAGGGGTAGTTCTTGTATTACAATCAAGCTTAAATTGTTATTGTTACACTTAAAGTTAGTGTTATGGTTAGGTAGTGTGCCCTATCAATAGCGTAACACTACATAATATTAGGATTAAGGATTAATTTATCTTTATTATAATTTATTTTAATCTAAGTGGTCTTTATGATTTGCATTAATTTTACTAGAACCTTAATTTGAGGACCCAAATAATTATCATAGTAAAATTTAGAAACTAGAGAATTAGTATAATGAAATTTCAGCCAAATTAATCTTGCAACTATAAAAAGGTAATCATGTTACATTGAGCATATGTAATTTTATTCATCATTATGTGTGGAATATAAATTGAAAATTTTCTCAATAAGATTAACAATATAACACTTGAGGATCATATGATCATATGATAGAAGAGAACAAGTAATTCTATAATAAATAGTAATAAGTTGCAAAAACATCATTAATTTTCAAAACATTTGAGTCTACATTCTTCTACTTTTCTCTTTTAAATGTGCTTCCCACTTTTCATTTTCTCATAGTGGTCATATGTGAAGGGTGGCATTATTCTCCATCCTTTTAAAGACTTTACACATGATACAACCACAAATGTCAATCCTTTTATTTCTCTTGGACCTATGTTAAATGTGGCTTTCAAAAGAGTTAGCCCTTGAGATTGTGAATTGTCAATGTTGATGCCAACCTTAATGGTAGTTGGAAAGTTCTACCCATTTGTAATGGTTCTATTGGTACTACTTTTGGATAATGATCATCAAAGGGTACTCTAAAGTAATTATAAAATTTAACTATAACATATGTCGGTGATTCAAGTGGAGTAGTTCTTGGTTTGTAGATAATATTGCTAATATATCCCACTGGTCCATTATTTTATCCATATATTTGTAGTCAACATTACCCTTGCATTGTTACTGATCAATAGCTTTAAATCAAGTTCTTCAATTGAGAAATCTTCATTTATATTATCATTCCTTGACTTAGTTGCAAGGTTGTGTACAACTAGATGTCTAAAAGAATACAACATCCTCATGTTATGGTTACAAATATTATCATTTGTAGAGAAAAAAATGCACTATCTTATCAAAATCATCATTTCTTACATCATCTAACCTTATAGGCACTCTTGACATGAGAAATTTCCAGTCATCTATTTGTGGATTTACATCTCTTAGATTTGTGAGAAGCTGGCAAATTTTTTGTTGCTAGATATTTCTCCATCTTGCCTAATATTTTATCTAGTGTAACCACCATCTTGAATTCCTACCCCGATAAATTTTCTCACCTATTTCTATCATATGTTAGTCTATCATTGACATGAGGTAATTTCCTCTAATGACCAACTAAAATAATAGATACACTTGAAAGATAGTTGGAAAATTTTAAGTTAGGACCATATAGTAAAATAATAACAGACGCATTCTATAAGGCCAATGTAAAAAAGAATTAGAAGACATTAATAACACCATATGATGTAAGGAAAGCTATACCTCCAAAGCTTATGCTCACACATTGTGGGAAGGCATGTCTGAGTCAACAATCTATATTTTCCAACATGTTCTAGGCAATGAAGCTTATTTTATCAATCAAAATATATGTAATATTTTTCATCTCTTGTTGAAAACTTACAAGTCTTGTCCCTTCTAGTTGCACAAAATCAATAATCAGTATCCAAAACTTTGAATGAATGGTAGAAGCTCCTATATTGAAATTTGGAACTCCAATTTGTGTAAGCAATAGAAGTGGAGAAGGTTTTTTATCACTACCACTTGTTTCTATTATCATTTAATTATATAAATAAAGGATTTTCCACTTGATTGCTATGGTAGTGTGTCATAATAATGCCAATTGCCTTTTTCTTCTTATGACTGAGAGTTTTAAAGTTGATGCATTATGGGATGACATCATACATAAAACATCCATGCTTTTTCATTTCAGGTATGAAATTTATTTCCAAAATTGTGTTCTCTTAACTTTGATATTCACTACACCAATTTGTATTTCTATCAATATCTCTTCTTCCTGACATGTCAATTTTAGAAATTGGCATATGTTGACCATAGTGTAACCCAGATATGATTTCCCATCCATGACTTATTGTATTTTCTTAACTTCCTTCATCATCTTTTATCTCTAAATCACTTGTAGGTTCATCATTTTCTATATGTTCTTTTATTTAGACATGCCAAGGATTATAGTTGAGTGACTCCAAATTTTCTACTATAGTATCATCATCATGACCAATGTCCCCTTAATGTTGAAAGGTTTATATAGTAACAAATCAAACAAACAAAATTCCACCCACTTATTAGACTCATGCGAATGGATAGAAAAATACTTATGAAAAACTTTGACAATAGTTTTTGTCTTTCTTTCCCCCCATTTATTCTCCTCTTCTTTTAGGATTGTACATCCAGGAACTTTCCACATCAATCAAGTTGATACTTTCCATACAAAGTGGTCTTTTTTTGCAACCATTAAAAAAATATTTTGTAAGTTCTTCCTCATGTCCATCATCATTGATTACTATAGGTTTGAAAACTTCATGTGACACATGTAGATTAACAAACTTTCTGCTACACTCAACCAATGAAAGTTCTAATAGCATATGACATGTTTCTTGAGCTCCAATATCTCTTTCTACAACTATGTCTACCAAAATATTTTTATATTCCCACATAGCTAAATCATCTGGATTTTCAAGTTTTGAAAGATGCATCAACATTTCTTGATATGTTTTAGAGCTTCTCTCCTCTTTTGTTGTATACTTTGTAATGTATTGGATCACTACATGTCTTGGAATGATAGGTTTCCAATCAATATCGGCCCTCCACAACTATAGCATGTAATAATTAGGTTTATTAACTTTTTCATCATTTATTATCAGTTTAAACCATTTTTGTCACTTGATTTTGCATCCTCTCCAAATTCAATTTCCAAGGAGCATTACATCTGAAACATTGGTAAACACATATCTTGTTAACCCAACTTATTAAAAAATGTGATATATAAAATTTACATATCAAAATTTTTATTTTTCTATACTTAAAAATTATTCTTCCTCTTTTCTTATGAAAGTATGTGCCCTCTTTATAGATTGTGTGTCTTTCAACACAATTGAGTATTTTTTCATAGTCCTAGTCAATATCCATCTCAACTAGTTGTGTTGTATTCTTGAGGCATGGATGTTGACCAAAATTATAAAATATCTAAAAATAAAAACTCATATATTATTGTATTTAATAATTTTAGCAATATATTTTAATATTTGGCTCATTTATAATATGAAACTTACATCTATATTGTTTTGATGAGGATCAAGTCTAGGATTCCATGCATGAATAATGGAGTCAAAATATATCTCTTCACTTTTTTATTCATCCTCATTTGACCAATTGATAGTAACCTTTATGGTGCCCCTCCAAGCCATAAGGAGCCATCAACGTGAAGTAAATCCCAATATTTTCAATCATATCTACACCAAAATTCCTTCACTTTCATACCTTTTCTAGTATCTCTTTCCTAAACATTGTATTCCTTAAGTGCATGTAATAAGTGACTATATGTGGATAGTCGATGATATTTTATGTTCTCCATCTCTAAGCCTCTCATAGATTAGTACATGGTGTACTAGGAATTAATGCATGTAAATCAAGCCACTACATATCCACTACACTTAATGTTAAGAAAATCGTAGGTGTATCAAGTTGGTGAAGCAAGTCAATTAATTATGTTTTACATTTGGCCCAATATGATCTTGTTCCTCTTAGACTTATTCCAAACTGCATTATCCTATCTACAAGATTATTACATGCCATAATTTCCATATGTTCACATAGCTCATTAATGGTAACTATCATGTCTTAAAAACTCCTTTTTGCAAAAATAATTGCTAATCTTTGTGCACGATGTCTCTGTAGATGCTTAAAATCATCCCAAGCACTATATTAATTTATTTAATATTTGATTTGAAATTATAATTGATTATTTATTAATTAATTATATTTGTCACATTATTTTAATTATTTAATTAAATAGGTTAACTTCCCTAATGTATTTAAATTTAATTTAAATGCATCCCCTCTAATGTATTAAATTTATTTAATGCATAGTCCTCCATAAATCCCCTTTTAAATAAATCCTAATTTATTTAATTCTCTCCACTTTATTAAATTGTTTAATCCTATGATTAAGTTAAAATCCTATTTAATTTAATCCTAATCCCACCTAAAACCTAGTCTACCATCCATCACTATCATCCTTCTAAGTTTACCCAGTACTTAATCCCACTTAATTATCCTAAACACCTCCCTATGCACCTTTTAGCCCCTAAATGTTTGCTCACGCATGTGTGAGCAACTCAAGATCCAAGAAAGCCTCCCTTTTATTAATTTATCCAAAAAGCCTCTTACACTCTTACACACTTGTCCCCCTTTCCTTTCTCCAAGGTTGCTCACACATGTGTGAGCAAACCTTGAGCCATCTCTATCACCAAAAAGGCTTATGTTGACCTTTGCATGGATTGTCCCCTTAACCTATGTTTCTCCCTTGTGGCACCTATGTGGATGCCACATAGATGCCACCTCCTCAAGGCCTCTCTCAAGCCTATAAATAGAGCCCTTGTCTCAAGCATTATCCATCTCTCTCATTTGCATTGTTATCATGCTAGTATAGTGTTAGAGCTTTCTTAGAGATTTGCATGCGCATTACTAACCCTTTGGTAGATGTTATATTTCTTTCATTTATGCTTGCATATTTCATGATAGCTTATCATTGTTACTTTACTTCATTTCCATATTCACATCTTTAGAATCCTTTGAGGTTGGCTTACTCATAGCCATTTCTTGAAGGTATTCTACACTCATCTTAGTTTAGATTCATAATTCATATTGCATTTTCATTTCAATCACTTTGGGATTCATCATAGTTGTGTTTGGGGAGAGCACATCCACATCCCTCATTCTTGAGCACACCAACAAGGCCTCTTATGGGCACCCTTGTTGATCTGTGTTGAGGTTGCATGAGGATTCTAGTTTTTTGGTTGCATAGTTTTTAAAACTAAAGTCTAACATTAGTTGTATTTTGATTTATTTTGGATCTTCAATATTCACATTTACAACTAACATTCACTTGTTTACGTGTTCTTTCAACAAATTAGGATTTCTTATATACAATCTCATTATCATGTTCATCACAAACTACCTAATCCTAGTTATTTTCCAAAGTGGTGAACCCTATACTTCATCAAATGCTTTACTAATTCATGAAAATGTACTCATTTCATTCTAGGCTCTAACCAATCACAACTTCCATATGGAAACAATGTTGGGAAAGTTATATCCAACAACCTAAATGTGTCATACTCATTGATACATGATGCACATATAGATGGCCACTTAATTAAAGAATAAGGAATTGCATCAGTATTATTAACCCAAGCATGGATTAATTCCATTTCCCTTTGAAAATTAAGTGGCTTTGAAGCCATAAAGGTCATGGGTAAAAGTACAAAGTTGTGTCACCTTTCAGGCTGACTTATCAGAATGACTGAATTTGAGTATTTCTATCAAAAAATCATTTTTTATGGAAACATATCATCTAGATAAATTCATTCTAGCTTAGTTATATATGGTCTCACACTTTTCCTATTGGAAATGCCAATTAAATTGATTATTTATACTAGTTTATATCCAATTACTAACAAAATAAAATTATTTCAAAAAACTAACATTTCAATAACTCTTGCTATTTTTTATGATCTTTTTTAGTAATATATAAACACCATTTTATAGAGCTCAAAGTTAAGAATATCATAATATAGAATTTATAGTGTTTTAACTAGATATCTAGTATATTGTAATTTAAAAATTCTACAAGAATGTATTTTAACACTCAAAAATATGTTGATTTTGAGAAAGAAAAACTATTAAATCATATGAAAAAAAAAAAATCATATGATGTTATATCGGAGAGAGTCCTCTTTTAGAATGTATAATTTTTCTTCTGGTTAGATTAGATTTGTTTTGAAACATGTGGTGGGAGGTGAAAACTATCGATTTCATGTGAGTTGAAATTTGAATTATTATAAAAGAGAAAATATACATCTAAAGTAAAAAAATTTATTTTTTATTGTTCTAGATACATATGTTATCTATAACATAGTCTAATTTCAAATGGAAATACGTTTATTTTTATATAGTTTTGTGGTGGGAAAAAAATCCCTAATTTTTAGTGTTTTTTAGCACCTAAAAAATCATCTATAAAAATTAGGAAAAATATCAATTTTTATTCCAAATAACTATTAAAATTTATAATCCTAAACTTCATCCATTTATACACATTTCATTAGTTCACTTCAGTTTCAAATTATAAATAATAATACTAGTTTTGTGTCATTGAATGTGAATAGTTATACTTTTGTTAGCAACTTTTTTTACGAAAGGGTGAAACAGGTTTGTGCTTTTACCCTCATGTGATCAATTATATTACCTTCATTTATATCCATGAGGGGACCTAGGAATCCTACATTGTTTGCATCATAATCAAACTCCATGTGCATCATCTTTAATATATCAAAAATATTCACATCCATATTTCTTGGGAAGTCATTAAGAGATATTTCATCTATTTTGACATCTGCATAAATTTTATCATGTTCAACTTTGTATTTCAATGCCCTATAAACACAATCCCTATTTACAGTAAAGTTATAACATGTACTATGTTGATCCCTTCCTCAAACAATAATGATTATTAAATGATCAATTGTATATGGAAAGACTTTTAATACTTGTTCTACATGTTGGGTAAAACTAATGGTATGTCATTTGTACTTATGATGCAAGGAGGGAGAGATCAACTAGGGCCAAAGGCACACCCAAAAATCCAAACCAACCTGTAGAGTTAACACAACAGAAGAAAACACAAAGAGAATAGCACC
Organism: Cupressus sempervirens; assembly: GCA_028749045.1. Taxonomy (NCBI): domain Eukaryota; kingdom Viridiplantae; phylum Streptophyta; class Pinopsida; order Cupressales; family Cupressaceae; genus Cupressus; species Cupressus sempervirens. The sequence goes on along the minus strand of CM053787.1, from coordinate 555,820,975 downwards.
AGAGAGAGAGAGAGAGAGAGAGAGAGAGAGAGAGAGAGAGAGAGAGAGAGAGAGAGAGAGAGAGAGAGAGCAATATTATTTTATTGATTCATCAATATTTAGCATACATGCCCAACTATAAGGCCTTCTGGGTTATAGCCAAATACAAAATATATTCAAGATCTAAGATCCAATTTCAAATTCACAACTTCCAAACACATATGCAACAAAATTTCCAAACCTTCTAGTTCTGCCAAAATCTCTTTCTAGTTCTACTCCAAAATCCCCCTCAGAATTTGCTCTAACTCTAAGCTTAAACACAATATTTATACTTTCCAAAATGGCTTATAGAAGATTCTATAGAATTACAAAACATAAAGGTTGAGCCTAAAATGGTCTACATAAAACCAAAGGAAAGTTCTTATCATAAACATCATGATCAAAAAAAATCTCGCAAGTCAACTCCCATCAAAAATGTAGAAAACTCATCCAAAATGTTGACACTCAGCATCAATAGGGACACTCAGCACATGAAGGATTAGATGGAACACACTAGATAACTTGACACATGAAGGATAGCTTGACACACACTATGGAACTTGGCACATACTGCAAAGTGAGATGGGATAATAGGCTAACCTGAGTGTTAACATGATGTGGGATAACTTCAACTCCACTTATACTGCAAAATTATTGGCACTCAACAATTGCTGCAACTTGGCAATGATTGTAACTCAACAATAACTAGCAAAATAAACACAAATTAGTAGGATAACATGTCAACCCAAGATACTCCTACATCAAAGAACTAGGGTAGAAAGAAATGATTCTCTTGAATCATTGAGATGTCATAACCTGAGCTGAATCCAACTCAGATTGAGAAATCCATCTAGCATCTTCAACTAGTCTATTTTTCACTTCACCAAATATTCATAGGAGTCTTTTTTGCTTGTGCTTTTACCAACTCTCTGATCCAATATCTATTCAACCTCTTCAATCTACTTCTTAAGATAATCATCAAGTAAAGAAACTTCATCATCTAATTCATGATACTTATACATATTAGCAACATTGAATATAGGAGATATATCCATGTCCTCTGGTAACTCAACTTCATAACCATTTCCACTATCAAACTTGTTCATCTTCAGCTTACTATATGTTCCAATGGGAAATCTTCCTTTCTTCAGATGAACCATCACCTCAATACCAACTTCAAAAACATGGTTTCTTCTAGACTTATCAACATTCTCCTTGTACTTCTCATTATGTTGTTCCAACTTCAGCTTCAATTCCTTATGCAAAGAGTCTATAAAATTAGTAAATTCTTCTCTTGCAACACTTTTCTTCTCTTCACCAACAACATTCCTTAAATTTGATACTCCTCTAGGCTGCATTCCAGTAACAATCTCAAAAGGTGTCTTCCCTCTACTTCTATTCATAGAATTATTAAATGCAAACTTAGCTTGTGCCAATACCATCTCCCAATTATGTGGTTTATCTCCAGCTAAGCATATCGGAAAATTACCCAAGCTTATATTCATAACCTATATCTATCCATTAGTCTATGGATGGAATGTAGAACTAAACTTCAACTCAATACCCATCTTCTTCCACAAAGTTCTCCAAAAAAACCAACAAACTTATTTTCTCTATTAGAAATAATACATCTTGGTAATCCATGAAATCTAACAATCTCTTTGAAGAAAATTTTAGAAACATTTTCAACATCTAATGTCTTCTTACATGGTATAAAATGAGCCATTTTAGAAAATCTATCCACAACAACAAAAATAGAATCAAACCCCTTTGTTGTTTTAGGAAATCCAAGAAGAAAATCCATATTGATGCCACTCCAAGGTTTCTCACGAATAAAAATAGGTGTATACAATCCATTATTCTTACTTACTCCTTTTGCAACTTGACAAACTCCACAACTCCTTACAAAATTTTAAAAATCCTTATACATATGTGACCAATAATATTTTTTCTTCAACAAACTCAATGTCTTATCAATCCCAAAATGTCTAACCAATCCATCACTATGCTTTTCCTTAATCAGATTCAACCTCATAGAACTTATAACTTCCAGGGATACACAACTAAATACCTTTGAATAACATACTCTCTCCATGCCTCAGAAAAATCAGGATTAGTATCATACAATTCTTTCATTTCATCAAAACCAAGAACTTCAACCTTCATTTTAGTCAACAAAAACATCTTCTGCTTAATGCATCAACAACTCAATTAGTAACTTCACTTTTATGCTTGATCACAAATGTAGAACTCTACAAATACTCACCCCACTTCATATGTCTTTGATTTAATTTATGTTTACTTCCCAAGTACTATAAAGCTTTATAATTAGTACACAACACAAACTCCTTAGGAATCAAATAATGTCTCCACTTCTTCAAAGCTTGACCAATAGCTTAAAACTCTTGATCATACATAGAATATTTTCTTTTATCATCATTCAACTTCTCACTAAAAAAGAAATAGGTTTACCTTCGTGACTTAATACAACTCCTATTGCACTACCACTTGCATCACATTCAACTTGAAATACCTTATTGAAATCAGGCAAAGCCAATACAGGTAACTCAACAAACTTTTGTTTCAACATCTCAAAACTCTTATCAGCTCCATGTATCCACTTGAATTCCTTTTTATCTCCTCTTATGGTCTTAGTCATAGCACTACAAACAACACTGAAGTTCTTTATAAACTTCTTGTAGAAACTAGCCAAACCATGAAATGGTCTTACCTCACCCACATTCTTAGGTGTAGGCCATTCCAAAATTTTTTTAACCTTCTCAAATCCCATTCTCAAACCATTAGCTGAAATCAAAAATCCCAAATACACAATCTCCTCTTGCATAAAAGAACACTTTTTCAAATAAATCAACTTCTCCTCTTTCAATCTCTGCAATACTTGTCTAACATGCTCAAGATGTTCTTCCTTAGTCTTACTAAATATCTAAATATCATCCAAAGAAACAATCACAAACTTACCCAAGAATATTTTTAGAACTTCATTCATTAACCTCATGAAAGTACTAGGTGCATTAGTCAAACCAAAAGGCATAACTAATCATTCATACAAACCATCTTTCATCTTAAAAGTAGTCTTCCATTCATCACCTTTTCTAATTTTGATCTGATGATAGCTACTCTTCAAATCAATCTTGATAAAATACTTCTCTCATCTCAAACAATCCATTATGTTATCCATCCTCAGCATAAGAAACCTATATTTCATTATGATCTTGTTAATAGCTCTAGAATTAGTACACATTCTCCATTCTTCTTAGGTGCTAATACAATAGGTACAACACGTGGAATCAAACTTTCTCTGATTAATTCCTTCTATAGCAATTTATGAACTTGTTTGTTAAATTTTGCATTCTCTATAGGTGTTAATCTATATGGTGCTTTGTTTAGAAAACTAGCTCCTAGAATTAGATCTATACAATGACTTATTCTTCTCACTAGCGGTAAACCATCAAGAATATCCTCAGAAACAATCTCTTTATACTCATTTAGCAATTCTATAATTTCTTTTGGTACTCAGCTACCACTAGCTTCTATCACTCGATCATTACCAACTTCTATTGTCACTCGTCCATTACTACCCAAACTCGGTCCTCTAGGAATTATGGAAAAACATACTTGATTCTTCTTTACTTCTTTTTCAAATTATTTCCCATTAACCATGCAAATTATCATAGTAGTACACTTAACCTCATTTGGACTTTCAATCAAAGGCAACAATATTTGCTTCTTTCCATTCACCCAAAGAGTATATTGATTCAATCTTCCATCATTTACAACATATCTATCACATTGCCAAGGTCTACCAAAAAAATATGAAAACAATCCATAGGCATAATATCACACAATACTTCATAAAAGTAATGCCCAATCTTGAACTTCATAATGCATTTCTCACTTACTAGTATCTTACACTCATCTTTGATCCATGAAACATGATAGGGTTTGGGATGCTTCAACCTCTACAATTGTAACTTTGTAACTAGCTCTTCTAATGCAAAATGTGTAGAACTTCCACCATCAATGATCACCTTGTAGCCTTTTCTAGCCATCTTACATGTCTTCTTGAAAAGACTTCTTCTAAGGATAGGTTCCTCATCACTTCCCTTATTACATAAGGTTCTTCTCACCATCATATTTTCTTCAGCCTCAGGCCCAATCAGTGAACGCTCAATGTCTTCTTGAATCATGACATTTCTGCTACCTTGCCCACTTTTAGAGGATCTACATTCAAAAGATTTATGCCCTTCTTTACCACATCTGAAATAATTACCATGGAAACCACCTCTAGAATAAGAATTACCTTTTCCTTGGTAAGAACTAGTACCTCCTTGGTATGAACTACCACCTTTCCACTCAGTCTTGTCTTTGCCATCATTCTTCCATTCAGATTTTCTTTTATCTTGCATAGAAATTTTAGATCTACCACCTTCACCATAAGATCTACCTCTACATCTCTAAAATCTACCACCTCTACCTCTTTGTCTTTGTTCATACTTCTTTGTCAAGATCTCCTCATCTTTCAAGGCATATTGATATGCTTCTTCCACACTTTCCAATTTCACAAACCTTACCTCATCTTGAATTCTAGATCTCAATTCATTTAGATATCTTACAATTTTCTCAACATCATCATACACATGTCCAAATCTAATGTCCAATCTATATAATTCCTCTATTTACTCTTTCATAGTCATGTCTATTTTTCTCAAATTTTGCATCTTTCTCAACAAGCTAACTTGGTAATCATCAGGAAGGAATTTGTTCTTTACCTTTTTCACCATCTTTGGCCAAGTTCTGATCGTTTCCTTTCCTCTCCTTTATCTACCAATTTGCAAATGCTCCCACCATAGTGAAGTGTGATCTTTTAACCTAGTAACTGCAAGTTTCACCTTCCTATTATCAAGAGTGTTTTCATACTCAAAGAACTTCTCCATATCAGAGATCTTATCCAACACAACAATGGTGTCCAACTTTCCATCATAAGGAACAACTTCTATAGTAGGCTTCAGATGTGCCCTAGATAATACTCTCAGTAATCTTTCCTCATCTTGATCTTCTTTAGGTTATAAATTAGGGTTTGGTGCTAATGCTTCATCATCACTCACATCCTCAAGATGCACTCCTCTCCTCTCGCCTTTCTCTATTGTATCTAATCTAGCTACAATTTGTCTCAATGTATCCAATATGGAATTATCGACATTTCCTCTACCATGAACCATCTTTACAAATTAGGTTCCTATAAGATCATAACCCTCTACAAGTTATAGGTCAAATCCATAGATCTTCTACCCTACAACAAAATCCAAATCAAGGTTCTACATGATCCAATCTCCACAAGGATGATCCTCATACCACATGATGTAAGGAGGGAGAGAAGAGCTAGGGCCAAAGGCACACCTAGAAATCCAAACCAACCTTGCAGAGTTAACGCAATAGAAGCAAACACAAATAGAATAGCACCATAGAGAGAGAGAGAGAGAGAGAGAGAACAATATTCTTTTATTGATTCATCAAATGATCAGTATACATGCCTAGCTATAAGGCCTTCCTAGGTTATGGCCAGATACAAAATATATTCAAGATCTAAGATCTAGTTTCAAATGCACCTTCCAAACACATATGCAAAAAAATTTCCAAACCTTCCAGTTTTTCCAAAATCTCTTTCCATTTCTACTCCAAAGTCCCTCTTAGAATCTGCTCTAACTCTAAGCTTAAACACCCTATTTATACTTGTCAAAATGGCTTACAAAAGATTCTAGAACATTACAAAACAAAAAGGCTGACCCTAAAATGGTCTACACACATCCCAAGATAAGATTTTATCATAAACATCATGATCAAAATAAATTTTGCAAGTCAACTCCCATCAAAAATGCAGAAAACTTGTCCAAAATGCTAACACTTAGCATCAACAGGAACACTTGTCACACACTGGATAACTTGACACATAAAGGATACCTTGGCATACACTATGGAACTCAGCACATACTACAAAGTAAGATGGGATAAAATTCTAACCCAAGTGTTAACATGGCATGGGATAACTTTAACTTGGCTTATATTGCAAAATTACTAGCACTCAAAAATTGCTACAACTCAGCAATGACTATAACTAGGAAATAATTGGCAGAATGAACACAAAATGAGTAGGATAACACATCAACCTAGGATTCTCTTGCATCAACTTATACTAACCACCAATTGCAAGTGTAACTTGTAGTATAGGGTTGACACATGCAATCAACATCTCTTCAACTTGGGTCAATTTTGTAAGCTCTTGTGGTTATGATCTCATGTCCATATTATTTGAAGATGAAAAATTATGAATTCCTCTCTCTTAACAAAACCTATTGCATATAATACACTCACTAGTGTGATATACTTGTTATTGTAGTTTTTAAATTTTTCCTATATTGCTAGGTTTTTCCTACACTTTGAATAATCTCGCTTAGGTTAATAAAGCATGTCTTATTAGGTGAATGGTTATGAGGTGTCACCTTCCTACATGTGAGCATCCATTAGCTATCTTGGGAAGATACTTTGCTATCTTTAGTCTGATAGATGGTTGCTCCTCATTAGTTGGTGTTGCCACCTCCTCCCTCTTCCTAGCCTATATAAGCATGCTACCTAGCTTGTATTTGCATCTCTTGTTTTTGCATCCTCTTAATGTTATTTTTCTTCTAGAATTTGCATTACTCTCTTGGAGACTAACTCTATGTTGCTATTTTGATTTTGTATCATTTGCATTCATAGCTTAAATATTTATTCTTTGCACTAGTTTTCTGGGTTATTAATCTTTTCAGATTCTAACATGGTATCAGAGCTTTTCTATGTGCAAGAATAGATTTTAGGTTCTTTGATTGAATAAAAATGGGGAGGCATTGTCGTGGCTAGGTTCTCTTCTTTTTAGCATTTTTCTCTACATTTCTTCATCATGGATCAAACAAATATGCCCATCCTAACTCCATACAATTACTTTGAGTGGAAATCATGCATGACATTTCACTTAAGGAAAGTTGGATTAAATAGGATAACTATGGAACTTGAAACTAAACCTGATAAGGATGAAGATAAGCCTAAGTGGTTTAACAAATGTGATGAGGCATATGGAACATTGTGTTTTTTTATTTCTCCTAACTTGCTATTTCACATTGAGTCTTTGGATACACCAAATGAAATATGGATGAATCTAGAAGCACTATTTGGCACACAAGATTCAATGAGGGGTCATATGTTAGAAAATTAATTAATTAGTTTAAGTCTAGGCAATTTCAACACAATCTAAGATTTCTTCACCAAATTGAAATCACTAAGGCTGCAGTTAAAACAATGTGGAATTGAAAAGAAAGATGAACAACTGATTCTTAGTATTCTCTCTAAGCTAAGTTTAGAATATTCTATGTTTTTCTCTACCTTCTATGCTACTAAGGGTGCACTTGGTACTCAATTCACCATGCCATCTTTAGATGATTTTTTTGTCAATCTCACTCAAGAACAGGACAAGCTAATCCAGATGGGCACTCTTAAGTCCTCTAAGTCACATGCCTTTACTAACAACCAAGGCACAAAAGAAAAAAAAGGAAAAAGTAGTAACAACAATAGTAAGGATGAGAAACAAAATAATAGCAAGGAAAAGAAGGATCAGATATCGGTTGCTTCAAAAGCAACTATTGATACCTCATCCTCTAAGGGTGATAAGCCTAAGAAAGAAAAGGTCAAATGTGCCTATTGTAAAAGGCTCAGTCATGATGAACATAAATGTTTGAAGAAACAAATTGATCACTTGACATAGATTCTTGAGAAGAATAATACTAGCATTCTTGAGTCTATCAAACAAAGTTCTAATGAAGGGTCTAACAAGGAAAAAGAAAATAGCAAGGGGAAAGGAAAGGGCAAGGCTCTTGTTGCAGTTGCTTCCTCACCATCCACTTGGGTTCTTGATTCAGGTGCTTTGCACCACATGGCTTCATCTAAGGAAGAACTTACATCCTTGGAGCCATGTACTATGCCTTCTATTTTGATGGGTGATGACACTCCTATTGAGGTTTGTGAGAGAGGGTCTATTGATTTGGGGGATGGCACATTCCATGATGTTCTTTGTGTACCCTCATTATCAACTAATCTCCTATCAATATACCAGATCACTCACACAAGTTTAGGCGAGCAAGTTGAGTTCACTCCCGATTCAATGGAGATACATGAGTTGCATAGTGATTCTATAGTTGTATTTGGGAGAGTAGATCATTGGTGATGACTTATCTATTTTCTCACTTTGTTCCTAATCCTCCTTTATCTATTTTTCTCACTCACTCTAATGATTTGAGTAAATTATAGCATGAGTGGTTTGGCCATCTTAACTTTTTCTATTTGCATCAGCTCAACTAGCAGAGCATGGTCATAGGGTCGCCTTCAATTTAGTTCTCAGGAGGTGTTTTCCAAGGTTGCATTCTTGGTAAGCATTCTAAGGAAAATTTTGACAAAAGTAGAGCATGGAGAGCTTCACACAGATACTAGAGTTAGTTCATAATGATTTGGTTGGTCCATTTCAACATCTTTCTTTTATCAAGGCTCGATATGTCCCTACATTCATTGATAACCTTTCTCGATATACTTGGGTGTACTTTCTCAAATAGAAGTCAGAGGTATCTGATCATTTTTAGGACTTCAAAATTTTTGTAGAAAAACAATTTGAAAAAGCCATCAAGGTTTTTTGCACAGACAATGGTGGTGAGTATGCCAACCATCAGTTTGAAAGATTTTGCACTTCAGAGGGGATTGATTTATAGCATTTAGTTCCATACAATCCTCTATAGAATAGTGTTGTAGAATGGAAGAATAGATCCTTGAAGGAAATGAAAAATTGTATGATTCACTCTAGATCTCTTGCACCACAATATTGGGTAGAAGCCATTAACTGTGTTTGTTATATCCAAAATTGTGTTCCTCACTAATCCTTGAAGGGAGTTACTCCTTTTGAAGCTTGGAGTGGTTAGAAACCATTAGTTAAGCACTTTTAAGTTTTTGGCTCCACTACATAGGCCCACATTCCTACAAAGAAATGTAATGCCTTGGATTCGCAAAGCAGACCTTACATATTTGTAGGTTATACTAATGGTGTAAAGGGTTATCGGTTGCTCCACCCTACTACACATGTGTTATTCATTGAGAGGAGTGTTCAATTTGAGGAGGGATCTTCAAGCTCACTTTCTATAACTTCTCCGACTCCTTCTACTTTGACATTGGATTCACTTGGAATACATGAAAAATCTTCTGATGATTCAGATTCACCTAAACAGTCTTCTACCTCTACTTCTGATGTAGAAAGTGATTTAGAGAACTCACCTCCTTCCTCTCCTAGTCATCATTTAGAGGTTAATGATTCCCCTCCAAATTATCCATCTTCCTATCTACTTTGGGCTAGACAAACCTTGCAGTCTATATGTGATTGGGTTGGGGATCCATCAAACACCAGGAAAACTCATTCACAATTCCAAGATGCTCCACATGTCTTCATTGCTACTACCTCAGATCTAAAGTCCTTTCATGAGGCTTCTAGTATTCCTGAGTGGGATACAACTATGTAGGAAGAGTATAGTTCCTTGATGAGGAACCACACTTGGGATCTTGTACCTCTTCCTAAGGGAAGAAAAATTGTTTGATGTAAGTGGATCTATCAGACAAAATTTGTAGTTGATGGGTCAATTGATAAATACAAGGCTCGCTTGGTCACCAAAAGATTCTCCCAGGTTCCTGGGATTGAGTACTCTAAGACTTTTGCACTAGTTGCCTGAATGAATTCCATTCAAATTGTTCTTGTCATTGCTACAACTAATCATTGGGAAGTACATCAAATGGATGTGAAGAGTTTTTTTCTTCATGATGATCTTCATGAGGAGATCTACATGGAGTATCCATAGGGCTTCCTTCAGGATTCTTCACTTGTGTGTCATCTTTAGAAGTCTCTCTATGGCCTCAAATAGGCTCCTCAAGCCTAGTATGCCAAGATGGACTCCTTCCTTCTATCAGTTGGATTCACTCGGTGCCATTCTGATCCTAATGTCTACATTTTGCAATAAGGTTATTCACTTCTATTTTTGGTTTTGTATGTTGATGACTTGCTGATCATAAGAAGTTCTTCACCCTCCATTAAGGCTATCAAAGTGGCCCTTCAGGATAATTTTTTGATGACTAACTTGGGCTTGTTGCATTACTTTCTCGGGATTGAGATCTTTTAGTCTCTTTCTAGGATCACCATCACACAGTCCAAGTATGCTATAGATTTACTCTTGAGGTTTCATATGGTCAACTATAAGCCTACTCTGACTCCCTTCCTTTTTTGAGTCAAACTTGAGGCTCAATGTTCTTCTCCACTTATTGATGGCACTTTGTACTACCAACTTGTTGGGAGTCTCATTTATCTAACTCATACAAGATCTAACATCTCCTATGCTATAGGAATGGTCTCTTGATTCATGCAAGAGCCCGATGAGCTGCACTGGAAAGTAGCCAAGCAAATCCTTCACTACATTTAGGGTTCTCATAGTTGTGGGATTTACTATGTAGTAGCTATTGAGCTTGATTTGGTGGGCTACACAAATTTAGACTGGGCAGGTGATTCTAAGGATAGCAAGTCTACTTTAGGTTACAACTTCTCACTTGGGTTAGGTCCTATTTGTTGATCGAGCAAAAAGTAGTCTACTATTGCTCTATCTTCTACTGAGGCTGAGTATCAGGGGGCTATAAATGCTGCCACTGAGGCCATTTGGCTTCAACATCTTCTCAATGAGTTTGGTATCTAGATTAGATGGCCATTAGTCATATTTTGTGACAATTAGAGTGCCATTTAGATCTCATGAAATTGGGTTCATCATTAGTGCACCAAACACATAGAGGTCCACATGCACTACATCTAAGAGCTCATCCATGGTCATGTCATTGACCTTTGCTATTGTCTAACTTTCAAGTAGGTTGCTGATATCTTCACCAAACCCTTCATTTGAAAGCTTTGTTGGGGGTGTGAGATGCTTCATCTTTTTGGGGGGCCTCTTCCTATCACTCAAAGTCTTGACTTTTTTGGGGGGGTCTCTTTTCTCTCTCTTTTGGGGAATCTTATGTACATGGGTACCACATCGAGCTTGACTTGTCAGGACTCATTTCTACATCCACCTAAGCTTCACTTATGGGGGGGTGTTAGTGTAGTTTTTTATTTTTCCTATATTTCTAGGTTTTTCCTACACTTTTAATAATCTCGCTTAGGTTAATAAAGCATGTCTTATTAGGTGAATGGTTGTGAGGTGTCACCTTCCTACATGTGAGCATCCATTATCTATCTTGGGAAGATACTTTGCTATCTTTAGTCAGATAGATGGTTGCTCCTCATTGGTTGGTGTTTCCACCTCCTCCCTCTTCCTAGCCTATATAAGCATGCTACCTAGCTTGTATTTGCATCCTCTTAATGCTATTTTTCTTTTAGCATTTGCATTACTCTCTTGGAGACTAACTCTGTGTTGCTATTTTGATTTTGTATCGTTTGCATTCATAGTTTAGATATTTATTCTTTGCACTAGTTTTCTGGATTATTAATCTTTTCAGATTCTAACAATACTTTCATTCTCATATATGACTCTTGAAAAATATAAGACATATTTGGTATTTTCAAACTATCTATCTTATGTCTTGACTACATTTGGAATCTTCTAAATTCATATTGAAGCATACCATTTGGGTTGGGCATATTTTATGTATCACCCTCCAATTACTCATTCAAGTGGATTTAAATTCCATGTCATGGTGTTTCTCATACATTTTCTACAATGATGATTGTTCATACTCAATATTTAGATGATTGTATGTATTTGTAGGGTGCCCATATGTCACTTGGCTGGACTTCAAGATTTTTTACTTCACACCTCTATAAATTTGGAAGAAGGAGCCTCTTAGAGGTATGTTGATGATTGTTTCTCTCTACATTTGTGTGATATTGATTTTCAACTTCCAATTGTTTAATTGTTACTTTTGACTTTCTTTGGCATAAATTAGCCTATTTCCTTGATTTATTGTTAGTATCTATTGTTCTCTTTTAGTATTATGTATTGTTATTATTGATGTCTATGGCACTCTCTACTATACTCTCTTTGATATTATCTTGGGTATTCTCTTCTTGCCTCCTCTAATTCAAAATTCAACCTAGGTCTAACCATAGTTAGTAGAAAAATAAATTAGTGAAGTAGCATATATTTATATATAAAAGAGATATATTTTAGTATTGAAGATTACTATATCAGTGTATGCTAAAAATGTGTCACAGTTCCTCTAAGAAATTCTATCCAAGGGATCCAATAATTTAGGAACCTTTAATGGTGACTTAGAGCTCTCTATTTATTATGTGCAAAGGTAAAAATAATAGAATGGTGGCTCTCAAATGAACCAAAGCTATGCAACCCTTGCAAGGTGCACCATAAAATAAGAGATTCAAATAGTAGTGGCAATGAGGCCCAATATCCAAGAATCATCAAATGGATATGCAATAAAAATTCAAAGTAAACTAAATGGAGAGCAAGATGCAAGCTAAGATAACAAGAATGGAGTTAAAATTCTTCCTATTTAAACTAGGTGATATAATCTAAAGCATAAAGAAAAATAAGCTACATGCAAGTAAGCCATGATGCAAGTATATGGGATGCAAGTGTGTGAATGCAAGAGAAATAATGCTCCAAGTTCTCCAAAGATTTAAAGTCACCTATAAATCCTACAACATAATGTTAGCAGAAAGCATAAGAGTTAGAGACTAAAGAGAGAGCCCTTTCTTTTAAAGAAAAATAAATGGTTGAGATCAAAAGCCAAGAGAGGCTTAATCAAGGGTGGAGGATGCATCTTGAGTGATCCATGTGCACAAGAATATCAACCAAAAGATCAATGGTGGAGTTCACAAAAATAAGAGATGTGTGGAAGAGAATGAAGATTCCATCCACCTTGAAAAGTGTGCACCTCATGTGAGACAAAAAAATATTTTATTTTTTAAAATAGAAGTAATGCTTTATGTGTGCACACTTAGGATAAGTGGGAAGTGGGACTTCTTATTTAATTAAAATGGATCATGTTATTTCAATTAAATAAAAGAATTAGGATAAAGTGGTCAAACCATAGGTTATAATCAAATAAAGAGATTTTTGAGGATTTGATCAAAAATAAGCAATAGATAAATTAAGAAAAAATACTAGAAAGGGGGCTTATAGTCTAGATGACAATTTGTGGGTGATTACATTTTCCCCTCCTTGATTAATGTGTGATCAATCTAGGAACACATTATGTCAAAGAATAAAGATAGAAAGCAAGCAGTAGATAGATAGAGTGATAAACAATATCAATAAATGATACAAGCACTAGTGCATCAATCCAAGTAACCAAAGTAAGCAGATGAATCAAGAGAAAATGAAAAGGTCAAGCATATGCTCCTAAGGAATAGATAGCCATAGCAAAGAAGCGAATTGTAGTAATGATAGAATATTCATGCCACCTCAGGATGAAATGAGATATAGGAGAAGTAGAAATGATCTATATTTGATCAAATCAAAGTAAATCAAGGCATGTGATGATAGATAAGTGACTAAGACCAAGGACACTACCAAGAAGTGAAGATATGCCCATTTTGACTAAGTTTGACTAGAAAGATAAAGCATTAGAACTAGTTCAAAAGAAAAAGAATAGGTAAAATGAAATGGAATGAAAAAAAGGAGGGGAAGAGAGAAAAATGGTGAAGAAATGAAGAAATATGGTTGCCCTAGCTAGATTCAAAGATTAAGCCTCAAAAAGTCAACCAACTGCATGGAAGAAGGAAGAATTTTAAAACGTGATTTTGATCATCAAAATGAAATTATATTTTGATTGCAATCCCAAAAATAGATCCAAGATGTTGAAATTGGATAGGGGTTCATTTTTTACACAAGTTTGAGGAGTTCCAAAATTAGGTCAAAATAGGGTCAAAAGGTTATATAAGGGGCCCAAGGGATCCTTTTAAAGTTATTTGTCTCATTTGATTTTGAGAGCTTTAGAGCAAAGATAGACACACACACACTGAGAGAGAGAGGGAGAGAGAGAGAGAGAGAGAGAGAGAGAGAGAGAGAGAGAGAGAGAGAGAGAGAGAGAGAGAGAGAGAGAGAGAGAGAGAGAGAGAACTATAGCTCAGAGGAGATTTTTGACCTAGAGACATCCATTCAAGTGCAGTTGGTTGCACAACTAGCCTCCACATTATGGTCCACCCATAATTACTCGACATCCAAACATTTCTTTTAGTGTTTTTGAGCATTTTATCATGTTGTCTAGGGTTTTTAGTAAGTTTTTACAAAATATCATGTGATCCTTTAGGAACTATCACACCACTTTTATAGATACTATCATATGATGGTTCTAGCATAGAAATTGCATTGCACCCTTGCTATGGGTTATATCCTATTAGACCCACCCATCAATTGTACAATATTAGTTCAACCACTTTATGAATGTTATGCCAAGTTTGTGTTTTTCATCATTTGAGAGTCTTAGTTTCTTAAGTAACTATATTATGATCTTTTTAGTTTCATTTTGATTCTCATTTGATAGGTGTTGACATTAGGACATGTTTTTCTATGCAGGAGGTATTTCTAGCCTTGATTATTAGAGCACCAAAGGTGGTAGGGCTATGACTAGTGCCCCTATTAGATGAAATAAATAGAGGGAGGTTGGAGACCATGGGATTTGCATGGCTATTATAGTTGCCCCATATTCAGGAAAACCATTGCCTCTTGACAATACTAGTGGAGAGGTGGCACAAAAAGCATAATACCTTCCATCTCCTAATTGGTGAGGTGAGCATCACACTAGAGGAATACCGCATCCTACAAGTAGTATGTCATAGAGACTAGTGAGCATATTGAGCATATCTAGTTTGTATATGTACTTAGTCTCATGAGTATTAGTAGGGATGTGAAATTTGTGTGTCATGGGTTTACTTTGATTAGTCTCTAGTGAATGGCAGGGCCACATTATGCGAGGTATTTTAGGATGTGACTATCTTAAACAAACATATTATTAGGGAGCAACTAATCATAGACTATGGGGATCAGTATTCGGTGGCATGTATAGTATACTCCCTTGTAGCACATGCACTAGTCACAAATAGGAGCCACAAGGGCTCCCCTTGTAGGTGGGCTGATTGGTGATGGATCTAGTTGGGAGGCCATAGTGGATGGCATGGGAGTGTCATCCTAGGAGAAATGTACCATGAGATCCATGAGGTCATGTACAAGGATGGTAGGAACTAAATGTGTGGAGCCATATTGGTATAGTTTTGGACGTGGGATCACATTGTAGTGATCTAGCCAAGGGTTCAACCATGAGAGAGGAAGTACCCATACATTTACAAGTACCTAAGGTTCATTATGCAGCCATATAGTGGTGTTGTATCATTCTATAGGCTAATATTAGATGATATAATCTCATTTGAGTAGAGGCCCTATGTGGAATGTGAGGGGTGGTGGGAAGCTCAAGAGGAGCTTGGATACATGTTCTACAGTGGGCCTCCATTAGGGAGGCATGTAGGGATTATGGAGCAATTTTTCATTAGGTGCATGTGGAGGCAATTTGGTCAAAGGCAAAGAGTGCCCACAAAGACAAGGACGTATTCTAGGATCTAGGAGAAGAAGGATATGGTTTGGCATGTTGGATTATGTTGTATATTTGCATGAGACACATGGACTACAATGGTTATACTAGGATTATCTCCTAGTAATGATAGATACAGGAGTATCTCCTAATTATGCATGGGAGATGAGGAGGAGGCCCTTCCCTAGGTTCAAAAGTCCATATGCACTACTGGGGGATGATGGGAATAGAGGGGATAATGGAGATGAGGGAGGTGATAGAGGGGATAGAGGGAAAGGGGGGAGAGGTAGGGATAGGCCTAGCAGCTCTAGGGGTCCATCTGGTAGTTGGACTAGGTCTAGGGGTAGGGTGCATGTAGCAGAGGAGGAGGAAAAGGCAAAGCTAGTGGGGGGGAAAGGCTTATCATATAGCCTCAAGTGAGGAGAGAGTGAGGTAGAGAGAAAAGGAAAAAGTAGCTAGTAATAGTTTGGGGAGAGGACCCAAGAGATTAGAAGATCATGGCCCTGTAGGTGGAGCTATAATAGCTACATACTACAATAGCTATGAGAGATTAGCATCTAATTGATGTTAGGTCAGAGACACACATACAAGAGAGAGCCTTACAATTTGATCTAGTAGAGGCCTAGTGGGATGAAAAGTGACAAGGTACAAGGGAAACCTACTAACAGGGTGTGTACATAGTTGTAGTGCTAGCAAATCAGTGAGTGCCTCTCTATTTAGAGAGAGAGAGAGAGAGAGAGAGAGAGAGAGAGAGAGAGAGAGAGAGAGAGAGAGAGAGAGAGAGGAGGTTAGAGGGAACTATACAACCACCAAATAGGAAGCATGTACCTCATCCTCATCCACATATGACCCAGGAGGAAGGGAGTCAGTCTTAGGTCACTTAGGTGTTATGTCCTTGTGACATTTTGATGTATCATTTTGAGAGACACTTATCCAATTTTCGTACTTATGGTGGATTTATACTTGATATTTCACCATTATGTATATGAGATTCTTGATGTTGGATTAGCATTGTGTTCTTACCTCTTTTCTTTACATGCTCATGTGATGGATGTATCTATGTTACAATACTTATTTTTATGTTCTCATGTGATGTCGATATGTAAGTTCATGTTTATGTATATACATACTCATCTTATGTTTATATGTTTGTGAATGTATGATATATCTCTCTTATATACTTAGCTCTATGTGATGATATAAACTCATGATTTGAAAACTTAACACTAGGATAGATTTAGATGTGATAATGAGATTAACCCCTTAAGATGATAGGATAGCAAAGAGGTGAGAAAAAGCCAAAAGGAGATGACAAGATATGATCAAGAAGAAATGAGTGAAGATGGATGTAGTTAACTAACACATCCATGAAAGATAAAGAAGACTCTCAACATTCAAATGCAAAACTAAGCTATAATGAATCCTAAAATGCAAACTAGTATGTGAAGGTGCAATTGCAAGGGTTATATAGGTAGGTCCTAGTTTTTATCACTGAGACTTATTGGAGACATTGGAAGATCATAAAATTATCACTAGTATAACTATGAAGATATGAATATGATCTATATTGGATAGGTATGTGGGAACCCAACCTATGCATCAAATACATATTAGTCAAGATGATGATGTAGTTAGATTCCATAGGTTTAGTGTAGCAAGATTATGCTTGCATCAAGACACAAAATGTTGATATGGCCATAAGCATACACTTTTATATCAACTCTCTACACCTAAAATAATAATATGAGTTGGAATATTATGCTCACACCAAAAATAGACAAGGATGATACATATTGGATCCTAAGTGTCAAGTGGGACAAGCAAGAAGCTCAAGACACCTAAGATCGACAAGGTATACCCACAGGTAGAAAGAGAAGGAAAACATGTCCCATGCCCCCATTCCTCTAGTCCATGAAATCCTCAAGATACTATTAGGGAGGGAACACTCAACAAAGAAATCATCATAGACAATAAACAAAGTAAAATAAGCCAATAAGCTTCAGTCAATGTTTGGTTTAAGCATGTGTGTGGAAGTCACATGACTGTCTCTTTAGAACTCAAGTTTGCTAATGAGAAGTATCACAACTACCTAGAATGTAGCTATAGTATCTAATAAGTGTTCAAAAACACTCAATGTCAAGGGGAGTGTTAAAAAAAATGTCAAGAAACCTGCTAAAGAAACACCAACACAATAAGGAGACTCATGATAAGCTAAGATATTGTGTGCCACTTTAGACCTAGACAAGAGTAAGTTACAAGTTAGGCAAGGAGAAATAAATGGAAGATGAATGGTGAGCACAAAGTGAGTCACTGATAGACTATGGTGCAAGGGTCCCAAGTAGTGCTTGTTTCTAAGTTTTCACCACTTGGCATGATTTTTTTCTAGACTTTTTATTTATTTTTAAATGTATTTTATTAGGATCATAAGTTATGTACAAGTGGTGAGCAGAAAAAGCACTAAGCATAGAACTTCTTGAGGTATAATATGTTAATAAGATTGAGGATTTTTTCTCCCTTAGGTGTAGGGAGCTTATATGCATTGGATCCAAATGAAGCAATAACAATGTAGGGACCCAACCATTTAGGTTCAAACTTGAAAATTTCTAGGATGAACTTTCTTATTATAGTTGGTATACATGCATTTTAGGTCATACTTCTCTAAGACATTCTATCCAAAAATGTGTGTTAAAATTGTGTCCCACTTCTCTAAGACATTTTATCTAAGGGATCAAATAGATTAGTAACCTTGAATGGTGACTTAGAGCTCTCTATATATGATGTGCAAAGGTAAAAATAATGGAATGGTGGCTCTTAAATGAACCAAAGCTATGAAACCCTTGTAAGGTACACCATAGAATGAGAGATTCAAAGAGTAGAGGAAATGAGGCCAATATCCAAGAATCCTCAAATGAGTATGTAATGCAATGCAAAGTAAAATAAATTCAGAATAAGATGTAAGCTAAGATAAAAAGAATGAGAGTTACAAGCCTTCAAATTTAAACTATGTGAGCTATTCTAAAGCATAAATAAAGCTAAGCTACATGAAAGTAATCCATGATGCAATTATATAGGATGCAAGTGTGTGAATGTAAGTGCAAGAACACTCCAAGTTCTCTAAAGCTCCAAAGTCAACTAGAAATCCTACAACATAACACTAGTAAAAAGCATAAAAGATGGAAAATGAGGAGAGAGAGCCCTCTCTTTTAAATAAAAATAGATGTTTGAGATCAAAAATCAAGAGAGACTTAATCAATTATAGAGGATGCATCTTGAGTGATCCACGTGCACAAGAATCTTACCTAATCAGGATCAATGGTGGATTTCAAAAAAGTGAGAGATGTGTAGAGGAGAATGAAGATACCATCCACCTTGGAAAGTGTGCACCTCATCTTAGACAAATAAGATTTTTTTTTTTTTAAATAGAAATAATGTTTTATGTGTGCACACTTAGGATAAGTGAGAAGTGGGACTTTTTATTTAATTAAAATAGATCGTGTTCTTTCAATTAAATAAAAAGTCTTAGGATAAATTAGTCAAACCATAGGTTATAATCAAATAAAGATATTTTTGAGGATTTGATCAAAGATAAGCAATAGATAAATTAAGCAAAAATGTTAGAAAGGGGGCTTATAGTCTAGATGACCATTTTTGGGTGATTATAATAAGAAGTTAAATTTATATATAATGTTTGTATGAATGAAGAGAAATAACATTTAAATTGAGTAATATATGTTTCTATATAAATGAGAAATATATTACCAATGGACATCATTATTACAAGGTAGAATAAATAATTGGAGCAAGTTATTAAGCAAGTAGATTGATAAGATTATATAGGCATCTAAATGTATGTATAAAGTATCCATGAATGCATAAGAACACTTAAACATTTTTTAGAATGTTGAAAAATATATTAATTAAGAAGAAACAAAGGACGTGAACAATAAAAATAAGAGAATACATTACAAGATTTATGAAAATGCATTTTTTAAAAAGAAATATAGAAACATGAAGATATATATAATCACACTATATTATTACATCATGTAAATAAAATTATTTTCATTGGATAAATCATTTGAAAAAAGAATGGTCTAAAAGACCTTTTATTGAAAAAACATATGTATATCTAATAGTCCATTTTCCAATACAAAATGGAAATACCAAAAAAAAGGTAATCCACTTTAGGAGATAGTGAACTCCCATTTTCCCATATGATAGACTAATAATCCAAAAATATGTCTATCTCTACAGAAAAATATCCAATAACATATTCATACCATTATTGCTTTAGTATCCATCTTCGCTAACCCAATCATAATCTTGACAAAACTAGACTCAAGAATAGGGTTGAAGAGTTTCAGTATGTGGAAAGTAGACTTCAAAAAATTATTTTCCATTAAGTGGAGACTTAAATTTGTCAACAATAATACCTAACCACAACAATTATTCTCAAAGATGTCTACCATCAAATCCAATGGAATGTATTACGGTAGAGAAACTATTGGAGGTGTAGATCTAATATGTTCACGAAAAAAAAAAAAAAAAAAAAAAACCTCCTCTACAAGAGGTTCTCTTGTCCACTCATCAGCTATGAAATCATCATATTGAATAAAAAATTTAAACATGTGTGTGTTGGCCACATGTCATATTATGGTGCCAGAGAAACATGCTCCCTAAAATTCATCTCCATCAAAGCCTACTTCAACTTTCATCCCATATTTGTAGTTCATGTTTTATACTTTTAACATTAAGAGAATACAAAAAAGCATTTCAATTATGTTATTATAAATATATACATCAATCATTAGTACAAAGTAAAATATTTCTAAAATTTCATAATAAAATGCATATAATTACTCTAATTTAAAAAAACTAACATTTATAATTCAAATCTTGGTTAGATGTGGATTTTATTTTATTTCAAATCTAAAATCTAATATTCTATTAAATATTTACATTCTATTATTTGAAAAATGGTGGCATTACCATCCACTTTTAAAATATTAAAAATATTTAGTTATAAAAAACATTATAATAAAATACTTATTATTATAATATTTGAAAAATGGTGGCATTGCCTTCCACTTTTCAAACATTATTGCCTAAAAGTTAATATTTATCTTTTAAAATTTCATATTAAAAATAATAAAAATTAAAACAATTATATGATTACTCTAATTTTAAAACAACAAAGTTTGCCACTGACATACCACATTTACTGCGAGACTAGTTTTCACTTATAATGGCCTCAGCCTTCTCCGACTCAGCAATTGACACTAGAGTTGGAGTTTCTGCTATTAAAGAGAATGGTGTCACTGAACAAGTGACCATGCAAATTCTTCCCCAAGGTGTTTCATGAGGTAATTCCCCTCCTAATATTGTTTTGAATGTCAAGGAGTTTGATAATGCATGCACTTGGTTAGAACAATAAACCCTCATTCGGTATTTTGTGGGTCACACTCCTTCTGAAAGCATGCTGCAAGAATGGGTTTCCAAGGTTTGGACACCTCAGGTTGTTCACCTTGAAATTTTTCAAAGCCTTGCCAAAGGATTCTTCCTTTTTCACTTTGGCAACTCTGGCCAAGATAAACATGTTTTTGTTTGGAGTCCCTAGACTATTAGGTCCTCCCTCTTGGTTTTTCAATGCTAGTCACGTAATTTTTTTGTTTTCGATGATAACAAGCTTAAGTTTCTTGTATGGGTGGAATTTTTTAGATTGCCTATCCCTTGCTAGTCATTCTTGATAGTTATTGTGCAAATTGTTGACAAGGTTGTTTTCCTTGAACCAGACAAGTTTTTCAATGCTTGGCCTCAGCGTAGGGTTCGTGTTGAGGTCGACCCATCTAGGGACCTCAAAGACTTTGTGGATATCTAGATTGGTGGTACCACCTTCACCAAGAAGGTGCTTTACCTAAACCTTCCAAATACTTGTTATTGGTGCCAGTCCACTGAACACAAGATTAGGGATTATCTTTTGTTGGACTACAACTGTCCACCCATTTTGGATCCCAAGCTAGCTATGGCCATCAAGAAAGATGAATGGACTATGGTGGTGAAAAAAGGTAAGGATTCAGCTATAGCTAAGGTGAGCTCTATGCCTATGGGTAATAGTAGACCTAGCTCAAGTTTGGTTCAACCAGAGCATTCCATCCCTTTGCTTCCTTTGCCTCCTATTTCAAACCCTAGAATACAGAGGATAGTGTGATTTTTCACTCCTGGTCATCCACCTTTATGGACTCAAGCACTGCAAGCAATGTCAATGATTTCTCAACAAACCCTCTATCGGTCTCACAGTCCAAATGATCATGATGAGTATTTTGTTAATGGGGAGAAGATTCAAAGGGTCATCTCTATTGATGACTCCTCACTTGATGCTCCTACTTTTTTGCACAATAGTTTCTCCTCTCTTGGAGATGAGGATACAATGCAAGCTAGTTTACCATGAATTTCCTATCATGGAATGTGTGGGGGCTAACAAACCTTCCTAGAAAATATTTTTTTCATGACACCAAGAATTAGCTTGGTAATCTTGATGTGCTTTGTCTTCAAGAAGTTAAAGTTTTTGTATTTCTCCTTACCTCAACTTGTAAGGTAATTTGGCCAAATAGTGTCATATTTTCAAGGCTGGTCAAGGTGGAGTGGTTACTCTTATTTCCCCTCATTTACTTTCTTCCATTATTTTGCATGGATCTAACCCTCTTACTTTCATTTCAAAATCATTTTTTGGTTCTATTAACATATATGCCCCTAATGATGTTGTTGATCATTCACATCTGTGGTGCTAGTTGGTAGATCATTTGCCACCTATGACTTGGGTTTTTTGTGGGGACTTCAACATGGTTGAGTTGGCCACTGACAAGGAAGGGATTTTTTCCTTTTTAATGGTAGTTGGTGAAAGAGAGGCTTGTTTTTACATGCAAAACAAGCTAGGTCCTTTTGATCCCAATGCTAGTCATTGTCATGGTCCAATTTTTGAGTTGGGTCTAACAGAGTTTTAAAGATACTTGATAGGGCTATGATTTCTGTGCAATCCTTTTTTCATTTTCTCACAAGTATTCCCTTCCTATCACACCTCTGCTAGATGTGACATTATCAGATCATTCCCCCATTATCTTTTCTATCACTTGGCAAATAGCTCAGCCTTGTACTTGTAAAACTTAATTTTATCTTAATACATCTTTTTTGTCCCACCCACCAACTACTTCCCACATTCTTCAAGTCTAGAATCTTGAGCCTCAACCCCACACTTAGGTTGGGTGAATTAAATGGTGGAATGACTCCATCCTCTGTACTATGAGTTTTCTTTGCATTTATGGTAGATGGTTGGCTAAGTACCATAGAAGATCTTATGAAGCCACAACTAAAGATCTATGTACAACCTCAAAAGCTTGTGCCATGAATCTATTTGATATGGATCTTTAGGTTCAGCTTGCCAATCTTCAACACCAAAAGAAAGTTGTGGATAGTTATGCTTCTCAAGGAGCTTAGATCAAAGCTTATCTCCATTGGTTGGAGGTTGACAATTAGGCTTCTCAAGAATTTCTTAATGTTGTGCAAGCTCATCATTCTACAGTTGGCATCAAATGCATCTAAGAAGGTTCTTACTAACCTACCAAAAGTTCTTCATGCTTTTAGATTTTTATAGCTTAGGGTCCTTCCAAGACATGTCACCAAGCTTTACAAGCTTTCCTTACTGTCACTCCTAATGGGCTTGCTCTTGAGCAATATGCCTTTTGTGAGAAAAAGTTAATGCTTGTAGACCTAAAGGAAACTACTATTTCTATGGATGATGACAAGGCCCCTATCTATGATGGCTTTCCTTGTGAGTTTTACAAAATCCTATGGGATGATATTGGCCTTGACTTGCTTCAAGTGTTTCATGAAGCTTACAATTCTAATTCCCTAGGCAACATTATAAACAAGGGTAATATTAAGTTCATACCTAAAGTTGGTGATCCCAAGGAAATTTTCAATTGGAGGCCCCTCACTTTGTTGAATGTCTCCTACAAGATCATAGCCAAAGATCTCTCTCTTAAAATATGGCACTTGCTCCCTCAGATTGTTCACCTTGAACATGTTAGTTTCATCAAGTCTCATTATATTTTGGATAACATCATTGTTGTTTGGGAAGGAATAGAATGGGCTTGGTAATCCAAGTAGTAGGCTTTATTTCTTAAGATTGATTCTACCAAAGCTTATGATAGGATTGAGTGGCCTTTCATCCTGGCCATGCTTCAAGCTCTAAGATTTGGTCCAATATTTTTGCAGTCTATGTAGATGCTTTTTAGGGATGTCTCTACCTGCATCACCATTAATGGGAGATAATCTAAAGCTTTTGGGCTCTTAAAATCTATTTGTCAAGGATGCCCTCTTGCACCTTCACTCGATGTGTTGGTAGATGATGATTTTTGCTATATTCTTGCCAATGCCATTTCTTGGGATCTAGTTCATGGCATCTCTCTTCCTAGTTCCTCCATACAGCTTGTTAATGGGCATTTTTTAGATGATCCCTTCCTTACTCTTGTGGAAGATGAAGAGAATATTGTCAATGCCTTGTAATGTTTGGACACTTTTTGTCTTGCCTCTAGGTTTGTCATTCAATGAAATAAAACCCTTTGTTATAGATAATCTTTATTGCCAAGTCCTCCATGGTTGTAGTAGTATGGGTGGAAATGGGTTTAGCATGGATAAATTTTTAAGTTTTTGGGCATTCCCTTTTCTTTTCAAACCTCCCATGTGTAGCTTTGGAATGATGTTCTTGCTTGGATTAAGAAGAAGCTAGAATATTGGATCACTAAGCCTCTCTCCCTTGTAGGCAAGTTTCAAATATTCTCTAAAGTTCTTGTTGCTATGCATGTCTACTACTCTTCCTATTGGGCCCCTTCCAAAGCTTCATACCTCAAGCTTGAGTGTCTCCTCTAGGACTTTCTCTAGGCCTCTAATGTTCTGCATCATAACTTTCATAGAGTTCCTTGGTATTATTATTGTTTGCCCAAATATTCTAGTGGATATGTCCTTCATTCCACTCACAAGTAGGGGATTTCCCTTTGTGCTAAGTGGTTCATTCTAGCTCTCACTAGTGATGAGGCCTGGAATTAGGCTATTCATTTAACTGGCCTACTTGGAAGGGGATTGGTTTTTAGACCCTTCTTGTGACTCTTGAACCTGTTTAGATTTAGGGAACTTTTGTTGTTAGGAGTATTTTGAAAGCCAAGAAAACTCTCAAACCATGGCTTCACTGGGCAGATAATGGATTTAGAGATGGCCTCTCAATGAACCAGCAAAACCTTTGGTGGTCTCCCTTGTTTGCTACTCAAGGTGTTCCTTTACCCAAGATACAAGGAGCCAATACTTTATGCTTGTTTCATAGTGGTATCAAAACTCCCAAGGACTTATTTTCTTGGGTTACTCTGAGCCTTCGCTCATGGTAGGACCTAAAAGTGCAATTCAAGCTTATCTATGTAGATTGGTATATAGTTAATCTTCTAGTTTCTACAGTGCCTCCCAATTTGTTACACAAGCTTGGTATTTACTCATCTTGCCCTTGGTGGAAATATTGGAAGTGGTATCCTACCACTCCTATGACTAGTTACAAGCCCAACTTGGGGTATTAGTGGTTAGTGCCCCATCTTCTGATGGTTGATACTCTCAATCAGTGCTAGCATCTGCACTCTTATCATGAGACTTGGAGTGATAGATTTGCCACTATCTAGCATTGTTGTATAGAGCCAAAGATTTCTCACTTTTCTGGTTCCTCCTCTTCCAAGTCTTTCCTTTTGGCCTTTTCACCTAGAGGATTTCACTTGGCATGTGGTTGTTCCAGGAGATTTTCCAATGCTTCCTTTTAGATATGCCTAGATTTTGCATGCTTTTAGAATGGAGATTTTCTACTAGTTGGAAGGACTACAATTTTGTTTTATTCTCTCACGGCTTTCTTGATATTCATGTTGCTATGTACTCTAAAGCATGTATCTATAATAATGTTATGATACAAATTCAAGTACAAACTAACAAAGTTGCACTGGAGGTGGCTCACCTACAAGAGTTATTAGCTCACTAGGGAAATGCACCTTGTATGATCACCTACATGCCTCTGGATGCTTTATCCAGTGAATACACTTCTTCTCATGGTCACTAGTGCGGCTAGAGCAGATCTACTCGCCGCTTACATACTCCTCAATCTTAGCCCCATTGCTACTCTTTCAATGATTTTGGTGGATGTCATTGCTCAGCCTCACCTCCATAGATGTTGGGCTCAAGTTGGACCCTAATGGTTCCTCTGATTTCCCTTGATGTGGGTTGGTTGTCTACATAACATGACACCAAATGGGATTTCTTTTAGTTGGATTTAACCATCTCTCTACCCAAATAAGAGGGAGATAAAGATGTTGATGCTATTTTTACTGATGGTTGGGCTCCCCCTAAGCCAACCAATGACCCTTGGGACTTTTGGGGTTTTGATGATAAAGACCCACCCTTGGTTGGCATTGCTCTTGTAGCCTAAGAGCTTTCTGTTTAATTTTTTTAAATGTTTTTTGATGAATAGGTTCTAATCTAGCCTTGTGTCATTTGAACTCACAGGGTGATCTTGTATCCCCCAGCCCCTTTTTTGTGAATATGTATCTTTGATATTATACTTAATGGAAAAGGTCTATTCATCAAAAAAAATTAAATTAAATAGTATATGTAATATGCAAATCCAATTCTGAATATAAATGTAGCATGCATTCTAATCTAAATACAAATAGTAATCTAAATTAAAATTAAAATATAAATACCAATCCATATCCAACTAGCATTATTATTCAAAATATTAATGTAAATCAAAATACAATTCTATATCTAAATACTATTCTAAATCCAAATACTATTCTAAATACAAAATTTCTAATTTTGAATATAAATGTAGCATGCACTCTAATCTAACTATAAATACTATTATAATTACAAATACAATTGTACATGAAAATACTAATTTAAATCCAAATAGTATTAGAAATCAAAATACCAATCTAAATCAAAATACTAATATAAATCAAAATGCTATTCTAAATAAAAATACTATTATAAAGTAAAATACTATTCTAAATTCAAATACTATTGTAAATGCAAATAGTATTATACATTAAAATACTACTCTAAATACAAATACTAATCTAAATCCAAAATATTTTAAAAAGAAAAAAAAAATTAAAGTAGCTTACTTTGTTTTTTATGTGGCTCCTTGATCTCCAAATTTGCAATTGTTTTCTCCAAACTTGTCCTCTTCTAATCCAAATTATTCCTCTTCACTATCTAAACCTATCTTCTTCCTCACAAAATCTATATTCAACCTCTCAAAATCTCTATTCTACTTCTTACAATCTCTCTTCTTTCTCTCTCTCTCCAAATCCACTCTTCTTTACAAAACAAGAATGAAATGAGAGGAGTGATTTATACAACTCTTTATCTCCTCATATTGACTCTTCATTTGCCACAAAATGTATATTGATTTTCTCTAACTATTCATATTTTTATAATGACCTTTTGAGTTCTATGTACAAAAATTATTTTAAAATAAATAAATTCAATTTTTTTAAAAAAATTGAAAAGCCCACCACTTGGTGGGCATTATTATTAAATTTGTTTAAAAATATCAAATGTGGTGATGGGGCCCACCACCCCCTACCACCACAAAACACCCCACATAATTTAAAACAAAATTGAAAAAAAGTTAATGAAGTGGTGGACCATCACCCCCATCTTCCCAACACTCCAATAATAACTACAATAGTGTTGTTGCTACTAACTGTCATAGTTACTGCCATGTCTGATAGTTGTTAGGTGCGCCAATAACTACCACTTTAGCAATGACAACACTACTATAGCACCACTACAAGGTCAGCATGTGGCAAATGAGTTTTTTTTTTTTGGTATTTTTTTATCCTTTTTTTTTTAATATATTTTAAAATTTTCATTTTTAAAATTTTTAAATTTTTATTCCTATTAATTTTTTAATTTTATTTATTCGATTTTAATTATTTAATATTTTTTTTAATTCTATTTTTTAATCTTTTATTTCAATATTTTGATATTTCTTTATTAATTTACTTTATTTATTTTGTATTTCCTTTGTTTATTTTATTTTCTAATTTTAGTTCAAATGTCACCCTATTAATTTGGGGTGACCATGTGTCACCCTTTTATTTCGGGATGGTCATGTGTCACCCTATTTTAGGGATACATTTTTGCTTTATTATTTTATATGGTGTCAAATGGCAAGGTCAAAACAAAATGAACATATAAATACCTATTTAACTATAATAGTTTGTAATCCACTTGATTTTCATTTTTATTGAAAATGAATCTTTTTTGGCATATTCTCATGCTAGGATTTGGATTCATGTTATAATTGTATAAAACATCTCTTGGTGTAATCATGTGAAAATGTCCCTTTAGATTCATCAAACAACACTTTAATGGTACTTTGATCAACTATTATTGATGTCTTTTTATTAATGATATTAAAAACATATTTCATTGATCCTAAGACTTTCAATGAAATATGTAACTTTGAGAAAGCACTTTCTACATCTCATCAAAACCCCTAATCTTGTTGAAATCCTTTATATAACTCGGGGTCTTACTCTTTATATTATTTATTGTAACCTAGAAATTAGTGACAGAATGATGAGGTATATATTGAATTCTTAATTTAGGTTTAGATTATAGAAAGAGAAAGAGGGGTCTTCAAGCATAACAATACAAAGGTGACAAATTATATCAACACAAATCAAAATAGATGTAAGAGATTCTAGTGATAAATCCAAGTACATTCAAACATATACACTCAAAGGATATCTTTATATTGATTATTCTTTCCCTTTTATTGTTATGAACTGATTCCTTTTAATTATGTGTTGAATGAATTGACTTAATGCAAGTAGATTGAAATACCTAAACCATAAACCTTAATTTTTTTCCATTATCATAGTCATCTAAGTCCATTAACTGATGAAGGATGCTCCCCTTAATATCACAAACACATAAATGAAACAAAGAAATAACAACAATTGGCAAAAACAAACTATGGGCTTCTTATTATTGTTAAAAATGTGGAATTATAGAATTGTGAAATACAATATGCAAATCCACA
This sequence comes from Cupressus sempervirens, assembly GCA_028749045.1. Lineage (NCBI taxonomy): Eukaryota > Viridiplantae > Streptophyta > Pinopsida > Cupressales > Cupressaceae > Cupressus > Cupressus sempervirens. The sequence continues at coordinate 555,792,159 of CM053787.1, read as the reverse complement.
TGGACACCTTCTATACACTAATTTGTAACCCAAAATTGTGAACTATCACCCAAAGTTGTCCTCGACAATATATGGTTATTTATTAAATAGGTAATTTTATGTCGCCTGGTAAGGTTCCAGACACTTAAACTTAATACATAGGGTCAAAAAACCCTAATAATACATATAGAGTTGGCCAAATACACTTTTGACATTTATTTTGGAAGTTTTGATCAGTCCAACTTTAGAAGGTCATAACTTTTGAATCGTTTCTTTGATTGGCTATTATAACCACTTTTTAGAATCCTCGGCTTCTGATCTATAGGCTTGGATTCATGCAAGTGCCCATCTGTCGAGTTTTTAGGCCTCATTTGAGCACATTTAGGCCTTCAATGGTGAGCCTAAGGTTTTTATACTTGCACCCAAAAAATCTACAATAAATCCATGAATACTCATGATATGGCACTAAGCCTAAATTGGTAGATTGATATATCCAAGATGAATATCCACCTCTAAAATTGGGACATTCTAAGCTCGTATGAGTGACTTACTAAGTAGCAAGCCTCTAGAAACAACAACTTTGCATTGAGACAACCCTTATTCAAGAAACAAAAAGGAAATATTTTTGGGTGATGCAAGATTGCTCTTATAGCTAGGATGCTTCTATGTCATTAATTTTCTACCACCTAGTTATGTGGATGTATCATAGATAATACATACCATGTTTATGATTTAACCAATAATTTTGAACAACCAAATATTTTTGGGTGATGCAAGATTGCTCTTATAGCTAGGATGCTTCTGTGTCATTAATTTTCTACCACCTAGTTATGTGGATGTATCATAGAGAATACATACCATGTTTATGATTTAACCAATAATTTTGAACAACCAAATTATTCAAAATTAATAATTTTGAACAACCAAATCAATATAGAAGTATATCCTCTTTTGAATAATACCCCAATAACCTTTATATACATAATGCACTTTTAATATATAATATTAAGTTACCCTAAGGGCACATCTAGTGAGTTGATAACCTTTATCTTTGAATTTCTAATAATTCTTATGAGGGTAAGTATTAAATTATATTATTGCAAAAACCATCAAATCATTATACATAAGATAGCCAGAATTTATCATAATGTCCTCAACATGGTTCCTAGAAATAACCATAACAATTTCCCATACCATCACCTTTTTGTGCTCATATATCGACTCAAATCTCCTACAAGATTTAATGGTACAATTCATATTTAATAAGTGCATGCAAGGAAGGGTCTTTCAATTACAAAATGTACAAAAACTGTGGATCGTCATGTATACCATCTTTTCATACATAGAGATACTTCCCCTTTGACTATACTCTGTCTTCTACATATCTTTACATACAATTTTCCTCATTCACTCTCCCTTTGACATCAATGACGAAGGTAGTGACAAAAATTATATACATTATGATATGGCTATCAAGATTTAACTATGTGATTTTGAGTCAAACTCATTGACCCATGTATCATGAGTAGTGGTTCAATATGAATCCATCTCTCATGAGAATAAATGGAACACTTAGCACTCATTGGATCTAGGTGATGCTCATAGGGGTGAAGCACCAAGACTTTCCAGGAGGTCACTGATACTAATACTACTCTAGCCTGAGCTTGCTTAACTACAGAGTTTCCTCCATGGTTAAACACAAAGCTTGCAACCCCATTTTAAAAACCTTCACCAAGTGTTGTGCCTTATGAACCATTGATTAGAAAGCCCCTTAAGCTCATCAATTTATAAGTAGGAGATAATTTCCATAGCAAGTCAAATTGTGATATGTTTATTAAGATTTAACTCTGTGATTTTGAGTTAAACTCATTGACCCATGTTTCATGAGTTGTGATTCAACATGAATCCATCTCTCATGAGAATAAATGGAACACTTAGCACTCATTAGATCTAGGTTATTCTAATAGTTGTGAAGCACTGGGACTTCTCAAGAGGTAACCCATCCCAGTACTACTCCAGCCTAAGTGCACTTAACTATGGATTTTCCTCCATGGTTAAACCCAAAGCTTGAAACCCCATTTGAAAAACCTTCACCAAGTGTTGTTCCTTATGAACTATTCATTATAAATCCCCTTAATCTCATCAATGGATAAGTAGGAGATAACTTTATAGCAATTCAAATTATGATATGACTATCAAGATTTAATTGTGTGATTTTGAGTCAAACTCATTGACCCATGCTTCACGAGTAGTGATTCAACATGAATCCAATGAGTTCTAAGTGTTCCATTTATTCTTATGAGATATGTATGGATTAATTTTGAATCACTACTCATGAAACATGGGTCAATGATTTTGACTCAAAATCACACAGTTAAATCCTGATAGCCATATCACAATTTGATTTGTTGTGGAAATTATCTTTTACTTATCAATTGATGAGCTTAAGGGGATTTCTAATGAATGGTGCATAAGGCACAACACTTGGTGATTTTTTTTCAAATGGGGTTTCAATCTTTGGGTTTAACCATGGAGGAAACTTTGTAGTTAAGCATGTTGAAGCTAGAGTAGTACTAGGATGGGTGACCTCCCAAGAAGTCTTAGTGTTTCACTCCTGTGAGCATCACCTGGATCTAATGAGTGATAAGTGTTCCATTTATTCTCATTAGAGATGGATTCATTTTGAATCTCTACTCATGAAACATGGGTCAATGAGTTTAACCCAAAATCACACAATTAAATCCTGATAGTCATATCACAATTTGACTTGCTATGGAAATTATCTCCTACTTATCAATTGATGACTTTAAGGGGCTTTCTAATTAATTTTTCATAAGGCACAAAACTTAGTGAATGTTTTTCAAATGGGGTTGCAAGATTTTGGTTTAACCATGGAGGAAACTCTGTAGTTAAGCACACTTAGGCTAGAGTAGTACTGGGATGGGTGACCTCCCAGGAAGTCTCGGTGCTTCACCCCTATGAGAATCACCTAGATATAATGAGTGCTAAGTGTTCCATTTATTTTTATGAGAGATGGATTCATGTTGAATCACTACTCATGAAACATGGGTCAATGAGTTTGACTCAAAATTACACAGTTAAATCCTGATAGCCATATCACAATTTGACTTGTTGTGGAAATTATCTCCTTATCAATTAATTAGCTTAAGGGGCTTTCTAATTAATGGTTCATGAGGCACAACACTTGGTGAAGATTTTTCAAATGGGGTTGCAATATTTTGGTTTAACCATGGAGGAAACTCCATAGTTAAGTGTGTTCAAGCTAGAGTAGTACTGGGATGGGTGACCTCCCAAGAAGTCTTAGTGCTTCACTCCTATGAGAATCACCTAGATCCAATGAGTGATAAGTATTACATTTATTCTCATGAGATATTTATTCATGTTGAATCACTACTCATGAAACATGGGTCAATGAGTTTGACTCAAAATTACACAGTTAAATCCTAATAGCCATATCACAATTTGACTTGTTGTGGAAATTATCTCCTACTTATAAATTGATGAGCTTAAGGGGCTTTCTAATGAATGGTTCACTAGGCACAACACTTGGTGAAGGATTTTCAAATGGAGTTGCAAGCTTTGGGTTCAACCATGGAGGAAACTCCATAGTTAAGCACACTTAGGTTGGAGTAGTACTAAGATGGGTGACCTCTTGGGAAGTCGTGGTGCTTCACCACTATGAGCATCACCTAGATCCAATGAGTGCTAAGTGTTCCATTTATTCTTATGAGAGATTGATTCATGTTGAATCACTACTCATGAAATATGATTCAATGAGTTTTACTCAAAATCACACAGTTAAATCCTAATAGCCATATCACAATTTGACTTGTTGTGGAAATTATCTCCTTCTCATCAATTGATGGGCTTAAAGGGCTTTATAATGAATGGTGAATAAGGCACAACACTTGGTGAAGGTTTTGAAAATTGGATTTCAAGCTTTGGGTTTAACCATGGAGGAAAATTTGTAGTTAAGCACACTTAGGTTGGAGTAGTACTAGGATGGGTGACCTCCCAGGAAGTCTTAGTGCTTCACCCCTATGAGCATAACCTAGATCCAATGAGTGCTAAGTGTTCCTTTTATTCTAATGAGAGATGGATTCATGTTTAATCACTACTCATGAAACATGGGTCAATGAGTTTTACTCAAAATCACAAAGTTAAATCCTAATAGCCATATCACAATTTGACTTGTTGAAATTATCTCCTACTTATCAATTATATACATGTCAAAATTGTTATATTTTCCTTCATGTTGATATTTTGGTAATGCAATTGCCAAATCTTTCTTTTAGATTTCCAAATCCTTTCTACATTTAAGATTTAATATACAAATTTCTCACATGATGTCCTGGCCTTAAGACATTCCTCTAGCTTCCATGTACATTGCTGATTTTTAGCATCAAATTCTCTCTCAATAATGAGAACCTTTTAATAATTCTCTCTCTTTTCAACTCAATCAAACTTATATCATCATGTATCTTCACAATTCTTATCTCTAAGTCTTCACTCTTCCTCTCAAGTTGTTGAAGCTCATTAACAAGGCTATGTAGTTCCTTTTGCTTCTCACTTAGCTCCACATTTACATCTCTAATGAAATTATATGATGAAGTGCATTTTCCATACAATGTCCTTCCTTCTATCAGACATATCCTTAACTCTTGTATACAAGATTCAAGTGTTTCTAAGTCATTTCTAATATTTCTCCACACTATATCAAATAATTGTGTATCATGTCTGACTTATGCATGTGTAGCTACTACTTCTGATAATTGACTAACCTCATTATCAAAAGCCTTAATTGGTTCCTTATCTCTCACTTAAGGATCAAACTCTATAATTCTAACTGGTATAATATTTTGCAATTCTCTAGAAACTTCCTCTAAAGTCTCCTAAAGACTCTTTACCTTCTTGTTCTTTTCAAATAATTTACTTAAAGATGATATCAATCCAATCTAATCATCATCATCACTAGATAAACTTTCCAATGTTGATTTGAATGGAGACATGATTTGACTGGGGTTTCTAACAAAATGTCTACCTGATGCTAAAATATGAATTTATCAATCATAGCCTTTTTATTCTTTAACTGTGACAAAAATGTTGATTCCTACATGATTATTCTCAAATTATTCCTAGTTTTCTCCTCTTTCTTTTCTTTCTCTATTTTCTCTTCCTCTTCTTTCTCCTCCTTCTCTTCCTCTTTCTTTTCTCTTTCTTCTTTTTCTTTTTCTTCTTCTTTCTTCTTTTTCTCTCCATCCCTCTTTTCTTCTTCCCTTTTCATTCTTTCTTTTATTTTTTGTTTATTTTCTTCTTCTTTCTCCTTTTCTTCTTCTCTCCTCTTCTTTTCTTCTTCTTCATCTTTAGAGCTTGTATAGCCTACCAAATTGTCAATAATTGAGGGGCCAAAATCCTTGAAATGATCTTCTATAGTATCTCTGATGATTCTACTACCTCTTTCATCTCTTAATAATTTTTTTTGTTGTTGGTGTTTCTTCTCTATCCTTTACATTTTATTGTATTTGAATTGTAGGAATTTCTCCCCCTATCATAGTGCTTTCCTTCTCTTCTGTTGATGTATCTAATCTAGATGGTTGGGATTTTTCCATCATCTTTATGATTATTGCATCTATCTCCTTGGTAAATTCTTCATTATTTCCTCCCATGATCAATATAGGTCTCATCTTTTTCCTAAGGTAGGGACCAAGACTGTTCACTGAACTTTTCAGGTGTTCTTCACTAGTAACTTTGCAAAGCTTTCATACTTGATTTTGTCTTATTTTATGATCTTCTTCTACTAATCTCTTATTTATGTTGATAATTATCTCATACAAGTCTTTTGGAATAAAATTTTGTATATCTAAAAATTTCTTCCCACTTATATCAAGTACCTTATTACTACATTCTCTAACTCAAAATTTTCAAAATTACTATACAAATTATAGAACTTGTTTAATTTCATAATGTTACCATCATATATGATTGGAAATTTAATGTCTCTATCTTTTTCTTCTATGATTTCCTTCCTCTAGTAGGAAATTTTGATTTTACCTTTTCCTTTTCTTTTTCCTTCATTATTTCCTCTTCTTTTATGTCTTCCTTTTTAGATTCTTATGATTCTAATTCAATAATTTATGTTCTTCTTCTTTGTGATAAGTAAGAAGAGGATTTCTTTTCTTTTCTAGTCCACTTGACATCAATTTTATTGTCTTGTGTCTAGGAGGTTCAATTGTCTCCTACTTAACTTCAATTAACCTCGCAAACCTTCTTGTACTAGAAGGGGTGGATGTTTCAACTTTAATGATGTTGACATCTTCTTGATTCTTCTAAACAAGTGGGATAAATTGAGGTTGTGCCAATGATATTGTTTGATAGGATGCACTTGGTGCATAACGTCCTTCTATATTCACTCCTTATAGCTAAAGGCTCAATAGTGAGTATTTTTGATTTCCCACTTGCCTTCATTTCCATTGCAATTCCAATGGCTTCTTTAAACTCTTCTCTACTTATTCCTAATTGTTGGAAATAATCAACACTAACAAGGTTACTGAGAGGGGAGGGGTGAATCAGTAACTCTAAAACTTTAACTCTATTTTGCATAATAATATTTTTACCATTCATCCATCTAAACTATTGTATGTATGAAAAGATAAACATTTGTAACACATGAACACACAGATTTGGTGACTCGAAAACCTTCCAATTAGAAAGTAAAAATGGGGTGGGGATGATACCCACAAAACTTCAATACTGTAGTATAAAGTTGGCCAGTTAGGGCTAACAATGATCACTTCTGATGATTTTCCCTATTAGGAGCAAGTAGGATTGCTAGATCCACCTTGTTAAAGGATTTGCAAACATACAATGAAGTATGCACTCTATTAGGAGATTTACAAAAGACTGTTAAGCCTACCTTGTTAAAGGATTTAGCAAACTGATTCACCTATTAAGATGAAGCAATGGATCTGATTACAACTAATTGCTGGTAAGATCCTTTGCACTCTAATCACATGATGTGATGGATATAGCTTTTCTATACCAATGTTGACCTTGTTGTATTCCTCTGTTCTGCTGGTAATTCGCTTTCCCTCTTCTCAAAATATTGCAACACACCACAACCAACGAAAATTCTACTTAGCATCTCATTATTTCAAATGATATATACCATTCCAATATCTACACTGGCAAGGTCAGCCAAAAACACAAGTGAACAAACATTACTGAGTCGGCCAGGTGGTAGAAAACTTGGGTTCCACAAACTGACTCGGTGACCTTCTGATACTCGGCATCCACTTCAATACTCTGCATCATCATGCACTCAGTAAGAGTAGAGGAAGGGTCCATACTAATCATTCTAAGTAGCTTGAAACTTGATAACCATTGGTGACTCGGTGAGTGTTGTGTCACTCGATAGAAACTGAATCCATTGATAACCTTCTTTACTTGGTAAATACCAATTCCCTTGTTTACTCGGTAAACATTGATTCCTTCATTTACCTTGTTTACTTGGTAAACACTGATTCCTTCACTTACCTTGTTTTACTTGGTAAACATTGATTCCTTCATTTACCTTGTTTACTCGATAAACATTGATTCCTTCATTTACCTTGTTTACTCGATAAACACTAATTCCTTCATTTACCTTGTTTACTCTATAAACACTAATTCTTTCATTTACCTTGTTTACTCGGTAAACACTAATTCCTTCATTTACCTTGTTTACTTGGTAAACACTAAGATCTTTGATGACTCGGTGAGCACTGTCTGCTTGGTAAACATTGCGAAGCTCGACAATCACTAACTGCTTGGAGAACACTGTTCTGCTTGGTAACTACTGTGAACTTGGTAAATACTGTTGAACTTCCCATATGCTTGATTTCCAAAGGAATGCTCGGTATCAACTATAGATTAGGTGAGTAGCTCAATAAACATTCACAATTGAATAAGTGTTGTGACTAATGACAAATATATCATAATTCCAACAATCTCCCCCTTTGGCATTAGTGACAAAAAAACTTATGAGCCAACACTTATATACAATATCTGACATATTGACAACTGATTTAGCTAAATATTCGCGGCTTCCTTACATATGACTCCCCCATAAAATATACACAAGGTATTTACATGAGTTATATGACTTTTATTTACAGTATCTCTTTGTCCCTTTTTGTACATTTATCTCACCAATAACTCTATCTGAGTATCTCTTTCTCCCCCTTTTTGACAATAATGCCAAAAAATATATATATATATATGTATTTACATAGAAACACCAAAATGTGAGATAAACTCTGAATGTACCTGAAGAATGAGTTGTGGAGTCTTATCCCAATTCTCTTGCAGGATTCTTCATGTGAATAGAGCAATTTGAACTTCTGTAGAGAGTTCAATCACATGGTCTGCAATGGAGAAATTGTTATCATGGATCAATGTTTTTGAGTGGGAAATGTGCTTTTGCATTGTGTCCATGATGGGAAGGATCATATTTTGAATATCTATCAATGTAGATCTGATCCTTGACTCTTCTCTCAACAATTTTTCTTGTTTTTCTAAAAAAAAATTTATCTTGAGGTGATGAGATGAGGTTGAACTAGGGTCAAGCTTCAGATTTTGTGCGCTTGCCTTCAAATCCTCATCTATCTTATTTAATTGTTCTCTTATCTCCTTAGTATACTCGGTAACATCACAAAGCTTAGCAAAAAGAGATGTTATATTATTAAAATAATTTTCAATATTAGCCAAAATTGAGGTTAATTCAACCTGTTTCATTGCTATGTGCTAAGAAATGTGCTCAAGCACCTTATTATCAAATTTCTTTTTTGCCTTCTCCATCAACTTTTCTTGACCGAAGGTATCCTCATTGAATTTATTGACTGCCTTTTCTAATTGGATCAAAATGTGTTGAGTAGAATCTACATCAACACCTATAGCCTATGTAATTATATTCTGAGCATTCTCAATTATTTTATATTCCTTATCCCTTTCAGACCTTAGCTACTTTTTCATAGCCTTTATCTCAATTAGTTGACTAGCATACCTCATTTCTTCAATGGTAGCATTTTCATAGTCAATCTTTGGAATTACTATCTCAGTGTCTAGGTCAATGTTTTTAGGAATTTCCTTTCCAGTGATCATAAGTCTTAATGGTTGCTTTTGTTTGACTTTTGTGATGACTGATTTGACCTTGGGAATAGACACAATGGTAGAGATGGAAGGACTAGCAATGAAAACTGGGATATTTGAGGGTGGAGTGCCAATAGGAGTATATGTCGGGTCAAAAACTGAAGTACTTGCCGCAAATGGTGATACACTTGATGATGTAGTATCTGAACTAACTAGATTTGAAGTAGATATAGATATTGCTAACAAAATTGTAGAACAAATTGGAATTGACAAAATTGCGAAACTTACTGGTGTTCTGGTTGGTGATGATGGAGCTAAGAAGGCTTGCTCGGTAACTGAAGAAAATGAATGCAGCTCGGTAGATGAAGTGGTAGACACTTCCATTGATGATACCTGGAGCTGAGATGTGGTAGGTGATGATGATATATCTGATGTAGATGTGACCAAACCTGCTGAAGCTGACTCCAACCTTGATGATGCTATAGTTTTAGGTGGAGAGTGAGGAAGTGATGCAATAATTGCTACTGCAATTTTCACCAGATCGTCTTCCTCCTTATCTACCTCTTTAGCTTCTTCTTCCTTGTCTTCTTCCTCTTTATTTTCCATCAGTGCATGCATCTCTCCTGGTGAGACTGTGACAGATGGAGTGTTATCAAGCTCATCATCATTGCTGCTGTCATCATCTTTGATTTCTACTGGATCTTCACTGGGCTTATGTAGATGATAGATATTTTTCCAGATGTTTGTAGCATCATTTACAACATGTTCAATTTCTTTGATCAAAATCAAACAAGCGTGGAATCTGATCATCATTTTACCTTCATGGTTTTTAATTTCAGTTTTTACTTCCGCTCCAGTGAGACTTGGTCAGAGATTCCTTAGAGATTGCTCATAAATATCTTTTACCATTTGGGTGGCTAACTCCCATCTCAGTTGCAATCTCTACAGTAGTTCTTTTGAGATTTGAGGGGCAATCTGGTCTGGGGAGTATTTCCATTTACCCATCTTGTTGAGTACCAGTTCCTCAATCTGAATTTTCTCCGCATTAGTTCTAGTTTCAAATTTCAATGCTTTAAAATTTGTGATACCAGCTCCTTCCTCCAATTGTTTGAGCCTTTTCTCGAATGTGAGTGCAAGCCTAACTAGTATAGGTTCCTGCTTACCTTTCCTGGTTCTTCTGGTGAATACTACAGTAGGCTTCTTTTTGGGTTTGGTAATGATTACCTTACCTTTCTTCTTTGGTTGTTCCTTTGCAAATTCTTCTTCTCCTTCTTCTTCACCTTCTTCTTCTTCTCTTACTTCTTCTTCTCCTTCTTCATCTTCACCTTTTCCCTCGGCGAGCATAAGAGAATCGGTAGAAGTTTTCAATTTTGCTATTTTCCTCTTGCCCTTGCTTATGGCCTATGGTAGCTTGATTTCAAGCTCAATTCTAGCCTTAACTTCTTCATAGGTTCCAAAAATTGGTTGTCTTGGGTCTACTGGCTCATTTACAAATGCCTCTATGATGTCTTTAGTTTCAATAATGTTTACCTCATAAGGAAGAGGTTTTACCCATGCAACTCGAGGTCTGACTGCCTGGATGTACACCTTGTCACAGTCCACCATGAAACATACATCATCTCTGTAATCCTCAACAAGCTTAGGAGGAATCCTAAACCTGTTATTCATCCTCTCCTTGAAGTCTTCAAAATAATTGTCCATAATACTATCAAAAATTTTGCCCATTTCTGCTACAAATTCGTTTATTTGATACAAAACTAGAATGTCTTTCCTCCATACTACTGTACCTTTTGAAGGGAAAAATTTTTGTACAAAGAAAAATAAACAAATTAACAAAGAACCAAATTTATAGGAGTTGGTTTTAGAGGTCCTTATACTGTCCATGTTTTTATTAAGTTGTTTGAGTAGCACATCTGCTAGGTCAAACTCCATGTTTTTCTTGACAACCTTATAAGCTAAATCTACAGCCTCACAAGGCATGCTATTCAATCTGCTGGAACTATACATCTTATATGCAATCAAATAGATTTTGAACCTTAACTCTGCATTGGATACATTTTTAGGTTTCAATCCTCTACCATCCTATTTAGCTAGAGTTAACCTCTAAAGTTCATCCCGACTTAGGGTTTTAGTTATTTTTTATTTTCTTAACATTGGCAAACCTATGATCTTATGAATCATCTTCTTTGTTATCAGGACGGGTTGCTCTAACAACAACTATCCATTATGCACACAGCTTAAAATGTATCTTATCCATTTCATTTGAAAGTTCCTTGGCAGATGCAAGATATGGGTCAAACCTTTGGTTTCTAGATGTTTGTGCTCGAGTTTTAGGGTTCCGTTCACACACAACTCGGCTAGGGCATTATCCCTATCTAGTGTCCCTATTTCTTGAACAGTGCATTTGAAATGAGTACGAATGTTGTTTATAAGTAGTACCTTTGGTGGAATCTTTGATTGGGCTCCATGTGGGTCGAGCGATTTGGCTATGGCGGGAACGAGTTTGAAGTTGGGTGCTTTCCATTGTGCTCCCTTCACAAGCATTTCAGAACTTCTTTTTGCCTTGCTGCTACTGGTGCTTGCGGATGCCATTGCTGCTTGGTGAGTGAATGATTTCGTTAAACAAATTCTTCGCTGGAAAATCTTCAAATCGCTTGAACTCTCTTTCGCACTCCTAGAAATTTCTTTGCTCTATATATTCTAAATTCACGATGAAAAATGAGATCAAATTCTTCCTTTTTGATGAAAAAAAATCTGCCATTAATGCTTGAGTATGAAGGTAGCTGAGATAACCTAGGGTTTGTCAGATAGTCACTAACTTACTCAGTAAACCTTGCAACTCGATAAACAAACAAAAACCTTTCACATTACCGACCTAGCTCGGTTAAGTCTGAAATCAACCTTGCTCAGTAGATGCATCACAGTGAAATATGTCTAGTATCTGAAATACTAATTTGTCTTTTGCACTTCTATATTCTAGAACTGCTTAGGATATTGCTTGAAGATGCAGTCCCTGACTTTTTTGATAAGTCTAATTAGAAATGGTGGAGTCACCCACTTCTTGAGTGACATAGTCATTATTTGAATTTTCTGGCTTGGTAGATTTTGGAATCCACTGTTGTCTCATCTACTTTCAAATGTTGTCAGCTCTAGCTTTCTTTTCATCTTCAATTCTTCCTATATTCATGCAATTCTTGGATATATGACCAAGTTCGGTACATGTATAACATCTTATAGTAGTATCTTTCTTCCTTAGGTGATGCCTTGTACAGTTTATTCCAATGTGTCCATATTCTCCACAATAGTGACATCTGCACCAAGTATTGTAGTCCCAACCAAATAATGCTTTGATAACCTGTTTTGCTGGATTGAATGATTTTGATCTACATTCAGATGCCTTGTGACCTTGTTTCTTACATTTGTGACATTTTCCCTCAAACTTTGGTTTTTCCTTGCATTCATTTGCTTTGTGACCATGTTGATTGCAATTGTAGCATTTACCATTGAATTTTCTTTTACCATTGCTCCAACATCTATTGGATGTATGACCTAACTTTCCACAGTGATTGCAAGTAGGTCTTTGATTCTTTTGGGTACCTTGTTTGGAAGATTCACCTTCTTCATTATATCCAAGGCCTACTTTACCTTTTTGTCTATGAAGATTCTGCTCATTTTGCAAATTTAATTGATCCATATCTGCTTGAGATTTTATCATCCTTTCATTGACTTGTTTTTCAACATTTAAGTCATTTTTCAAACTTTCATTGATTTGTCTTTCAAATCTCAAATCACTTTGCAAACTTGCATTGATTTGTCTTTCAGTGATTAAATTATTTCTCAAACTTTCATTCACAGATCTTAGATTCATAATTTTTTCATTTGCATTAGATAGTTGTCCTATAAGATCTTCATGCTTAATGGATAGATTATTTTTTACCTCTAAGTCTTCATTTTCTTTGTTTCTTTGTTCCAAAACTTCACATAACCTGATGGATTGGATTTCTTGTTCTCCTCTGAGTTTTCTTACTTCTTCCTACAGAGAACCATTCTTTGCTAGGAGTTCCTTAATTGCTTCATTAGCTTCATTTGAACTGCTTGATGGTAAAAGGTCTTCAATCTTTTCTTCAATATACTGATGATCATTCATTTGTCTTGCAAGTTCCTTTCTTCTTTTTAGAGATTGGGAAAGATGCTCTTTTGCTTCTTTGAGTTGAGTCATGGCCATTTCTAGATCTAGCTTTTCATTCTCAATAGATTTGTCAAGTCTGAATATCTCCATTGTCCTTGATCTTTGCTCAAGTTGTCAAACTTTATCCTGAAAACCACAATGCTCTAATACCAATTGTTGGAAATAATCAAGACTAACAAGGTTACTGAGAGGGGAGGGGTGAATCAGTAACTCTAAAACTTTAACTCTATTCTACATAATAATATTTTTACCATTCATCCATCTAAACTATTGTATGCATGAAAAGATAAACATTTGTAACACATGAACACACAGATTTGGTGACCCAGAAACCTTCCAATTAGAAAGTAAAACTGGGGTGGGGATGATACTCACAAAACTTCAATACTATAGTATAAAGTTGGTCGGTTAAGCCTTATAATGATCACTTCTAATGATCTGCCCTATTAGAAGCAAGTAGGATTGCTAGATCCACCTTGTTATAGGATTTGCAAACATACAATGAAGTATGCACTCTGTTAGGAGATTTACAAAAGACTGTTAAGTCTACCTTGTTAAAGGATTTAGCAAATTGATTCACCCATTAGGATGAAGTAGTGGATCTGATTACAACTAATTGCTGGTAAGATCCTTTGTGCTCTGATCACCTGATGTGATTGATATAGCTTTTCTGTACCAATGTTGACCTTGTTGTATTCTTTTGTTCTGCTGGTAATTCGCTTTCCCTCTTCTCAAAATATTGCAACACACCACAACCAATGACAATTCTACTTAGCATCTCATTGTTTCAAATGATATATACCATTCCAATATTTACACTGGCAAGGTCAGCCAAAAACACAAGTGAACAAACATTACTGATTCGGCCAGGTGGTAGAAAACTTGGGTTCCACAAACTAACTCAGTGACCTTCTGATACTCAGCATCCACTTCAATACTCTACATCATCATGCACTTAGTAAGAGTAGAGGCACGGTCCATACTAATCATTCTGAGTAGCTCAAAACTCGGTAACCATTAGTGACTCGGTGAATGTTGTGTCACTCGGTAGAAATTGAATCCATTGATAACCTTCTTTACTTGGTAAATACTGATTCCCTTGTTTACTCGGTAAACATTGATTCGTTCATTTACCTTGTTTACTTGGTAAACATTGATTCCTTCATTTACCTTGTTTTACTTGGTAAACATTGATTCCTTCATTTACCTTGTTTACTTGGTAAACACTGATTCCTTCATTTACCTTGTTTACTCGATAAACACTAATTCCTTCATTTACCTTGTTTACTCTATAAACACTGATTCTTTCATTTACCTTGTTTACTCGGTAAAAACTAATTCCTTCATTTACCTTGTTTACTTGGTAAACACTGAGATCTTTGATGACTCAGTGAGCACTATCTGCTTGGTAAACACTGCAAAGCTCGGTAATCATTAACTGCTTGGAGAACACTGTTCTGCTCGGTGACTACTGTGAACTCGATAAATACTGTTGAACTTCCCATATGCTCAGTTTCCAAAGGAATGCTCGATATCAACTGTAGATTAGGTGAGTAGCTTGATAAACATTCATAATCAAATAAGTGTTGTGACTGATGACAAATATATCATAATTCCAACACTAATTCCTTCATTATAGTTATCTATCTTTTTGTCTACTCTCTTCTTGATCTCTTTTCTGTAAAACTAAATATATATTTCTTTTACTTTTTTTCATAGGTGCCCTATCTAGGACACTCCTTGTCTCTTTTTGACTTTAGGATAATCTTTACATAACCTTCTATCAATTCTTATGTCATCTCATACACCATAGGGTCACTAAATTTAAACCTTCGTTCAACTACTTCCATGAAAATCTCATCAGTGTCAACCATGAAACAAATGTCATCTTTGTATTTCTCAACCAATGATGGAGGGATCCTATATCTTTGCTTGATTTCAGTTTGAAATCTTTCATCATCCTATTTATATATTCAATCATTTTGTCCTTTGAATATTTTCTATATTAATGAGTAATCAAATTCATTATCCATATATTTGTGTTCCTTTCATAATCTAGACTTCTAGAGAATTTCCTTATAACTTGAAAGAACAAATGTATAATCAGATATTCAAATCTAAACATTGCATTCTTTGTCTTCTTGATTCTGTCAATGTTGTTGAGTATTTGTTGTTTCAAGATCTCACACATATTAACTTTCTTTTTCTTGATTGTCATTAGGTAAGATGGATGGATAAATCCAGTAGGTACATAATTCAACCTTGAACAATAATTCATCTTATACTCAATTACTTTGCTTATCAATCTAACATCAGTTTCCTTAATCATATCCAATTTCATGTTTCTACCATCTAACACTATCTTCAAGTTTGTTCCAACCAACTTCTTAACATTCTTGACATTGATAGGGTTACTAACTTTATTTCATAATCTAGTAAATTTTGGAATCGTGTCATTATCTATCATGATAGGCATATCTCCTACCTAGAACATGTTCTCATGTATAAATCTTAGAATTATCCTTGTCTACTTAGTATTATAAAACTCCATATAAAATATGTGCATAGTGATGTTTAGGTATTTTAGATTCTCAAACCCTTGTTTAGACAATAGGTCATTATTGAAAACCAACTCCATGTCATTATGGATGTCATTATCACCTATACTTCCAAACTTACAATGAATATTTCTTGAATGTCCTGTACATGTAAAATATTAATGGATACTTGTGAAAATGCTCCTAATGGGTCATCTTCTAATTAAATGTAAGGATGTTTCTTGAATTTTTATGTAGGTCTCTCAATAACATCGCATACTATTGGGGTTTCCATTTCTTATAGATTCAAACTTCAAATTACAATTTGTGCAAGTGCTAAATACCTCAAATTCATAAAACTAGGGGTTATTGAATTTGGTGCTTAAAACACTTTAATTTTGCCTTTTAATTCCCTACAATGACTTCTTTAACTCTTGCATGGTAATATGCTACTCAAAAACTCAATTTCACCCTTTAAATCATATCCAATATACTTATGCATTAATTATGTAAGTACTTCCAGTTGAAAATTTTGTTCTCATGTTTCTAGTAACCTTGTTTTACTTTGTGTACTCACATATTAATTTAGAGTCATATGTGCACTTAAGCTTAGCTTTCATTCATCTTGTTCTACCTCATACTAACATTGTAAGTCACAATTCCTACCCTAAAGTTTTCTATACTAATCTGATGCTAATTTAGTCATGCTAATTTATGAAATAATATACTCAGTTAGATGGTGATTGGTTGGAGACTGTAACTAACTTCAATTTTTTCTCAGATGATTCACTAGACTAATTCCAACATAACATATGAGCTATCTGGTTCCTTAGGTTTAACAAATGATTCATCAAGGTTTCCTACAAGATCTTTCATAATTCTCTTTGACTAATGTTGTTATTATCACTCCTTCTATTTTTTTTGCACATTCCTTCTAGGATTTGGGTTTCTTATATTATTCCTAATATTTCAAGGAATCCTCATATTTTTCATCCTACAATATCTTTTTATGTGTCCCATGTTGTCACAATTCTGATAAACTATAATATTGTTCCCATATCTAGGTCCTAATTGAGTAATTTGTGCTCTGCAATCTCTAGAAATGTGTCCAAAGTTGTTGCACTTATAACACATGATTCCATTCCTTATAACATTGGTTCCTCCAATAGGTCTATTTATTTTAGGGTTAGTACCTCTAAATATTTTACTATTTTCATTATTGAATCTAGGCTTTTTACATTCAATAGCTCTATGACCAAAACCATGACAATTATAAAAATAACCATGTTGATCTCATATTGGTTTTGATATATGAGTGTCTATACACCTAAGTTTATGTTGAACAAGTAATGTATGTCGAGCATAACATTTCAGATAGTGCATGCTAAGTGAGATACTTAGTAAGTCCTAAGTAAACAGTCGGTGTCAAGTCACTCAAGTGCCGACTAATCAATATGTGTCGAGTAATTCAAATGTCGAGTGACAACATGGAAGTTATAATTGATGGTGAGCATTAGGGACTTTAGATGTTGAGTAAAATAGTTTTGACATAGTTGTTTGTAATGGCACAAACTACTATGTAAACCATTTTGGAGCCAACTTAAGTATTGTTTTGTGATCCTAGATGATGAGAACAAATATTAATTAAGGATCTCTATGCAATAAATATAGCCAATCAGTTAAAGGGATGAATTGAGTGGCTAGATGGATGAATTAAAATCATTGATTCATACCTAACCCTAGTCACCTAGATCTTTTTAAGGAAGGTAAACCCTAAAACATAGTGAGAGTGAAGAGAGAAGCTTGCATGCACAAATAGAGCATTCAGATGTGACTAAGCAAGAGTGATCATAGCGTATGAATTGCATAATCAATTAGAGGAGGACAAAGGAAAGGAATTAGAGGATAGAAGAGATAAATTTGATCAAAGAAGGGTCAAGGATACATTCAAAGAGGTGATATGTTACCTAGTAGCAGAGTGTTAGTTGCAAGATCATTGCTGAGACATTTTAACAGGTGAATTAGGTAAATATCTTAACAAAGTAGTCTTAAGAGGTTGTTGTAAATCCTTTAACAAGGTTCTTACTTCATTGTAATTTGAATTCCTTTAACTAGGTACACTTCTAATAGGTTTTTTAAATCCTTTAACAGGGTAAGATCTAACAATCTTGTAAGCCTTTAACAGGGCAGACCTTTCACAAGGTAGATCATGTTTCATGATCAAACATTGTAACCTTCATTGGATACACTTTACAACTTCAACAGTGAAAATTTGTGGGTTTCATCCCCACCCCAATTTTACCTTCTCATTGGAGGGTTTATGGTTAATCATATCTTGTGTCATATGGGTGAATGTTTATGCTTAATTTTTTATTTTAGTTTATATGCACAATTGTGAGATGGATGAGTGGTGAATAATTTTATGGTTGAATTTTTGAAGTGCTAATTCACCACCACCACCCCCCCCCCCCCCCACCCAAATATTTTTCCTTCCCTATTGTATTTCCAACAATTGGTATCAAATCCTTGGTTCTCTAGAAAGGAAAGCTTTGCAAATTTGAGTAAAGATCTTGAAGATTGAAGTCTACAAGTTGGGAAAGATTATTGATAATCAGAATATTGAAATATAGTTTTCCTTACATTAGTTGAATGAAGCAAGAGATGAGTTGAAGCAGTCATTGAAGAGAAGGAAAGAGATAGCAATTAAAGAGAATGACACACAATACCAAGAGATTGACACTACTAATTTTTTTGTAGATGGAAACAAAAGTGAAGTTGATGCTTTAGTTGCAGATCTAATGGAAAAGAATGGATCCCTAACTAAAGAGGTCAAAAATCTTAAGATAGAAAAATAAGTACAATTATTATTGCTATGTGAGGTGACCAAGTAGAAGAAGAAAGATGAAGAGGGAAAATTAATGATTGAAGATGACAAAAGGATACTAACGAATAGACTAGAAGAGAAGACATCATAAGTGCAAAAGATTGCTAGCATGAAATTAGATACAATGAATCAAGTCATGATTTCCAATCATGAATTGAATGGTAAAGACATTGTATTCACAACCCTAAAATTACAAAATGAACAATTAAGTAATGATCTAAGAAGGGAAAAGGAGTTTGCTGAAAGTTTCAACAAACCAAGTGAATCCATCAAGTACTTTGAAAAATTGATGAGATCCCCTAGATCCAATAGTGATACTACTAGATTGGGTTACACCAATACTAAAGAAGGAGAATCATCCAAAAGTCATGAACAAAGGAATAATAAAGGTAAGAACTCCAAACCTACTTGTCATAATTGTGAAAAATTAAGATATATTGCTAATGTTTGCAGGAGCAAGACTACAAATTAGAATCCTAAGAAGAAGTTCATGGGTCATTTCCACAAGTGCAACAAGCAAGGAAATCAAGCACATGAATGCAAAACCAAGACCATGAGCATACAAAGATTTGAAGGATAATGCTATGATCATTAGAAGTATGGACATAGAGCACATGAGTGCAGATCCAATCCCAAGTGGTCATCAAACAAGTAGAAAAAGGTAAAGCACAATGGCAACTCTTATAATTTGGATTATACTACAAGGTACAGTTGTCACTACTATCAAGAGTAGGGATATGTTCCTAAGAATTGCATAAGAACACATCTCAGCAGTGACTACACTAGATGGTTAAGTCAAACTACATGTTTTAGTTGTTTGAAGACTAGTCACATAAGCAAGAATTGTTTAAGAAGGTCAACAATGCCAAGTAGTGAATTTAAAAAAGGCAAAGGAAAGGTAGATGTTGAAGAAGTAAAAGTGTAGATGAACAAAACATGGAAGAAGAAGGAAGATTGTAGTATATCAAGTTTAGATGGGATCACTTCACCCAATGGGTCAAGTGATCACACCACCCCCAATTAAGTAATCAAGAGGTATTTGTGGGATTCATATTTTAATGATATACTACACATCAGTTCCAAGGATTTAGTTTTGAAAAGATTATATATGCATAAAGAAAGATGCAAAGTGTTGTTTAGAACTTGGAAGAAATCTTTAAGTTTTGTCAGTTTTCATGTTACTATCAAACATGAAAGTTTCACTTAAGCTACTAAGTGAAATCTAGTTGATGCCAAGCTATTGTAGGTGATAGTTTTGGTTGAGATCATAGTGGTTTCCAAGCATTGGAATTCAAGTGAGTTAGGATTACTATTGAAGTTGAGCTTATAGTAGTGTAAGCACTAAGCATTAATTGTGAAGATTTAAGGGCTATATGATGAATTTTTTATTCATTTGACATCATTAAAATTTGGAGAGAGCATGAAGAGCTTAAATAAAATTGAAGAGAGCATTCCAAGAATTTGTAGACTAGATTCAACCACAATTCAAGAATATCTAGCATATTTGTAAAGGTATTTATCATGTACCGAGTTATATTGTTTGAATTTTTGTAAACCCTAGGTAATTAATATGGTATCTAGTTCTTCTACTACTAAGGTTAAAGAGGGAAAGGAAGTTTTAAATGTTCAATTAATTAGTAATGAGATTAAACAACTAAATTTTAGAGAAATTACTAACATTGCATACAAGAATGACTTGTCTGGTGCACTATCAATGATACCACCACAAGTTTTAATGATTCAAGATGTAAGATGTTGTTACACATGTAAGGTGGGTGGCATAGGTGACATGGAGTTTAGAGACCTAAATGGAAAATTATGTGAAAATAGAATATTGAAGGAGGAATATAAGATTTTAGAAAGAAAAGGGTTAACTCGTGCCTAAATTTCCCCAACATTTTCAAGACAAAGTGGATAAAGATTGTTTTCAGTAGGATTTATGAAAACTCTGTGTGTTTTGAGGATGGGCCTATCAATATTACCAAAGAATATTTTGTAGAGGGTAATAGGATATCCAACCCTAGATAGACCTAAGGCCATGAGAAGTGATGCAAAAAAGGTTATTGAGAAAAACACAGGGGCATTGTGGAATAAGAGAGGAATGAAAATTGACACCATCACAAATCCCCTAATTTCTTTTGTAGTAAGGATAATTTCACACAAATTATTTCAATCCAGCAGGTTGAACAGTGTACCTTGTATTACTATTGACATAGGCTACAAGATAGTCAAGAAGGATCATTCTTATGACCTTGCCAAGTTATAGTTACAATAGTTATCAAAAAACTTGGGAGCCATAAGGGAAACCAAGAGTGCACTGTGCAAGTTTGGTTCAATACTTGTTTGTATGTTTTTTTATGTGTAGAACCCATTTCCTTCTTTTGGTAAAGTTTCATGGAAGACAAATAGATCTATTGTAGTGTAGATAGGTGAATACATTGAGAAACTTGGAGAAAATTTTGAGTCTATAATGACTAGCTACTTTGAAGACTTTGAGAAGTCAATGAAACAAAGAATGAGGATACCAGTGTCACTAGTTGAAAAGAATTTCAATGATGCTTGCTTTCTAGTTGATATTGACTCCACATATGTTCATGTTATTGTTCCAAGGGTGAGATGGCTAAAGCCCCTAGCACTAGTACAAAAACAACAATATATTACTAAATAAACTACTAAAAATTGTAGATATGTGACCAATTTTGATCATGTGACCAATAGTAGTTTATTGCCAGATATTTATCTCCCAACCAAATTCATGACTAAACTATTTTAATCATTGATTAGTTCATTGATTTAGTCATTTATTGTTGTTTTTGATTAGATAAACAGGTTTTATAGGGATCCTAAAACCTGAGTGTTAATACAAAACAAGCTAAAAATAAGTGTTAGAAGCCTAGCCACCAAAGTAACAAGTCTAAAGGTTGATAATAGGCCAAAGGCCTAACCAAATAAACAAAGGTCAAAGAAAAGGAAAAATAGAAAAGACGAGAAATGAAACAGTCAAAAGCCAAAATGAAAACCCAGCCAAAAAGGAAAAAGATAGGAACTAATCCTCAATTTTTCTTTGCATCTCTTGCATGACCTAGGTAGCCTCCTGTGCCAACTTGTTCTCCTTGACCTCCTACTAGTGAATCCTATGTTCTTCCTGGTCCAGAGTGGAAAAAGTGATACCAATGGTATTATCTTCATCAGATTTGGTTTTACCCCTATCTTTTCCCTCCACATCCCCCTACATGCCTCTATCTTTAAGCCAATCAGTTAAAGATAGGATGTTGTTATTTATTGAGTTGAGCAGTGAGATCATCTAGCTTGACAGATTGTGATTATAATTTTCTAGATTGAGGCTCCTCCTTTCTACTAGGCTATGCCTATCATCATATTATGTCCCTTTCTCTAGGCCCTTAAGATTCCTAGCTCCTTCCATTTGAACCACCTTCTCCTTAACCTCCTCTAGCTCATGAAAAAGCCACTTGATTGACTTGTAATTGTCAATCATGTTGTTGTAGGCATTATTCAAGATGTTCATCCTAGATTCCCTGGCATTATCAGAGATAGCCGCAATCATAGGGTTAATGATCTCTTCAAGGCACAGTTCCTCCTGATTGTCCACCAAGATCTAGGGGTTCATCACTTCCCTAAAAATACCCATTTTTGAGATCCTCACATTAAAATTTCTCCAAGCTTTCCTCCTATCTTTGGCTAGCACCTCCCCACTCTTAGCTCCAAAACTATCCTAAATCTGCTCCTCCAAGTGGGCTAGGTGATGAATAGGAGAGAGAGGGAGCAAGGAAGAGTCTAGGTCCTCCTTCAACCTCTCATCCTCTGTGCCCACCCTCTTGCATTTCTTCCCACCCTAGGAATCCTATTTTTCCTCCTACCTCTCCTTTTCCTCATCTTCAGACTCCATAGCCTCCTCTTCATCACAAGTGTCCTGCTCCTCCTTCTCAAGCTTCTTCTGACCATGATCTCTAGGGCTTTTTCTTCTAGGGATAATGGGGGAGGGTGACTTCTTAACATTAGGCATATCTTTTTTACCAGACAAGGTAACCCCTCCTTCCTCAAAACTAATGCTTTGTATATCATTCAAGTTAGAGGAGAAGCTAGAGCTTTTGATTTCCTCATTCCTAGCCTATGATGGGATGTTACTAATCATATGAGCCTTGAAGTACTCATAGATGAGTAGTAATAGCCCCTCATGTAGAGTAGGGTTAGTAGAGTTCTTTTGAAGTTTGACACTACCTTGGTCATAGAGTTCAACAAATAGAAAGGGAAAGAAACTTTGCTATCATGCCAAAAATGATTCAAAAGAATGAAATGGTGGGTGCAAACATGATCAAACCTAGGGTCAAGAGTAATCTACTCAATGACACCATGCAGTGCATACCTCCAAATCTTCTCCAGATCATAAAATGTATCGCTCTTTTTCAGGGCATTTAGCTCCTTAGGGTTGTCGGCAAAGTCCTTCATTGCACTGGCTGAAAGCTTTTTATCCCTAAAGAACTTAAAGCCCACCATCAAAATCTCAGTAATAGCCAAAAACACCTCCTTTGCTATCAAAAAAGAAATCCCATTCACCTTGACTCTACCATCCTTCCATGAATTGACCATGCTAGTAGTCACATTTTGGTCGTAACCATGCAACTTCATGATATACCTTGAAATCCTACCCTGAACTAGCTTCTCCCATACTTTCTCCCTACTTCTCCATTTCTCCATTTTTCCCACTAATTCTTTTTTGCACCTTTCACCCACCATATCGGCACTTTGCTCTCCCACAATTCTCATAAGTACAACTCTCTGAAACCTCACCACCTAAAAGGGTTCTTTGTGTTTTAGAGAGCAACTGAGGAAATAAGCCTTGTCATTGCTTAGATTAAAAATGCAAAAAATGACCCATGAATCATGCTGAATAAATTGTAATAATTCCCACTTCTTACATTTACCAATTCATCCTTTAAGTGTCGTACCCTTTTCCCATAAGCCTTTCCTATTCATAATTGCATATTGATCTCCTTCGTACTCCCTTGGATCTTATCCAACTCAATTAGGTCCTTAACATTCACCAAAAAACTCTTTCCCAATTGCTAGGTCATTTTTTGGATAGATTGGACACCACTATTTGTGAACCAATATGTCACCAGGTTTGCTTCCCAGAAAATGTGAGTGACATGGACTCTATCAAATTTAGCAAGAGTCTCACATGTCTCATTAATAAGATTTGTAATTGACCATGAACAATGAGATTTTCCATTTAAAATTTTTATAATTTTATTCAAGTCCCTTTCAAGCCATAAAATAATAACTCCAACTTCAAAAGCCAGTTTCACCACATGGTAGGCCACACTTGCTTCTACAAAGTGATTAGTTTGGAATCCTAGCAGGAGAGAGAAGGCCGCTACTCCATCCCCAAATTCATTCCTAATAATGCCTCCACATCCTGAGGAGCCAATATTTCCCTTCAAGGCTCTATCAAAATTGGCTTTATTCCATCCTTTTAGGGGGAGAAGCCACTTGGCTTCCTGTCTTTTTAACAATCTTTCTTTTTCCTTCTCCATTTTCCTACCGCCCACTTTGATATCTCCCCCCTTCCTAACTAGATAGTTTTCCTTTATATATTTATTAATCTTCTTCTTGATAACAATAGATGGTTCCTCTCTATCTCTAAAGATTCTATTATTTCTCTCCTTCCATATGCTCCAGTAGTAGTGGGGTAAGATTCAAGTACCTAATTCCTACAAAAAAGGGGAATTGAACAAGGATTTCCATTGGCAAAAAAAATCTAGGAGATTATTTGGCATGCACCAGCTAATCCCTAAGTCTTGGGTCAGGAAGTCCCAGACCTCCCTAGAGAAGGAATATTGAATGAACAAGTGGTTGTCTATTTCTAGTTGGTTCTTACATAAACTACATCTACTTGGTAGAATCTATCCTCTTTTTATAAGGTTATCCTAAGCGATAATTTTGTTCTGTAAGGCCAGCCAATAAAATATATTGATTTTAGGAGTGAGGCTTGGGATCCAAGCTTTTGACCAAGGAGGCCTCTCTTTTAAGCTCCAAAGAGCCATATACCTAGAAGCAATAGAGTAATTACCATTGGAGTTGTCCCCCTAGATAATTTCATCCCTCTCATTGCTAAGAACCATTGAATTTAACATTAACATGATTGGATTAAGATCATCAGAGATTGTAGATAGATCTATCCAACTCTAGTCATTCCTATAGTTGCAGACTTTCAGCCCAAAAAGTTGAATACAAGGGTTCACCCAAACATCATAGACAGGATTGTTCATTAGGGGGCCCTGAATAAGCCAATTATTAGACCAAAACTGGATATCCTCCCCATTCCCCAATTTCCAAGAAACTTTAGCCTTTGTGAGGTCCCTAGATTTAAGAAAGCCATTCTAGATAGCAGATCCTTTAGGAATGTCCTCACTAAAAATGGTGAACTAGATATAAGGCCTCTTAATGTACTTGTTGACCAAAGTGTCTCTCCATTCCCCAGTACTATTGAAGATGTGCCAAAATTGCTTTGCCAAAAGAGCCTTATTAAGATGAGTAAGCTTCCTTATGCTAAGACCACCATAAGTCTTAGGAAGATAGACTTTGTGCAAGGTAATTAGTAGGTATCTTTTTTTTCCTTCAACACCTGACCATAAGAAATCCCTCTAAATTTTCTCCATCCTCTCCACAAATTTAACTAGGATCACAAAGAGGCTTAAAGTGTACATTGGCAAATTCTGAAGGGTGGATTTAACTAGTTGACATTTGCTAGCTTGACTAAGGATAGCTCCTTTCTAGCCAACAAGATTTTTACTGAACCTATCCATAATTCCATTCTTGAAGGAGTGAGGAGTTAGACCTAAAGGAAGCATAAGGTAGGTAGAGGGAAACTTTCCTACTTTAGAACCCAAAATCCTAGAAATTTTCCTCTGTCTATCCTCTGGGTGTTAATAAAATATAAAGAGCTCTTATCCCAACTAATGAGTTTGCCCAAGCCTCTGGAGTAGATATCTAGGACATCCTTCATGGCTTTTTCCTCCTTCATAGAAGCCTCCCCCCAATGATAGTATCATCAACAAAGTGTTGATGCGAGAAAGGATCACTTTTAGAGGAAAGTTTCAACCCTTTGATTCTGCCTTCTTTCTTTTTTCTCTCAATAAGCCTTTCCATACATTCAGCTAGGATAATGAAGAGAATATGTGAGAGAGGATCCCCCTACCACAACCCTCTTGAGGGTTTGAAAATTTTTGAAGGAGCTCCATTAACCAACACAGCAAGAGAGGAAGTAGAGACAGGCTGAGAAATTAGTTTGTAAACTTTAAAATCAAACCCAAAATCCTTGAGTACCATGTCAAGAAAAGTCTAGTCAACTCGATCATAGGCTTTAGATAGGTCCAGTTTAAGTAGCATCCCTTCTTGTTTGCCAACTTCCAAAGAGTAGATCACTTTGTGCACCATCATGATCGAGTCTAAAATCTATCTGCTCAGGATAAAACCCATTTTTTGCTGTGATATAATCAAAGGGAGGAGCTTGAACAACCTAGAGGTAACAACCTTTCAGATAATCTTGTAAAAGGAATTGCACAAGCTAATAGGTCTAAACTTTTCCAAAGAGTTAGCCCTGGGCACCTTAGGGATGAGGACCAGAAAAGTAGAGTTAATCTCCTTAAGAATGCTCTTGGCTCCAAAGAATTCCTAAACCACCTTCACCACATCTTCCATCACCACCTACCAAAACATCTAAAAAAAGAAGGTAGGGAACCCATCAAGTCTAGGAGATTTATCGATAGGCAAGGAAAAGAAAGCTTTGTGAACTTCAACAGTGGAAGGAATGGCATGAAGCATTAAGTTGTGATGAGGTTGGATAATCTGAGGAATAGAAGCAACCAAGTCTTCTTGGTCCACCTTAGACAAAAGAGGATCCCAAGACAAGAGAAATGAGAAGAAGGAGATAGCTTTAGCTAATATTTCCTTATCCTTAGTCATTAGATCCTACCCTTTCATGATGCCATCAATTTTTTTATTAGCTCTATGCTTGAGGGTGGTTAGATGAAAGAACTTTGAATTCTAATTACCATCTTTAAGCCAATTGACCCTAGATCTTTACCTCCAGAACTTCTCCTCTTTGCTAATGATGTTATGTAAGTCTGAAAGAATAGACAACTTGGCCTCCTTACTAAGCTCATAATACCCATCCTACTGAATAGAGGCTTGAATAGAAATAATTTTGTTAGACAAGAAATCTTTCTCATGAAAGATATGGCCAAAATTAGTCTTATTCCAAACCTTAACCATTCTCTTAACATTGCTCAGTTTCCTGGCAACTCTAAACAGAGCAGTGCCTTCCACTTCTAAACTCCACCAAAATTTGACTTTATCCAAAAGATTAGGATGAGAAGTCCACATTTTTTCAAATTTGAAGGGGGATTCCTTCTAGGCTCTATAGGAGCAACTGAGAGGGAAATAGGAGAATGATCAGATCTCACTCTAGGTAGAAGAGCTAACCTACAAGAGAAAGACTTCAGCCAATCAGGGGAGATTAAAGCTCTATCTAATCTAACCTAGATGCAATCCTTCCCCAAGGATTTGTTTGACCAAGTAAAGGCACCTCCCATAAGATCCAGGTCCATAAAAGCCAAACCATTGATGAAGCTAGAGAGGTCTTGTTTACTTTCCCAATTCAGGATCAAACCACCCATCTTCTCCAAATCCATAAGAGGAGTGTTGAAATCTCCCATAATGATGCCTTTCTAGTCATTTATTGTTGTTACTTGATAGTGTATATGGCAATTTATTTGGTAATTTGGTAGTATATTTGGTATTTTTTGGGTAGTATATATGGTAGTATATTTGGTAGTTGATTTGGTAGTATATTTGTTATTTTTTTAGTAGTATATATTGTAGTATATTTGATAGTTTATTTGGTAGTTTAATTGGTAGTATATTTGGTAGTATATATGGTAGTATATTTGGTAATATATTTGGTATTTTATTTGGTAGTTTATTTAATCATTAATTTAGTCATATTAGGATATGATGGAATTGAACCACCATCCTCCTACTTATAAAGTAGGTGCTCTTCCATTGAGCTAGTACCCTTTAAAGAATAATGCAAAATAATGACAAATTTGTCTTCCCAACTTTAGATCTACCATGATCATGGTCACTGTAACATGATATACTCTTCTCAAAGAACACAAATTTTAGTTATTATGAAAAACAATAATCTAAATCTTTATCAATAATAATACAACATATTTATATTCTTTTGTTCAAGAATTTCAAAATTATATTTCATGTCAATTACACTTCTCTAAATTATTGTAGTGATAGACTCTTATAAAATATAATTTGGAGCACTTTGGCCACACACAAGTATTGTTTCTTGTGCTAACTTCTCAGAAAAAAATATACAAATGATTATGCAATTTATGGTAAGAAAATAGACCTTTACATTAAATAAAAACATCAAACCCATTAAAAAAATCACATCTATTAAAATCTATGAAACACAATCAATTGAAATACTCACTATTTAACATATGGAGGTGCCAAAGGATCAAATATTTCCTCTTCCTTATGCTCAAGTGGGTGCTAGAAGTGTTCATTACACCTAATGTTGACATTTATTGAAACTTAGTCTACAAACAACATGAAAATAGGAATTTGATAAAAAAAAGGCACATGAAAAGAAAGTTTTTATCAATGATCTATAATTAAGTTATTCCTAGTAATAGGGAAAGTGGTGCCAATTCATAAATGTAACAAACAACTAAATAATATGTTTATGATAAATTGCTTTGAAAACCCTATAACAAAAGGAAATAATGGACTAGTAAAGTATCGTAGGAAATGGCTATGCTTCACCTATTGATAACCCCAATTATAGGATAAGCCTTAGAACCATACATTGATAGATCCTAAGATGGTTGATCATAATCATAAACTTCATATCCTTGACTATATTGTAATGTCCCCTTTTTAGAGCTAGATTTGAATGATAATAGAGCCTAAATACAAAGTTAAACAAAAAATTTAATTAAATATAATCATAATCATAATAATAATCATGTTAATCAAATAAATAATAATACACTATGAAATATCATTATTCAAATTATTATAATAAAGAAATAAAATATTGTTAATATTATTACATAATATAATTTATTATTACAAATATGATTAAGAAGTTACATATAACATAATATTATGAATCGTCTATTTTAAGATGATAAATAGAATTAAAATTAAATATTAAATTATGATTATAATCTTATCCCAAGTCAATATTTTAATATTAAAGATATAATAATTAATATAATTAATATAAAAGAATATAACATGTCATTATAAATAAAATATTAACAAACATCAAACATGATAAAGCTACATGTACTTAGTCATGACGCTTCATAGGGATGTGTGTGTGTGTGTGTGTGAGTGTGTGTGTGTCATAAATAGCTTACATTTCTATCACAATCGAGCACTTCCCAATAGTCATCTGCATCCACAAAAATAACAACAGCTATTGGATCCAAAATCTAACTATTTTGAAGAAAAAACTAGGATTTTTAGAGAATGCTCAACTATATTTTCATATCTATATACCATTCAAGATAACCCACTTAACATAAAATGATCAATTGTATAAACAAAAAGAAAAAAATGATGTATAAAATATTCAAAGCACAAATCAAATCACCCCTTCCATCCAAAATGTAATATCGATGTGGCAGAGTGATATCAAGATTTAATATTAGGAGGTGTGTTTGTTGATTTCTTTGGTATGTTCTAGCTAATCTCTTTATTAGTTGGAACAATTGCATGAGTCTTTGGAGGAGATGATGTAGATTAATGCATCATCTATTCTACCAATGTCATCTATTTCTAATCTTTGCATAAGAATGTGGAGCATAAGAATAACTAAGTCTAAGGAAGAAATCTTTAGTCAGCAATCAAGTGAAAATAAGCAGTGAACAGACTAATAATAAACAACAATAACAAATAGAAAAGGTAATTAGAGTTGCTAACAGACATGGAAAGGTACAATCAAGGAAAAGGAATAGGTAACTAAAGCATGAGTCCTTACAACTATAGAAGAAATCATTTCAAAGACTAAAATGATCTTTTTAAAAATAATCCAAATAACTGACTGACTAGCACACTTGATTCAACATTGTTTTATTTCTTCCATTACTAATGACTCTTACATTTAATCTCATAAAATTATCAACTATTAAACAACTTATTCCATTCAATAAAAATTCCCTACTTCTAAATAATATATTTCAAAAGAACTAACTAATTTACAAAACCAAATGCAATCCATATATATCAATACAATTTAAATTTTCCTAAATTCTAATTAACTAACAATTCTACCTCTTATAAATAACTAATGAATTTCTACTATAATTAAAAGTAAAATATTTACTAATTACCTCTACCCATCCTTAATCCTTATTTACTCACTTTACATACTAATATTCTATAAATTACCTTTTACTAAACTATTCACTATTAACCTATTAATATTACCTAAATTCCATACTATTTCCTAAATCCTGACTACACTTTTACCAAACCCCAAATCTTATCTACACTTAAAATTTCCTAAATCCAAGTTCACCCTAATTTACTAATAATCATACTATTCTATACTTCTTATACCAAAATTCCATTAGCACTTTACCCTATACACTAATCCCCAACTTAAATACCCACCCTCAATATTCCTAAATCCATGTGACCCTATGACTTTCTAAACACTTTTCCTAGTTACTAATAAATTGTACTTACCTTCCCCTTATTCCCACCTAACCTCTAATCTTTCTCCTAACTAACCTTTCTCTTTTACTACTCCCAAATGAAGCACTCCCCCTATGTTCATGCGTCGACCATGACCTAGGGAAATGAGGTGACCTAACATAGTAGCGGCTAAGGTAGAAGAGTACCAATGTAGGGTACATGAAAAGTGAATGAATTTTGGGTCTGTGCTATAACTGTAACCCTCAAGCCTTGGGCATTATTACACACACACACACACATATATAAATGTATATGTGTTTGTGTGTGTCTGTATATATATATATATATATATATATATATATATATATATATATATATATATATATATATATATATATATATATATATATATATATATATATATATATATATATATATATGTATGTATGTATGTATGTATGTATGTATGTATGTATATGTATATGTATATGTATATGTATATGTATATGTATATGTATATGTATATGTATATGTATATGTATATGTATATGTATATGTCTATGTCTATGTCTATGTCTATGTCTATGTCTATGTCTATGTCTATGTATGTATGTATGTATGTATGTATGTATGTATGTATGTATGTATGTATGTATGTACATATATATATATATATGTATATGTATATGTATAGATATCTGTATATATATATACATATACATATATATATACATATACATATATATATATATACATATACATATATATATACATATATATATATATATATGTATATATATATATGTACATATATATGTGTATATATATGTATATATATGTACATATATGTGTATATATATACACACATATATGTGTGTATATATATACACATATATATCTATATATATATGGTTTTTTTTTAAACTAGTGTCCTTTTTCCATAGTGGACATGGGTCCATGGGAAAAGCGATAATTTTATTTTTTATTTTTGAGCTAATGGTATAGGTGTAGCATAGGTAAGTACCTATTATATATATATATATATATATATATATATATATATATATATATATATATATATATATATATATATATATATATATATATATATAAAATTTATTTTTGTAAGATAATGACATAATCTTGCATACATATATTTTTATATCTTCTTTTTTTAACCAAGCAATTACAGGTATTTATTTCCTTAAGGCCTTTATTGTTATGTTGACTTTTGTGAGGTAAGATTCTATGGAATCTGTATTAGGAGTTTGACTATGTATTATTTTTCTCCACTCTCAAATCCACTAGAGAGTTAGGATCTACTTATAGGCTTGCTTATTGGGCATATTTTCTTCCTTTGTGCTCTGATGTAGATATAGTTTTATCTTCTCTATTCAACTATAGTAATATGAATCTTGTTTTCTTAGTAGTTTAAAAAAAAATTACATTTTAATGCATATGTCTAGATTAACACACTCACATCTATCAGAGCTCTTGCATATTATAACACCTCTTCATCATTTGGAGCTCTATTATATTTTACATAATTTCCAAGTTCCCTTGCATGGCCTAAATCTCCAACCTAAAGATGCAACTGAAAACAACTAAATTTTACTTTTATATTATATTGATTTTCGAATGGAAAGACTTTGGAAGATATTTATTCTACATAGGTAGGTTTTTATTAAATATTAAAATATATTAGCTTCATACTTTTTTTCCAAGGAAGTATGCATTTTTCCTTTGGTGGATACAATAAGAATTGTGGAAGGATATTTACACATTATAGTTTTGTGGTATTTTCAGAGTGGAGTTCCACAACGAGTTGTAAGTGCTACCAAAATTCCTATTATTAATGCAGAGGATGGACCTAGTCAGCATCCAACACATGTATTTTTCTCTTTGTATGCTTAGAAAACTATAATATCTTCCTAGTATCATAAATAAGGTTCTTCATCCCTTGTGAATTTAAGTCACTAGCTTTAACCATGTCAATCTTGCAAAGTGGGTTGTCCTTTTCCAAATTGATCAGAGAATTAATGGCTTCCTCAACTTATAGATAGCTTGCAACTAATTAAACAAGAGGTAACACAACAACACTAGACATAATGCATTCTTCTTAGTTTTTATCATCCAACAACTTACCAAATGCTCACCCCCTACTGTTTGAACTACAGTTTGATTTGTATTAAGGTTTCTAAAAAAATCAATATAGTTTTAAGGCTGTAGATGTAGTTTTTACACTAGATTTCCTAAAAAATACACACAAAAAAATTGTGTGACATATTCCTTTAATTAAAAAGAAAAGGAAGTTGATAAAATAAGTATACCTCCTAGGTGTTTGAATTGGGGAGTTAACTTTCCATTTTTAGGGAAAATATTAAGCTGAAAGAGTACCCTTTAAGTAACCTTTTGCCAGTTCCATTAGCTTCATAGTAGAAAGAAATCTCATGGTTGTTAATTAATAGATGAATATTAAGTTCAAAATATCAATTATAGTCTGAGTTCTACCCATTCTTATTTTTATGATGGATAGAATTCAAGATGGCATGTGAGTGTGGAATGTTGAAAAACAGATCTATTAAATTTGTTCTTTCCACATTTTGACTGAACTAAACTTAGTAAACTTGAATTTGTAAATGTAGAATTTAAGTAGATTTGTTCCTAAAATTTTACTTGTTTTGATGCATGGTATGTGGATTTAGTTCCAAGGACCAACAATGGATTTCACTCCTTCCGATCATCATTTTTTTGCATCTCCTATTTGTCAATGGAAAGTCACTAACTAAACTGAATAATAATGCTTAGTTTTAACCATCTTGCCTAGGCTTCTTGGATGTAGAAATGTGAAAAGCATACTAAAACTATATGTAATTTCAATCAAGATGACAAATAATCTGCATCCAAAGGTAAATTATGTGTTACTATTAGATTTAGACATCAATCATCTATAAAAGATTATATATTATATTTTACTAAAACACTTTTTCATATAATTCTACAACTCTTTTGTCAGCCACATTCTCATTAATTTCTCAACTCTTAGAAACTATCATTTGGAAAATTATAAGCTACAAAAGACATAATTGTGTGTCATTCTAAACTAAGAAAGGAATTGTATTAATGTTCATAAATGACTAAATAGATAAATAGGACTCAAGAGTCAAAAGTACAACCTACAATCTTAGCAGGAAGATGAATGCCTAAAGTATCTTTGACTATATTGTGAACTATAACAAACAGATAAATTAATTTCAAATGCTATTGTTATAGAGAATAAATATATATATTTGTCATCATTTAAGCCACATTTTATGATAGATCTTCTTTATTTCATCAAATATAATACAAAATAATGTTTGTCTTTAAAATAATATATTGCTAGAAGTTTCCAATAATACATTATTCTAACAACTGGAGGGTCTTCATCATGGGATAAAATTACCTACATAGTATATAGACACTAGGCTATCATACAAGAAAATATACAAAGTATCATTTACTAAAAAAGAAATTTAACACTATGCCACTATATTTAAATTTGAGATATATAACAAGAAGTGCACCTAGCAGCTTCATTCACAATAAGTACAATTGATCTCCCTTGGAAAGATATGACCCAAACACTCCAAGTTAAACTTACTATTACATAACTAAACAAATCTATCTAATCTCTAAAGATTTTTTAAAAACTTAAAGCTAAGGAAAAAATAGAATAAGTATGACAATTGAAAACTTGAACTAGTATTAATAATGCTTTCCTCCAAAGTATGGGTAAGGGTGAGAAGTTGTAGAGTAGAGGCCTTAACCTATCCTAAAGACCTTATGGTCATATTCAAAGCATCATCATATCTAGATACATCATAACTTTCAAAACAAGAATGATCTAAAAATATAGAGGCATGTTAATAACAGCTATAGAAATGTGAAGCATGAAAAAACTAAGGATGGAACAAGCTTGGATAGATTAGACTCAAAGCTTACCTATCAAAGTCACAAACAACATAGAGGAAGTGAGGAATCTTGCAAACTCCACAAAAGATCATTGAACTACGTTGCACTCCAATTCTCCAAACCCCAATTTCAGCATCATAGAACCAAAGATGTAAACTACAAAAATGAAAAATAGGATTAGCATTCAAGCCCTAATAAAAGAGAATTGTGAGAAGGAGAAAAGCCCATAAGAGGAAAAAGTATCATTTTCACATATGTCTGATATCTCGAGAAAGTCTCTTGAGCCATTTCTAGTAGAAGTTGTCCTTGGGGGGTCTTGTTGAGGCCTTCCTTCCTTCATGCTTTTTTAACATGTTTGTACTTACCTCTTTTTGGGGGAGGGTTTTTCCCATGATGTTTTCCCTCTTTCCCCATTTTTAGAGGTTGCATTTCTTTGCAATTGTTGGGACCCATTCTACATTTCATCTTAGTTGTTGTGAGCTTAAGTGCATTTATCCTAAGTAAACTTAAGTAAAGCATAAATAATAATTATTTACTCTAACACCCTCCCTTAAGTGCAACTTAGGGGAATGCACTTAGGCTCACAATAGCTAAGATGAAATGCAAAATGGGTTCTGGCAATTAGGCCATGTTAGGTACCCATGTACAAATGCAAAGAAATGCAACCTTTGAAAATGGGGAAAGAAGGAAAACCTCATGGGAAAAACCCTCCCCCAAAAAAGAGGTAAGTACAAACATGCTGAAAAAACATGAAGGAAGCCCTCAACAAGAACCCCCCAAGGACAACTTCCACCAGAAATGGCTCAAGAGACTCTCTCAAAACCATAAGTACAACTAGCCCCCTCATGAGAGATAGAAAACACACCAAAGCCCCCCTAGAATAATGGAGCCCCTGGAGAAAGAACCAAACCAATGAAACTCCAATGCAGAGGGGACAAGGGAACAAAACAAGGGAACCCCTAAATGAGAGGGAAAACTAGAAGGCCTAGCTAATGCTAAAAGAAGAAAATATGAGTATTCTAAAAGGGAATCCCTAAGATAGGTGTGATAACACTATCATGAATTTCCACTATAGAATCTACAACAAGTGCACCTGGAGGCTCGATGAATGTAGTTGGAGGATCAAGCAAAGTAGAAGAAGAATCCTACTAAAGAGAAAATACTTCAACTGGATGTGGTGTAGAAGTCAAAATAGGGATCTTAGGAATAATACAAAGGTTCAAGTATCCTAACTACACCACATGATGCTCCTATGAAAGAGAAGAAGTGTACTCTGAAAATAGAGATGGTGGACCAAAGTGTGAGAAGTTGTAGAGATGGGTGGAAGGATCAACTACCCCTGTAGCAATAAGATCTCTTGTTGCATGATCCTGAATGTTGACTAAATCTACAATGAACTCAACTATCTTCTATAATCCATTGTGTGTAATCTAATAAATTGAGAGAAGGTTTGTAGACAAAGATGGAACATACAATACATCATTGAATATACCATCCTAGATGTGAACTAAACCTTTCCCATAGACTAGTAGTGCAATGTTATTCCCCATGAGAATATGAGGAATGGGAGAAGCCTTAATAGTGGAGAAGACACCTTGAGAATTTTTAATATGGTGAGAAGCACCTAAATCTAGTATCCAAGGGACCTAGAAAGGGGATGCAATGGATGCCTGTTATGCATGACCTTGTCCAAAATCTAATGTAGAGGTCAAAGATATGGAAGAAGATCAAAAGGAGGACCCCTATGAGGTAGAAAATGATGGAGATGAAATAGTTCTCTTCTAAAGAAGAGCTTGCAAATCTACAATCTGCTTCTCATAGCCATCAAATCTCTTCTAAAAATAATTTGCCTCATCATGAGATCCTTTCTAAAAATAGGAATAGGTAGGAGTCTTAGTCTTCTTTTTCTCCTTCTTCTTAGAAGAAGAGGATGGACCAGTAGAGTGCAAAGAAGAGGAATCAAATATCTACTTTGGCTTCTACTCTTGTGTATCCTTGGCAAGCAATGCCTATGACTATGAACCTGTAAGTGAATCCATCTAAGTGATCTTGGACTATTCCCATGTCAACTGATCAAAAAATGTCTCAAAAGAAGGCATCTGATGTCTGGTACCCAAGGCATCCATAGTGGAATAGAAAGTGGAAGAAAAGATCTGATGTTGTCCTTGCAACTTTAAGAGTATCAAAAAGATACACTCATCATCTATTTTATTTTTCCCATATCCCTACAAAACTATGCACAGAGATTTGAACTTCATCAGGAAGTCTTAATGGTGGGAAAGTTGTTAGGTGTCAAAGAAGTCAACTCTACATCAAGCTATAATGCCTAAAATTCA
The DNA here is from genome assembly GCA_028749045.1 of Cupressus sempervirens. Lineage (NCBI taxonomy): Eukaryota > Viridiplantae > Streptophyta > Pinopsida > Cupressales > Cupressaceae > Cupressus > Cupressus sempervirens. The sequence continues at coordinate 555,755,382 of CM053787.1, read as the reverse complement.
TTTATTGTGCCAAGCAAGTTATGCAACCTGGTCCAAATAGCCCGAGGAGTGGTCAAACCATCCAAGTGAAATAGGAGACTATCTAAGATGTTTAGTGCAATCAATCCCATGGCTTCATACTTTTTTTTTGTGTGCCAAAGACCTCAAAGGGGCATTTTAGAATAGATTTTTTCTCATCTAGACATGACCATAGGCCTCGTGATATAAGAAGCCTAATCATTTGTGCTTTCCAGGTGTGATATTTGTGTGGTGTGAGTTGGGTCATAGAAGGATTTGACATTAAGAGAAGAAGATAGAGCTAGAAGGGTCTTATTCTAAAGTAAATTATAGAAAAGAAAGTGCCCCCCCCCCCCCCGCCCCCCATAACTAACAAATATATCCCTCAAATACCAAAGAAAACAATTATAGAAAGCACAAAAATTGAGAAAAGAACCTAGATTTTAGATGCAGAGAAGGAGGAAATAGAAGTGTCTACTTCAACACCAAAAATGAGAGCTCAAATGAACTAAGAATGAAATGAAACCAGCAACATTTTCTTTATCTCTGAACCATCTTTTCAATGCTTCTTTTGGATTAGAAAAAGACCTCCATATGCTCAGTTATGGCCAAAAGACCAACTGTTGTCCAAAAAAAAAGCTCACTGGAAAATTACAGACACATCAAAAAATTTGACAACCATATGGTCATCAACTAGACATCGCTGAAAAAAAATTAGGCCACTAGAATGCTGACATCAGCAACCAAAATATGATGTCACCCTACCAAAAAGTGATGTTAGCAAGGTGGCCCGAGCTGATGACATAAGCCCCCCAAAAAATGACATTACGCTAGAATGTTGATGTGTGTAGGTTAGAGAATGACATGTGTAGGTCATAGAATGATGTCACATGGTGTAGTGGTTTAGTGGTGACACTGTGGGTGGAGGGTACAAGTGAGAAGAGACCACCAGTGGTGTTACAATAGTGGGTGGTGGGCCAGCGGTAGCCGAGGCCTAGTGGCTCCACAAGGGCTCCATGGTGGTGTAGCTAGCTATGGTGGCACTAGAGTGGTGTGGTGGCAATGTCACAGTTGCATGGCAGTGCTGCAATTTTTTTATTTTTTTCATGCAAAAATTTTCTATATGGCCTCCTGAGGGGGGCAAAAAAAATTTGCCAAATGCTACAGTCACCAAAAATGGAAAACTTTATATGGATTTTGATTGTAATAGGCCTTCTAAGCACAATGGCATTGTCCATTTGAGCCCAAAGTGCCCCAAAAAAATGCTCTTCCTCCTAATTGAAGAAAAAATCACAAATCTAGGGTTTGTGTCTCTGAATCATGGCTTCAAAAATCCTTCAAACTAGGAAGCAATAGGGAGGCTTTGATACCATGTAGAAGTTGATGAAAGCCAACTTCACAGCTCACCAAGATCACCTACGTGCAAATAACCTATTGAAGAGAAACCAAAGGAAAAGTAGGGCTTGTAGAATCTCAACAGTGTGAGAGAAATTATATTGCAACAATGAAAAATGAAATTGTTGTACAATATGATATGTAAATACACTAGGAAAGTATGTTTATAAAGGCCTCTAGGAAGCTTGTAGAACAAGCTAGAAAGTGCTAGGAAATAAGTGTGACAATTAAGCATACGTCTACAAAAGGTGGATTATCCTCCATGTGGGTGAGAAGATAAGTATGACTAGGTAGGAACAAACTCTCATGTTCTCAACAACTCCTAGATGACAACTAATAACTAAATGCATTTATCCTAAGTAAACTTAAGTAAAGCATAAATAATAATTATTTAATCTAACATGTAGAAGTTGATGAAAGCCAACTTCACAGCCCATCAAGATCACCTGCATGCAAATAACCTGCTGAAGAGAAACCAAAGAAGGAAAGGTAGAGCTTGGAGAATCTCAATGGTGTGAGAGAAATTATATTGTAGCAATGAAAAATAAAATTTCTATACAATATGATATGCAAATACACTAGGAGAGCTTGTTTATAAAGGCCTCTAGGAAGCTTGTAGAACAAGCTAGAAAGTGCTAGGAGATAAGTGTGACAACTAAGCATACATCCACAAAAGGTGCATTATCCTCCATGTAGGTGAGAAGATAAGTATGACTTGGTAGGAACAAACTCTTATGCTATCAACAACTCCTAGATGAAAACTAATAACTAAATGCATTTATCCTAAGTAAACTTAAGTTTACTTACATTAATGCATTATTTTATTATTTATTTAGGTGAGACACTTAGGATTTTTTGTACTCTCATGAGTTATCAGGTTGACAACACTAGAGTAAGAAACTCTAATTTAGTACATGGTGTCTACAACACTGGATTTTGCATCATTAATTGAGTTGCCATGTAGACAGCATAGTTATTCACACTCCCATTTTAGCACATGTTGTCTACAATATTATTTTGTGTGCTACACCATTGTAGAGTTATTCTCTCATCATTTCACTTACTCTCATGCTTAATGGAGGATAATTATCATGTTGTTGAATTTTATGCATTCTAGAAGCATTCCAGAGGCCTTTATGTATAGGCACTCCTAGTGTACTTGTACATTGAATATTGAATGAATATATCGTCATTCTAATCATACTCTCTTTGGTCTACTATTGTGCTAGTGTTTGAGTTCCTTGGTCTTGGGTAAATTTTTCCCTAAGGAAAATGCTTACATGGTATCAAAGCTTAGGGAGATTCTCTACACATAGCCATTTGAGACCATTGTTGCTTCAGCACCTTGACCTAAATCTGAAGAATCTACAAAAATTAGGAGTGTCTAAAGCCAAATTGGACCTTACCATTGCATCTAGAATGTTGATTTGGTGAAAATTGGCTATAAATATGCCTATGTTGGGCTAAATTTGATCATGAGAAAAAAAAAGATTTGCAAATTGGTACCCGAAGGCACAAATTTGCAATTTGGGTATGATCATTTAATCAATTTGTTAATCTATTATTCAAATATGAATTTAATTAATGCATTATTTTTTGAATTTCTATTTTTTTTTTTTAAATTCCCAGTTGGGCTTGTAGAGAAATTTTGTTTGTAGTACTGGGTAGTGACACCCTGGTCTTGCAAGGAGGAATATTCATATTTGCTTCAAGAATATTCCTTATTCATTAATTGGTGGGCTTCAACCCTAAATCTGGCATCTAAACTGATAGCATAATATTCCATCCCACAAGCAATATGGGATAAAATCCATAGAATTTGGCACTATTTTTAAGTTTCTCGGCATGGACTCCCATTATCGGCAACAAAACATTATTTCTCGGTGGCAGCCAAAAAGGAACCCTATCCACTCGACACATGGCTCCATTCATTTTGCATCATGTTGGCTCCCAATCAGTGGGCCCTGCCACCAATCAAGGCCATGCTACCCACCCTTTGACACATCAGCCAAAGACACGTGTACCCACGTCAATAAATAGTTAGTAGTTCATATAGTGACTCAACCACCTACATGGAGACACATTAGAACCTTACAATCTAATGCAAGCAAGACACATCATCATTTGTACAATCCGTACGAGTTGATTTCATCTTGATGTTATCTTGACATCATGTTGATGTCATCACAGGGCTAAAAATTTCTATCATCATCAAGTTCATGAGCCTAAATTTGATGACCGTCATCTAGGGCCAAATTTGAACTACTTCAATGGTTTTATGGCCGTCAAATTTAACCCCATCTTTTGCTGATCCAACCCAACTTTAGATTGATTTTTTATTTTTTAGTCCAACTTTGGGAGGCCACATCTTAGTCATCCAAATTCCAAATCAGTGTAATTTTTTTTGAAATTAGGTATAAACTCCTAAACTTTTTAGTGTTGTAGCTCTTTTCTAGTTTTGGCACATAGATTTTTTATAAATTGCATCTTTTGGTGACTGTACCTATCTAATCCTACATTTTGCAACTTTAAACAATCTATATGGGCTCATCTAGACATGAAAATAGTTTTGAACTCCATAAAGAGGTTGTAAAAAGAAAAATTAGAAGTCCACTACGGCCAAAATTGGCAAGTGGCCATTATAATCACACTACATATAAAGTGCCAAAAGCATCTTTTTTGGGGGTTTTCTTGATTGAGTGAAAAGGGGGGGTGTTCTTGGTGTTGTGTTCCTTTTTTTTATGTAGTTTTCTTTCATTTTCTACATCATGCAAAAATTTAAGTTTCTAAAATTAACTCCAAATAACTATGCTACATGGTCCATTAAAATGTGGTGTCATTTAATGCATAAAGGAGTTTCTTAACATGTCGATGGTACCCTTCCTAAACTAACAGGTGATCAAGTATCTGCTAGTGAAATCACTGATTGGCAAACAATGGATAGGAAAGCCCTAGGTGATATTTGTTTAGGGGTTGAAGACAAGATCATATATCAAATTTAGAAGTCTTTTACATCCAAGGAAGCTTGGGATACCCTCCAAGTAAATTTTATGAGGAAGATGGTTTTTAAAATTGAAGATGAGCTTGCCTTTTTAGATCCTCAGGCATTTGATTCCATACAAGATTTTATCATAAAGGTGAATCAATTAAGAATGAAACTAGATGATTATAGAAGTCCTATTAAAGATGATAGGTTAATTTATCTCATTCATAATAAGCTTCCATCTGAGTACTCCACATTTTTTCTACTTATAACACCTCAAAGACTACATTAGGGTCTGCCTATCAAAAACTCTCTTTTGATCATTATGTTGAATTGTTGGATAAAGAACAAAAGAAGTTGAAATCAATGGGGATTCTCAACTCACCAAAGTCTAAGGCATTGGTAGAAAATAATGAAGGTTCTCAAAAGTTAGCTGGTCAATCTTCAAATAAAGGAAAGGGCAAGAATAAGAAATGTAAGACTAACAAATTAGAGGATGTAGAAAAGAAAACACCACAATCAAATCAACAAGGAAAGTCTTCCTTGAATTCAAATAAGAAGGGAAATAGTAATAAGGACAAGAAAAAGTGTCCTTATTGCAAGAAATTAGGTCATGAAGAATATGAGTGTTATCATAAAAAGATTGATGAATTGACCACCCTCATGAAGAAACATAATGTTCCACTACCTAATGCTTATAAGGAGAAAGGATCTTCTTTAGATTCAAAGGGAAAAGGAGAAGCACTCATGGAAAATTCAAGTTCTTCAACGAAATGGATTGTTGACTTAGGTGCCTCATATCATATGGGTTCTTCAAAAGGAGATTTTTCTTCATTGAAATAGTCAAAGGTACCACACATCTTTGTCGGAGATGATACAAGAATGGAAGTTGAAGGGAAAGGAAATGTGGAAATGGAAAATGGAAAGTTCAAAGATGTTCTCTACATTCCAAACCTAAGTTCTAATCTCCTCTCAATTTACCAAATCACTCACCTTGGAGATGGTCATAAAGTTGAGTCCCTTCATAACTTAGTAAAGGTACATAGTCTAAAAGATGATGTAGTGGTTGTTGTGGGGAAAGTTAATAAAGACAAAAGGTTGTATTCTTTCTCCCACTTTGTGCCCAAGTCTCCTTCACAAGCCTTGTTGACTCAATCCAATTCACACATCCAATTATGGCCTTTCACTATCTTCAACAACTTTTCTCAAACAAAATGGTCAGAGGTCTAACTACAATCAACTTTTCCATAGGTGAATTTTTAGTAGGTTTAGTGGATATGCATCTAGAGGAGAAGTTACATAAAGGGAAGTCTTCAAGAGCACTAGTTGTTCTTTAGTCAGTTCACATGGTACTAGTAGGTCCTTTTGCAGTGACATCAGTCAGCTAGGATTGCTACATACTTACTTTCATTGATAACTTTTCAAGGTACACTTGGGTCTACTTTCTTCATCATAAGAATGAAGTGTTGGACAAGTTTCTAGCCTTCAAGACTCATGTTGAACAGAAATCAAGGAAAGCCATTAGAGTTCTAAGGATGAACAATGAAAGCAAATATATGAAGAAAAGAATTAAAGACTTTTGTAAACTTGAGGGTATTGAACTTCAGAATCCACTAGCATTTAGTCTGCACAAGACATATGTTGTAGCACTAAGGTTACAAACTCTTAAGTCTATGGAAAGTTGCATGATACAAGCCAAGTCTCTATATCCATCACTTGAAGTCGAAGCAATCAGCAGTGCCAATCACATACTTAACAGGTCTCCTCATCCTACCTTAGATAGAAAGACTCCTTTTGAGGTATGGTGTGGCAAAAAACTAGTTGTGACACACTTTAGAGTCTTTAGTTGTCCAACATGGGCAAACATATCTTCCAAGGGATGCAAGGCACCACCACCTAGGCCTTGTAATTTCATCAGATATGAAGATAGTGTGAAAGCATATAGACTTATGGATCCTGAGATACATGAGATCTTTTGGAGAAGGATGTACACTTTGAGGAAAGTTCAGCCAGATTATTCTCTAATCCTCTTCACACATCATACATTATGGAAACTGATAGTGACACTAGTGATAATGCTTGAATAGATTCAGATACATTGGTTTCTATTGACATTTGTAGCAAGAGGTCATGACATCAACATACTCCACATGCATATATCACCACAATGATAGGTCCAGCACAGTAGGGTACACCTTGTCTTCTAGCTCTAGCAATAGAGGATGACTTCTTGGCAAACATTTTAGGTTTATTTGTGGAGTCATACATAGTAAATTTGGGGGACACCATTGATTATATGCATATTCTCTTTGATGGAGAATATCCTTCTTCAGTTGTTGCAAGGGCTCACTCTGACCCTCATGTCCATTCTCTACATGATCGATCTTCACAGGTTGATGTGACTATGGATACTTATGTACAGTAGTTACAGGAGGTCTCTTTATCATTTGTGGAGATAGTAGATTCTTTGAGACAAGTTCTACATTCATCCTTGATAGGGATAGTTGAATAGGTTTCAGAGGCATCATCAATCATTGGGATTCTTTCCACACAGTAAAAGCATCTCACTTGTACCTATGGTATTATTTCTTCCAAAGGGGGCGAACACTATTCAATAGTCTTAGATCAGCTTCTACATCAGAGTAGCTATCACTGATTGGCACTCTTCATTTAGGGGAGGAGACTACCTTGTCTATCTTCTTCTTCTCTCTTGTGGGGGGAGAACCTTTTCCTCTTTTGGGATAGTGTACTTCTCACATTTCTCTATTATATATACTTAATATTTCAGGTTTGTTCATGGAGTCACACATAAAAGATTTGGGAGACATCATTGATGATCTACATCTTCTCTTTAATGGAGAAGATCCTTCTTCAATTGTTGTGAGGGCTCACTTTGACCATCATGTCCATTCTCTACATGATCAGTCTTTACAGGTTCATATGATTGTTTATTCTTATGAACACCAGCTGCAGGATTTATCTTTATCATTTGAGGACACACTTTGTTCTTTGGAACATGTTCTACATACATTCTTGCTATATCTAGACTTCTTCTTAGTAGTATTGGAAGGAGAAAACATCAATATTGACACAAGGACAATTGAGCAGGTTTCAAAGATACCTTTCATCATTGAGATTCTTTCTACACATCAGGAAAGCATCTCACCTGTACCTCTACCATTGTTTCTTCCAAAGGGGAGGAACATAATTCAAAATTCATGGATTAGCTTCTACATTGGAGTAGCTATCATTGATTAACACACTACACTTAGGGGGGGGACTACCTTGTCTCCTTCTTCTTCTCTTTTATGGGGGGGACATTTCCTCTTATGGGGTTTTGTCCTTCTACTTCTCTTTTTTGTATATACTTGATGTATGTCATATATACAAAAGAGATCTATGAGAAGGACAAAACCCCATAAGAGGAAAAAGTCCCCCCCATAAAAGAGAAGAAGAAGAGAGACAAGGTAGTCTCCCCCCCCCCCCCCTGCCACAATGAAGAATGTTGATCAGTGAAAGCCACTCCAAGGAAGAAGCTAGTCCATGAGTTCTGAATAATGTTCATTCCCTTTGGAAGAAAAAATGGTAGAGGTATAGGGGAGATGCTTCCCCTATGTGTAGAAAGAATCCTGATGATAAATGATGCCTCTAAAACCTACTCAACTATCCCTGTGTTGATATTGATTGTCACCCCTTCCAATACTACAGAAAACAAAAATGTCAGATCGAGCAAGGATGTATGTAGAACATGTCCCAAAGAATCTACTCTCTCCTCAATTGATAAAGAGACCTCTTGCAATTGTTGTACATAAGGAATCACAATCACTTCAACCTGTGAAGATTGATCATGTAGAGAATGGACATGAGGGTTAGAGTGAGCCCTCACAATAACTGAAGAAGGATCTTCTCCATCAAAGAGAAGATGTATATCATCAATGATGTCTTCCAAATCTTCTATATATGACTCCATGAACAAGCCTAAAATATATGTCAAGAAGTCATCCACTGATGTTGGAGCTGGAAGACAAGCTGTACCCTATTGTGGTAGACCTATCATTGTGGCAATATGTGCATGTGGAATTTGCTGATGTTGTGACCTCTCCTTGTATCTATCAATAGGACCCCACATATCTAAATCTGTTGAAGAACTATTTTTGGTGTCATGATCAATTTCCATAATGCATGAAGTAGTCTCCTCAACAAAGAGAAGATGAATGGTATCGATGATGTCTCCCACATCTTCATGTGAGACTCCATAAATAGACCTACAATATCTAGAAGGAAGTCATCCCATGAAGCTAAAGTAGGAAGACATGGTATATCCTGCTACACTTAATTAGGAGCATCTTCAGTTGGAACTGGATCAATAGTATCAATAGGAGCATCAAGAGGTGGGATCTCAAGTGGAGTTGGAGGAACCAATATTGAAGTTGCTAGAGATAGAATGTCCTCTAGAAATGGAGGGACTCATGGATCTCCATATTCTTACCAAAAAGCTATCCAAACATCATGAGGAAAACTTTCCATAAGAAGAGGAGCAAAATATTCCTTACTCATACTATTATACATAAAGTGAAGAAGAAGATGAAGATATTCAAACAAAGCTGGTATCTTTGAGTATAGAGAAGGAAACACTTCCTTATGTTCTCTTAGATGAGAAATGATTAAGGCACTCCATTTCTTATATTTCCTTGGTGTCAACTTTAGTTTTTAACTAGACTGACATATGTGACAAGACTCCATGAGATCAACGAATGTATGCACCCTTCAAAATGCAAAAATAATCAATCAGCCCCCCTAATATATGATTTGTGCACTTAGTGCAATAGCCACATGCCAATTTAGGGCCTATTTCTAAAATAAATATTTCTATCCATAGAACCTATAATCTAATTATAGATCTAGAAAGTAGACAAAAAAAATACACTTTCAAAAAAAATGAAACCTAATTGTGTGTCCAGATGAGCCTGTACTAAGCATTTGAAGTGGCAAAAATCAAGATTTTTGAGTTGCAAAAAAAATCAGGAACAAAGATCTCAAACCACCTTGCACCAATGTGTAGATCATGAAATTCTACCCCAAAACAAAAAAAAATTGCTCCCAAAAAGGAGTCCGTATGAGGGAGATATCGTTGTTTGAAAATTGTTGTTGTAATTATTTTTCCTGAATCGCCATTATCACACCTCCAAAAAACAAATGGCTCTAGATTTGGCCTTAGATGTCTGATTTGGATGAAAAAAAATCTGATTTGGGGGTTTTTGGACATTATGAATGTGATACAAATATCTGATTTGCACCAACCCAAATCAAATTTTGTCTTACAAAGCCCAAATGGCATAACCAACCACTCATAAAGTCCTTGTTTTATCTTAAAAGCAATTTTCCAAATATGATTTTTTGCTATTCTTATCTGATGATATCTACTATGTAAGTCTAGCTTAGTGAAATAAATTTCATGTTTCAACTGATCAAGTAAATCATCAATTCTAGGAAGAGGATACCTATTCTTTACCGTTATCTTGTTCAAAACCCTGTAGTCAATGCACATTCTCCAAGTCACATCTTTCTTTGAAACCAACACAATAGGAGAACCACAAGGAGAAGTACTAGGATGAATAACTCCTTTCTCCATGAGCTCTTGAACTTGCTTCTTGATTTCCTCATTCTGCAAGATTGATAAGCGGTACATGCCAATATTAGGAAGTGGCACTTCTGGCTGCAACTGAATTTCATGTTGTATCTCTCTTTTGGGAGGCAATCCCTTTGGTTCCTCAAACAAGTCATCATATGTGGAAACAACTTTGACCATTTCATCTTTATGTTTTGGATCACATCTCTTAAATGCCTCAAATGTTTCATCTTCTTTGTCTTTTACAATCATCAACACAAAATTCTGACTAGAGTTGACTAACCTTTTCATCTTACCAGCATTAACTAGTGCCAGATTAGTCTTAACCTTATGTGCCCATAAAATGTATTCAATTTTATCTTTAAATAGATGATACTTATTTTCCCCCCTATAGAAGATAGCTTTTCAATCATATAAATAGAGACTCCCAAGTACAAGACCACAAATATCTAGAGGGACTACATCAGCTTCTACCTCATCTACAAAGTTTGCAATGATAGCCAATCTTAACTTACATTGCTTGGTTACCTGCAATTGTGCATCATTGCAAACCCATCCAAGAGGATATGGCTTTGGATGAGGTGTTGTAGTCAGATTGAGCTTCTTAAAAATTTCCTTAGATATCAAATTAACTTGACAACCCGTATCAAATAATGTATCAACCTTATTTTGCTTGATGACAACTCGAATGTGAAATAATTCATTACTTTTCTTGTCATTCTTAGGAGAAGAATCTTCACTTGTACTTGCACTTATGCTAGAAGAACTGGTAGCTGATGAAAGAGAAATACCTTTTCCTTTACCTTGGATCTTGGTAGCAATGATCTTTGTTTCATCTCTGGAGTCATATCCAATATCCTCTTGAGCTATAGCAGCAGTCTTTTGTTTGCCTTTATTTCCACCAAATCGCTTCGACCTCTTTTCAGGATGTAGCTTCCAGCACTTAGAATCATCATGCCCTTCTTTCTTGCAATGTGAGCATGTGGGTTTCTCACCCTTTTTCTTTATCGTAGCTATCTTTTTACCCTTCTCTTTGCCTTTGGAATTTTCCTCAGACTTAGATGACTTTTTGTCAGACTTATCAATGAAGGTACCCTTACCTCTTGACTCTAAATGTGTTTCTTGGACACATACTTCATCCAAATTACAAGGATTCAGGACAAGAATAGAGTGCCTTAGGTAAGAATGAAGACCACCTATATACTTCAGTAAAGTGTCCTGGGTATACAATGGGACATTTAATGAAAGAGCCCTTTTATGAAACTCATGGGTATACTCTTGGACAATTTGACCTTTCCCTTGCCTAAAATGTTTCCAGCTCATCATTAATTACTGCATATGGCCTAGGGGATAGAATTTCTTTTTTAAAGCACTAACAAATTTTGACCAAGACATATTTAACTTACCATGTTGTGAAGTTTCATGGTAGGTCCTACTCTCCCACCAAGTTAGAGCTACACCGCCTAACTGAAGAGTGGCTAACTAAATTCTATCAACATCATCTACAAGGTTTTAGACTCTACAGTAGACTTCTACTTGTTGAATCTAGTCATCTAATTTCTCACCATTTAACTCCCCACAATATTTTGGCAAGTGAAATTTTACATCCAACTTAATTCGAGGCTTATGTCCACCTTTAAAAATATTAGAAGACTCAGAATGTGTAGAAGAAGGAGAAGAAGGGGGAGAAGGAGAAGAGGGAGATGAAGGAGGAGATGGAGGCTCACAATCAGGATCATGATCAGCACCTTTCTTTTTCCCTTTTTCATCATGAGTTGCACGCTTTTGCATCTTCTCTTCTCTTTCTTGTAACAAAACTTCTACCATTGTTTGCAAACTCTGGAGAGTCTTCTAGACATTTTGATCTTCTAAACCTTGTCCACCACCTTTATCTTCCATCTGAAATGGTGGATTAGCTCTTCGTTTTCCAATCTCAAGATTATATTCTTCAAGATCACCTTTTCCTTGATTCAACCTAGATCTTGTTAACATTCAAATCTACAATACTAGTCCAACAAAGCTTTGATACCAAATTTGATCTGATTTCTAGGATCTAGGACTATTACAGAGAATGCTAACCAATTACATAAATTTAATTTTAAAGCTTTAATAAAGAAAAATTAACGTAATTGCAAATAAGAAAACAAAATATGAGATGATATAAAGAGAGATAGAGACACAACACATTTGATTTCGGAGTTCATCCAGGAAGGACTACATCTCCGGGTCTAGCTCCAATAGGGGGACTGATCCGATTAACTCCAATAAATCAGTACAAGTGATTTGTGACAATTCCCTTCAAACACATGCAAAAAAATTCCTCTATGTGTAGGAAAAATCACTAAGTCTCCAAAAAGACAAACTCTCTCTCAACATTTGCATTATTTCTCCCTTCCTTTTCATGCCTTGAAAAGGCCTCTAATCCCCCTTTTTATACAAAATATTTGCCTAAAATAGGGCAAAAATAGACAAATCTAATAATAGGCCTTCACAACTATTCACCTTCGAAATTAGGCCTTAGTCATTTTAGGAATTTGTCATTATCCTCTTTTGGAGGGTTAGTTTCCAACAAATCCCCTTAAATTGGCAAGAGGAATCGGCATTGGCTTAAAGTTAAATAAAAACAATGCATATTCTATGCATAGCCACTCATGTGGTGGAGTGGCAAAGGAGATTTTGAAAACACATGTAATAGAGGGAGGTTGGTGGTTCCAACCACCACACCGACCTCTAGCCTTTAACTAAACTTAGCACCATTTCAAACCATATAATAAACATTTGTCTAACATGTTTCAAAGGCCGCAATTGGTGTAATGGCCACCGGCCAAATTTTGGGGACCAGTGGTCGCGGGTTCAAATCTCAGCACTGTCAACAATTTATTTATTTATTTTTTAAATTTATTATTATTTTTTTCCACCTCATCATCTCGAACTTCAATTGGACATATCTTTCGCATACGAACTCCATTTTTGACGAAATGAACGCCGTTGGAAAGCTCTCAACAAGATCTTCAATTTGAAACCCATTGTTGACCACTTTTGAGATGATTTTTTTTTACCTTTTGACGACCTCTCTACCTGGTTTGACCAAACTTTGACTGGCTATAACTTTTGCGTATGAACTCCTTTTTCATCCATTTGAATTATGTTGGATCCAAGATTTTGAGAACTTTAAATTGGTATTGATTATTGGAGTTTTGGAGATACTTCAATTTTTGGTGAAAATATCCCCCCGGATCAAGCCTCCCCACTGAGAAGCTTTCGAACCACCAAAAGTTTGGATTACTTGGAAAGTAGGTGAGGGTATTTCTCCCTCATTTTACCAATCTCCATCCATCTTGCCTTGCTTGGATGCATCCCTCTCAATCCCACCTGAAGGTATTCAACTAGTCCTCTTCATGAAGTTCTGACATTCTTGTCAAGGATGACATCTTCTGGCAATTCTGTCATATACTCTGGTGAAAGATCATCAACTGATGGAACCTGAACACTGATGTCTTCATCCAAGACCATTGGAGGCTCATACAACTTTAGATTCTCAACATTGACAACTGAGTAAATTTTCATGTATGGAGGAAGATTAAGGTGAAAGGCATTAGTACCAATCTTTTCTAAGATTTCAAAAGGACCATACTTGATAGGCTTGAGCTTCCTTCCTTCACCTTGCATTCTTTCCTTACTAATATGTAACCAAACTCTATCACCAACTTGGAATTGATGATCAATGCGATGCTTATCATGGCGAGCCTTGTATTTTGCTTGGCTCTACTCCAACTGTGCTTCTACTACCTAATGGATTGCTTGGACCTTCTAGATGAACTTGAAAGCCCTTTTTGCATCATGGTGTCCATCAATGATATTGTCCTTTCCAAAAGCAAAATCCATTGGTGTTTTTGGAAAATATCCGAAGCAAGTCTCAAAAGGAGACCTCTTTTTAGAAGAGTGTGTTGCATGGTTGTAAGCATGTTGCACATAGTGAAGACTTTCATCCCACAACTTAGGATGCTTGCTGCAATAACCTCTAAGTAGATGAACCACTATCCTATTGACTACCTCTATCTGTCCATCAATCTGTGGATGGAAGGTTGTACTCTTCTTCAGCTTGGTATCCATGAGTCCCCACAAAGATGACCAAAATTCCCCTAAGAATCAAGAATCTTGATCCGATACAATGGAAGTGGGTAACCCAAAATGAACCCATACATTTTGAAAGTAAAAATGAGCAATCAGTTCAGCAGTGACTTGCTTTTTATAAGGCATTAAAATACACATTTTGCTGAACTGATCAACTACTACATACAAATAATCATGAACCTTCCTAGACATAGGTAAACCCCCCACAAAGTCCATAGACACACTTTCCCATGGACAGGATGGTACAGGTTATGGTGTGTACAAACCAAATTTCCTATTACTTGGCTTACTAGTTGCACACATTACACATCCTTTTATACACTTGGTGACAGTTTCCTGCATACGAGGCTAGTAACAATATTTTTGCAATTGAGCTAATGTCTTACTTACCTCAAAATGTCCTGCAATCAAAGAGGTGTGTGCTTCACAGATTACATGTGCTTGTTCATCTTTAGGAATGCATAGTTTTCCCAAGTGGTACAACAAATTATCCTACACATGGTAATCTTTCGCTTCCACATGTTTACCCTGGATTAAAGCTGTATAAATATCCTTAAAGTCCTCATCATTAGAATATTGTTCCTGAAAACTTTCATGAACCATAGAACTATTCTGAAGGATTATCAAAGCATTCTTAATAGGAGGCCTAGAGAGCATATCTGCTACTTTGTTATAGGAATCCTTTTTATACTTAATTACCAAATAAAACTGTTGTAGAAAACCCATCCACCTAAAATGCCTACTCTGTTGCAACTTAGATTGTGAGTGCAAATATTGTAGGGGCTGGTGATCAGTGTGGATTATAGTTTCCTTTCCCATTAAGTAGTGCTTCCATTTTTTAACACTCTAAACTAAAGAATAAAGTTCCTTATCATAAGTAGGATAGTTACTTACTGCTCCCAAAAAATTTTTAGAGTGGTAGCAAACTGGTTTACCTCCTTTCATGAGTACAGCTCCCATGGAAAACCCGCTTGCATCTGTCTCAATCTCAAATGGTTGATGTAAATCTGGTAAAGCCAGAACTAGTGTGATGCTCAACTTTTCCTTCAAAGTGTCAAAAGCCTTCTATTGTGGACCTCCCCACTGAAAAGTTTCCTTGGTACTGGTCAATGCATGCAACTGTGATGCAATGTAAGAGAAGTTTGCAATGAACTTTCTCCAGTACTGAACTACACCTAAAAAGCTCCTGAATTTTGTAACTGTACTTGGCTTAGGCCATTTTACAATACATTCAACCTTCACAGGGTCTACTTTCAATTGACCATTTCCTACGACATAACCTAAGTACACTAAGGATGTCTTTGCAAATTTGCATTTTGACATCTTTACATAGAGTTTTTCTTTTCTCAATACATCAAGAACTTTCTTTACATGAATTACATGATTATCCCAAGACTTACTAAATACAAGAATATCATCTAGATATACAATGACAAAATCATCAATAAAAGGACGAAAGACATGATTCATGACTCTCATGAATGTAGCTAGTGCATTACAAAGCCTAGATGGCATAACCAACCACTCATAAAGTCCCTGTTTTGTCTTAAAAGCAGTTTTCCAAATATCATTTTCTGTTATTCTTATCTGATGATATTCTCTATGTAAGTCTAGCTTAGTGAAATAAATTACATGTTTCAACTGATCAAGTAAATCATATTCTAGGAAGAGGATACCTATTCTTTACCATTATCTTGTTCAAAGCCCTGTAGTCAATGCACATTCTCCAAGTCCCATCTTTCTTTGGAACCAACACAATAGGAGAACCACAAGGAGAAGTACTAGGATGAATAACTCCTTTCTCCATGAGCTCTTGAACTTGCTTCTTGATTTCCTCATTTTGCAAGACTAATAAGCGGTACATGCCGATATTAGGAAGTGACACTTCTGGCTGCAACTAAATTTCATGTTGTATCTCTCTTTTGGGAGGCAATCCCTTTGGTTCCTCAAACAAGTCATCATAGGTGGAAACAAATTTTACCATTTCATCTTTATGTTTTGGATCACATCCTTTAAATGCCTCAGATGTTTCATCTTCTTTGGCTTTTACAATCATCAACACAAAATTCTGACTAGAGTTGACTAACCTTTTCATTTGACCAGCATTAACTAGTGCCAGATTAGTCTTAACCTTATGTGCCCATACAATGTATTCAATTTTATCTTTAAACAAATGATACTTATTTTCCCCCTATAGAAGATAGCTTTTTGATCATATATATAGGGACTCCCAAGTACAAGACCACAAATATCTAGAGGGACTACATCGGCTTCTACCTCATCTGCAAAGTTTGCAGTGATAGCAAATCTTAACTTACATTTCTTGGTTACCTGTAATTGTGCATCATTGCAAACCCATCCAAGAGGATATGGCTTTGGATAAGGTGTTGTAGTCAGATTGAGCTTCTTAACAATTTCCTCAAATATCAAATTAACTTGAGAACCCTATCAAATAATGTATCAACCTTATTTTGCTTGATGACAACTCGAATGTGAAATAATTCATTCCTTCTCTTGTCATTATTAGGAGAAGAATCTTCACTTGTACTTGCACTTATGCTAGAAGAACTGGTAGTTGATGAAAGAGAAATACCTTTTCCTTTACCTTGAATCCTGGTAGCAACAATCTTTGTTTCATCTCTAAAGTCAGATACAAGATCCTGTTGAGCTATAGCAGCAGTCTTTTATTTGCCTTTATTTCCACCAAATCACTTCGACCTCTTTTCAGGATGCAACTTCCAGCACTTAGAATCATCATGCCCTTCTTTCTTTCAATGTGAGCATGTGGGTTTCTCACCCTCTTTCTTTACCATAGCTATCTTTTTACCCTTCCCTTTGCCTTTGGAATTTTCCTCAGACTTAGATGACTTTTTGTCAGACTTATCAATGAACGTACCCTTACCTCTTGACTCTAAATGTGTTGCTTGGACACATACTTCATCCAAATTACAAGGATTCAGGATGAGAATAGAGTGCCTTAGGTAAGAATGAAGACCATCTATATACTTGAGTAAAGTGTCCTAGGTATACAATGGGACATTTAATGAAATAGCCCTTTTACAAAACTCATGGGTGTACTCTTGGACAGTTTGACCTTTCCCTTGCCTAAAATGTTGCCAGCTCATCATTAATTGCTGCATATGGCCTAGGGGGTAGAATTGTTTTTGTAAAGCACTAACAAATTTTGACCAAGACATATTTAACTTACCATGTTGTGAAGTTTCATGTTGGGTCCTACTCTCCCACCAAGTTAGAGCTACACTGCCTAACCGAAGAGTGGCTAACTGAATTCTATCAACATCATGTACAAGGTTTTGGACTCTACAGTAGACTTCTACTTGTTGAATCTAGTCATCTAATTTCTCATCATTTAACTCCCCACAATATTTTGGCAAGTCAAATTTTACATCCAACTTAATTCGCTTATGTCCGCCTTTAAAAATATTAGAAGACTCAAAATGTGTAGAAGAAGGAAAAGAAGGGGGAGAAGGAGAAGAGGGAGATGAGGGAGGAGATGGAGGCTTACGATTAGGATCATGATCAACACCTTTCTTTTTCCCTTTGTCATCATGAGTTGCACGTCTTTGCATCTTCTCTTCTCTTTCTTGTAACAAAACTTCTACCATTGTTTGCAAACTCTGGAGAGTCTTCTAGACATTTTGATCTTCTAAACCTTGTCCATCACCTTTATCTTCCATCTGAAATGGTGGATTAGCTCTTCCTTTTCCAATCTCAGGATTATATTCTTCAAGATCACCTTTGCCTTGATTCAACCTAGATCTTGTTAACATTCAAATCTGCAATACCAGTCCAACAAAGCTCTGATACCAAATTTGATCTGATTTCTAGGATCTAGGACTATTACAGAGAATGCTAACCAATTACATAAAGTTAATTTTAAAGCTTTAATAAAGCAAAATTAACGTAATTGCAAATAAGAAAACACAATATGAGATGATACAAAGAGAGATAGAGACACAACACATTCAATTTTAGAGTTCATCCGAGAAGGACTATGTCTTCGGGTCCAGCTCCAATAGGGGGACTGATCTGATTAACTCAAATAAATCAATACAAGTGATTTGTGACAATTCTCTTCAAGCACACACAGAAAAATTCCTCTATGTGCAGGAAAAATCACTAATTTTCCACAAAGACAAACTCTCTCTCAACATTTGCATTATTTCTCCCTTCCTTTTCGTGCCTTGAAAAGGCCTCTAACCCCCCTTTTTATACAAAATATTTGCCTAAAATAGGGCAAAAACAAACAAATCTAATAATAGGCCTTCACAACTATCCACCTTTGAAATCAGGCCTTAGTCATTTTAGGAATTTGTCATTATCCTCTTTTGGAGGTTTAGTTTCCAACAAATCCCCTTAAATTGGCAAGAGGAATTGGCATTGGCTTAAAGTTAAATAAAAAAATGCATATTCTATGCATAGCCACTCACGCGGTGCAGTGGCAAAGGAGATTTTGAAAATGCATGTAATAGAGGGAGGTTGGTGGTTCCAACCACCACACCAACCTCTAGCCTTTAACTAAACTTAGCACCGTTTTAAACCATATAATAAACATTTGTCTAACATGTTTCAAAGGCTGCCAGTGGTGTAATGGCCATCGGCTGAATTTTGGGAACCAGTGGTTGCGGGTTCAAATCCCAGCACTGTCAACAATTTTTTTTTTTTTTTTTTAATTTATTATTATTTTTTTCCACCTCATCATCTCAAACTTCAATCGTACATATCTTTCGCATACGAACTCCATTTTTGACGAAACGAACGCCATTGGAAAGCTCTCAACAAGATCTTCAATTTGAAACCCATTGTTGACCACTTTTGAGATGATTATTCTTTTACCTTTTGATGACCTCTCTACTTGGTTTGACCAAACTTTGACTGGCTATAACTTTTTCGTATGAACTCCTTTTTCATCTGTTCGAATTGCGTTGGATCCAAGATTTTGAGAACATTAAATTGGTATTGATTATTGGAGTTTTGGAGATACTTCAATTTGTGGTGAAAATATCCCCCCAGATCAGTAGTATTTTCAAAAGTAAATATAATATTTTTGGTTTTAAGAATATAATTATATTGTGAGATTTTTATCAAGATCTGTGTAGTTATTGAGTCGAACCCATTGACCCATGTTCATGAGTAGATTCACACAAACTCATTTCTCATGAGAATAAACTAAACACTTAGCACTTGATGGATCTGGGTGATGCTCAGATAGGTGAACCACTAAGATTTCCCAAAAGGTCATCCATCCCAGTACTACTCCATCTTGAGTGAATCTATTCGCACTAACTAGATTTTATCAAGGTGGAGTAGTACTGGGATGGGTGATCTCTTAGGAAGTCTTGGTACTTCACATTATGAGCACCACCTAGATCAAACAAGTTATAAGAGCTTGATTTATTCTATGAGAGATGGGTTCATGTGAATCACTATGCATGAAATTTGGGGCAATGAGTTTGACTTGGGAACTACACCATTAAATCCTAATAGCAATATCATAATTTGACTTGTTGTGTAAAATATGTCCTACTTATCAATATAATTATATTAAAAATATTATTTGACCTTTAAGATTACTTGTATTGAAATAATTTATGGAGTTGTTTATTCTTACATGAAAAAGGGATGAGAATGTAGCTTTTTGTTATCTCTTGATGGAACAAGAGAACCTTTTTTTAAAATGTCCCTTTTAGCTTTTGAAAACGAATCTAAATATGTCAAGTTTAAATTAAATAATATTCTACTTTGGCTAGACATTTAAATGTAACTATTTAGTTGTGTAAATACTCTACTCTTTTGAAACAACAAATTACCTATTATATATGACTTTTGTTTTCCCTCACAATCTCTATCAAATTGCATTGTTAAAGTAAATAATGTAGTAAAGACACTTCCTAAAGTAGTCTATCTAGAGAGTACTATCCAAATTTTACTATGATCTTTAGAATTATATCAAAAGGAAAATAATTTTAATTGGAAAACTCACACTCCAAAAGTACAATTATTTTATTATTTAGCAACATCGAGAAATCCTAAGGATTGACATTACAAAGAGATGGATCTACTCATGATACATGGGTCAATGAGTTTGACTCAAAAACTATATAGTTAAATCTTGATAGCAAAATCATCATTACATAAACTAATAGATACTTTAAAATGAAGAAAAAGTGTAGCGAGAATGCAATTTTCTTCTTCTTCATATTCCTACTCCTCCTCCTAGACCATAAAATAAATTTCATATAAAATTTTCTAATTTAATATTTTTTTGATTAGTTGAAAATTTGGTACTGACTATGTACTTAGATTACTTTTGAATTTATTTTAAATTTTATAATTTTTAAATTACATGCATGATTTTGACATTTGATCTTCCATTTGAATTTTTCTTATACAACTTTGATTTGAATGATACTTAAATTCAATCTTACTTATTTACATCTCATATTTTAAATAAATAAACATACTTAATAATTATAATTTTAGTGAAATTTAAATGACAACATGCTAATTTTGGCAAGAGCCTACAATACAATGGTAATTTGTGAGCATCTTATCCAAGAGGTCTTAGGTTTTAATCTACTTGCACTTAACAAATAATAATTGTTATTAGTCACAACACATAATAATTTATCTTGGCTTTGACCTCTTATCGATCCAAAAAAATGCTAATTTTTTATTCATTATTTAAATTAATATATAAAATTAAATTAAATTTATTTATAAATGTAAAATATGTTATTAAATATAATTTCCCTCATGGTTGGCACTGCTCTTGCAGCCTGGGGGCTTTCTTCTTATTTTGTTTTCTATTTCTCTGTCTTCAGCCTTTGGGATTTTATATTTTTTTGGTGAATAGTTGATGTTTCTGGCCATGTGTCATTTCAACTTGAGGGGTGATCTTGTATCCTCAGCCCCTTTTTCTTTGTGAATATGTAACTTTAATATTTAATTAATAGAGCAGGGACTATTCATCAAAAAATATTTCTATTAGTTATTATATTTTGTGAATAGCCTTTGTGTCTCTCATAAAAATAAAAATAAATTTTAATACCATATAATCTTGTTTTTAATTTTAGTTTGATTTTCTAAATTGATTTAAGTTTTAATTTTTTAGTTATTTTAATATATTCTTTAAGTTAGTTTAGTTTTGCACTTTAAATATTAATTTTTAACTTCAATAATTTATTTAGTTAATAGAATTTTTTATGTGAGGATGTTAGTTTTTGGGTTTCTATTTTTGTAATATTTTTTTCTTCTTTTAACTTTTTCATAATTGATATTTTTAGTGGAGATTTATTTTTTTTAAATTATTCATATATGATAAAATGTATATAAATAAATAATTCTCTTACTTTAGTTTAAAATAATTATTATAAATATTATTTTATTTAAATAAAAAATTTAATTATTTATAATTTAATTTATTATATGAGATTTTTTTTAAATAATTTTATTATCAATTGCTAGTTTATAAGTAATATAATTTAATAATTTTATTAATTTATATTGGTAGAATTTTAAATATTAAAATTTCAAAATAATTGAACAAAACAAAAGCACAATCCAAGAACTCAAAACTTCACTCCATTGTTGAATTATATATACTATGCATTGTATCTAACTATCACCATGGTGGAATAGTATGATATGGTGAAAGTCCAAAACTTGAAACCCTTGTGAGAGTGTGGCATCAAGAATAAGTTGTAACCGTAACTCAAAAAGTGACCAAAACTCTAATTATAATGTAAAGCTTTCCAAACAAGTCAAGTGCAAAATAAAAGTGTTCTCTCTTGTTTTGGGGTTTGGTGAACCCTACGTATCTTATGGTCATGGAAATTTTTCCCCTTGATTATTTTGGGTAACATGTGTAATATGAACACTATTTATAAATTAATTTATGTTTAAATTATGTGCATTAAAGAATTTTATGTATATTATTAATAAATATAATTCAAATCATAAATATTTATTATTGTTATTTTATTTTATTTCAAGGTTTAATATTTATTAAATAGTGGTTCTCACTCTTTACTAAATAATGAAATATATTAAATGTAATGATAATAAAATGATATTATATTTAAAGATAGTTATTACATTATATTAATTCTATTAATAGAAATTATATATTGAGGTTATAAAATAATTAATTGATAATTAATTTTTTTGATATCTAGAGATAGGCTTGAAGTTTTCTTTGAGTGTATGGAAAATTTTTATTTCCTTCTACAATTCATAGATTGATTTTTAGGAGTTTGAGTGTAGATTGAGGTGATTTCAAGTTCATTTCTAGTTCAATGTTATTTGACGTGACATTTGAGGAAGTTAACTAATAATAACCTATTGATAAGGAAAAAAAATCCATCAGTGAGTAATAGAAAATATAAAAAGTTAAAGAATATGTGAATATGGTAAAAAAAACCTAGCAATCATTCATTTAGTCATTTATTTTAGTGCTTATTATTTAATCATTTATTTAATCATTTGTTTGATCATTTATTTAGTCACTTGTCTTTATCTAACCTGATGATTTTAGCTGATAACCAAATTAGTCATTTATTTAGTCACTTATACTTATTAATTGCAAAACACTGCTAAAAATTGATTACTTTCAGTCATGTGAATAAAAATTTTAGTCTTGTGAGTAAATGTTTTGGTCACATAGTCATTTATTTGCCAAAATTCTACCAATGTAGGTTATGAGATAAATGTAGATAAGGCATCTATAGCAATTACTACTTTGTTGGTAGAAGAAGTAGAAAAGAAGGCTACAACCTTTGGTAATTATGATGTAGCCAAATCTAAGATAACTATGGACTTGAAGAAAACCTTTGTAATAAGAAAGAAGAACAAAATTGTTAAGAAGCTCAAACAAAAATTTGGTGAAGGGGTAGAAGAAGATGAAGAAGAAGACAATGAATATGATGAAGAAGAAGAAGAAGGTGAAGATGTACCTACCCAAGCACCACTAGCCATAGCTCAAGGTCAAGGAGAAGACCAAGGTGGAGAGGAAGTAGAAATTGGAGAAGTTGTTGAGGAAGAAGAAGCCAATGAAGCACCTATAGCCACGGTGAAGAAGAAGAGGAAAGCTAAAGCTCCAAAAATAAGCAAACAAAGAAGGTTATAAAACCTAGATAACCTAAGCCTACAATTCTTGCTACCAGGGCCAACACAAGAGCTATTTCTAAGAAGGTTTAAGAAGTAGAAAAGCCAAAGGGAAAGAGAACTAGGATAGCTAGCAAAGAAGGTGAGTCTGAGAAGAAAAAAAGGAGAAAGTACATTGCTCCAACTAAATCAAATGAGGAAATGATAGAATATGATGACAGCAACCAAATTAAAGTGGTAAGTCATAGTCCTTCTTTTGATTTGGACAAATTTTGTGAGAATATAAAGAATAATGCTAACTTATCTAGATTCACACATGTTGAGTTTGATAAACTTGGAAAGATTGAGATGAACCATGTGGAAGAGTCAATATATGTCATTAAGGAAACATTCAATAAGACTCCAATTGAGCTTGCCAACTCTATACCAAAGATTTTATATGATAGAGTTGAGCAAAAATGGCAATTTAGTCTCAACACAGAAAGGCAAATTAGAGAGACTACACTAGCAAGTGTGATGCTAGAATTTGATAGGGCCATAATAAGAAAGGCCATTAAGAAGTACACAAGGATATTTTCTCCTAAATATAGGGCATTCAGTATTTTTTAGAATGGCATTGAGGATGTTGTTCAAAAGTCCACCCAAATATCGAAAGTAATATATGGACTGACAACACCTAAGGAAATTGAGCAGACACCTATTAAGGTAGGTGAAGACAAAGGTGAAAAGAAGTAACTAAGTTTATTAAAGATGAAATTGAAAAATATGCTCATGTAGAAGGAACTAAGAAGAATTTAGATACATAAGCAATAGCTAAAGCTGAGCATCAAATAGAACAGAGTATATCAGATATACAAATGTTGAGTACCCATCTACAACATGTGATAAATATATACATAGATATAGTGAAGATCAAGGATGTTTCTGATACTGTACCTCATAACATCAATCCCCTTACAGAGGAGGATATGAAGAAGATATTGCTAAACACCACCACCAAGGCACAACAATGTAGTCGTCCTGTATTGGTGAGTGTAGATAAAATTGAGAAGGTAGAAAAGACTTTTGTAAAGGAAGAAAAACAAGACATAACTCAAACCCCTCAATTTATAGTGGTACAATCTACAATGCCTATTTTAGTGTATCAAAGGAAGGAGATAGAAACATCTAATGTCAGCATAATGGTGCAAAATGATACAATACCAATAGTATCAATAGATGAAAAGGATAAGGAAGATGAAAAGGATGAAGAAGATGGAGATGAGAAAGATGGGACACAAGTTCAAATAGGTTAGGAAGATACTCTTGTACCTACAACACATATTCAAGGTGCAACTAAGTTTGAAAAGCAAGAATAGGATAGGACTAAAGAGTTAGTATTGACTACCAAGCTTGAGGAGCAATTAGCAATACAAGCACTAGTTACTTTGCCAGAAATTGCTACTCCTCAAGTTAAGTTCTTTATAGGCCGAGTGTAGAAGCTACACCACTACAGTCATCAAGGCCTAGTCCTAACACATCCAAGGTAGATGAAATTACATCATTTGGTGATGTCAACTTGGATGAGGTGTTTTTTTTACCAAAATTTGATATTGAAACAATTATAATTGAATAGATGAGCATACTTTAGGATTCTCTTGCAAGGAAAAAGCACTAAGAACTACTCAGAAAGGAGCATAGGTAGAAGCAATAATTGCAAGATATCAAGGACATTTTTCTTAATGCATTCAACCTACCTATACTTGAAGAAGACAAGCCTATCATGCAGCAATTGGCCAACATATTAGAAAAGATTAATGATATAGACTTGGATTCAAATGTAAAACTACTTGAATGGTTTGAAAGGAAATTTCAAAGCAAAGTCAATGAAAAGATAGCAAGTATCATTGCACTTAGTTAGGTTGAATTAGCAACCAAGATGATAGTGTAAAGAAAGTATTAGAGAATATTTTCTCTCTTTACACCAAGTTGTGTGATATAACTCTATTCACACAAGAAGTGTAGTGACATATTGAAAATTTGGGGGGAGATATGAAGAAAATAGGTACTACTCAAATTCAAAAGCACTTCAAAATTTGATGAGATCCCAAGGTCAGTTGGCAATCCTCCATGCTCAAGATGCAAACTTTGAGCTATGTTGATCAGCATCCAATCCATGTTGATCCCACACATGGAGATAATACACAAGGAACTAGACTTTGTAGAAATAGCGATAAAGAAAGATCCCCATCTTTCTACAAATGAAGGCTTAGTTCACCTTGTTGCTAAGTTAACTATCCAAATCAAATCATTGGAGATAGCATATGATAACTAGGATGTAGCTTTGATGATAATACTTGAGGTCCATAAAATTTTCATGGAAAAACACAATATACGTGTATAACCCTTTGACATAAGTGTTAGAAATGGGGAGAAATAAGTAAGGGGGAGAAATAAGTTTTGGGGAGAAATAAGAAGGAGAAATAAGTTTTTGAGAGTGTCAATGACTCCAAGGAAATAATAAATATAGTTTTGCAAGAGACCAAACAAAGTGGGAGTCAAAGATAGAAATAGAGTACAACACATTTTAGTATATGCATATTTTTTTAGTAGGAGTATTGGTTTAGATTCACAATAGCACAATCAACTCAAGGGAAGTTGTAAGATTTTGAGGTATGACTATTAAGTCAAGTTTTGCAAAATTTTGAAATTTTGCACATATGTTGAATAGAGATAGTGAATATCTGAGTTATTCTCATATGTTAAGATCATTCATGCATGACCAAGTATTTTTTCCACTCATGTCAAAGGGGGAGATTTTTTATCTCAGATTGATTTTGACATATGAGTTTCTATACACTTAATTCATTTACAAGTTAGAACTTAGTTCATGTCAAACAAGTAATGCATGTTGAGCATAACATGTTAGATAGTGCATGCCAAGTGAGATACTCAGTAAGTGTCAAGTAAATAGTTAATTTTGAGTCACTCAAGTGTCAGGTAGTCAATATTTGTCGAGTCATTTTGATGCTGAGTGATAGCATTGAAGTTGTAGTTGATGTTGAGCATCAGGGACTTCAGATGCTGAGTAAAATAGTTTTCACATAGTTGTTTATAATGGCACAAACTACTATGTAAACCATTTTGGAGCCAACTTAAGGATTTTTTTGTGATCCTAGATGATAAGAATGAATCTTAATTGAGAATCCCTATGCCATACATGCAACCAATCAATTAAAGGGATGAATTGAGAGGCTAGATGAATGAATTAAAATCATTGATTCATACCAAACCCTAGTCACCTAGATCTTTTTAAGGAAGGTAAACCCTAAAACATAGTGAGAGAGAAGAGAGAAGTTTGCATGCACAAATAGAGCATTCAAGTGTGACTAAGAGAGTGATCATAGTCTATGAATTACAAAATCAATTAGAGGAGAAAAAAGGAAAGGAATTAGAGGATAGAAGAGAAATGTTTGATCAAAGGAGGATCAAGGATACATGCAAAGAGGTGATCTTTTATCTAGCAGCAGAGTGCTAACTATAGGATCATTGCTGAGACATTCTAACAAGTGAATTAGTTAAATCTCTTAATAGAGTAGTCTTAATAGTTTATTATAAATCCTTTAACATGATGCTTACTTCATTTTAATTTGAATTCCTTTAACCAGACACACTTCTAATAAGGTGTTGAAATCCTTTAATAGGGTAAGATCTAACAATCTTGTAAGCCTTTAATAGGGAAGACCTTTATGTTTCATGATCAAACATTGTAACCTTCATTGGATACACTTTACAATTGCAATCATGAATATTTTTGGTTGTCATCCCTACCCTAGTTTTACCTTCTCATTGGAGGGGTTTTGGATAATCATATCTTGTGTCATATGTGTGAATTTTATTTTATGCTATGACTGTATATGCTTAATTTGGTATTTTAGTTTACATGCACAATTGTGAGATGTATGTATGGTGAATGATTTTATGGTTGAATTTTTGAAGTGTTGATTCACCCCCCACCCTCCCTCTTAGAGTTTTCTTTCTCTATTATATTTCCAACAAACCAAAAAGGGGTTTAAATGACTTACTTGTACAATCCCTTTTCATATGACCAAATTTATTACATGCATAACATCTACCTTTGAATTTATTCCTAACTTATTTAGGTGATTTATCTTGTTTAGGTTGCTTTAGTACATCTCCAAATTGATTAGATTCAACCTTGTTCTCTTATTTATTCTTAGGTTTTTGGATCACAAGATCTTATTCTTTACTTTCTTCAGACTTCTTATATGAATTTTCTCCAAGGTATCCAAGACCTATCTTATCATAAGAGGGTCTTTGTATAAATATTTGTTCATCAAGCTTTTCACTACTAGAATAAAACTTCTCAAGATGTAGCTTAGTCTGAGTTAGTTCTCCTTTCACAATTGTATTATACTTCTAAAGTTTTGCATACTACAAGTTTGTAATCTCAAGCTCATATATCACTTTGGTAAGATTGAACCTCAGATCTGCATTTTTAGATTTCAAATCTGATTCAATTTTATTGTCATCATCCTTCAAGATCAACTATAGAGTATTAATATTTGATTCATGATTTAGAATCTCATTTTATTTATGTTATCTTGAAACTTCATCACTATCCTTGATCTTATCTTTACGCATTTTCTTGGACTTAAGATAATCTATCTTATCTTTCAACTTCCCAATGTAGTATTTCACATCTTCATAATTGTCTTTTAGAGTATCTCTTTCTTCAATAAAAATATCAATCTACTTAAGAGCTTCTTCAAGATTTGTTTACAACTGATCCATATCCATAGAGATCTTACTCAAGTTGTTAGGCCTTCTCTGAGTAACTAAGATCTGATACCAATTGTTAAAAATAAGAAATATTGGTGGGGGGGTGGATGAATCAGTATTTCACAAACTTTTTCCCAATTATGGATATCATTAACAAACTTATAACTGGCATATGAAATTAAATTGATTAAGTTGAATAGTTAACACAACCATAAATTAATGCAACACAAAACACCATATTTTGTTAACTAGGGAAAACTCTGATGGG
The DNA here is from genome assembly GCA_028749045.1 of Cupressus sempervirens. NCBI lineage: Eukaryota > Viridiplantae > Streptophyta > Pinopsida > Cupressales > Cupressaceae > Cupressus > Cupressus sempervirens. Next base: position 555,727,068 of record CM053787.1, on the reverse strand, counting down.
GATGGTGCCCACAAGATGATCTTGTGAAAGATATTGACCCTGTTAGGAGTCTATTACATTTGTATAGTGTCTTGCTCCTTTTTGGAGGACTAGGCCTTGTTAGGATTTTTTATTACAATTAAAAAAAGTATGCAAGATGAGCCCATTTCCCAAACATGTAATATACAATTAAGTTCTTCCATACAAGAGATATATACAAAAACCTCTTTGTTGATATAGATATCTTTAATATTTGATTTTACATTTAGCTTCTCTTCACAAAAATGTTCACATTGCTTTGATATTACATTAGAATTAACATCTCATAACAAACATTTATTCATCACAAAAATCATAGTTAACTTTGCATTCACAACTTTTTTAATTTTATACCTTATTTCTTTAATTGGTCAGCCTTCATTTCTTCACACGCTTGCCAAATCACAAATTTAGCTATTTCTCACTTAGGGTTAACATCTAGGATGTAGTCCCTGATTATTTAAATAATTATTTTGATAAAAAAAAAATTCCTTAATACAAAATTTTTGATTTCATATCTTTTACCCTGTTATGTCAGTTCAATACTATCACTGTAAAATTGAAATATCTATATCTGTATTAACCATCCTAACATGTGCTCATGCATATGTCATCTTGACATACTATACTTCCTTCAAGTACATGTGCACATGCCAAAAATGCTTCTACAAATTGTGCTAACTAAAATAGTTCCTATGGTGACAGATGAACTCTGTTGTACTTATATAATTTTCTAAGTTTTTGCCCCAAAATTTCATCTCCAAGATCTTCTAACTTAAACTTGACTATATGTTGCCATAAATGACAACATCATACTATGCAACCTAGCCAAATTTGCAATAATAATATTCAAAAAAATCAACATCCACACATATTGATAGAAGTATTTTAATGTGGAAACCTTGTTAAGGGTAAAAGCACCTAGAACCGGTCACCCAAAAATTTACTCTTCTAAAGTGAGCTTAGTTAGGAGCCAACTTGGTAAGGTTACATAGACATTGTTAAAGTGACTCAGTTAGAGGGTTTACACCAAAGCTTATCTAGACCTTATCATTCCTCAATTTAAGTGGCTTGATCTAAAGCACTTACAAACATTCAACTAAATGTCACCAAACAATGGATTTACAAATAAGACTATTAAGTCCACTTGGTTAAGATATTTTCTACAACAATGATTAGAGAGTAATAGTGAAATAATTTGAGAATAATGCAACTACCTTTGTTATTTTAGATCTTTTTTTCTCTCATCCTATGTTCTCTTTCTTCCTTTTGGATGATCCACTTACATACACATCAACTTTACACTTCACTAGCTAGATCTCAAAGTGTTTTTCTTCTTAGTGACCCCTTGGCTATCTATCATAATATCAACTTGATCAGTAACAATTAAAATCTAATTCATCACTTAAATAGACAACTTATTTCTACTTCATTAGCTTCTTCAAAGTTTTTTTGCTTCATCACAATCTTCCAATCTTCATCCAACTAAGATTCATTAAATCTAGACACTCGGGTATCATGACTTTGTCTTGAACTTTAAGCTTCATTTCAAACTATTAAGTCTCCTTCATCATATATTCTTTTAATTTCTCAAGCTATAGAGATCATAACAAACTTCATCCTTATTTTTTAAGCTTCTCAATCAATCCACATTTTAATCTAATGTCAACCTTTAATTGAATCTTCTAGAAAATATTCTTCTTTCCCTTGCTTGATTAACACTACACTTACTTGATAAATACCTAGGTTAGTTAACATTGTTCTTTCCTAGTTAATATTGTTCATCCTTCACTACCTTATCGTGTGCTTGATTACCATTAGACCTTCATTTACTGACCTCACTGTCCAACTTGGTGTAAATTGCTATTTCTTTGTCATTTTGCTTCATGACTTCTTAATTTGCTATGTATGATCTCAACACTTAATCAATCATGCAAAACAATCAAACTAATATTATACTATCAAATTCTAACTCATCAAGTACCCATTGAAATCCATATACTCATCGTTATACTTTCTCCAAATCTTCTTCATCAATAAAATGATAGGATACTCTACAAAATTATCATAATGTCTTACTAATTTAGGTTTGAAATTAATGACAATATAACAATTGATATGACTCTTTCACTTACATTTTCTCCCGTGTCTTCAACATTATCAGTTGGGGCTAACAATATTCCCCTTTGGCATTGATGGAAACATAGTATTACATTAAGACATTATGAAATAAACTATCATATACAATCATCATTATCTTTGACTTCATTAGGTTCTCTTGCTCTTTATTAAGTTCTCTACAATTTATGGATCCATTCATAAGCTCCCCCTTAGGATATACTTCACTATTATGTAGCATCTCTTTCTTATGACTTCATCACATGCATTCTCTCCCTTTGGTTGTGTACATATTCAAGAATCATCTACATATTCAAGCATCATCTTTTATTCAATACTTTTCTCCCTTTACTGCATCTCTCCCTTGTTTCATATTCAATATCTCCTTTGTTTCATATACATCATCACTCCCCCTTTGACAAAAATTACAAAGGAAACTATAAGCTTTAATTAGAAACTTATAAAACCTTGTAGTCATAAATTTTACCTTTCATGTACTAATTACATCTTTTGCATTAAAATCATTTTCACAACTCTAGGATAGATTCTAAAAAGTGAACTCTTGCATCAACTCCATAAAGATATTCTGATCAACCATGAATTTATGTCAAGATTTCATCAAAACTCAATGAACATGAGATAGGGGAAGGACCCCTATTTACCTCTTAGATACTCAAAATAATCCTTGGATAATGGTTTTGTAACTATATTTTAATATTCTCCTTGGACTTTACATACTCCAATCTAACTTTATTTTCTTGAACTTGCTCTCTCAAGTTGTGATACTTGATCTAGATACGTGCTTTCTCTTTGCATGCACTACCAAATTCTTTGATATGTTAATAACACTAGTATTGTCACAATAGATAGTTATAGGTTCTATGACATCCTCTTGAATACCTTCCAATAGTTGTTTTATCCATACAATATTTGATCAATTGATTGCAACAACTACATACTTAGCTTCAGCACTAGACTGTGAGATGCAGCTTTGCTTCTTGCTTTCTCCTTACAAGAAAGCTCTTCCACCAGTACTCTTTTTTTTATCAACATTTCATGCACGATCAACATCAATGTAGATTGTTAACTCAAAACCTCCTTCTTTCTTGTACCATAATCCATAATCTTCAATTTCTTTTAAAATATCTAAAGATTACTTTCACTATAGTCATGTGTCTCTCCTTAGGATTGGCTGAAAATGTTGCTATTATTCCAACTACATGTGCAATATAACATTTTCTATGAACTACATATTACAATTTTCCAATTATAGATCTATACAATGTCTAATTTACTTATATTGAGTTGTCCTCCTTAGATAATTTACATCCAGTGACCATAAGTGTAACTATTGGTCTTGACTCCTCCATACCAAAAACATTTCAGTATCTCCTTGATGTATTTAGACTGAGTAACATATATGCCTCCTTTATCTTGATGAACTTGTAGACCAATAAAGAGATCTATCTCGCCAAACATAGAAATTTCAAATTCTTTACTCATTTGATTAGAAAATGAGTTACACATTAATTCATTACCTCCAAATATTATGTCACCAATGACAATTTCTAGTACTAAGACCTTATCTCCAGCTTTAACATTCAAGTACGGGTTATTGTTATCACTAGTTCTAACAAAACCAATTATGATAAAAAGGAATGTAGTCTTTGATACCATGCTCTCAGTGGTTGCTTCAATCCATATAAAAAACTTTATTCAATTTGCATAGCATGTGCTTCTAATTTTTCTCTAAAAATACTTTAGGTTGTTCAATGTAGACCTCTTCCTCTATAATTCCATTCAAAAATGTAGACTTGACATCCAAACTTAAAATATTTTGTATGTAGCATATGCCAATAGTGTTCTTACTCCTTCCAATCTTATAACAAGGTCAAAGGTTTATCCATATTCATTCCTTCTTGTGCATAACCTTTACATACAAGTATAACTATGGTTCTTACAACTTCTCCTTTCTATATATACAAAAAGGTACACTTCTCTAAGAATTTCTATCCAAGGGATCAAATAGGTTAGGAACCTTGAATGGCAACTTAGAGGTCCCTTATCCATGATGTGAAAAAGGTGCAAAAGGTGTAAAAGAAGTGTAGTGTCTCAAATGAGCTTAGATATGAAGCCCCTTGCAAGGTGCACCATGAAACAAGAGATTCAAAGATAAGAGAAATAGCTATAGTACCAAATAACCAACATGCAATGCAATGCAAAACTAAGCTAAGAAAATGTCAAATTCAAGATAAACTAACAAGCATGTGAGTGTTACAAGTCCTCCTATTTATGCTAGATGAGATAATCTAAAGCATGAAAGAAAAGATACAATAATGATACTATGAGATACAAATGTAGATGAAATGATGAAATTTTTCCACAATCTCTCCAAAACTCCAAAGAATACCTAAAAATTGTGCAGCATAACATTAGTACAAAAAGTGAGGTCTATGAGATGAGTAGAGAGCTCTCTTTTTTAAAGATGGACAAATGATAGAGATCAAAGGGCAAGAGAGATCTAATCAAGGGTGGAGGATGAATGTTGCATGATTCATGTACATAAGTGTTTCAACTAGATGCAATCAAGAGTTGACTTTTGTGTCCCTCATATGAGACAAAAAGCCTTTTCTTTAATATTTAAATGAGGAAAATGCTTTATGTGCACACACTTTAGGATAAGTGAGAAGTGGTGACTTTTATTTAATTAAAGGAGGAAAGTTCCTTTTAATTAAACAAGAACTTAGGATAAGGTGGTCAAACCATAGGTTATAACTAAATAAATAGATTTTTTATAATTTGGTCAAGGATAAGTGATTAATAAATTAATCAAAAATACTAGAAAGGGGGCATATAGTCTAGATTACAATTTTTGGGTGATTACATTTTCCCCTCTTTGACTAATGTGTAAATGGTTTGGGAACACATTATGTCAAAGAATGAAGAAGCCAAGCAAGCAGAAAATAGAGAGATTTGACCCCAAACCTAAAGTGTAGAGAGAGATAGCAATCCTTGAAACCACAGCATGTTAGTGATAGTATTGACCATTAGGAGAGAGATAGAAAACATCAATACTTTAGATGAGAATTAATATGTCAAAAAAAGAGCAAGTAGATAGGTCAAGAGAAAATGGAAAGGTCAAGCATATGCTCTTGAGAAAAAGATAACCATGGAAAAGCAATTTGCAATGATGATAGAATATTCTTGCCTCCAGATCAAAATCAAAATGGGATAGAGGAGATGCTAAATATGATCAAATCAAGATAAAGTAAGGTCCATGATGACTGATAAGAGATTAAGACCACCAAGAAGTAAGAATATGCCCTAGTTTGACTAAGTTTAACCAAGAAGAGCATCATAATTAGGTCAAATCAAGAAGAAAGGTGAAATGAAATGAAATGTTTAGAACAAAGGGAGTGTAAGAGAGTAGAAATGATGAAGATTTGAATAAATGAATATGTCCTATCAAGATTCAAAGATTAAGTCTCAAAAGGTCAGCCCACTACATAGGAGGAATTTTAAAATGTGATTTTGACCATCAAGATGAACCCAAATTTTGATTTCAATCTCAAAAATGGATCTAAGATGTCAAGTTAGCTAGGGGTGAAATTTTTGCACAAATCCAAGGAATTTAAAAATTAAGTCAAAATAGGTTCAAAATGTATGACAAGGACCTAAGGGTCATTTTCAAATTATTTGTCTTATTTGATTTTGAGAACTTTTGAGCATAGAGAGAGGAAGAGAGCGATAGCCCAAGAACGAGTTTTGACCCCCAATTTGAGTGCAGCCAGTTGCACAAATAGCCTTCATAGTATGGACCATTGGTGAGTAGTCGACATCTTGAGAATTTTTTAGTCATCTTGAACATTTTTTCATGTTTTCTATGGGTTTGATAGGTTTTCATATAAATTTCATGAGATACTTTAAAAAGTATCGCACGATAGTTATGAACTCTATTGTACAATATTTATGGTACTGACATTATGTTGCATACATATTACAAGACATATAATATGATCTATACCCATATATCTTGTGATAGCATGCGAGTTATTGCATGACTATAGAACAAAGTATCAAATGATACTGTTCAGCCAGTTTATGAGTTTTATGTGATTTTTCATCATTTGTCAATTTTGTGTGATAGTTTCTTGCTCTAGTAGCTAAGTTGTGACATGCTTAGTTTTATTATGATTCTCATGTGACACATACTGACATGTTTTTGTGTTTTGACTATGTATGAGGTTTTCCTAGCCCTTAATATTAGGGCACCTATGGTGGTTGGATTAAGACTTATGTCATAGCTAGATGACACACAAAGAGGTAGACTAGAGACCATGGGACTTGGATGGTTTCTAAAAATGCCCCATATCCAAGAAAACCATAACCTTCTAACAACCTTAGTAGAGAGATGGAACAATGAGCATAAAACCTTTTACTTGCCCATGAAAAATGCCACAATTACACTAGAGGATGTGTATCACATCTTATATATGTCATGCCATGAAGACCCAGTGAGTGTGATGACCATGTCTACTGGTTATACTTTATGTGATCTCTGAGTGTTGATATGAGATTATGTGTCGTAGGTTTACTATGATCAAACTCTAGTAGAGGGAAAAGCTACATTATAGGAGTTGTTCCATGATATTACCATCTTGGTTAGGCACATTGTGCAGGAGCATCTAATTGTAGATTATGGAGATTAGTATCTAGTGGAGTGCACAGTGCCTTCCCTCATCACATAGCATTTATCATAGATAGAAGCCAGAAGGGCTTCCCTTTTGGTTTTGTTAGGCTAGTGATGGATATGGTTGGGAGTTTGAGGTGAAGAGCATAGGGTCTTTTCATACTGGTGGACATGTACCATGAGCTACATGAGTCACATACCAAGAGGGGAGGACATTGGCATGCAAAGCCATCCTAGCAGAGGTGTGGGCATGGGACCACATTGCAATGATCCAACCATAGGTGTAACCATGAGAGAGGAGGTACCTACATATTTATAGGTACTTAGGATTCATAGCCCATCTACACAGTGGAGATGTGACCTACTATTGGTAGATATTTGATGAGTTATTTGCATTTGAGTGGAGGCCCTATGTGAGTCACGATGGATGGAAGGAAGCTTAGGATGAGCTCAGATACATTTTTTTGAGCTAGCCTCTGGTAGTTAGGCATGTGGGGATAGTAGAGCAATTTTTTATTAGTTATGTATGGAGACAGTTTGGGTGAAGGCACAAGGTCCCCATAGAGACTACTTTCTATACGTAGGTTCAAGAGGAGGAGGACATGGGTTGGCTACCCATGTTTTATTATATGGCATGTCTCTAGGAGACACAAGATTTATAGAAGCATGCCTAGGATTATCTCCCACTACAGACAAACATAGGGGTTTCTTCCAATTATGCTTAGGAGATAAGGAGATGACCATTCCCTCAATTCATGATTCCTAATGCACTATAAGGGGATGATGGTTGAGGAGATGATGGTGGAGGATATAGGAGAGATGGAGGAGATGGAGGAGGAGGAGATAGAGGGAGGGGTGGGGAAAGGGGGGAGAGAGAGAGAGAGAGAGAGAGAGTATGTGGAGGAGGAGAGGATGCTCAAAAGACCTTTGGTAGAGTGGGAGAGAGTGAGGGAGTAGAGCTAGGAGCATAATATACTATTTGGAGGGGAGGATCCATGAAACTAGCAGATCAGGGCACTAGAGATGAAGTTGCAGTAGGCATGGATGACCATCAATATGTGGGACCAGCAACTTATAGATGAGCATACTCATGGTGAGGAGATGAGGGGGGAGAGAGAGGGGGGGGGGGTGGAGAGGGAGGGAGAGAGAGACATACATCTAGGTGAGAGGCATAGTGTCATAGAGCTAGAGAGGCCTATTACTATGCAACATATAGATTTGGTGTGCTTCTAGGATAGGAATTGTCAGACTACTCTAAGAGAAAGAAGCTCTAAGAAAGTAGTATAGCCACCTAATAAAACTTGGGCACCACCTCCACATCCACATCCCACATAGGAGGGAGGGATTATGTCCTAGGGTCTAGGTGTAGTATAGGTTAGATGTCCTTGTGATAGTTTTGATGTACTATTTTGAAAGACATGTATCCATATTTTGATCTTACATTGTACTTCTATTGATTTATCATGATATATATGAGATACTAGATATGATTATAGCATTGTGTACTTGTCTCTTCTTTTCATGATTATGTGATGGATGTTTGTATATGTTTTAAAACTTTTTTTTATGTTTCTATGTGATATTGATATGTATGCTCATGTTTATGTATGTTAATATGCTTGTGGATGCTATGGATATATCTCTCTCATATGTTTAGCTCTCATGTTTTGATATAGACTCATGGTTTTAAAATTTAGCACCTAGATAGATTAGATATGATGATGAGATTAACCCCTTGTGATAATAGAAATTAAAGAAGCATTAAGTTGATAAGACTGACAGAGCATGGAAGACATGATCAAGAGGAAGCAAAAGGAGGTGAATGCAATTAGTTTTCACATTTTTATAAGATAAAGAGAGAGCTCTCTCATCATGGAAAATGAAAAGGCTAAACTAGAATGAACCCTAGAATGCAAGCTAGTATGAAAAGGGTGCAATTGCAAGGGTTGCATTGGTAGGCCCTATTTTTTTTCATCCAACCTTATTAGGCACATTAGAAGATAATATAATCATCACTAGTATAACTATAAGGATATAAATATGATCCATATTAGATAGGTATGTGGGAACCCAACCTATGTATCAAAGACATGTAGGTCAAGATGACTAGTGTAGTTAGATTCCCTAAGTTTAATATAGAAATATTACACCTATATCAAGACACAAGTGCCACAATAACCCCCAAGTGTAGTATTGTGAAAATAGACAAGGATGATACACTGTAGATTCTAAATGTCAAGTAGGACAAGCATGAATGCTCATAGTATTTAAGATCAACAAATTATATCCACAGGTAGAGAGCTAGAAGAAATATGTTCCATGCCCCCAGTCCTCTAGTCCATGACATCCTTGAGAGACTATTAGGGAGGGAATGCTCAGCAAAGAAAGAATCATAGACAACACACAAAGAGAAATAAAGCCAACAAGTCTTAGTCGGTTTTAGTGTTTAAGTGTCTATGTGGAAGTCACATAACTATCTCTTTAGGACTCGAATCTACCAATGAGAAACATCACAACATCTCAAACTATAACTAAACCATCTTATAAGTTTTGAAAAAAACTCAATGTCAAGGGGAAGTGTTGAAAAACACTATTGAGTGAATTTCCAAAGAAACACCAACATACAAAGAGACCCTAATAAGCTAAGTAGTTTATGCCCCCTAGACCTAGATGAGAAATAGTTCTAAGTTAGGGAAGATGAAGAAAAATGAAATGAATAGGTTCATGAGTGCAAAACAAGATTGATAGACATAGGTGCAAAAGTCTCAAGTAGTGCTTGCTTCCAAGTTTTTACCACTTGGTAGGATTTTTTATTATTTTTCAGGGCTTTTTATAAATTTCTTGTGCTTTTGGGATATTTTGAATTTTGGAGATACATCAAACCACCTATTTTTGTGTTTTCATCAAGATGATCATTTTTAAAGGATATTTTACACTTTTTAGGGGCTTTTTAGGATCACAAGATATGTACAAAGTTGAGTAGGAAGCATTAAAAATAGAACTTTTTCAAGTGAAGTATGTTGATAGGCTCGTGGAGTTGGTCTCCCTCTAGTGTAGAGAGTTGATATGCACCAAATTTGAAGGTAGTTGTAATAATATAAGGACCCAGCTAATTAGGTTCAAACTTTCCCTTTTGTTCTCTATTTGTCTAATTTTTTAGATTCTCTCTAAGGACAAGATCTCCAACTTGAAACTCTCTAGGATGAAACTTTAAATTATAGCCAGTAGACATGCACTTTTGGTAAGTTGTCATGTGATTGAAAGTAGCATTATGAAGTTCATCCAAAACCTCAAGTTCATGTATTCTCATTGTCCTATAATCTTCATCAATGATCAACCCTTATAAACAGACTCTCAAAGAAGGAATATCAACCTCTAGTGGGAGAATAGCTTCAAAACCATAGACCTAGAGAAAAGGGGGTAGCTCTAATGGGAGAGTGTATTCTAGTTTAATAAGCCCATAATGCGGGATTGATTTGCAGATGCCAATGTCTCCCTAACTTATATAGTCCTATGCAATATTTTCAACAATGTCTTATTTGATGCTTTAGCTTTAGCTTTCCCATTCCCTTATGGATAATAAATAGAGGACCAGTGCTACTTGATCTTGAACATCTTAAAGAGCTATCTAAGGTCCTTTTTTTTGAATTCTCCCCCATTATCAATAACTATGGAGGAGGTCATTCCATAAAAAAAAATTATGTAATTTAGAATAAACAAGGCAACATGCTTCCCAATAGCAGTGAAAAGAGCTATATCTTCAACCCATTTTGTAAAATATCTTGTAGTTATAATGAAAAACTTGTGTCCACTTCAAGAACTAGGTTGGATCTTGCCAACTAAATCAAAGGCTCACTAGTGAAAACGCCAATACATGATAGATAGAATTAGTTCATGTCTAAGAGCATGAATTAGTTTTATGTTTAGCTAAAATTTCTTACAAGATTTGGCATAACATATGGTGTCTTCTTGCACGGTAGGCCAATAATAACCATCCTTAAGTAGCTTTCAATCAAGTACAAAGCCATTGGAGTGAGACCCACAATATTGTTGTAAGCTTAGGCTAGTGATCTTTTAAAATCATATGTTTTTAGACACCTAAGAATCATTCTATCTAAACCCTTACTATATAAATCACCAGAGACAAGGGTATAGAGGGAGGCATTGCCAATGAGTTGGAATTTTTCATTGTGGGTGAGATTCTTAGGGACAATTTGATATCAGAGGTAAGAATAAATGGTAGAGTATCAAGAGGAATCATGACCAACAATAGTGCAAATTATTCTATTGTCAAGGGAATCATAAGTAGGATAGCGTAATTCTTCCACCAAGATTTCAAAGTAACACTTATGTTCTTGTAATTGTAAAATAGATTCCAAGGTAACCATAGAATTTACACCCTTATTTTGAGCCCTAGGAATTTGTTGGAATGTGACAAAAGTGAAATAGTTTTTGAGGGCATCAATTAACTTATTGTAAGGAACCAACTTGTCATCTTTGGTTTGGCAATCATTATTGACCTGAATTATAATAAGTTGAGAATCCCCATAAATGTGCAACTCTATAGTCCTCCATTCAATAGCTAGCTTGATATCATTAGTAAGGGCCTCTTATTTAGCTATATTGTTGGTGCAAGGAAATTAGAAACTTGTATGACTTAGGAATTGTATATCCATGAAGTGTAATGAAAAATATAATAGCACCAGACCCATTTTGCATGTGAGACCCATCAAAAAAAAAATTGTTGGTTCTCTCTATGACATACATGATTGACAAATATCGAAAATCTATCTACATGGGAGCATTATCCTAGAGTGGGAAATTAGCAAGCTAATCAGCAATGACTTTTCCCTTGATAGCTTTATGTTTGACATACTAAATGTCAAATTTAGATAGAATCATTATCCATTTCACTAGTCTTCTTGTAAGTGCAACTATACTTAAAAAGTATTTTGGAGGATTAATCTTTGCAACTAGTTGTGTAGTATGTACAAGCATGTAGTGATCAATATTTTGTGATACAAATACTACAACAAGACAAGTCTTTTCAATATTATTGTATTCGATCTCATAACCAACTAATTTTTGGCTGATATATTAGATAGCTCACTCTTTTCCATTATCATCATGTTGTACTAGAAAAGCCCCTAGAGAAATGTTTGTAGCTGAGATGTATAGTATGAAGGGCTTCCCAGGAATAGGAAGCATGAGGATAGGTGGTTTATCCAAGTATTCCTTGATTTGAGTAAGGCTCTTCTCTCATTCCTCATTTTATACACATGTAGATAGATTGGACCTTATCTATGTCAATATATGTGGGAACACTAGTTGCACTCAAGGGTTTTTTTAGGATCTCCTTATGCAAAGGAGATTACTCCAATAACTCAAAGATAGATATCAAAGTAGGAGTTCATTACAACTGAATCACAAGATCATAAGAAGACACAGTAGAAGTAGCAAGTTTCCTAGAAGAGGAATATTATTTAGGATCAGTAGCCACTTTAAGGAAAACCTTACGTTGCTCCCTAATAACAACATTTAACATCTCACCATGAGAAGAAGAGATATCTACTACCCTAAGTGAAACCCTAGATCTAGTATCATCATAGAATTGAAAGGGATCATGTGTTCTCAAGACTACTGTAGGCCTTTCATCATCCATGTTGTAATTAGGTGTCTCATCAAAATTGGGACCCATCATGTAGATACTCTACTCAATACGCTTAGTCATATTGATAATATTGTCAGTGTTGGCATACGTGTAATTAATCTTCGCATCATTGTGTTGATATAAGATTGTTTTGAAGTGAAGAACTTGTAATGGCATAGTCATAATTTTTTCAATGATGTCAAACATGTTACCTGTTGGTGAGAAAATTTCTCTTTGGTCTGAAAGCTATCATTTAGTTGATTGATGAAGAGGATTTGAGAAGAGGAGATAACAATAGCACCTAGAGAAAGGTTGAGTTATTTGGTATGTAAAAGAAGCACTAAGACCAAGACATTGATACTATAGTGTACTATTTATCTACTTAAATTCTAAAATGAAAGATTACTCAAGTTAAGACTGGAAGAAGATCAAGTATAAAAAGTTTCTGTCAAGCCTTGTCGACTACTCAGTGCAAGCCAAGTAGAAATTAATGCAAGTCAAGTGATTGTTAGTATATGCCGAGTAAAGTTTAGTTGATGTCGAGCATTGATAAACTTTAGTGTTTGCTGAGTAAACTAGTGTTGGCTAAGTTGAAGAATAGTATAGAAGTCAAGTGACAACATATTAAGGCTAAGTGCTAGTAAATATGTTAAATCAAAGATTTGAAGGATCTGAGCTGACTATTTAGTTTTCTTGAATTGTGTGAAATGTGTGGAAGATAACTATGATGAGCTGGTGGTATAGAATTCAAGGTAAAATATTTTGAGGTGAATTCAAGGAAGATTGAGGAAGAATTTTCTAGAGGAACCAAATGGAAAACTGGGTAGATTCATTGTATCCTACCTAACCCTAAAATGGATGATTGTGTTTAAGAGAAAAAAGATCTAAATTCTCTATTTATAGAGATAGTCAGTTAGAAGAAAAGGTTGTCATGTGTGAGAACTTAAGGAAGACAAGCAGTCTAGGGTATTGCTTCATTTAGTGGCTAAATACAAGTGATTGTAGTTGGAATGCAAAGCAAGAAGTCTTAAGAGTATGAATTCTTGAAGGGTGAACAAGCTATCAGAGTTGAAGTGTGTGAATGCTAAGTAGAATGGAGGACTGAAATAGAGATCTATAATCTACAAGTAATTTATAATTTGTTATTAGATCAAGCCTTACTATTACTTTCTAACCATTGTATCAGTCTAGGGTAAATCTTTAGGATTAAGGTTGACCTAACAGTCATTTTTAAATCCTTTAACTAGTGAAATTCTAATGGAATGGTCTAAAGTCCTCTAACAAGACTCACTCCTAACAGGGTGATTGAAATCCTTTAACTAGGTCACATTTAAAAGTGTGTATTATAACCTTTAATAGGGTTGGCCTTTCATAGGGCATCACTTCAGAAGAATGTGAATTGGTAGAATGTTACTAGTAGTTTTTCCCAAATTGGGTTTCCATATAAAATCCTTGTATCAAATGTGTTATTGAATTTCTTATGTTTCATGTTTACATTTCTGCAAACATGCATAATAAGGTTTTATGGATATGGGTCTACTAAGAATTGAAAATTTTTATTTGTACATTTAGACCATGGATAACTTATTTACTACCCCCACCCCCTTGCCTCTCAGTTATTCTAAAGAATTCCAACAATTGGTATTAGAGCATCATAGTGCTTAAGAAGACTAATTTGAAGGTACTAGAAGCAAAAGATCAAGATTTCTAAAAGAGAGGTACCCAAGATTAATAAGGAGAACTTCCCTACATGGAAAAGTCTAATGAAGCTACACCTAGGAGGTCTTGGAGACTATGCACAATCTACCATCACCGATGAGCATGTTAACCCTTTTGGAGCCCTAACCATTGATGATCTAAAAAAGAAGAAAGAACATAATCAAGAAATGTTGGAGATTACCTCTACCCTAAGTTATTCTAAGTTTGATGACATCAAGGATTGTGATACAAAGAAGATATGGGATGCTCTTCACACTATTTATGGAGGAGACAAATATTTTCAGAGCCAAATCTGAAAGACTTAGAGGTAAGTTTGATGACATGAGGATGCAAGAAGGTGAGAACATTGCTCAATATTTCTCTAGAATAAAAGATGGTGTTAATGCTATAAGAGGAGCTAATAGTAAAATTTATGATGAAATTGTATTGAGAAAAGTATTGAGAACATTGTTGTCCATATATGCTATTAGATTTTATACCATACAAGAATTAAAATGTATACCAGGTTCTAATCTAACTCTTGAAGGTTTGGTAGGTAGGCTCACTACCTTTGAACTCTCTAATTTTAATAATTTCAAATATGAGAATTTTAAATCTACTTCCAAAGCTAAACTATCATTAAAAGAACCTAAAGAGATGAAGAAAAAGGTCAAATATATTTCTAGTTATAGTGATACAAATGAGGAAGATGTAGAACAACTTGAAGCATTGCTAGCAAGGAGATTTAATAGAGGCAAAGGAAAATTCAAAGATAAGTTACCTATCATATGTTTTAACTGCAATGAGCTTGGTCATATTGTTGCTAGATGTCTAGAGAAGAAGAAGAATAGAAGTGGAGACCAATACATAAGTAAAAGAGATGAGGACAGCAAAGATTACAAAGAAAAAGGTAAGAAGTCTTCCTACATTGCAGAAGAGGAATCCAAAGATGGATCAGATGATCATGATAATGAAGTGGAGTATGTTGCAATGAAGGATGATTCTGATGAGGATGAGGCAATTGCACTAGTTTCTTATGTGAATGATGAGCCTCTAAAAGGCATTATTTTGAGAACTTTTATCTTTTTTTTTAACAATTATCTTGCAAGAAACAGTTTAAGACTCTATGGTTTAAGCAAAATTATGCTTTATGAATATATTATCTGTATGTTAAGACATGAAGATTGAAGTATAGTTTGATTAGTTATTTTGTGCTTTCTTGAATATATGGTTTTTATTGTCTAATGAAGGTTATTACATGCTAATAAATATTTTCTCATCCATGCTATGTTGGGTAGGTTCCTTCCTGCAGCCATAGGATTTGCAAGAGTGATAATTTGAACATAATACCATTTCTAACATTAATAATGAAATGAATGCATTTATGTGGAATTTATTGTGTGTAATGCTTTGTAGGTGTTTGTTGTCATGCATATTGAAGACAACATTTCAGCACTACATCAAAGCCAACCAAATGATTGATAGACCACTGGGTAAGTAGATCATGGTACAAATTTTGTTATGGTGGCACATGAAGATAGCTTCCTTAACCTACTATATTCCTAAGAGAGTTAAGATGTAGTTAATAGTAGACTTTATAATCTGTAATTGATCCTTGTTGATGAAGTGAGCGTAGGAGTAGGAAGTTGTTAAATTTTTCCTTTAAATCATTTTTGTTGTAACCTTGAAAAGGGGATTGATGATTGATTTTTGGAATTTGATCTTTTCCTGGTTTTGACCAGAAGGAAATAGAGTAGAATCATATTTTTAAATGTAATTCCTTATTATGAATTAATAGAATATAGGGTTCAAGTTTCCACCTTTACACTTGATTGTTTTCTATTCACTCATCCAAGGGGGCCCACTTGGTGAGTGAACTATTTTATTAAAATAGATTTCTCTCTTAGTTTGTTTCCTTGCAAAGTAGACTTTTGTTCTTCCTACAGCCATTGATGATAGAATCATTAAATTTTTCCTACAACATAGGTGTTTAAATATATTTACTATTTATAGTATTACTCTAAACTTTAAGGCAAATGTTGTTTAAGTTCCTAGCTTAGTTTCCTTGAACATTCCTTTTCTATTATAGTTGTAATGACTTAAAGAAGAATTAGAGCATATACTTTGCAACCACCCTTTCAAGCTTATGCTCTTGAGTTGAAAAATAAAATGAATTTAGTATGTTATTCTTGCAAAAATACATGATTATGTCTAGTCATGGAGTCAATGTAAAAGGATGTCCAATCCTTTATTACTAAGGTATTTAGTTGACCAGTCATTCTTGGTGCTATTGCCAAGGAAGGTGTCAATATAATTCAGCACTAAAGTCATTATGTTAGATTAGATTTTGTATTATTTTTCATGCATAGAAGAGACCCCTTTGGGAGATTTCTTCCCCGTAATATTTAGGAAGAAATTTTTAATCCTAAACCTGAACAACCACATAGCAAGAATGACGAAGAACCTTTTGAAAATCCATTCATTGCTAATCAAGAATGAATACCCTCATCCTCTGATGGATCCTTGCATCTAAATGATCTTTTTTCTTAACCTAAATACCAAGATAATTATTGTGGTTTCACAATGCACACCCCATTTCTCCTTGAAATGTGGACTCCCTAGTAAATTTTTTGTCTCCCAGACCCCTAGTCTAAGGCCTAGGTCATTTTGGGAACTCCACCTAGAGTCTAGGTCAAGCCCCAATCCTCTAACTAAGAAACCCAAAGGTTATAACTAGAGAATTTGAGTGTTAAAGGGTGATTTTTAGTGCGCAAAAAACTAGCTTATTGGGGGAAAATTATCTATTTTGACTAGTGTTGACCTAATATTGTCAGTATAAGTCCTAGGGAGTCCTTGTTTGGGTCTTCTAACATGAGCTAATTAATTTTTTCTTCTTTGTGTACATAAAAAGGCATCCTTAACTTGTTGGGGTCATAACATTTGACTTAGAGCTTAGAATTCAAAATTGTTTACACCGTTAGAAAGAAGAACTAAAAATCTAATTTCAGTCCCTAAAATAGTGAGCCTTTGGCTACCTAGTTTTAGGGACTTGTAAAAGTTTAAACTTGAAATCTTGAGAAGAAGATCTCAAAAAAAGCCAATTAAAAAAGATATGGAAAAGTTTCAAACATTTGATCATTCTAGATAATCTGGATCACCTGGTCTCTAACCCAAAAGGATTGGGTATTTGGAGAAAAGAAAAGATCAAAGATACAGAGGTCAGGCACATGAACTAAAATTGGTTCCTCATCTTATGCAACTATTAATCACAACATTCAACACAAGTACCTTAGAATTTCAGGTAGAAGAAGCAGAAGGAGTTCAAGTTTATGGAAGTGTTTCAATTTAAAGGGTATAAATCATCAAAAGGATCAAAGTAAGTACACAAAAGTGATCCCAAACCTCGTCTGAGAAAAATTTAGAAACCATTTTCAAAATAGAGAACTTTATTTTTTTGGTGAATTGAGCACCTTGCACAATTCCCTAAAGGTGTGTAGGTGCACAATTTGAAGGTTTGGTGAATGAATTATCTCTTAAGGTGTGTAGGTGCACATATCTAAAACATCTAGAGGCCCCCTAATGTCCTAAACATTACCATGGCTTCCTTTTCTTCTATAACAGTTAAGATCACACTCAAACCCATGAATTTCAAATTCTAGAGAATGCCCAAGAAGTCACACTTCATGATTTCCATAGGGAAGTGAGAGTAAAGTATGAAGCTTTAGGCTTATTATCTCCTCAAGAAATTACCTCTCCTATCCAAAAGCTCAAAGGGAAACATCCACACATCATTTTAGTTAAAGGTCAAAAAGACCTAGATGATGGAATATGGAAAATTCTAAAGTTAAAAAAAAAAAAAACTAACTCTAGAAAATTTTGAAGTTGAAAAAAATTCTAACTCCAGAAAATTTTGAATTTGAAAAAAATTCTAACTCTAGAAAATTCTAAAGTTGAAAAATTGTAACTCTAGGAAATTTTGAAATTGAAAAAAAAATAACTCTGGAAAATCTTGAAGTTGAATTCTAACTTTGGAAAATTCTAAAGTTGAAAAAAATTCTAACTTTAGAAAATTTTGAAGTTGAAAAAATTTCTAACACAAAAATTTTGAAGTTGAAAAAAATTATAACTGTGGAAATTTGTGAAGTTGAGAAAAAATCTAACTCTGGAAAGTTCTAAAGTTGAAAAAAAAATTCTAACTCTGGAAAATTCTGAAGTTCTAACTCTGGAAATTTTTGAAGTTGAAAAAAATTCTAAATCTAGAAAATTTTGAAGTTGAAAAAAACTTCTTACTCTGGAAAATTCTGAAGTTGGAAAAAAAATTCTAACTTTGGAAAATTGTGAAGTTGAAAAAAATTCTAACTCTAGAAAATTGACGCTTAGAAAAAAATTTCATTTTTCAGACTTAGCTTTTAAGGTGCACTACTTTTGAGCTACACTAGATGTGCTAGGTGCACTACTTCCAAAGTCTGCTTCTTTGAAGGTGCACTGGAATTTTTTAAAGAGTTCAAAGGTGCACCGACAGTTAACTGTTAGTTCCAAATTTAGAGCTTTCCATGCATTGAAAATGCATTCTGACGATAATTTAACTCCTACAAACCTCCAAAGAAGGTTGAGCTTCTATTTTTGGCACCACCAAAGACTCCTACATCATCTAATGACTTTCTTCTTCTTATTTTCTCATGCTTTCTTTGTTTTAACACTTGTAAAGGCTCATGCACCCATTAGATGATATAAACAAGGGTGGAGTCCTACTTAGCACTAGTTAGAGAGTCAATTTGTCCATAAATAGATTTGTTTTATTAGTTTAGAAGCATATGCTTGCATAAAGAGATCTCTCACTCTCAACATAAATTGAGGAGATTATTTCTTATAAATTTAGGAATGTAATATGTATTCCAGGCCATTATTTTGATGGAAAAATATATGATATTGGTTCTCTCATTTGAAGTGTAGTTATTCTTGCCTGAGTGTGTTATATTTTGTGAATGTACATGGCATGTAATAGAACCAATAGTTTTATTGTGTTATTTTGATTGTGTGATCTTTTAATTCTAGTGTTTGCCACATGTTTATGAATTCGGCTAAACTTACTTGGAGAAGAGATCACCATATTTTTCCTGCATAGCTTTCTGTCTTGCATGAGCACACTTTCTATGGCCTTGCGATCTAATGAAAAATGAAACATCTTATGGTTACTAAGTTACCATTGATGATTGCATCAATGGAATTAAGGAAGCGCTACTCCTATTTTCATTGGTTACCTACTGATATTTTCAAAGGCATAACTTGCAGACATGTTGTTTATGTGGCTTATGTCCATTAAGAATTTACTTTTCAAGTCATTTACTTAAAATTATTATTACCTTATCTTTGTTATTTTCTTTTACAAACCCTGGTTAAAATAAGAATTCATATAGTTTCATTATTAGATTGCATTCATTTAAAAAATAGAAAATACCAAAACAATATCTCTTTTGTGGTTAATTTTGAAATAACAAGCAGATTGGCCATTTGATCTGAGATTGGTTCAAACTAGCAAAGTCTTGTTTTTGAGAAAACACATTTATCTTCAACTCGATGGATTCCAGTAGGTCACAACATCACCCAGAACCTTGGAGTTGATCCCAGATTAGCTTTTCAAGAGGAGTTCTAAAGGACTCCTGTCATTAAGCATTGTGCAAAATGATAGCTCAACAATAATCCACTTACTCTTGTCATATATCAAGCATCATTAGTAGTACCTCCTCTAAGAATGGCTCAGCCTCAACCAACATTTCCCTTGATCCTATCCCTCCTCAACAAGGTAACCAAAAATTGAAAAATACAGCTAGTGCACTTCCCAATTTTTATGGCTTGATCACTAAAGACCCTAAAACCTTTCTCTTTGAGTTTAACATACTATGTAGAAGTTATGACTATACCACTAATGCCCACATATTGAATTTGTTTCCTTCTACCCTCAAAGAAGTTTCTTTGAGATGGTTCATGGGGTTGGGTGCCAATGTTGTAGGAGATTGGCCTACAATGAGCAATCTATTTCTCACAAAGTATAAGGAAAACTATTGGAGTTGGGATTTAAAGGGGAATAACATTTTCAAAATGTCCCAAAAGGATGATGAAACATTGGAAGACTATGTTTCCTAGTTCATTTTCAACCTACAATGTAATACACAACATCAATTGAATGAAGAGTCAAAGAAACATCTTTTACTAAGAGGTGTAAATGAAGGAAGCATTGAAGCTCTAGACCTTATGGTAGGAGAAGACATTACTCAAAAGACTTGGACTAAGATACAAAGCATATTCCTAAACTATTCCAGAGCTACTATGAAGAAAGTAAGGGGCCTTAGAGACCTCCCACATAAGTCCAATGGTAGTTCAGGAGTGTTCAAGATGGAGTTATCTATTTTTTTATCAGACTTCAAGAAAGACATCATTAGCGATGTATCTACTTAGTTGGACACCATGCAAGCTCAAAAAAAGAAGATGAAGTTGATGCCATGTTGACTAAATAATGTCCACATTATAGAGAAAAGAAAAATATTGTAAATGTAAGTCTATTGCAAGTATGGAGACACAACCAATGCCAATCGAGTTCAAAGCCATTGTCAAAAATGGAAAGGTACTCTATGTCACTCAAAGAAAGCCATGGGCTCAAAGACAAGGTATTCCACAAGATCCTCTTCAAAGTTATCATAATAATAATCAATGGAAAAAAATTCAAAATACTAGTTTTAGTGGAAATCATAGTTGGCAACAACCCCAGCAAGGTTGGCAGCAATATTAGCAGGGTCGGTAGCAACCCCAGCAGGTTTGGTAGCAACCTCAAAATTAGAGTCCCCAATCTAGTCAACCAACCATATTGCCACCAACTCAGTAGCAAGCTCTGATGCCTTCTCCTGTAGCCACTAATACTCCTTCTAAGTAGACCCAACTACCAGTTCAACCTAACCCAAATTCAAAAAATATTAAATAGCAATCTCAATAGTAAAGCTATGCCATCTCATTGAATGATATCCACTTAAGATCAGGCATCACTCTTCCTGCACCCCAAAAACCTATAATAACTAAAATTAAGGATCCTTCAACTGAACATACAAAGGAATCAAATCAGCATACTTCTCTTGTAGCCAAAGAACCTCCATTTCCCCATAGGTTGATAGAACAAGGCCAGTCCAAGGAGAGCCATGCAGTCATTAATTTGCTTAATCAGCTAAAATAGATGATAGTAGAAATAACATTACTAGATGCCATTAAAGAATTCCCTTCCTATACTAAAGCTATTAAGGAAGCATGCAGTAAGTAGCTAGGAAAGAAGAGGAAAGATCCAAAAACCATTCATGTCCTAGGATAGTTATCTAAACTAAAGCTAGAGAATTAGTTGTACCCAAATACTCTAACCCTAGGAGTCTTGTAGATACTATTACTATTCATGGCATCCAAGTTCAAAATGCTTTGGTTGACCTATGAGCATTTATTAATGTCATGAAAAAGGAGGTATTGTCTCAATTGCTTATCGATGGCCTTAGAGAGACATCCACCATCCTTCAACTTGTTGATAGCTCTACCATAAAATCAAATGGGATGATCGAAGATATTATAGTCACCCTAAATTCCTAGGAGTATCTGGTTGATTTATTTTTTCTCTTTCCAAAAGCTAGTATGGGAGGATATCCTTCAATCTTAGGGAGGCCATGGTTAGCCATTATAGATGCTCATATAGCTTGCTGATCTAAGAATATGACAATATCCAATGAAGTTCATACCAAGAACCCGACTTTATACTCCCCTACTCAACCATTATTACTAGATGACCAAGTAGTTTGGTCAGACTTGGGTGATGATGATCCAAAAGCCAATTCCATCCATTAGTTGATGATGATAATAAGAGAATCGTTCATAGTTTCTTGAGAAGAAGATACAGTAATTTCATCCATTATTCTAAATGAATATGGAACATTATCTCCAATATGTCCTCAATTTGAATGTACCCTAGAAAGTATTGTATCATCTTTAAATTCACTACATCATTCAGAAGCTTCATTGTTTCTCCATTCATTACTACCGCATGAGATGGATTCTTCTCCCATTGCTCAATCATTTATGCCAAATAAGTTCATTAAGATGGAAATTGGTCTAGGTAAGGAATTAAATGTAAACAATGCCTTATCACACTCCCAACAAGAAGTTATGTTGTAGTTACTACAAGAGAATAAAAGTACATTTTCTTGGGATTACATGGACATGAAAGGATTAGATCCTATGCTTTTCACTCACAAGATTTTTATCAATCCTAACATAAACCTGTTAGACATACTCAAAGGAGAGTTAATCCAGTCTTAAAAGATATTGTTAAGAATGAATTGTAGAAACTATTAAGTGTTGGTTTTACATACCCCATCTCCTATAGTCAAGGGGTTTCACCCTTGGTCATAATACCCAAGAAGGGAGGAAAATGGTGAGTTTGTGTAGACTATAGGGAGCTTAATTCAACCACTAAGAAGGACCATTTTCCATTACCATTTATAGACCAAGTGCTTGACAACTTAGCTCGTAAAAAGTATTGTTCTTTTTTGGATGGTTTTAGTGGTTTTAATCAAATTCAAATAGCCCCTGAGGATCAAAAGAAAACAAATTTTACCTGCCCGTAGGAAATGTTTTCCTATTCAATATTATCTTTTGGCTTATGCAATTCCCTAGCCATATTTCAATGAGCTATCATTAGAATTTTTTTAGATATTTTTTTTGATTGTATAGAGATCTATATGGATGATTTTACTATTTATGGTGTTACTTTTGAAGAAGCAAAAGTAAATTTAGAAATAATACTTAAAAGATGTCAGGACTATAACCTACCTTTAAACAATGAGAAATGTTTTATGATGATGGAGGAAGGAGTAGTCCTAGGCCATTTCATTTCATCAAATGGCATCCAAGTAGATCCAACAAAGCTTGAAGTTATCAGTACCTTGCCAACACTAGAGAAGAAGAAGGATGTACAAATTTTTTTGGGACATGATGGATATTACAAAAGATTCATTAAAAAATTTAGTCAACTTCTAGCACCTCTCTACAGCCTGCTCAAAAAGGATTCTAAATTTGTTTGGGATGCTGACTATGTAGCATTCTTCCTGTAGCTTAAGGAACAACTTACCACAATGCCTATTTTGAGAGGACCCAATTGGGGCTTACCTTTTCACATTCATATGGATGCCTAAAACTATGCTATTGGCATTGTGCTAGGACAGAAAGTAGACTCTATTGAACATGTTATTTATTTCAACAATAAGAATTTAGAAGGTGCAAAATTCAACTACGCAGTCACTGAAAAGGAATTTCTTGCAATCATTTATGCTCTCAATAAATTCAAGCATTACATCACTGGATATGAGATATTTGTTCACACTAACTATTCTACTATAAAATATTTGGTGAAAAAACTTGCAATTTTAGGGAAATTGGCTCGATGGCTATTGCTCATGCAAGAATTTGACATCACCATAGTTGATAAACCTAGTAAAGCCAATGTGGTAGCCAAATTTCTCTCTCAGTTGCATCTCCCTAATGATCCTACAGCCATTGAAGATAGTTTTCCAGATGAGCACCTTTTTCTATTGGCCACACAAAACCCTTGGTATGTAGATATTGCTAACTACCTCACCACAAGAAAAATGTTGGTATACTTCTCTTCTCATGCCAAAAAGCTCATAGCTGAGAAGGGATTTAACTATTCATGGATTATTGGATTTTTTTTCTATACCAGTCCTAACCAAGTCATGCATAGGTGTCTAAGAGAAGACAAAACATATGATATTTTGAAGGCTTGTCATGATGAACCTTGTGGAGGTCACTTTGCAGCCAAAAGAATAGCCTTCAAAATCTTAACAACTGGATATTTTTGGCCAAGCCTACACAAGGATGCAACCTAATATACAAAGAAATGTGACAAGTGTCAAAGAATGGGAACACCCACTAAGTTTTATGAAATGCCCCTGTAGCCTCAAGTAGTTGTCACACCCTTTGACAAATAGGGGATTGACATTGTAAGACACATTGAGCCTACTTCATAAGGCAAGTCCTAGATTTTCATGTGTATTAATTATGTCACCAAATGGGTGGAAGCTAAACCCATGAAACACTCAAGATATATCAACATGGCAAATTTTTTATATGAATCCATTTTTACATGGTTTGGTGTTCCTAGGTAATTGACATCTAATCAAGGAACTCAGTTTACATCAAATTTGATAACTACTCTTATGAAGGAGTATACTATTAGGCATAGAAAATCATCATCTTATCATCCTCAAGCTAATGGTCAAGTTGAAGTTACTAATAGGGAGCTTGAATCTATTCTCACTAAGATTGTAGCACTTCATAGGAAGGATTGTGCAACATGCCTTCCTAAAGCTCTTTATACTTATAGAACCACATGGAAATCCATAACTAGTTTTACTCCATTTGAGCTTGTTTATGGTAAGTCGGTCATAATGCCTATTGAATTTGAATATAAGACATTGAATAATTCCTTGGAGCTCAAAATAAAACTTAATATTGCACAATAGGACAGAAACTTGAGTTTAAACAATCTTGATCAATGGAGGAAATCTCCATTGAACAATGTTGAGCTCATTCAACACCAAAGGGAATAGTGGCATGATAAGTTTATCAAATAGAAAATGTTTGTTGTAGGAAATTGGGCACTTCTTTATGACTCAAGATACCAACATAATTTGGGAAGTTCCAAACATGCTAATTAGGACTCTATGAGATTGTTGTCATATATCCAAATGGTGTGGTTCAGTTATCTACCATTGATCCCATTCACTTCAAACTACTTGTAAATAGGCACTGCCTCAAGCTTTACCATAAACCAACCAGTTGTGAAGAGTTCATGTAGCAATTCTAGCATAATGAGTATATCATCATTCCTATAGCCATTGAGTATGGGTCTTCTACCCTGATTCCTGCTAGTTCTTGACTCCGATCAATACCTTCACAATAAACACTTCTTTTTGAAGTACTTTCTTCCCATCCACTCCACTTCCACTTTTCTCTCTTCCATCTTACCATTCCATCTCATCATTCTATCAATTTTGATGATCATTTCATAACATCTTTCCTACAACAGTTGCTAGGTACCTTCCACATAACTTTGCATGCATTTTATTTTATTCATGCTTTGTTACGATTTGGTATTGTTTATATTTATTCACTATTTCTTATCTTGACCTACTGGGACCCATGATTTCATTTACTTGGGGGAATGATGAGCCTCTAAAAGGTCATTATTTTGAGAAATTTTTATGTTGTTTTTTAATTGTTATCTTGCAAGAAATAGTTTAAGACTCTATGGTTTAAGAAAAAGAACTTATGTTTTATGAATATACTGCCTATATTTTAAGACATAAAGATTGAAGTATAGATCAATTAGTTATGGTGTGTTTGCGTGAATCAATGGTTTTTTATGGTTTAATGAAGGATATTACATGTTGATAAATATTTCCTCATCCATGTTATGTTGGGTAGGTTCCTTCCTACAACTGTAGGATTTGCAAGAGTGATAATTTGAACATTATACCATTTCTAACATTAATGATGAAATGAATGCATGTATGTGGAAGTTGTTGCATTGAATTCTTTGTAGGTGTTTGTTGCCGCACATATTGAAGATAGCATTTCAGCGCTAAGTCAATGCTGACTAGATGATTGATGAACCACTACATAAGTAGATCATGGTGCAAATTCTATTATGATGGTGCATGAAGATAGCTTCCTCAACCTTCTATATTCCTGGGAGAGTTAAGATGCAGTTAACAGTATTTCTATTATAGAATTTATAATCTACAATTGATCCTCGTTGATGGAGTGATCATAGGAGTAGGAAGTTGTTAAATTTTTCCTTTAAATAATTTATATTATAACCTTGAAAAGGGGATTGATGACTGATTTTTGGACTTTGATCTTTTCCTAGTTTTGACTAGAAGGAAATAGAGTAGAATCTTATTTTCAAATGTAATTCCTTATTATAAATGAATAGAATATAGAGTTCAAGTTTCCACCTTTAGACTTGATTGTTTTTTGTTTAGTCATCCAAGGGGGCCAACTTGGTGAGTGAACTACTTTATTATAATAGATTTCCTTTCTTAGTTTGTTTCCTTTCAAAGAAGACTTCTATTATTCTTGCAGCCATTGATAACAGAATCATTGAACTATTCCTACATCATAGGTATTTAAATAGATTTATTATTTGTAACATTACTCTAAGCTTTAAGGAAAAAAAATTTTAAGTTCCTAGCTTAGTTTCCTTCAGCATTCCTTTTTTGTTGTAGTTGTAGTGACTTAAAGAGGAATCAGAGCATATACTTTGCAGCCACCCTCTCAATCTTACACTCTTGGATTGACAAATAAAATGAAGTCAGTATGTTATTCTTAGGAAAATACATGATTATGTCTAGTCATGGAGTCAATGTAGAAGGATGTCCAATTCTTTATTACTAAGGTATTTAGTTGATTGGATAGTGAACAAAAGTGACAGATGGATCATTGATAGTGGGTATCCACATCATATGACTAGAGATAAAAGTAAGTTCATTACCATGAATTATTATGATGGAAATAGTGTAAGATTTGGTAATGATGCACCTTGTCTAATAAAAGGAAAATAATCTATCAAGATCATATAAAAGATCATGTGTGACAATGCTTATTATGTAGGACTTAACTATAATTTGTTGAGTGTGTCACAATTGAATAGTTCATATTCCAAAGTTGAGTTTGAGAACAAGATAGAAAAGATCTATGACAGTGATGGAAAACTTATTGGGAAAGGTGATTAGACTAGAGGTAATTTATCTTGATATGAATGATGCTACTTGTCTTGTTGTAGAATTTGATGATATGTGGTTATGGCACAAGAGGTTATGTCATGTTAACTTTGATAACTTGGTTAGTATCATAATATGAAAATAATCAAAGGTTTTCCTAAACTGAAAAATCCTAACAATATAATTTGTAAACAATGCCAGTTATGCAAGATGACAAAATCTAGTTTTAAAAGTAAGACTCTCACCTCTAAAGAAATTCTAGAGATTTTTCATACTAACCTGTGTGGAACAATTAATGTGCAAAGCTACAAGGGTGACAAGTACATTAACTTATTTATTGATGATTATTCTAGGATGATTATTGTTATGTATCTAAAATAGAAATCTGATGCTTTCCAAATGTTTAAGTGGTACTTAGCTAGAGTTGAAAAGGAGACAATAAAAATCTTGAAATGTCCAATATCTGATAGAGTTGGAGAATTTACATCAAATGAGTTTGAGATATTCTATAATTATAGAGGAATCAAAAGATAGACATCTACACCTAGGACCCCTCCACAAAATGGGGTTGTTGAAAGGAGAAACAAATTTGTAATGGATTGTGCTAGGACATCATGATGGAGAAGAGTGTTGCTTTAAAATATTGGAGAGAGGCTATAAGTATAGCTATCTATACCTTGAACTATGTGCAAGTCAAGAAAGGTAATCATTCAACACCTTTTGAATTATGGTATGGATACTCACCCAATGTAAATTATTTTAAGGTATTTGGAAGCAAGTGCTACATTCTTATGGATTTCAAGAATGGCACGTTAGATGCTAAAAGTGAAGAAGGTATATTCCTTGGCTATTCCATAAGAAGTAAATATTATAAGTGTTCAAATACTAACACTAACAAAGTTGTGAAAAGTGAAAATGTGAAGTTTGATGAATATACAAAGATACATGAAGCTAAACCTATGAAGGAACCTAAGGAGTACAAATCATTTGTATACTTTTATGAAAGTATGCATGTTGATGAAGATGTTGCAAATTAAGTTGTAAATCAACAACAAGTTTTAGTAACTACTGAGTCACATATAATAAATGTCGAGTTGTATTTAGGAATTGAGTTACAATCAAGAACTAAGTTGTAGACAGAAGCTAAGGCACATTATAATTTTGAGATAAGTGTACATGAAAGAGATGTTGAATTAACTTATAGAGAAATACATAGTGATGTTGAAGTTTATAGACCTAATGAGAAAAGAAGAGAAGAACCAAGATTGTCAAAGTATGTCAAAAGGCATCACCCTTCTACACATATTATTGGAGATAAATATGCTAGACCAATGACAAGGAATAGGATAAGAAGTGATACATGTTTGTTGAGCATGCATGAGCTTAAGATAGTGAAAGATGCCTTAGAAAATAAGGACTAGAGTAAAGCCATGAAAGAAGAGATTGAGGAGATTGAGAAGAATAAGACTTGGACTCTAGTTCCTAGACTAGAGTACAAGAATGAAATTGGAACCAAGTGAGTATACAAAAACAAGTTAGACGAAAATTATGAAGTCACAAGGAATAAGGCAAGATTAGTTTGCAAGGCGTATGCACAAGAGGAAGGAATAGACTATGGAGAAACATTCACCCCTATTTCCAGATTGGAAGGAGTAAGAACTCTTCTTTCTTACTTTACATACAAAGGTTTCAAATTTTATCAAATGGATATGAAGTCAACATTTCTGAATGGCATATTAGAATAAGAGGTTTACATAGAATAGCCAGAAGGATTTGTTGATGCTAAGAACAAGAACATGATATGTATACTACACAAAGCTTTATATTGTTTAAAGCAAGCTCCAATAGCATGGTACGAAAGGCTTCACAATTATCTTGTGAAGATTGGTTTTGAGAAGACTGATGATAACAACAATCTGTACTAAAGACGGAATAAGGTAAAGGTATTTTACTAGATGAAGTTTTTGTTGATGATATCATATTTGGAGGTCAAGATACTTTATGTAAGGAATTTTTAAATGAAATGAAGAAAGAATATGAGATGTCTATGCTTGGAGAGATCAAGTTCTTTATTGGTTTGCAAGTATATCAGATGAAATATGGTATATACATCACTCAACCTAAGTATGTGAAGGAAATATTAAAAAAAATTGGATTGGAAAATTCAAAACCAATTAGTACACTTAAGGTTAATAGGACACAAGTTGTCAAAGAATGATGATTCAGGTGATGTGAATCAAATATTGTACATGTATGTGATTGGAAAATTGTAATATGTAGTGCATAGCAGACCTGAC
The DNA here is from genome assembly GCA_028749045.1 of Cupressus sempervirens. Lineage (NCBI taxonomy): Eukaryota > Viridiplantae > Streptophyta > Pinopsida > Cupressales > Cupressaceae > Cupressus > Cupressus sempervirens. Next base: position 555,697,770 of record CM053787.1, on the reverse strand, counting down.
ATTGCATTATCTATTGGGATTGTTGCAACATTCTCTATTAATCCTAAGGAGAATCATTTGATGGTTGTTAAGAGTATTGTGAGATATCTAAAAGGAACAAAAGACTATGGTCTATATACTATAAGAAAAATGAAAACTTTGAGTTGAGAGCCTACATTGATGCTGATTAGGATGGAAACATTGATGATAGAAAGAGCACAAGTGGTGGAGAATTTTTCTTAGGAAAGAGGTTGGTCGCTTGGACTAGCAAGAAAAAAAATTTCATATCTCAATCTACTGTTGATGTTGAATATGTGGTTGTTGTAGTAAATTGTACAAACACTATATGGATAAAATAGCTACTCAAAGGTATGAATGAGGAAATCACCAAACCTGTGGTACTTTATTGTGATAATACAAGTGTTATAAATATATCAAAGAACCCTGTGATGCACACAAAGACTAAGCACATTTCAATGAAGTATCATTACTTGAGAGAGCTAGTTCAAGACAAAGAAGTAAGGATGGAATATGTGAATAGAAAAGAACAGATAGCTAATATCTTCACAAAAGTTTTACCTAAGGATGCTCATGAGTATCTTAGAGATAAACTAGGGGTGATACCCCTATCCAAAGCTACTTAATAAGCATAAGTAGTGCCCTACATCAACTAAATTTTGTTGTATCTTACTACTTGATGCAGTGGATATTACTTTAGGAGCTACCTAAAGTAGTGAAGGAGCTGAATTAGAATATTTATAGTCACATGAAAGGTGATAGGGGGAGAATCTAAAATAGATTATATATGCATACAAAGATGTCAAGTCTTTTTCATTCTTGTCAAAGAAAGAGAAATGACCTATTGAGGGAGAAATGACTTTAAAAAAATACATTTACCTAGTAAGAGGGAAAGAGTATTGAGGGAGACATAAGAATAGATTAGAGAGACATAGATACCTAAATATTAGAAAAAGGGAGATATAAGTCAGAGCGAGAAGATACAGTAGATAGTAAAGGAACCTGGAAAAACTCACATTACCCTACACAGAGGAAGGACGTATACTAATAAAGGGAGAAATTTTAAAGATTTATTTTCTTTTTCAGTATTGTTGTCGGTATTGGTTTGCTATCAATGTTAAAGAGGGAGACCATTGATATAAGATTGTTTTGAAGTGAAGAACTAGTAATGGCACAATCATTATTTTGTCAATGGCGTCCAACCTACTACCTGTTGGTGAGACAATTTCTCTTTGGTCAAAAAGTTATCATTTAGTTGATTGATGAAGATGATTTGAGAAGAGGAGATAATAATAGCACCTAGAGAAAGGTTGAGTTATTTGGTATGTAAATGAAGCACTAAGACCAAGTAAGACATTGATACTATAGTGTATTATATATCTACATAAACTTTGAAATGAAAGATTACTCAAGTTAAGATTGGAAGAAGATCAAGTATAAAAAGTGTATGTCAAGCCTTGTCGAGTAGTCAGGGCAAGTTGAGTAGATATCATTGCAAGCCAAGTGATTTCCAGAATATGCTGAGTAAAGTTTAGTTGATGTCAAGCATCAGTAAACTTTATTATTCACTGAGTAAACCAATGTTGACCAAGTGGAAGAATAGTATAGAAGTTGAGTGATAGCATATTGATCTCGAGTGCCAATAAATATGTTAAATCAAAGATTTGATAGATCTAAGCCAGCTATTTTGTTTTCTTGAATTGTGTGAAACATGTGGAAGATAACTATGATGAGCTACTGGCATAGAATTCAAGGTAAACCATTTTTAGGAAAATTCAAGGAAGATTGAGGAAGAAGTTTCTAGAGGAACCAAATGGAAAATTGGATAGATTCATTGTATCCTACCTAACCCTAAAATGGATGATTTTGGTTAAGCATCAAAAGATCTAAATTCTCTATATATAGAGATAGCTAGTCAAAAGAAAAGGTTGGCATGTGTGAGAACCTAAGGAAGACAAGGAGTCTAGGGTATTGCTTCATTAGTGGCTAAATAGAAGTGACTATAGTTGGCATGTAAAGAAAGAAGACTTAAGAGTATGAATGCTTGAAGGGTGAACAAGCTACCAAAGCTAAATTGTGCCAATGCCAAGTAGAATGGAGAACTGAAATAGAGATCTATAATCTGCAAGTGAGTTGTAATTTGTCATCAGATCAAGCCTTATTGTTAGTTTCTAATCATTGTATAAGTCTAGGGTAAACCGTTTGGATTAAGGTTGATCTAACAGTCATTTATAAATCCTTTAACTAGGTGACATTCTTATGGAATGGTCTAAAGTCCTTTAACAAGGCTCACTCCTAATAGGGTGATTGAAATCCTTTAACCGGGTCACATTTAATAGTGTGTATTGTAACCTTTAACAAGGTTGGCCTTTCACAAGGCATCACTTTAGAAGAGTGAGAATTAGTAGCATGTTACTGGTGGTTTTTCCCAAATTGGGGTTTCATGTAAAATTCTTGTGTAAAATATGTTATTGAACCTATTTTGTTTCATGTTTATATTTATGCAAAGTTGTTTTGACCTAGGGCAGTAACTAAAAAAGTTTAAGTATTGTATGATCTAATGGATGCATGCATAATAAGGTTTTATGGATATGGGTCTAATAAGCATTGAAAAGTTTTATTTTTACATCTAGACCTTGGATAATTGATTCACCCCCCCCCCCCCCCGCCCAGATATTCTAAATAATTCTAACACATTTCCCTTCTTATTAGTGTTAGATTTGTATCCTTGTTCATACTTAGAAAAAGGTTATCTAAAAGCCTCATGATTTTGATTCTTAACTAGTCTATTAGTGACAACCTTCCCTTCATCAATAAGTTTGTGTATTACATCCTTGAGTTTAAAACAATTATCAATGTTGTGACCCTTATTTCTATGATAGTTGTAGAAATGATCATCCCTCCACCAAGTAGGTTTAATGGGTGGATCATAAGGTTGTGAGTTGACAATAAATTTAACAAGTTTTTGGCAAGCAAAGTCTTCAAGACTAGTTGGTCAGCTAAATGCCTCAATAAAAAAATATTGGACATCCTTCTACATTAACTCTATGATTAGATAGAATCATGTATTTTCCTAAGAATAACATATTGACTTCATTTTATTTGTCAACTCGGGAGTGTAAACTTGAGAGGGTGGCTGCAAAGTATATGCTCTGATTCCTCTATATGTCATTACAGCTACAACAAGAAAAAAATGTTGAAAGAAACTACATTAGGAGTTGAAACAACATTTTTCTTAAAGCTTAGAGTAATGTTGCAAATAGTAAATCTATTTATGCACCTATGTTGCAGGAACAGTTTAATGATACTTTTATCAATGGTTGCAAGAATAGTAGAAGTCTAGTTTTAAAATAAATAAACAAGGAAATAAAATCTATTCTAACAAAGTAGCTCACTCACCAAGTGGGCCCCCTTGGATGAGTAAACAGAAAGATAGTCAAGACTGAAGGTGGAAACTTGAACTTTGTATTCTATTCATTCATAGTAAGATATTATGTCTGAAAACAAGATTACACATTGCTAAACAATATATTCTATCTTCCTTCTAGTCAAAACCAAGAAAAATCCCTTTTCAAGGTTACAGCAAGAATTATTTAAAAGAAAGCTACAAAAACTTCCTACTTCTATGATCACTCTATCAACAAGGATCAATTACAAATCATAAAGTTTACAATAGAAATATCATTAACTATGTTTTAACTCCTCCAAGAATATAGCAGGTTAAGGAAGCTATATTCGTGTGTTGCCATAATAGAAATCACACCATATTCTTCTTGTTGTGGTGATTTATTAATTGGGTTGGCTTTGACTTAGCATTGAAATGTTGACTTGAATATGCACAGAAAAGGTATAATGTTCAAATTGTCACTCTTTGTAAATCCTAGGGCTACAAGAAGGAACCTAACCAAACATAGCATAGATGAGGAAATATTTATCAACATGTAATATTCCTTCATTAAACCATAGAAGTCCATAGATTCAAGCAAACATGGTGTTGAATTCTTTTAGAATAACTGAGAGAGGGGCGGGTGAATCAGTTATTCAAGGTCTAGATGCATAAATAAAACTTTTCACAATTTAGTGAACCCATTAAAATATTCTTACCTATGCATGCATTCATTGTGTATCAACTAAAACTTATATGTTACTGTTAAATCAACTTGCAGAAATGTAAAGCATGAAACACAACACATCCATTAGCACATTTGACACAATGATTTAACCTGGAAACCCAATTTGGGAAAAACCACCAGTAACATGCTACTCCTTTTTCACTCTTCTAAGGTGATGCCCTATTAAAAGCCAGCCCTCTATTAAATGTGACTTGGTTAAGGGATTTCAATCACCTTGCTAAAAGTGAGTCTTGTTAGAGGAATTTAGGCCATTCACTTCAAATGACACCCTGTTAAAGGATTTTCCAATGATTTTTAAGTCAACCTTACTCCAAAGGGTTTCTCTTAGACTAATTACAATTGTTAGAAAGTAACAATAGAGTTTTGATCTTATACAACTTAAAAAATCACTTGTAGATTACAAATCTTTGTTAAGTCCTCAACTTTGCTTGGATTCCATTCTTTGCAACTTTGATAGCTTGTTCACCCTTCAAGAATTCATCCTCTTAAGCCCTCTTGCTCAGTATGCCATTGTAGACTTCTTCACTTGGGTCACATGATGAAGCAAAACCCCTTTTTTCCTTCTCCTTATCAGATTCTTGCCTCAAACTCTCTAACTCTTTTGCTTCATGACCAAACATTCCTATATATAGGAAATTAGAGCATTTTATCACTCATTATCCATCATCTAAATTAGGGTTTTTGGATGGATTAGGTAGGATACAATGTATCTACCTCATATCTTGTCTTCTCTAGAAACTTCTCTTAGAATCCATTTGAATTTGCCTAGCTCATCAATCTTATCTTCCTCCTTATTCACAAGTTCTAAGAAAACAAACTTTTTAGCTTTTATTTGGTGAATCTTTGATCTTTTTCATAATGCAGTAGCTTAACATTATCAATCTTCTGATGCTTGGTACATACTACCTCACTTGGCACCAACTATAAAATCACTCAGCATCAACTAGATTTTATTGGTGCTCGACATCAACTAAAAATTTACTCAACATCTACTAACTTGCTTGGCATCCACTAGAATGTGCTTTCACTTGACATTAACTATCTTTTTTCTTGGCTTGAACAAAATTTGCTCAGCACCTCCTATCCACTTGATCAAGCTTGGAAAATGAACTTTGTTTAACTTTATTCTTCTGAACTTTCTAAGTGTAGCTAGCCATTTTGTAACCTCAAGTAGATCATCAATACATTATGTTATCACTGTCTTAACTAATTCTTTTACTTCATTACATAACCATAACTCAACCTTTCCTCTTTGTTACATCTTATTGAGTAAATCCTCCTCATCAAACAACTAAGTGATAGTACTTGAAACATATAAGCAATTTCCTTACCAGAAAATAGCAAGTTTGACATCAGTGACAAAACAATGATTGAAACACATAGTCTTCTTCAAAAATATTTTTAATTAAAGATATTTTCAATTAGATATCGATAATCTCCCTCTTTGGCATTAATTCCTAACCAAACTGATCAACCAAGTCAATCAAATGATGAGCATCTTGTTCCATCAAACTAACTCGGTTAAAATAGTAAGCCAATACCAAAAGGAAAAACTTGTATTAAAATTTCTCTCTCTATCAGCAACTTCCATCTTTTGATTAGGTTACAAAATATGACTCCTCTAAATTCCTTCTATATTTTCTTTGTTTCATACTGAATTGATTAGCAAAATATCTCCCTCTTTGTTCTGATCCTCCCTCTGATTGCTTTCTGCTTTCTCCCTCTTTCTTTCTTTTGATCTTCTCATAATGTACTTTCTCTATTTTTCCTCTTGTACTTGATTAGTTTAATTTACTTTCTCCCTCTTTGAAAAAAATGCCAAAGACATAGACTCAACACCTAGCATCTTTAATATATGCAAATATAGGCATTTGCAGGTTCTTTAATTTCTCCCTCTGTCACGTTGCTTGTGACTGTTTTGTAGTTCTAATTCTATGATTACTTTAGGCAACTCCTAAAGTAAGATCCACTACATCAATTTGTATTAAATGAATATCAACTTGTTTGAAGCAAGGCACTCCCTCTATCTTTTACATAGCCTTTGATAGGGGTATCACCCCTATTTTACCTATTAGATACTCATAAGCATCTTTAGGTAATGCTTTTGTGAAGATATTAGAAATTTACTCCTTTGTGTTAATATATTCCATCTTCACCTCTTTATCTTGAACCAATTCCCTTACAAAATGATACTTGATTGCAATGTGTTTTGTCTTTGTATGCATCAAAGGATTCTTTAATATATTGATAGCACTTGTATTATCACAATAAAGTGTCACTGGTTTTGTGATTTCTTCCTTCATTCCCTTAAGTAGCTATTTGATCCATACAATGTTTGTGCAGTTAATAGGAGTAGCAACATACTCTACTTCAGTAGTATATTGGGAAGTACAACTCTGCTTCTTACTAGTCTATGTAACAAGTCTTTTAGCTAAGAAGAATGCTCCTCCACTGATGTTTTTTCTATCATCATTTTTTCCAGCCCAATCAACATCAATGTAGGCTCTCAGTTCAAAATTTTCATTCTTCTTATATTATAAACCAAACTCTTCTATTCCTTTCAAGTATCTCATTATCCTTTTCATGGCCATCAAGCGATTCTCTCTGAGATTAGCAGAGAATCTTCAACTATCCCTATAGTTAATGTAATATCAAGTCTGTTGTGTACTACATATTGCAGTTTGCCAATCATGGATCTATATAATATTTGATTTACCTCAGTTGAATCATCATTCTTTAATAGCTTTATTGTTGTCACCATAGGTGTACTTACTGGCTTGGAATCCTCTAGTCTAAATGTCTTCAATATCTCTTTGATATATTTTGATTGAGTGGTATATATACCATATTTCATCTAATATACTTGTAGTCCCACAAAGAATTTGATCTCACCAAACATTGACATTTCAAATTCTTGCTTCATCTAATTTGCAAAGTACTTACACAAAGCATCTTGTCCTCCAAATATGATATCATCAACAAATATTTCAGATAATAGTATACCTTTGTCCTTATCTATCTTTATGTATAAATTGTTGTTATCATCAGTCCTTTCAAATCCAATCTTCACAAGATAAGTATGAAGTCTTTCATACCATGCTCTTGGTGCTTGTTTCAATCCATATAAAGTTTTGTGCAGTCTACACACCATGTTTTTATTTTTTTTATCAAAAAATCCTTCTAGTTATTCTATGTAAACTTCTTCTTCTAATATGCCATTCAGAAATGCAGATTTAACATCCATTTGATAAACTTTGAAACCTTTGTATGAAACATAAGCAAGCAAAATTCTCACTCCTTCCATTTTTACAATAGGGTAAAATGCCTCACCATTTTCAATTCCTTCTTCTTGTGCATATCCTTTGCAAACTAGTCTTGCTTTGTTCCTTGTCACTTCACCATTCTCATCTAGCTTGTTTCTGAATACCCATTTGGTGTCAATTGCATTCTTGTCTTTTGGTCTAGATACTAGACTCCATGTCTTATTCTTCTTTATCTGTTGAATTTCTTCTTCCATAGCCTTGTACCAATCATCATCTTCCAATGTATCTTTTATTGTATTAGGGTCCTTCTTGCTTAACAAACATGATTCACTTCTTGATTTTATTTCTTGTCATTGGTTGTGCATCTTTGTCTTCAATGATTTTATCTATAGGATGATGTCTTTTGACATATTTGGACAATCTTGGCTTAGTTCTTGTGACTAAGTTTTGTCTCTCAACTTCAGTGTCACTGTGTATATCTTTGATAGGTATTTTAGCATCTCTTTCATGTATGCTGATCTCAAAATCAAAATGTGCATTTTCCTCATTCTGCAACTTGGCATCGGAATGCAACTCGACATTCACATGTTGTGACTCAGCAATTATTGGGACTTTTTTTTGGTATGCAACTTGATTTGTAGCATCTTCTTCAACAGACATTCCTTCATAGAAATATACAAATGATTTGCATTCTTTTGGTTCCTTTGTAGGTTTAGCCTCATATACTTCTATAAACTCATCAAAATTCACATTTGCACTTTCCACAATTTTTTTAATGGTAGTATTTAAAAATTTTTAGGCTTTACTTCTTGTGGAGTAACCAAGGAATATACCTTCTTCACTTTTTGCATCAAACTTTCCACTCCTAACATCTTTAAGAATATAGCATTTACTTCCAAATAGCTTAAAGTATTTCACTTTAGGTGGATATCCATACCATAGTTCAAAAGGTATTGAATGAGTACCTTTCTTGACTTGCACATGGTTCAAGGTATATGTTGGTGTGATTTTTCACAATATAGAAAAGCTTATGTTATTTGGGTGAAAAATCAGTTAAGTCTTTAATTCTTGCATATTAGGGTTTTATCTTGTGAAATCCTAAAAATTGTTAGGTTATCCTAATTATGCCCTGTTCTGTGGGTGGTATTTTCCTTTTAAATTCTTAGGGTTTGGCTCTCAAATTAGCCTTGAAAAGGCCCTAAGTGTGTAAAAACCCTTATACCTCTGTTTTGTGTTGCTCTAGTTTTCAAATTTTCAAAAGGTATTGTTTCAAATATTTTGGTGAGGCATTTTATCCTAAAGATTTGTTTGAAAATCAGAATACCTTTTTATCCTTATGATAAACCTTTTTATGCACTTTAATTGTGATATTTTATTTTAAAAAGGATGCCAAGTTGAAATGTTTTTCAACACCATTGATTTTCTCAAGATCAAGGGTTCCCACATTCCCACATTATGAAGTTGCGAGAGTTTTAAATAATGTGGGGAAATGCATTTGTGACATGTAGCCCCTAATGGTTTTTGAGATTCAGTGTGTCGCAAAAGGTTTTGTATGTCAGCATGGGTTAGGACACTTTTTGCAAATTTTTCAGATTTTTCAGGACACATTTTATTTTCCTACGTTGTCATTGGTTGTTCAAATCAATGAAAAATTTACCTTATGATCAATATTCATCAACCGTGGATCTTGTTTAGATCCACGGTTCTCACATTCTCGCATTATCAAGTTGTGAGGTCTTTAAATAATGTAGAGAAATAGGCACACGACACATGGCAATGGTGACATCATGGGCCTGCCTTTTGTAGAAAGGTAATAATAGTGGGTCCTGTGTGGTAGTTGTTAGATGACATGCAATGAAGAGGAAGCATTTCATTGGTCCATTGAAATTGATTAAAGTGCATAGTCATTGCAAGATACTGATCACCGTTGATTAAAGCAAGATCAATGGATTACGCTTTCTCGCATTATCAATCTGCTCAATTTTTTAATAATGCAGGCAAGCGGGCATGGTGGGACCTGAACCAATCTTTAGAAAATGTGTTGAGTCATGCCACGTTGGAAGAGATTAAAAGTAATGAAGTATGCTCATGGGTGGAAGGTGACAGGTTTTCTAGGTTGGAAGCAACAATGTCATGGGCACGAAAACTTCAATTACTACAATTAAAATTGTCTGAGCACATGGATTAAAGGGTAACATTTTCATTGGTCAAGTTGGTTTAGTAGGCTACCAAATAAAGAGATCTTGATTCACCATCGATCAGGGTAAGATCCACGGTGCCTGCATTCCTACATTTTCAAAATGCGAGGTTTTTAAATAATGTAGGCAAGTGGGCTTCTGACACGTGGCTGGAGATCCCAGAGTTTTAAGAGACTTTCTATTTTTGAAATGAAACCGTTCGATCAAAGGGAGATCAATGGGTAGAATTCAAATTCAAGATACAACATGAAAATAGTGGTTGCAAAAATAAATATGATACAGAGTTTCCTTCATGCAACCTAAATACTCTGATATAGCATGCAAATTTGTCATTGTTGAAGCATAGTTACAGATTTTCTCAATGCGAAAGAATTTCTAGAGCTAGGGCATGGAATTTTTTTAAGGGTTTCAACAAAATTCACAGAGAAAACTGCAGAGAAAGGAGGGAAAATTTGGTGGGTAAGTGATCTATAACCAGTAGAAATAAAAATTTGATGTTATAAAGGTTTTGAACTCTTAAAGATGCCTCCATGAAAGGATTTTTCTAGGCAAACTGAATATTCAAAAAGGGGTGTGCATGATGATTTTTTGGAACAATTGCCTTTGTCAGTTCATGATATAACTAAGGGGAGGGAGTTGATTCCTAAAAACCCTAGAGCAGCCGTAGCAGAGGGTTTCTATGACAAGGCCAATTGGGTACAAGATGCTTAGGTATCCATGGGAGGTTTGGAATTATTTAGAAAATGGTTTTTAGAGCGAAAACTGGATACTCCTTTGAGCAATGTCTGGGAGTTTGATATTAGAAAGTTGACAATCCCTACAGTTTTCTTTGACAGTGATTTATTAATGGATTTGGCCAAGAAGTATGACCCAATTATAGGGTGGATAAAGAATCATGCTAGAGTAAACCTCTTTAGGGTCTGTCCTGAACTGATTAAAGAAGTTTTCAATCTTAACCCTATCCATGATGTGCATGAAACTATTGACATGGGTAACCTAGAAGCAAGGTATGATGCACAAAAAACCTACTTGAAAAGAGGGCCACTATAGGAGCATGTTGCCAAGGTTGGTAATTTGTTTGTAATTACTATCAGCACCCCAGAGCCACTATTGAAAAGACATTTTAACATTAGGGCTAAGGCATTATGTGTTTCTCTTTGTAAGATTTTTGGAATAGATGAGATAGAAAAAATTCCAGGCTCAATTGTCCTCATCATGGCACAAACTCTTTGATTTGGAATGAGCTCTATTCTGGATTTTGCAACATTTCTCGCAAGAGAAATTCATAATGGTTTGGTTGGGATAGCAAAGGGAAAAGTATATACTTATGCATGTGTACTTGTACAAAGGATTTACATTTTTCTCCACATGTATGGAATTGGAAACAACCAAGGAAGGGGAGAAGAATCCAATACAGTTGTGGAGTGTAGATATGACCTCAGAAGACATAGGTGCCAGTTATGTGAGGTTTGATAGGTATTTTGCATCAAATCTTAGACTGCTTTTAAGAGGAGATAGCCCTAGAATCCCACAAGCATTGTTAGAATTGGTCAGACCCAAGGACCATGCTAAAGGGCTACTTGTCAGTCATAACTAGGGGGATATAATTCCCTACAATGTTTCAACAGTGATAAGAGTGTATGGATTTTTGGGAAAACCTCATGTGCTACTATTTCATGTGCCTTTGAAGATAGGAATAGCTGAGCTATTATGGCAGATAGTTACCATAGATGAGAGGGAGTTGACTAGGAAGGGCACATTTTTTCCAATTGTCACTATGGCCCATGATTTTGATTTTGTAAGGATAGGTTGGAAACATGTGAACTTTTTTTTAGACAGATATAACATGGCAGAATCTCATGCCATATTTATTGATCCTGAAGGTTTCTATGATGTCTTTAGGGAGAGAATAAAAGCTTCTTGCATGGTCCAACAAGTCTACTATTCTGAAGATGTGATTAGAAACGTTTTCACCTTACAAGAACAAGAAGTGAGAAAAGAAAAATGGATGGTATTTAGCAAAACCCTTGAATTCATTAATGCTTTTGGTCCCCACTATGACCCATTGAAAGAAAAGAAATATTGGGGAGCCAAGATGCAGGCCTTGATGAATAATTTTGATGAGATAACATAGGCTATGAATGAAAAAAGGGCTACATATGTTAGGGCATACCCACATAAGGCTACAAAAGTGCAGAAAAGAATTAATAGTAAAAACATAGTAGCTCCTGGCCAATATACCTTGCAAACAAGGTCAATTTATGTAATGATTCAGAGTTTGCAACAAGGTCCTCTTCATCAAGGAAAAAGACCAAGAAGTCCATCTACAACCAGTGCTCCAAAAAGGCAAAAGTTAGAACAGGGATCTTCTTCTTCTCAGCCAAAACAATACTCCCCAAGCCAATCCCCAATCAGGATAGATGATGAAGCATCTTTAGGGGAAAAATTAAGACAAATTGGTGGAGAAGGAGATATAATTGTTACCTCCACAGATCTAGAGATTGGGAAACCACAAGAACCCCCTACACCTTCCTTGGAGCTTATTGTTGCTGACTATCAAGGTAAGGAAATTAATCCTATAGTTGCCCAAGCCTTCGAGAGGTTTGTAAATGATGAAAATTTTGTGAAGTCTAGAGCATTTGCACAATTTTTGTGGAGGTTGAATATAGGAAATTTTGAAAAGGCTTGTGAAAAATAAAAAATAGAGCAACCAAATAAACCAGACTCTGTTATTAAAGAAGAGGTAAAATCTAAATTTTTGAGTGATTTTTCCCAATTTACACCTAAGGCCGAGAGGCAATTAGTTAAATAATCAAGAGTCCTTATCTTACCCGAATGGGATATAGTGAATGCTATGGTTTTTGATTCAATAAGAAAACAATAGGATGTCCAGTTACAAACTGAAGAAGAGATACTATAGGCTCATAGAGGAGTCAAATTTAGTGATGATCACCAAGCCCTTGTAATTTGGTCAATTGACAAAAGGGATAAAACTAGGATGCAAGAAATCTCTACTGTAGAACATACTGGTCCTTTAACAGTATATAGGGCTGGTGAGGTTGGTAGTAAACAAATAATGGGAATGGCTTCAAAAATGCTAAAATTTGGTAGTGTGGTATCTGGCCAGGAAGAAGATAAATTTGCCCAGCTAAATACTAGATTTGAAGAAGTGCTGAAGGCATATGAAGATAGGGGCACATGCATACAAAATTTGGAAAATCAGGTGTCTCAAATGGAGAAGATACTTGGGAAGACAAAAATGGGAGAATCCAGTGCACCTAGAATTGCATACCCTACACAATCATCTATTAGAGCAACCCCTATTGTTGAAATACTAGACACCCTTGAAAGGCCTCAATTCTATACTGCAGAGGACTTTGAAGAAGAAAAAACCAAACTACATGAGTTGCAAGTAGAATTAAAAAATTGATATGAAGCAAAATTAAAGCAGGGTGTGATGTATTTAAGGGATAAAATACAATGGTCAACCTTCTTTGATCAGTTGACAAGAATTACAACCCTCATGGATGAGTTGAACAGAGATGAGGATAAATTGACTCCTCTTGGATAGAAGTGGAGGGAGAGAAATAATGATATCACAATCATGTGTATATCTTCCATCCAAATGCCTTATCATCAAGTAGAGAAAATTTTTCATTTATTAAATAAACTAGAAGATTTTGATGATAAAAGGGATTCTTTGTAGAAAAGATTAACACATTGTTTTTCCAAGTATATTGCTGAAAAATTCATTTTATTTCCTTGTGCTTTAGAATTTGTTGACACAATAAAGGAAAAGGAAAAGTGGAAAAAGGATTTGGATGAAATATTTTATGAAAGGATCAAGAACATCATGAGTGAAACTGGCCACTGGTTTTGGGCAAGGACAAATGAAGAGTTGGTAAAGATACAATTATTTTATAGTGCCAAGAGAAAAGATCTTGATGATTTAGAGGAATTTGCAAATTCTTTAGTGATTATACAAAGAGAGGCTCTAAATTTTGATTGGCCAGATGATGCTGCTTATAATGAATGGAAAAATTAGTTCATAGAACAAATGTCAAAAGATGATGAGGAGGAAGATGCTAAATTAAAAGTTACCCTCATAGTTAGTAATGAAGACATGGAAAATCCCCAGATTAAAGTAAGTTTGTAGGTATTTGAAGAGGATACATCTCTTTCAAACCTCATGGCCATTTACTCTGAGGATGAAGAATAACTGAAGAATCAGATCATATTTTCTTGTTTCAACAATTGATGAGTGTAAAAGAAAGGGACCCACCAAGGAATGTTCGATGTAATAGCCTTTTTGTTATTTGCTTTTGTCTTTTATGATAGATGTATGTAAGTATCTTTTAGAAGACACTTGTCACTTTCTTTTAGCCTAAAGCTTGTTGCATCTCACACTATTTAAGTGAGATTCCAAGGCTAAAGAATGGTCCAAATTCTATTGGTCTAGGTGAAATACTTAGTCTGTTTTTGGTCCAAGATTGTAAACAAAGTTTGTGGTGTATTTTCTCTATCAGAATTTTAAGAATACATAAATATAGAATGATATGTGTTTCTTCCTGAAGGTCATTCTGAGTTTACTGTGAATTGTATACAATTTTCAAGAAAAATGAATACAAATTATGAACTATCCCATATCTTTTCTTTCTGAACTTTGTCTCCTTTTTGTTACTTGGTTATCTTGATATTGTATAAGTAAAGGCTTATGCAATTGAATGCAATCCAATTAGGTTGTATATCTATTTATCACTGTTGTTAATTCAATGAATTAAATAAAAGCTTTGGTGAATGTGATAAGGTTTCTTTAGTAGTGGAAAGGGTTTTGAATAATAAATTTTGATAAGAATTGCTGATAGAATTTGTTGTAAAGCAACAAGTTAGATCTAAGATTTTGCTATAGACTCTGAACCCCAATGAATTAGGCACTAATCAAATTGATTCAGCTGAAGGAGAAGTATGTCACAAATGGTTGTCAAAATACAGAATTATAATCAACTTTATTGTTATTTCCTATAGATCTTCAAAGTTGGCCTGTACTTGTCTGCATGGAATGTTTTAGCTTTAGTTAGCCGCTATTGTCAAAGAACATTTGCAGATCTATAGAAGAAATTTTAGCCATATCTGTTATATGGGATGTGTTTATCAAGTTATCAAGAATTGTGTATGTGTTTGAGGATTTGAGATGAGAATCAAAATGAAACTAAAAATAATCCTCATATAGTTTTCCCAGTCTTGAATCATCCCTGGGTATACCCACCCTAGTCTTGCAGAGCCAGAAGAGTAGAAAACCACCTTTGGTTTTGTTGAAGTTGGGTCCAAATGCTTTGCACATGCAATTGTTAACAAGAATTGGCTAGCCTTTAAATTGTATGAGTACTATCATCTTGGTATTAAGCATCTTGTTGCTTAGTAGTTTTAGTCCTTTTAAAAACACCAATAGTATATATAGCAGTACTTATAGCTTCTCTCTAGTATTTCAGAGTAACATTCTTCTCCATCATAAGTGTTTTGGCACAGTCCATTATAGACCTGTTTCTTCTTTCAACAATTCCATTTTGTGGAGAGGTCCTAGGTGCAGATGTCTATCTTTTGATTCCTTTGTCATTATAGAACATCTCAAATTCTCCTCCTCTGTCTGATCTCAAGCATTTCATATTTTTACCTATTTCTTTTTCATCTTTCCAAGTACCACTTAAACATTTAAAAAGCATCAAATTTTTGTTTTATAAACATGACTATCATCATTCTATAGTAATCATCAACAAATAGCATTATGTACTTATCTACTTTGTAGCTTTGCACTTCAATAGGTCCACACAAGTCAATATGAACAATATCTAGTATTTCCTTAGAGGTATAAGCTTTAATTTTAAAGCTTGACTTTTTCATTTTTCCTAGCTAACATTGTTTTCATATTATATTATCAAGTTTCTTCAAATTAGGAAAACCTCTAACTCTTTTCATGTTACTGATACTAATCATATTATCAAAATTAACATGACATAATCTCTTGTGCCAAAGCCATACATCATCAAATTTTGCAATAAGACAAGTAGCATCTTCTATATCCAAATAGAACATATTACTTCTAGTTTGATCACCTTTTTATAATCAAGTTTCCATTTGTGTCATATATCTTGGTAGTTTTATTTTCAAACTCAACTTTGCATCCTAGATTACTCAATTGTGACACACTTAACAAGTTATAATTCAATCCTTCAACATTATAAGCATTGTCACATGAAATCTTGTCTATGAGTTTGATAGACCCTTTTCCTTTTATCAAGCGTGGTGCATCATTAGAAAACCTTACACTATTTCCATCATAACAAGTTAAGGTAATGAACTTACTTTTGTCTCTAGTCATGTGATGTGAGCATCCACTATCAATGATCCATTTACCATTCTTGTTCACACAAGTCACAAGTGCAGTTGCCTCATCCTCATCAAATTCATCCTTTATTGCAACATATACCACTTCATCATCATGTTCATCAAATTCATGTTCAACATGAACAAATTTCCACAATCAAATAAAGTATGGAGATGTATATTTTGGATTCGATTGTGTGCCATATTTTTGCATCAATGTTTCGAATCACACTCTATGATCCATCATCAGGATATGAAAAGCTGGAGGAGAAAAATGATAAGTTGTAAACCATAATAGAATGTAAGAGGGAGATTCTAGGTGGGAGGAGGAAATGGACATGAAGATCAATGAAAAAAGGTCAACCAAGGGATAGAAAAAAGTCAGCCCAAATACAAAGGCAAAGAAGGTTAGAAGGCACCACTAGACTAGTAGCTAGAAATTAAACAAGGAGGAACAAAACATAAAGAAGGAGGTGGAGAAATTATTAAAAGAAGTGATGAAATTAAAACAATAACATGGAGAGAAATAGAGAAATCATAATACTAATAAAGAAGAAAATAGTAAAAAAGAATATGAATAAATGCACTATACGAGGAATAAGAAACAAATACCTATATTATATGCATGTATGTCTAAATATACACTTATATGTATCTATATATATATAAGTGTATACTTATGCACATATAAATGCATACTCACATATACATAACAAAGTACGTATATCAAAGCCACACCACAAAGATATATATATAACTAAAAAAGGCATAGGTATATTTATAGAGATAACAACAGGAGGTTGAAAGAAAAAATGAGATAAAATTTTAATAATATAAAAATAAAATCCAAAAACGAAATGAAAAAGAAGGTAAAAATGAAAAGAAAATAAATATAAAGGTATGTTATATAAATATCACTAAACATATATAATATAATATATATATATACATAATATATATATATAACTATGTATATAAGAATATATATATATATATATGAGTGTGTGTGTGTGTGTGTATATATAGTTATAGTCTTATATATTTATAAAGTTTTATATATGTATATATATATATATATATAGTTTTATATATGTATATAGTTTTATGAATGTATATATATATATATATGAGTGTGTGTGTGTGTATATATAGTTATAGTTTTATATATTTATAAAGTTATATATATATATATAACTTAATAGTTTTATATATTTATAAAGTTTTATATTTATATATATATAGTAAGAATAGTTATATATATATCATATATGAAGATGAATATGAAAGTATTATATATTAATATACAAATATAGTTTTATATATATGTGTATGTATATATATATATATCATATATGAAGATGAATATGAAAGTATTATATATTAATATACAAATATAGTTATATATATATATATATATATATATATATATATATATATATATATATATATATATATATATATATATATATATATAAGTTGTATATATATGCAGTTTTATAAATATACATGTGTGTGTAGTATAATGGTAAGACAAGAAATTAAGAGGTTGAGAATAAACATATTCTAATAAATATATAAATCTAAATAAGTTAGTGGATAAAACTAAGAAAATATTTAATATCAAGATGAATAGAAATAGACATAAGCATAAATAGGAAAATAACAAAAAGAACAAGAAAATAAGAGGTGGGAAGTACAACGAAAGATATGTGTGTGTGTGTGGGTGAGGAATGAAAAATTCATTGCAAATGACACTAAATATACAAATAAGAAAATATATCCAAATAGGATAAAGGGTCACCACTAAATGCAAAATCCAAACACAAAAGTGGAAATTGGATACAAGAGAAAGAGCAAAACCCCAAACACCAAAGAAGAAATTGGAAAAAATAAACAAAAAAAAGAGGCACCAAGGTAGGGTGAAGAGAGGGGCTTGGGGGGGGGGGGGAGAAGAAGAAAATGAGGGGCTATCTTAGTTTAGCTAGAAGAGGATGCCACGAAGCACTAATGTGCCAACGATCATCACAATTAAGGTTGGATGGGTGGTTTTGTATTTCTATTGCCTCCCTAAGCTTTCTTTTGAAAAAATCATCTTCCCTAGAGAGCCCCTGAGTGTTCTCAAGACAAATATGATGTTTAGTTGTGAGGGAGTGCTTTGCAAGGGCAGATTTGAGGGTTTTCTCATGGTTGATGTCATTTTTGTGCTCTTTGATTCTAGTAATAAATGAGCGACCAATTTCCCCTATGTAGGGGGCACCACAAGAGCAAGTGATCTTATAGACCCTTGAGTCTAGTAAGATGTCTCTCTAATCCTTGAGAGGAGGTAAGTGATTTCTTGAAATCTAAAAAAGCTTGAAAGAGCAATGAATGCCTCTTTTTAGAAGAATCTTGGAGATTTTGTGGGAAATTCCCTTGATGAATGGAAGGTACACACTAGGGACAAAAGGACTGAGGATAGGTTTAGAGAGGGAGAGAAAGAAAGATTTGGCTAGGTTGAAATATTTAGAAATTTGTTTGTTACTGTACCCATTCCAAATGAAGACTTCACGCCGGTGTGCCAACTCATCATTAAGGTGATCCTTATCACATATGTGATAAGCTCACATGGCCAGAGTTTTGAGGATGCCCATTTTTTGGTTGGGGTGGTGATGAGAGAAAGCATGAAGATAATGATCTGTATGGGTCAACTTGCGATAAACCTTGCGAGCTAGGGACCCATCTGACCGCTTGATGAGAAGAATGTCAAGGAAAGGAAGTTGATTGTCAACTTCAATCTCTTTAGTAAAAGAGATGAAATGGACCAAGTTATTAATATGGGCATGGAATTCTTCTATCTTTTCAAGGCCATGGGGCTAAAAAACATTAGTGTGATCAACATAGCACTTCCACCACTTTGGTTTAAGAGGAAAGGAGGAAAGGGCGACCTCTTCAAAGTGCTCCATATAGAGGTTGGCAATGATAGGGGAAAGAGGTGAGCCCATCACCACTCCCTCAACTTCTTCATAGATGACATCTTGGAAGGAGAAAAAAGTGGATCTTAAGCACAATTCCACTAGGCAGGAAATCTCATCATTGGTTTTTCTCCTAACAATCTCAATGGCATCAACAATGGGAACCTTAGTGAAGAGCGAGACCACATCAAAGCTGACCAAGATGTCATCCTTGTTAAGCTTTTTGTCTTTGATAAAATCAACAAAGTGGCTAGAGTCTTTGATGAATGAAGCGGTTTTACCTATGAGATGTGAAACTAATTTGGCCAGGTGAGAGGCAAGTTTATATGTTGGGGAGCCTATGGTATCCACTATGGGCCTCAAAGGAATGCGCACCTTGTGAATTTTGGGAACACCATAGATACAAGGTGTCACCTCCTTCATAGGAAAAAGGTGTTTTTTGGTCACCTCATCAAAGGATGAGGATGACAATGCCAACTTGACTTTTTTGAGAATCTTAGAGCACGGGTCATGAGGCAAGATCTTATAGTTGTTGGCATCAACTAAGAGGTCAAGCATTTTTGTCACATAATCTGGCTTGTTAAGAATAATAGTCATGTTCCTCTTATTTGTATTGGTAATAATAACCTCATTTTTTCTCACAAGATTCTTAATGGCTTTGAGCTCTAGACCTTAGATATTGCACTTGGGTGGTTTGGCATGCCTAAGTCTAACTACACAATCTTGATGGATTTCCTCTGCAATATTTGAGGGGAGAGAATGCACTAACCTTTTTATCTCCATCATGAAGAGAACATGAGGAATAGAATGGGGAGCAATAGCAAAGTTACAGCCTCTTTTAAAAAAATTGCACACCTACCTATTGATAGTAGCATCAGAGAGGTTAACCACTAGCTTACTCTCCCAATAAACCACAACGGGGGGAATAGCAGTGGACTCAAGGTTGGTAGAGGAGTGAGGAAATAGGCTAGAGGTAGAAGAGAGGGGAGAGGATGAGGATACATGGCTTGAGGATAGAGGGGGGACAACTGGAAGAGGGGTGATGGTATGAAAGAAAAATGGGACAAAACTAGCGATGGCCTTTCCCATATGAACTAATTTAGATGGAAGATTGCCCATCTTGGGTGGGGACTAAACTGAGAGATTATATTGGCCAGGGGCTCAAGAGATGCCCAAATCCAATGAGATCAAGTGATCATTAATGCATTGGGTCAAACTACCTACATTGACCAAGTCGATGTTGCCAAAGGTGCATGAACAAAAAGAGCAATTACTAATCCACATACCTAGCAAAAAGACGTTACCTACTGATTGATGGCCCTTGACAGAGACTGTTGGAGAGTTGTTGATCAAAGAATGTTGGGTTTTTCCCAAGTTTGAACCTACATGAAAAGGATTAGGGGACTAAGAACTAAGCACATGGAAGCCTAGGGTGGGGGTGTTGCTCTCCACCAGAGGACATGGGTTTATAAGGAGCCTACAAGTGGGAGTCACCACCGACCCAAAAGAGGGATTTGACAAAGCAAGGGGGACATGCTAAGTAGAATGTAGCATGATGATTCATGTTCATCAGCAATGTAGTATGACTTCTTGCCTTTATCTCTATAGTCTATATCATCATCCTCTCTTCTATTTTTATGATTGTTTCCTTCTCCATATTTATTCTTCTGTGTACATCTTGTAGATATATGACCAACTTCATTGCAATTAAAAAAAATGATGGGTAACTTACCTTTGAACTTGCCTTTTCATCTATGAAATCTTCTTGCGAGAAATGCTTCCAATTGTTCAATGTCTTCATCATGTGTGTTGTTGTCATTGGATGCATATTTTATCTTTATTTTCTTCTTCTTCTTCTTTACCTCCTCAAAATCCTTCAATAAAAAAATTTCTTTGAAAGTTGATTCAATACTCTCTAGTTTGTAGTTTTCAAAATTAGATAGCTCAAAAGTAGTGAGTCTACCTATCAGATATTCAAGGGTTAGATCATTTCCTAGTATACATCTTAACTCTTGGATTGTAGAAACTCTAATGGCATAAATAGGAAATCATGTCCTCAAGACTTTTCTTAGCACACTAGCACACTATCATTGTCTATTTTACCAGTAGAACATTTTATTGCACTAACAACTTCTTTTATCCTAGCAACATATTGAGCAATATTCTCACCTTCTTCCATTCTCATGTCATCAAACTTACCTCTGAGATTGTTTGACTTGGCTCTTTGAACATTTTTATCTCCTCCATAGATGGTGGCCACAGCATCCCACATCTTCTTTGCACTATCAAGACCTTTGATATCATCAAACTCAGCATAGCTTAGGGCAAAGGCAATCTCCAACATTTCCTATTTGTGTTCTTTCTTTTTCTTCATGTCTTTTGCAATTAGGGCTCCTGTTGAATCAACATGTTCCACTAAAATGCAATATTGTGCATGATCTCCAAATCCTCCATGGTGTAGCTTCATCAAACTTCTCCATGCAAGAAATTTGTCACTGTTGAGCTTGGGTACTTCTCTTTTTGACATCTTGATCTTTGTGCTTCTAGTACCTTAAAACTAATCCCCTTAAACAAATGGCTCTACTACCAATTGTTGGAATTCTTTTAGAAAAACTGAGAGGGTGGGGTGATTTAGTTATTCAAGGTCCATATGTACAAATAAAAAATTTCACAATTCAGTGAACCCATAAAACATTCTTACCCATGCATGCATTCATTGTGTATCAACTAAAACTTATATGTTACTGTCAAATCAACTTGTAGAAATGTAAAACATGAAACATAACACATCCATCAGCACATTTGACACAATGATTTAATGTGGAAACCCAATTTGGGAAAAACCACCAGTAACATGCTACTCCTTTTTCACTCTTCTAAAGTGATGCCCTCTTAAAGGTTACAAACACACTGTTAAATGTGACCCAATTAAGGGATTCTAGTCACCCTACTAAAAGTGAGCCTTGTTAGAGGACTTTAGGCCATTCACTTGGAATGCCAACCTGTTAAAGGATTTTCCAATGACTGTTAAGTCAACCTTCCTCCAAAGGATTTACCCTAGACTAATTACAATTGTTAGAAAGTAATAGTAGAGTTTTGATCTAATACAACTTACAACCTCACTTGTAGATTATCGGTCTCTGTTAAGTCATCAATTCTGATTGGATTCCATTCTTTGTAGCTCTGACACATTTTTCACCCTTCAAGCATTCATCCTCTTAAGCCTTCTTGCATGCCATTGCAGACTTCTTCACTTGGGTCACTTGATGAAGCAAAACCCCTTTTTCCTTCTCCTTATTAGATTCTCACCTCAAACCCTCTAACTCTTTTGCTTCATGACCAAACATTCATATATATAGGAAATTAGAGCATTTTCTCGCTCATTATCCATTGTCTAAATTAGGGTTTTTGGATGGATTAGGTAGGCTATAATGTATCTACCTCATATCTTGTCTTCATTAGGTAGGATATAATGTATCTACCTCATATCTTATCTTCTCTAGAAACTTCTCTTAGAATCCATTTAAATTCACCTTCAAAATGGTTTACATAAGATTCTATGCCACCAAATCATCAATCTTATCTTCCTCCTGATTCACAAGTTCCAAGAAAACAAACTTGTTGGCTTTTATTTAGTGAATCTTCAATCTTTGTCATAATGTAGCAGCTCGGCATTATCAATCTTCTAATTCTTGACACATACTACATCACTTAACATCAACTGCAAAATCACTCGGCATCAACTAGATTTTACTGGTGCTCGGCATCAACTGAAAAGTTACTTGGCATCCACTAACTTGCTCGACATCCACTAGAATTTTCTTTCACTTGGCATCAACTGTCTTTTTGCTTAGCTTGAACTAACTTTGCTCGACACCTACTATCCACTTTATCAAGCTTGGCAAATGAACTTTGTTTAACTTTATTCTTCTAAACTTTCTAGGCGTAGCCAACCATTTTGTAACCTCAAGTAGATCATCAATACATTATGTTATCACTATCTTAACTGATTCTTGTACTTCATTACATAACCATAACTCAACCTTTCCTCTAGGTATTTTTGTTACATCTTCTTGATCAAATCCTCCTCATCAATCAACTAAGTGATAGTACTTGAAACATATAAGAAATTATCTTGCCAACAAATAGTAGATTTGACATCAGTGACAAAACAATGATTGAAACATATAGTCTTCTTCAACAATCTTTCTAATCAAAGATCTTTTCAATTAGATATTAAAACATAGCATATCAAAAAAATCTATACTTCAATCTTCATGTCTTATCATATAGATAATATATTCATAAAACATAAGTTCTTTTGCTTAAACCATAGAGTCATAAAATGCTTCTTGCAAGATAATTGTCTAAAAACAAGATAAAAGGTTCTCAAAACAATGGCCTTTTGGAGGCTCATCATTCACTCCAACTAATCTATTGTTGGTCTCCAGCAATCATGAAGTTCCTGATTTGGGCCCATACTCTCCAATCACTAGGTGTCCTTTCACCTGGCTCATTCTTCACATAATCAAAGTGACCATAATTTGTCTTGAGCCACTTCCAGTGCCAAACTTTAGTAGTCATGTCATGGTATTTTGCACTGTCATTTACTTCTAGTAGTGGCTAGAGGAGAATTGGGGGTTGGTATCTTAATGGCAACCAATGTTTGCACTGATTTCTCCCCAAGTCGATATACCAAGGAATCCTAATTGTAGCAAGAGTCAAGTTTTGTAGAGAGTGGGGTTCTCTTATTTTTAGATCATGTGGCATTCTAACCCATCACTACCTTGAGGTAACGATTGCTATTAGAACATTTTGAGATAAATGTTGTTCCTAGTCTGTAAAATCCATTCTCTAACTGTACTCACCTTACCATGTCCTACAGGATTGACCAAAAATAGAAATCTAATCTAGGTATGTTCATCTGGAATGTTTAACTTTTGGTCTCATGAACAAGGGTGTTGTCATCCCATTCTCCCTATAAGGTGTGCTTGATGTTCTCTACTTATTTCCTTCTGTGTCCATGATATTGTTTCCCTTAACTACACATCCCCTACATACATGACTGGGTTCCATTTAGTGTCATTAGGCACTGCCAGATTGTGAAGACACAATTCACAAAATAAATTTTTCAAGGCCATAGGAATAGATTGAAATGCATTGTAAAACTCATTTGAGGTATAGATAGAGGTGTTAAGACCTTCCACAAATCTAGTCAATTTATATTTTAAAAATTTTCTTTAAGAAACAAAGCATATACTTGTGGTGGTGACCTACATTCCATTAACTCGAGAATTAATCCTGTGATTTTCTCAATTCTTCTCTTCAGAACTTCATTCTAATCTAAACATTGTTTCAACTAGCAATTGTTCTCATCAATAACATGCTTTAACTTTTCTTTCTCCAATTTCCATTCAGCTCTTTCCCATTACAGTTGTTGAAACAAATTAATTCATATATAAAAAGGTGTGGAAAGATCTGGTGGTGGCAATGGCTCATGGTTAAAGAAGTCTATCCATTCAGGCACCAAATGATGAGTTTTGTTGACACTCTACAGTGTGGAGCACCCTCTTTTACTTATGAGAACAATTGTTTCCTCCTTTTCTTCCTTACTAGATTTTGTGGCTGCTACTACTAATGTGTTCAACCCTTCTTGATGTAGTCTTTCTAATACTTCTTTAACAATTTCATGTATAAATTTTGGATAATATTTTGAAGGGAGTTTAGTAGAATCTTCACTAATGTCTTTTATAGCAGGGTTTTCTTCAAATTCTTCAGACATTTCAATCCCACCAAATTTCTTATCATTGTCAATAAGCACATAATCAACACTACACTTAGCTTCAAGTGGTAGATTTTGGATTTTGCTATCAATTTCACTAGTTTCAGTTTGTTGCAATTTTTCCTTTGGAGAGGACTCCTTTTCACTTTCAGGCAATTCAAGGGTAACTATGGGAACTAATGAGCCTCTAAAAGGCCATTATTTTGAGAAATTTTTATCTTTTTTTTAATAGCTATCTTGCAAGAAACAATTTAAGACTCTATAGTTTAAGAAAAAGAACTTATGTTTTATGAATATGCTATCTTTATGTTAAGACACTGGAGATTGAAGTATAGATTGATTAGTTATGTTGTGTTTTCTTGAATCTATGATTATTTTTATGGTTTAATGAGGGATATTACATGTTGATAAATATATTCTCATCCATGCTATGTTGGGTAGGTTCCTTCTATAGCTGTAGGATTTGCAAGAGCGATAATTTGAACATTATATCATTTCTAACATTAATTATGAAATGAATACATGTGTGTGGAAGTTGTTGTGTTAATGCTTTGTAGGTGTTTGTTGCTATGCATATTGAAGATAGCATTTTAGCATTGAGTCAAAGCTGAGTAGATGATTGATGAACCACCGTGTAAGAAGATCATGGTGCAAATTCTATTATGGTGGCACATGAAGATAGCTTCCTCAACCTACTATATTCCTAGGAGAGTTAAGATGTAGTTAATGGTATTTCTATTGTAGAATTTATAATCTATCATTGATCCCCATTGATGGAGTAATCATAAGAGTAGGAAGTTGTTAAATTTTTCCTTTAAATAATTTCCACTGTAACCTTGAAAAGGGGATTGATGATTGATTATTGAGTTTGATCTTTTCTTGGTTTTCACCAAAAAGAAATAGAGTAAAATCTTGTTTTCAAATGTAATTGACTATTATGAATGAATATAATATAGAGTTCAAGCTTCCACCTTCAAACTTGATTTTTTTCTGGCCCACTTGGTGAGTGAAATGCTTTGTTAGAATAGATTTCCTTTCTTCGTTTGTTTCTTTGCAAAGTAGACTTTTGATGTTCCTACAGCCATTGATAACATAATCATTAAACTATTCCTAGAGCATAGGTGTTTAAATAGATTTACTATTTACAACATTACTCTAAGCTTTAAGGAAAATGTTGTTTAAGTTCCTAGATTAGTTTCCTTCAGCATTTCTTTCCTATTGTAAGTTGTAATGACTTCAAGAGGAATCAAAGCATATACTTTGCAATCAGCCTCTCAAGCTTACGCTCCTAAGTTGATAAATAAAATGAAGTCAGTATGTTATTCTTAGGAAAATACATGATTCTTTCTAGTCATGGAGTCAATGTAGAAGGGTGTCCAATCCTTTATTACTAAAGTATTTAGCTGACTGGCTAGGAATAGAGGCTTCTAGAACCCTACTCTTGGAGAGTCTCACACTTCACCTCATGGGTGGTGTTGTCAAGCATGGGGGATTCTTTTGTTTCCCCCTTCTTATAAGTGTTCCCACTGTAGGCCCTTTAGGAATTTTTTCTATACCTTCCTTCTCTTGAGCGTGTAGGGGTTCATTAAGGTTACTCTCCTCATCTAGTTATTTTAGCCTTTCTGCTTCAAGTTCCACAATTTTACCTTTGTCTTTCTCAATAGAAGACCTATTCTTAACAGATGATGGCACCTTAGGAGCACTAGAAACTTCTACATTTTTTTTCTTTTTGTTAATAATGAAGGGTTTAGCCTTGTTAATCCTCTTCTTAGTTGATTTAGGACTAGAGGGAGAGGCTTTAAGAGCATTTTCAGCTCTAGGGACAACTTTACAAAAACCTATGGATATTCTTTCCCTTCATCCTACACCCTGGCCTCTAGGGCCAACCAACCTAGGCTCTACATCCTTTAACTGCAAGAACTCCTTCCATGACCCAATTTCTTACTTATTTTAATTCCCTTTCTACAATTAATTTTATTAAACCATGGTCAGAGATAGACTGATCACTTCCTCACTATACTAGAGAATTTTGCTTCTTAATCATGTTAAACAGGGAATTGAGAAGGTTTACCTATCTGTAATTATGCCATAGTTGAGCTAATATTTTGAAATGTATAGCATGTAGGTATTTGTAACATCCCTCACACATAAAGTACTAGATGATAAATGCAATAGGTTGAATAAACTCCATTGGCAAGGATAGCCTAGAAGTACCTTGTTTCTTATCAATTTCCAATGTGGGTCCTAGTGTATACTAAATTGTGCCCTAACTATCTTTAGGTCAAACTCTTTCTCCCATTTTTTGCCTTCCTAGAGCAACCTAGTGATCTCAACTATTACCTACTCTAAGAACTCAATTCTCAGACCTTTAATCATTGCAACACAATCCCTTAAGGTGGTCATAAAGTGAAGGGCTACCTCTTCATAAAATCCATTCAAACTAAGACAATAATCCAACCATCACCTTCTCCTAAACATTTCACAACTAATTGCATCTCCCAAAAGAGCTCAATGATCAATGAGCTCATTCCTCTATATACCTCCATCCATGGTTAATTCTAGTTGAATTGTGGAAAAACCCTAATGTTTCAAAACTTAGTGGATCAAGGTTTACAATATTACAACAATGGCCCTAGTTGTTTTTTTAAATGGCATGTACTTGGGGAGTTAAATGCACCATATCTCATAATATCCTTCTTGCATCAAATTTCATAATTTTCACTCGTGTACAGGTCTGTCACTCGAACATGTTGCAAACCATCATTAAAATTTAAGTAAATACTTTTAATGTCCTTAATTTTATAATGACACAATCATGAAGGAGGGTGGAAGCATAAACCTATGTCACCCTTTGTGATATCCTTGGGTGTTTCAGTCAGAACGATTTTGGTCGAACATACGTGGCAGTTTCATGCGCCTACGTGGCTCGTACCATTCTGGCCAAAACCCCAAGCTGCAATAAAACTGTCATAAACCTCTTGCGGCTATCATTTTCACTATTGCGATTCCTAGGTTCTTGGAGAGCGGGTCAAGTGT
Source organism: Cupressus sempervirens (assembly GCA_028749045.1). Classification (NCBI taxonomy): domain Eukaryota; kingdom Viridiplantae; phylum Streptophyta; class Pinopsida; order Cupressales; family Cupressaceae; genus Cupressus; species Cupressus sempervirens. The sequence goes on along the minus strand of CM053787.1, from coordinate 555,670,029 downwards.
TTTGGCCATAACTGGTTAGTGGCTTTTTCCTCCCCACTTTTAAATAGTTTTTTAACATGTTTTTTTATTAATAGATGTTAATTGTACTTAAAGTAGTTGTTTTTACCTATTTTGTGAGTGAAATATTTAAAATTGTTTATTTTTTAATATGTTTAAATTATTTTAATTATTTTAGATTGTTCTAGAATGGTATTTAAATTAATTTGTTAGCAAAAATGTAGTTAAACATGAGATAAAAACGTAGAAAAATATTAGCTAAAAGTGTAGAAAAACATTAGGTAAAAATATAGAAAAACATTTGGTTAAAATATAGAAAAATATTAGGTTAAAATGTCAAAAAAATTAGTTAAAAAATATAGAAAAACATGAGGTAAAAATGTAGAAAAACATTAGTAAAAAATGTAGCAAACCTTTAGGGGACATTGTTCAGTTTCTAACATAACCTCATGGATCTAGAGGTGAAACAATAATATCTTATGGTGAAATTAATTTTGACATTAAATACACCTTCTAACATAACCCTATATTAACTACAATCATAACCCATACCACATTCTGACCATAACATAGGTCCTCTACTAACCGAATGAACCACACTTAGATATTGATGATGTTCATTTTAACAACTAGTTATTGTTAGGTAATAATGAGTCTTACATTACCAAACAACACATTAAGATCAGTTAAATGATATTTTTTTAGGTACATTATCCATGCATCTATGTCTTAAGGGGACAGAGGAGTCGTAATAGGTCATATTATTTTTTATAGGTTCTAATAAGTCTTAATATGTATTATTAGGATATAATAGGTCTTATTAGGTAATGATGATTCTTACATTACCAAATGACACATAACGACCTCATGATACATTTATAGGTATTTTTAACCATATATATGTTAAGGGGACCTAGGGACTCCTACTAGGTCATTATGTTTGTTATAGGTTCTAATAGGTATTCATATGTTTACTGGCACATAATAGGTATTTTTAGGTAATAATGAGTCTTACATTACCAAACAACACATTAAGATAACTTATCCATTAATTTTTTTGTATGTTATCCATACATGCGTGTCTTAAGGGGATATAGGAGTCGTAATAGGTCATACTATTTTCTATAGGTTCTAATAAGTCTTAATATGTATTATTAGGATATAATAGGTCTTAGTAGGTAATGATGATTCTTACATTACCAAATGACACATAACAACCTCTTATGATACATTTCTAGATATTTTTATCCATATATATGTTAAGGGGACCTAGGGACTCCTACTAGGTCATTACGTCTGTTATAGGTTCTAATAGGTATTCATATGTGTACTAGCACATAATAGGTATTGTCAGGTAATAATGAGTCTTACATTACCAAACAACACATTAAGATCACTTATGTTGCATTTTTCAATATGTTATCCATACATGTGTGTCTTAAGGGGACATAGGAGTCGTAATAGGTCATATTATTTTTTATAGGTTCTAATAAGTCTTAATATGTATTATTAGGATATAATAGGTCTTATTAGGTAATGATGATTCTTACATTACCAAATGACACATAACAACCTCTTACGATACATTTCTAGGTATTTTTATCCATATATATGTTAAGGGGACCTAGGGACTCCTACTACGTCATTATGTCTATTATAGGTTGTAATAGGTATTTATATGTTTACTAGCACATAATAGATTGACCTTACTATCAACCTTAATAAAACTATATCTCATTTACTTTATTAACATTCTTAACTCAAATTCAAACTACTAAATTAAGTCATGAGTTCTAAATTTTAAACTAACATTTGCTAACTAAACTCATTTACTTATCTAGTAACAAATTTTTCTATCCCTATGTCCTAACTCTCATCTACACTCTGCATAATCATCAAAGCATTTACATCAAAATCTAGAATTTAGTCAAGAATTATATTTTTTTATTGCATGTATACATGTGTACACTTAGTTACCATTTAATCAAGAAATTTTATTTTATTTTTATTGCATATACACATGTACATGTACAAATATTTATTTTTCACATTTGCATGAACACGTTACAATGTACATTAGATATGGTCTCTAAGATAATTTGTTTTAAAATACATATGTATGTTACATAATTGAATTTAGCACCATACATTTAATGTTGTGTATTTATATGTACGTGTGTTTCAAATTAAATTTAACTTTTAATTATTTTAATTTAAATACACTTGTATGTTTATATTTGTATATATATGCATGTGCAAATCTCTAGATATTTATCACTCTTGTAGCTTCACATTCATATCCTCATATTTATTTTCATATATACATTATGGCATCTAGTTCTGGGGATCATTCTCCTGCATCCTTAGGGGATGCCAGTGTTCATGGTGGGGGTCAGAGTGTTGAGTCTGGTACAGCACATAGATCAACCTCCTCCACTCATGATAGACAGCAGTTATTTAGAGATACAGCTATGAGATTATCTCGTGCTATGCAGGTTTTGGATACCTTATTTTCCTCTTCTACCACCCTCCCTAATAGGGAGAAGGTCACAGTGATGCGAGAGGATTTATTTCATATGATTCAAATAATTGAATCATACAACCCTTTTGATGATATGAGCATTGAGACATTTTATTCTTCTTTATCTCACAGTGTCATTGGCACTGTGAAGTACACACAGATTGACACTAAGGTTTCCACCGGCATGGTGAAATCCATGTTTCCATCTTATACAGATTATCACAGAGTCAGAGGCTACTCTGCAATAGAGTGTACTGATCCACTTGTCGCACCATTGATGTATCCTCATTGGTTGGCTACTCATCATAGATGGCCACAGAAGGATGAATTCCCTCTATATTTCTACAAACAATTGTTTGCAAAATTTTATTTACACTACGATGTTGACTATACAGATTATCTAGGGCATGTTGGGTAGGGTCAAGGGAGACTTTCTGATAGATTTAGACCCACAGACACTCTTGTGCCCATTAACAAATGGGCAATGGTGGGTCCAAAACTTTTGGTTATGCCGAGAGGTCCACAGATGGCTGCTGCAGGTGAGAGTGTTCCTAATGACACAATTAGGGCACAAATTTTTTTGAGCATTTCCACTATCACCACATAGTTACACAAGATTTCTTCTAATTGATGTGGTAGATATATGCTATGGTCTCAAGATATCACTCCCATAGCTGCATCATCTAGCACACCTATTGATGATGATTATGGAGTTGCAGACATACCTTCTCCTGTAGATATTTCTACAGTCTTAGAGGTGGATGCATTGCATCATTTGGCATCATATTTAGCATCTGATCTTTTAGATGCATATCGAGCATTATCTACACTCTCAAGGATTCCACTTCATGACATGAGCTCTCAGCTTAGTCATATTTTATCATGTACATCCATCCCAAAGGATTCACAGAGGTAGGAGGACATTCCTGCACCTTCTATTGCTCTTGCTGCTACACAGGCCCAAGCTATAGCACCAGCCCCAGCTACTCAGGACCCTTTAGCACCCACCTTACTTAGGATCTCGGTGCTAGATAGCCTAGTCAATTTACTTCCATGCTTTTAGATCAGGGCCGCACTATTGACTTGGATGCTGATACTATTTTTTCATTACATGATTCAGATATCAGTTAGATAGGCAGAGCATTACATAATGCTATAGTAAATATCTCTATATGTTTAGATTTATTTTTATTATAGTAAATAATATGTCTATATGTTTAAATTTATGTATATGTGTGTGTTTTTGTATATGTTATAGGGTTTGAGTGATAGTATGTTACGTTTTGTTGATCTGCAGACACCGACAGATCCTACACGTCGTGAGTCCTAGGTATGTTACAATTTATATATATATATATATTTATTTATTTATTTATTTATTTATTTATTTATTTATTTATTTATTTATTTATTTATTTATTTATTTATTTATTTATTTTTATTTTATTTATTTTTTATTTTTTATTTTTGATTTATATACATGTAGATGTTGATATAATTTGTCTTTACACATAATTAAATGGTTCAAATTATCATTTGACGCAGGGTTCAGATGCAACTGATAGACCCTTTTGGGGACAAGGCCCAGGATCAGGAGGGGGGATGTAGCTGATTAGATCATATGTGGCCTTTTATTTTATTACACACATGTTATTTCTAGATACATATTTATATGGACACTTTGATGTTTTATATGTTATTTCCATATGCATACATTTTATATCCAGACACTTTGATGTCTTATATGTTATTTTCAAATACATGGTTTATATGGACACTTTGATGTTTTATATGTTATTTTCAGATACGTGTTTATATCATGGACACTAAATGATGTTTTATATGTTATTTCCAGATACATGTTTATATGGAGATTTTGATGTTTTATATATGTTATTTCCAGACATTTGATACATGATCTATTTTTATACATTTGATATGGGTACATTATATTCTCCAGATATATGCACATGTATGTTATTGATCTTTTAATGTACACGTCTATCTTATTGATCTTTTGATGTCTTAATCTTTTATGTAACTTATGTATGTGTTATCCACATGTTTCTATATGTTATTCATCTTAATGCATTATATTCATGTTTTCAATAGTCAAGTTTACATGTATATGTATAGTTATTCATCTTAATGCCTTAATCTAATTGTAATTAACTATATAATTTTAATGGTCCATGTACATAAGAATATAACATATACATGTACATAAGAACATATAAAAACTATGATCACCTAGAAAGAATGCATGAACTATAACATTTAATTAATAAAAGTTAATATACATATGTATATGTTTTCAATATTCATGTTTATACATACATGTTACTGTTTTTAATGCCTTAATTTAAGTTTAATTAACTATACTTAATGACACATCTTAATATAAGTATAATTAAGTTCTCTATATTTAATCTAAGTATAATTAACTATATTTAATGACATGTCTTAATTAACTATATAATTAACTATATTTAGTCTAATTATATTTAATGTAGATCATGTATTAACTATATTTAATGACATGCCTTAATTAACTATAATGAACTATATTTAATCTAATTATATTTAATGTCTTAATAATTAACTCTATTTAATGACTTAATTAACTCTATTTAATGACATGTCTTAATTAACTATATTTAATCTAACTATAATTAACTATATTTAATGACATACATTCTTAATTAACTATAATTAAAAACATTTAATTAATAAAATATAATGTATGTAATATGTAACATAGTTCATATAACATATACATGTAAGAACATATAAAGAGTATGACCTAAAGAATGCATGTTACAATATATAATTAGTAAAAAGTTAATACATGCAAGAACATAATGATTATATACAAACATAGAGAATGTATCATATAAGAACATATAAAGATTAAATGTACATAAATACATAACAACATTAACAATCATATGTAAGAAAATATAAACAATGTACATATAAATACATACAAATACTAAAGGGGTTGTCTTAAGGAGAGGTCAGGTAAAAGGTGGTACTAAGGGGATGTTCTAATAGGTGGTCTTAACGGGAGGTCCTAATAGATTGTCTTAAGGGGAGGTCCTAAGAGACCTGGTCTTAAATGAGATATCCATGTCGAATTTAAATAAAAATAACAATACATGTTTAATTTTGCATATCCAAGATAAATGATCCAATGTACAAAAATTTATAAAACAAATATCCTATCAATATTAAATATGAAAGTATAAGAGCTATACATGCATAGCTCAACTAGAGCTCCACAAACAATTTATTGTTAGGATCCTCTCTACTTTTTATTATCTCTAGAAGTTTTTCATGTTCTTCAATAGGCAATTTCCACTTTTGATTTCCACGACATCCTTTTCTTTGTACTGCTTCAAATCGTAATTTGGTTGCTATAACATGGTTACTGTAGTGTAAAACCTTTTCTCCAGGCTTGTATTCAATAAATTCAATACCACTATCAATTACCCTTGTTTGTTGATAATATGTTCCTTCAATAACAAATGATCCAATTGGATATGACTGTTGATCAGCATCTATAGTTCCTTCTAGCAACTTGTGTTTTGCTTTTGTGCATCTTAAAAGATAATAGTCCACATTTTCTACATTATCTGGTAAGGCTTGAACTGCAAAAATATCTCCTGCATGTATATAAAAATATAGATAAATATAAATTAATTTTAAAACAATTATACATGTATATTAATTAATGTATATGTATATATGCACACAAAACTGCCATAACTAAATCAAAAATGAGCTCATAATCAGCTGAATATATAGGATCATGAATGTCAATGTCAATGTCAACATCTTCAAAAGGAGGCTTTCTGACTATCTCCTTCAAATCCCAATGTGAAACATATCCATTCCCAATATTTTCACATGCACTCACTAGATTGTCCTTAATGCAGTCATCACAAAAACATATTTTCTCTCTTACTTTAATTACTGGAGGTTTATGGTTTCCTGTAGTCATCACATGATGTAAACTTCTAATACTAGGAATTGTTTGACAATTGTAAGGATTAGATCGATCTATATCTATGAATAATACAAAAAATAATTGTCATATTTCAAAATAAATATTTAATTAAAAACTCAACTTGATTTGAAAAATACATTAAAAATAAATATAACTTAGTTCACCTTTCACTCCCAAAAGTAATGCTTATTGTATTCAGTATCTCGAGTAGCAAAATGAACTTTGCACCATTCAACAATTTGATTTGCGCTCTCTATCATATTCCCTATATGTACATACAATATGCATGTATATATAAAATTTAAAACATATGCTACTAGAGTATTAAACATGTACATTTTTTAAATGCATATATTTACCTACAAGTTCATGTTGTCAAAGTGCACATTTTATACATGCTCCTGCTCCATCATGCTCCCCTTTTCTGTGTCCACTTTCAAAGAAATTCCATAAAAACCTAACATTGGTTCTAGCATGTTGCATTGCTAACCAATTAAATGCTTTTGCAAATTTGAATTGTCCTGTGAACATGAAACATGATATATATCTACAATTATCCGTGTACATATATCAAATAGAAATAGACATGTCCAAATAAATATAAGTTAAAATAAAGTTAAATAAATGTGTAACTATTTCATGTATACTAACCTACACATCCATCAGACCAAATCCAGTGCTTTGAAACATTTATTCCGTGATTTCTGAGATCTTCAGAGAACATTGCAAAACAATGAGCCACATAACTCCTATCATGAACTCTATCATCACTAATATAGAAATGAACCTCTTTGATGATGATGCGTTCATTTTCATCCAATCTTTCTATCTGATCCACCTCAAATTGTGTATGTCTATAGGTCACTTGCACAAATATTGCAACTTGTTCAGAATGATAATATTGGCCTTGGAGCTCTGTATGAGGTGCAAATGTATAATTCTCAGAAAAATCTACAACTGAAAGTATACAACCAAGTGGAAAACAATTTTTGGAATCACAAAACTGTTTAGCTTGCCATTGTGCATCATGAGAATGTTGGATATGTGGATATATCAATGGACAAAACTTGGTCATGAACTCATCATAATGCAATTCACTCTCCTTCAATACAATTTTTCTGGATTCATCTCCTCTATTATTTTGGTATGTCTCATATTCATATCTCATCCATGAAATTGGTGTGGATTAATTAATATTCTCAACTTGCATAATTTCAAAAAATTTGTGTAAATCTCCACAATCTTCACACTAATTTTTGATGCATTGCACTTTGAACTCATCTAAATCTTCTAATTTATCACATAATATGGACCTCACAAATTGTGTTGTATTTCTAGGGATGACCAAATTAGGATCAAGTACTGCCATAACTTTTTTAAATGATTGCAAGTGTAGACCAAATTCAACATGATTTCTACAACAAAAAGTTTCACGCATCTTATTTATGCGTACAAAGGAAGGATGTAAACTCTCAAACATTCTTTGACATATTTTGACATTTGAAAATTCTTGTTTGAATGCTTCAAATAATCCACTTTGAGTTATATCTATGAAATGTTTTGGATGTTCAATTTTGGCCCCTATTTCTTGATCTTTAATTTGTATAATATCACGCCTATTGGAAGAAACACAAGAATGTGTGGTCCAAAATTCAATAACTTGTCTTTTTACTTCTTCAAAAATCCTGTCTTTTCGAGGAACTCTACAAATATTCACCCAGTTATTCTCAATGTTATTATCTAGCATATTTCTCCTCTTGATGTATCTTTGGACAGTTCTTCTAGATATATGTAGTACATCAAAAATTGCACGTACCTATTTTCTATGTGTCAATTTTCTACTAGATATACTAGTCATCAATGCTCTGCGTGCATTACTCAAATCACCTCCTCGAGTTGTGTTGTCAATTTTTTTATAAGCATTTTGCAAGTTTTCTACTATTGTTTTATTAATATTATGGGCATGGATTTTCCTGTTATCAATACCCAACAACTCTAAAATAGGTCTCATATCTTTTCTCTTAAATAACTTGACAAATAATTGTGCCTATCCAAATATGCTTTTATCCTTGAAATATCAATCCCACATGTTCTGACAATGCTTTCTGATAGTGTTATCATTTATCATATCTTTAGATGGAATTTGGTTAAAAAGTAGTTCTTCATCCAAATCCATCAAATTTTTTATGCTTTTTAATTTGTCTCTATTAATAGAACTGCCAATTTCTTCCTCTTCATTACTTTCATTTTCTTCATGAATCTCATCCTATTTAGGAATTTCAGTAGGTTGGTTTTGATTATGTTTTGTATGACCTTTCATTTTTCATCTCTTTTTCTATCATATTTCCTTGATCTTTTCCTTTTACTACCCATTGAATATTTCAATCTATAGAAACAAAAATAAATAAATTTAGATTTCACTAAATATCAGCTAGTGGTTCAATATATAATACATAAAAATAAAAATAAGTAAACGAGAAAAAAAGCACCTTCAAAATATTCGATCCTTTGCAATATTGATTAAATCCGTAGAATAGTTGTCGAAAATTGCTTCAAAATTAATTGTCTTTTGAAAATATTCTTCCAATTTTTGTTGTCCCTTTATATTTAATTATTTTTTATATCAAATAGTGACATTAACCGCTGGCGGTTTAATCTATCGACAAGGGTTTCGATCGGAACTGTTTCGGTCGAAACAGTTTATGTGGCAGCCAAACAAGCAAAAATCAGAACTTTTGTAAACATCTCACTTTGAAGGCCAATTTGACCTACTAAATTGAAGTTTTTTTTAAACTAAAAATATATTTTTGTAGTTCTCGAAGTCATGATTATGATCATATAAAAAAATTAATTTTGATTATGAATAATATGTTATAATTTGAAAATATTACAAGTAGGTATCTTAAGATTCAAGAAGATATCTATTCAAAAATAAGAAAAAAATAGTACATCATATTAAAAAAAAAAATTAAAATTATACTACACTAGAGGAGAGAGCCTTCTTCAAGAATATGTAATTTTTTTTTTAAAATATGTAGATTTGATGGAAAAAGTTTGATAGGAGAAAAAAATTGTCAATTTCTGATAACTTTGACTTTGACCAATTATAACTTCAAAAATATTAGCCGAATTTTAATTTTTATTTTTTGGTGCACTAGGTATACATGTTAACTCTAAGATATTCCAAAATCAAACCAAAATATGAACATTTTCACATATATTTGTTTGATGGGAAAAAACTCTATATTTTTAGTATTTTTAAAAAATTAAAAAATACACTTTAAAAATTCAAAAATAAATAAAATTTTCACTCAATTTTTTTAAAAGAAATTATAGACATAAACTTCATCCAATTTTACACATTTCATTAGTTTACATCATCTTCAAATTCTAAGCACAAATGCCACTTTTATTTCGTTAAAGTTGAAGACTTTAAATTCTGATATCACTTCTCCTTTATAAAAGGTGACACAGGTTTGTGCTTTTACCCAGGACATGTCACCAACATGTGATATTAAATGTGCACTTATTTCTAGTCATCTCAATGTACTTTGAAAGTACATGTGATTTGAAATTTAAAAAAAAAAACATTTAAATATTTCCCTTTCCTCCATCTAAATGAAGGCATGGGTCCCACTAGGCTAGGATAGGCAACAATGGACAATTATAAACAATACCAAATTGTAACAAAGCATGAATAAAATAAAATAAAATAAAATACATGCAAAGTTATGTAGGAGGTACTTGGAAACTGTTGTAGGAAAGATGTTCTAAAAAGATTAGCGAAATTGATAGAGTCATGGGATGGAATGGTAAGATGGAAAAGAGAGAAGTTGAAGTGGAATGGATGTGAATAAAGTACTTCCAAAAAGAAATTATTTATTATGAATGCCTTGATCAGAGTCAAGGAGTATCAGGAGTTAGGGTAGATGACCTAGACTCAGTGGCTATAGGAAAAACAATGTCGTCATTGTGCTAGAATTATTGTAGGGACTCTTCATGGCTAACTGGTTTATGGTAAAGCTTGAGACAATGCCCATTGACAAGTAGTTTGAAGTGAACAATATCAATGGTAGACAACTAAACTACATCATTTGGAAATATGGAAACAATCTCATATGGTCCTAACCAGCGTGTTTGGAACTTCCCTAGATTATGTTTGTACTTTGAGTCATAAAGGAGTGCCCTATCTCCTACAACAAACATTTTATATTTGATAAACTAGTCATGCCACTTTTTGCTCTAGTGTTGAATGAGCTCAGTATTATTCAATGCAGATTTCCTCCATTCATCAAGAATGTTTAAACTCAAGATTTGGTCTTGTTGGGAAATATTGAGCTCTATCCCAAGCTCCAAAGCAATCTTTAATGTTTTATATTCAAATTTGATATCCATTACTGCTAACTTACCATAAACAAGCTCGAAGGGAGTAAAACCAGTTGTGGACTTCCAGGTGGTTCTATAAGCCCAGAAAGCTTCAAGAAGGCATGTAGCCCAATCTTTCCTATGAAGTGCTATAGTCTTGGTAAGAATAAATTCCAACTCCCTGTTAGTAACTTCTACTAGACCATTAGCCTAAGGATGATAAGGTGATGATTTACCATGCCTGATAGTATACTCCTTCACAAGAGTAGTTATAAAATTTGATGTAAAATGAGTCCCTTGAACAAATGTCAATTTCCTAGGAATGTCAAACCATATAAAGATGGATTCATACAAAAAAAATTCCACATTGATATCCCTTGGGTGTTTCATGGGTCTAGCTTTTGCCCCTTTGGTGACGTAGTCAGTACACACATAATGTAGGATTTTCCTTGTGAAGTAGGTTCAATGAGTCCTACAAAGTCAATCCCCCATTTATCGAAGGGTGTGACAACTACTTGAGGCTGCAAGGGCATTTGATTTGACTTAGTGGGTCTTACCATTCGTTGACACTTATCACATTTCTTTATATATCTGGCTGCATCCTTGTGCAAGCTTGGCCAATAATACCCAGTTGTTAAGATTTTGAAGGTTGTTCTTGTTGTGGTATCCACAATAGATGCCCCATTCCTCACTAGGATGGGGACCCCCTACTTTTTTCAACTCTTAGACTCACATTTCAAGAGTCGAGAGAAGAAATTTTTGTTAGAGTAAGAATATTAGAGTCAGAAATCGAAAAAATAATTTAAAAATTAGAAAATTCAAAAAACACAAAAACATAGAAAATTAGAAAAAATTATTAAAAAATTAGAACATTAGAAAAAATGCCAAAAAAATTGGAAAATTAGGATACACAAAAATTTCAAAAAAAAAACTAAGCACATGCACACGTAGACAAAGTGCGCACACGCACCTAGCTCAACGTGGGGGTTATAAAACCCCCCAAAAAATCTCTTTTCGCACCATTGTTTTTTGACAACAAGTTTGGCATCTTTTGTTTGTTGTGCCCACACTAAGGTAAGGTAGCGGTAGTGCAAAACCATGCTCAAAGCAATGGCAGCACTTGTTATTTTGTCATTGTCGTGCCCAAGGCAGCAGCGGTGCTTGTTGCACCCACGCCCACGCTCAAAGTAGCGGCGGCACTTTTTATTTTGTCATTGTTGCACCCAAGGTAGTGATGGAAATTGTTGCACCTATGCCTATGCTCAAAGTAATGGTGGCACTTGTTATTTTTACATTATCGTGCCCAAGACAGTGGTGGCGCTTGTTGCACCCACACCCACGCTCAAAGAAGTGGTGGTGCTTGTTATTTTGTCATTGTCGTGCCCAAGGCAGTGGCAGCACTTGTTGCACCTATGCCTACGCTCAAAGAAATGGTGACTCTTGTTATTTTGTCATGCCCACACTCAAAGTAATGGTAGCACTTGTTATGACCACCGCTCCTGCGCTCAAAGCAGCATCGACGCCTCTTGGCTTGGCACCTGTAGCTACGGTACCCTTTGATGCCCCAATTCTTTTTGGGTTGTGTGCAGTGCATTATGCCTTTGCAAGCATGTGCCACACATTGACAATGCTCCTTAGAAAACCCTAATGTGTGCTCATGTACCCCATTTTTTTTGTTAATGTTAAAATTCAAAAAAAATTCAAAATATTAAAATATTAAAAAAAACTAAAATATGTTTTCAAAAAATTAAAAATTAAAAAGGGAAAGAAAAATAAATATAAATACATGTCCAAAGGGGACTTTTTTTTACTCATTTTTTTTTTTCCTTTACACTATTTATGACTGATAAACACTTTTCTCACAATGTGCAGGTAACCAAATGGTGTCCACATCTGGACCAGCACCCAAACCCATAGTCTTCAAGTTCCAAGGCATACCTTCAAAGTCAAGATTCCATGATGATTATGCTGAAATTTGAGATACCAACCTCAGACACATGGATTTAGGAGATTTCCTAAGAATTTGAAACAAGCCAACAGAGAGGTCAACCTTGGTATCTGCATTGATCCGTTCCAGATTAGTGAGTGTAGCGTCACATCCTATGTCAGTACAATTAGCTAAACTAATCATGGCCCTGTCACAACACTTTGTGCCTGATGAGAGTGTGGTCAAGAGCATCACAAGGGAAGTGGTATTAGATTTGTGATCTAATAACATTGATAAGGTTTTCCACCTATCAAGAGTAGACCAATTCATCTTACTTTCCTATGAAGCAATTGAGAGATTGTACAAGGAGCATTAGCAAGAGGCCATCGACATTATACAATCCTCACACCTAATTGAGAAGCCTCCTTAGGGAAGGATAACCAAAAAAGTGGATATGAATTAGGGATACATGAAGGAAGACATTGGATACTCCATTATTCTCCTGAGTAGAGTCATTGGCTTACCTGCAGAAGGTCACCTCAGCGCATTCATGGTCAACTTCATTGAGACCATGAGATAGGAAAAGATACCATTAGACTGGGCCATCACACTATGTGAAAACTTGTGTGAGCAACTAAGGATAGTGAAGGACAAAAAGAAGTTTTATATGACTTCCTATATGGTGTACCTACTTACAATGAGGGCAACGAACTATCCCAACTTGTACAAGAAAGATAGTATGTAGAACCCCAATGCCTAGCCATACATAGTCTACCCTCAGTTGGTGAAGAATCTCTCAACGTAGAGCAAGGAGTATAGAATCATGAATAATGCATTTATCTTTGCGATCATTTGATTCATTGAGGGAGACTATGGGAAGAGGTTATCCAATGAAGCCAAAGCACAGATCATAGCTCTCAGAGCCTACTTCATCCATTTCAAGACATTCACATATTTATGGGTAGCTGGTGCATCCATTAATCCTAAGAAGCTTCCGAGATACCCAAGTGACAAGTTGGTACTATTAGAGATCTCTAGGCAAATTGAGTCAGCTTATGAGAAGATAAAGAGGCAATAGAAACCCTACTAGGAATGGCCATTAATCATTGGGCCATATCAGGTGAAGCAAAAATAAGATATTATGTCCTTTGAGTGGGAGTGCGAGAACTATCCTCTTGAAGAATATAACTCTCCTCGGCCATATTTTGACAATGTTGAGAAAGTGGAGAGTTGGGAAAGAAAGGACTTCCATCATGAGGATGCCATTGAAGATCATTGGATGAATGCCACAAATAACTATGATGTCTGCATCAAGGACTATTGTAGGATGACTTTGTATCTAGCAGAAAAGGCTCTCCATTTGAATATCCCTAATGAGATAAGGCTACAAGAATCTAAAGAATTACTGGATCCCATGTTCAATGCAGATAAAGTTAGTGAAAGACCCAAGGAGATGACATCAATCATCGAACAAGACATGTCATTTGAATGACAAAGAATTGGATCAAGAAGCCTTTTCTACTTGATCCAATTCCTGACACAATAATCTTCCATGCACATGCTCACCTAGAAAGAGGTAAAGGAAGGAAAGTTAGAGTTCCTATCTTTGTGCTCTAGTCTCCTATTAGGCTAGAGACAGTCTACCAACTTGATCACCCAGTGGGATATATCACCCTCCTAAAAGGAAGGGAAAGAACAAAAGAAAGAGTGCCTCTCCTCAAAGGGTTCAAATAGAATAGGTGCCTTCCCAGTAGCATGAATAGAGCTCACAAGAGTCCCAAGGTATTGGAGCTACTCAAATCTAGGATGAACCTCAGTTGCCTCCTATTGTGCCAAGTCAACTAGAAGAGGGAGAAATTCTAGAACCCTCCATTCCTTCTATACAAGAAGAACCCCCTTCTCCTTTCATCCCTAAGAAACATAAGAGGATCAAGATTAAGATGAAGAAAAGGGAAAGGATTAGTAGACGATTAGTACCTAATCCATCTATTCCTAAAACTATTCTAGAGGAAGATGAAGATGAGGAATAAATAGAATTAGAAGAGGAGGAACAAGTGCCCCTACAGGGAAGAACTCAGTTAGCAAAAGCTGCAGAGTTAGAAAGTAGAAAGACTGCCACGAGTACCTCACCATCCACCCAAGTAGAACCATTAGAACTCTCTTCTTTGAAAGATGAAGTGCAGCACTGGGTGAATGAGCAAAAGGAAGGAGGTGAGGATTTTTTCTCCATGATGGATTTTGATTTCATGCCTATGGGTACAAAGTTGGTTGGAGATAAGATTATAGGCACCCCTACAGGTGAACTCCAATAGGAAGACTAGATGCAAATGCTGCTAAATATGTAGGGTCCTAATCTTACTCCTCCATCTCCACCACAAATTATAGTGGTAGATAAGGGTTCAGTAACTCCCCCACCTCCAAGTTCAAAAGGAACCATCACCACAAGAGAAACCAGAGCCAAGGTTGTAGAGAAACACATTCCGAGATGGTTCTGAAATGAGATAATGAGGAGTGCTAACCCTCAGTTCCATGCTTTGAAAGATGACATTTGTGATATTGTAGAGATCCTGAGTCTCCATTACATAATGCAATTCCATTCACATTTGTCACTACCGTATGGAACTAGGATTTATTTGCACAAGTGGCTCTCCCTCCTAAAGGTATAGATGGAGAATTTGTTAGGCTTGAGGATTATGAAGTAAAGAATGTTATGTTAGGAAGGCCTACATGGGATTAAACCCAACAGATGATGACTATGGGAGTCAAAGAGGTTCTTAGGCACATGGAACAAGATGAGATTGAACTCTAAATGCTTTGAAGGCAAGTTGAGATCCTAAAGGGATATCTCGCTGAAGTTGTTGGTCCTCTTGATCCTAAGCACCCGAGCAGACTCTAAATACAATTCTTAGAGAAGGGGAAGGTGTACGACTCAATCAATTTTTGAAAGCTTGTTAGGAATGGCAAGAAAGCCTTGAGGATAGAGGTGTTACAACAATCACAAGGAATTTGAAGTTACTGCATGCTACATAGGAGAACGTGAATAAGATCATAGCAATTTTAAGGCAGGACTTTAGTATCATGGATGAGGCATGAGCATGAAGCAAGGATTTGTAGAATCTACAAGCCATAAAAGGGAAAAGGTATAGCACTTTGATTGATGTATATACCAAAGAAGAGCTAGACATAATTGATGATTGAATAGAGAAGATAGAAGATGGCAATAAAGTGATGAAAACATTACACAAGGAGATCCATCAGCTCAAGGACCAAACCCAAGAGTGAATTTTGGAAGCAGAAAAGTTGTACAATGATGCATGTTTGGACATTTTTAAAGATGAAGAATGAGAGAAGCTATTTCCAATTGAGGTAGTAGTAGAGAATTTCAAAAGGACATTAGAGGAAGCATCTAGTGATGAAGATATTAGACAAGCCTTCAAAACAGAAGAAGCACTATTAGAGTTCGACACCAAACTCGAAGATTTTGGAGAGACTTGAATTTAGGTGGACAACTATAGATAGAAGGTAAAGGATAAAAATGAGGCTTTAGATCTTCCATATGTGGCTTAAATTACTAAGATGATAGAGAAATTCAAGGGTAAATGTATCAAAACATAGCTTTGGGATGAAGAAGAACAAAACCCAGATGCCAGAATTTCAATTTTTGACACTCAGTAAAATTCTAAATTTTTGACCCAATCAAGGTATGCAGGTCTGTAGCTCCATAGGTCCACAACTTTGCATTTTCATACAAGTGCATAGGTGGATAGCTCCACAATTTAGAAGTGCATCGATAGTTAACTGCCAGTTCCAAAAATAGCACTTTCCATGCATCAGGAACTCATTCTGAAAGCAATTTAACACTGACACACACCTAGTGAAGGACCAACTTCTATTTTTGACACCTCCATGCACTTCCACTTCAACTGATGGCTTCCTCCTACTTTCTCTATTTTTGACATGTAAAGGGCTCCTGCATCCAATTAATGAATAAAATACTGATGGAGTTTCTCTAAGCAACAGATTAATGGTTAGTCTGTATATATTTAGTTTGTTTTTATGTTTTAAAAGCATTTTATTGCATGAAGATATCTCTCACTCTGAACACAAATTGAGGAGATGATTTCTTATAAATACCCCATTGTAATATGTAACAAGGGCTGCCATTATTATGCAATAAATTTATGCTTTTGGTGCTCACATTTCAAGTGTAGTGATTCTTTCTTGAATGTGTCATGTTTTTGTGAATTTTATTCATGAGATTGTGATTGAGCCAAAGGTTTATTGCATTGTTTTTAGTTATGTGATCTTTTAGTTATGGTGTTTGCTACAGATTTATAAATTTCGCTAATGTATTGAGCTCGAGAAGAGATCACCAAATTGTGCCTGCATAATTATTTGTCTCACATGAGCACACATTCCATGGCCTTGGGATTTGATGAAGGGTAAAATATCATATGATTGTTAAAGTTTCTCACCGATAATTGCATCAGTGGATTCTAGGAAGCACTGTTCCTATTTTCATTGGTTTCCTACCAATTTTTTCAAAAGTTTAACTCACAATGTGTTGTTTTCTATAGCTTAGGTCCGTTTAGGATTTCAATTTCAAATTATTTCAATTTCATGTTATTTTCTTTTAGTTTTGTTATTTGCTTTGCTAACCCCTTGCTAGAATAGGAACTCATTTTAATTGCACTGTTAGATTGCATTCATTGAAAACCCAAAAAATACAAAAATATTGTTCTTTTGTGTGTGATTTTGAGATAGAAAATAGATTTACTTAATTCTAAGATTATAATCAGAACTAGAAAAGGCCTCCTTGTGAAAAATCACATTTATCTTCAACTGAGCAGATTTTGGTACATTGCAAGACAATTAGTAAACCTTGGAGTTGATCCCCAAAAGATTAGCTTTCCAAGAGAGGTATTATGCAATGGATTCATGCCATTGACCTTGTGTAAAGTGACCGCCCAACAGTTCTTTTGGCTACAAAGTGACCTCCATAGGGCTCATCATGATAGGCATTCAAGACATCATATCTTTCATCCTCTCTTAGACATATACGCATGACTTGATCATGTCTAGTATAGAACATAAATCTAGTAATATGAATAATTAAAGCTTTTCTCTGCTAGTAACTTTTTGGCTTGGATAGAGAAGTATACTGGCATTTTTCTTGTGGTGAGGTAGTTAGCAATATTTGCATACCATGGGTTTTCTGCGGCCAATAGAAAAAGGTGCTCATCTAGAAAACTATCATCAATGGTTGCAGGATCATCAAGGACATGCAACTAAGAGAGAAAGTTAGCTACCACATTGGCCTTACCTGGTTTATCAACTATGGTGATGTCAAATTCTTGCATGAGAAATAACGATTAGGCCAATCTTCCTAAAATCACCAAATATTTTACAGTAGAATGATCAGTGTGAACAAATATCTCATATCCAGTAATGTAATGTCTAAACTTATTGAAGAAATAGATGACTACAAGTAATTCCTTTTCAGTGACTGTGTAATTAAATTTTGCACCTTGCAAATTCTTATTGATGAAATAAATGGCATGTTCAATAGAGTCTACCTTTTATCCTAGCATGGCACCGATAGCATAGTCTAAGGCATCTATATGAATATGAAAAGGCTGGCCCCAATTGGGTCCCCTCAAAATGGGCACTGCAGTAAGAACATCCATAAGCTACAAAAAGGATGTTGTATAGTCAGAGTCCAAAACAAATTTAGAATCCTTTTTGAGCAAGTTTTAGAGAGGTACCACAAGTTGACTGAAGTTTTTAAAAAATCTTCTATAATATCTAGCATGTCCCCAAAAAATGCATACATCCTTCTGCTTCTTTAGTGTAGGCAAGGTACTAATGACTTCATTCTTTGTTGGATCTACTTGGATGCCCTTAGATGGAATGAAATGGCCTAGGACTACTCCTTCCTCCATCATCATAAAATATTTCTCACTATTTAAGGAAAGGTTATAGTACTGACATCTTTTAAGTACTATTTCTAAATTTTCTTTTGCCTCTTCAAAAGTAACACCATAAATAGTGAAACCATCCATATAGAACTCCATACAGTTAGCAAAAATATCTTTAAAGATATTTATGATAGCTTGTTGAATATGGCTAGGGCATTGCACAAGCCAAAAGGCAATACTAAGTAGGCAAATGTTCCCCATGGGAAGGAAAAAGTTTTTTTTTCTTGATCTTCTAGGGCTATTTGAATTTGATTGTAACTACTAAAACCATCCAAAAAAGAAAAATACTTTTTACCAGCTAGGTTTTCAAGGACTTGGTCTATAAATGGAAATGGAAAATGGTCCTTCTTAGTGGTTGGATTGAGCTCCCTATAATCCACACAAACTCACCATTTTACTCCCTTCTTGGGTGCTATAAACTAGCATTTAATAGTTTCTGTAATTCATTCTTAACAATATATTTTAATATAGGGTTAACTCACCTCTGAGGCTGTCGGACAGGTTTGAAGTTAGAGCTGATGTAAATTTTGTGAGTGTAGAGCATAGGATCTAATACTTTCATGTCCATGTAGTCCCAAGAAAATCTACTTTGATTCCCCTGTAGTAGCTACAACATAGATTCTTGTTGGGAGGGTGATAAGGCATTATTTACATTCAATTCCTTACCTAGACTAATTTCCATTTTAATAACCTTATTTGCCATGAATAATTGAGAAATAGGAGAAGAATCCATCTCATGATGTAATAATGAATGGAGAAATTGTTAAGCTTCTGAATGATGTAGTGAATTCAAAGATGGTACAATGGTTTCTAAGATACATTCAGCTTGAGGTGATATTGGAGACTTTGTTCTATATTCATTCAGAATAAAGGATGAATTTGTTTCATCTTCTTTTTGAGCTTCCTATCATCATCAATTGATGGATGGAATTGGCTTTTGGAACATCATCACCCAAGTCTAGCCAGATTACTTGGTCATCTAGTAACAATGGTTGAGCAGGGGAGTATAAAGTCAGGTTCTTGGTATGAATACCATTGGATATTGTCATCTTCCTAGATCGAAAAGCTATATAAGCATCTATAATGGCTAATCATGGAATCCCTAAGATTAAAGGATATCCTCCCATATTAACCTTTGGGGAGAGAACAAAAAAATCAACTAGATATTCCCAAGAATTTAGGGCAACTATAACATCTTCTATCATCTCATCTGGTTTAATGGTAGAGCTATCAACAAGTTGAAGGATGGTGGGTGTCTCTCTAAGGCCAATGATATGCAACCAAGATAATACCTCCTTTGTCATGACATTAATAGATGCTCCTAGGTCAACCAAAGCATTTTGAACTTTGATCCCATGAATAGTAACTATAACTATAGAACTCTTAAGGTCGGAGTATTTGGGTATAGTTAATTTTTCTAGCATTAAGCCAGACAACTATCCTAGGACAGGAATGATTTTTGGATCTTCTTCTTCCTTCTTGGCAAATTAAGGCATGCTTCCTTAATATATTTAGTATAGGCAAGGACTTCCTTAATAGCATCCGACAATGGTATTTTTACTGTCATCTATTTTAGCTAATTAAGAAAACCAATGACTGCATGGTTCACTGTGGGCTAGCCTTATTCTCTTAATCTATGGGGAAATGGAGGTTCTTTGGCTACAAGAGAGGTATGCTAATTTGACCCATCTGTTTGCTCAGTTGGAGGATCCTTAACTTTAGTTATTATAGGTTTTTGAGCTACAAGAAGAGTGGTGCCTAACCCTAAGTTAATACAATTCAATGAGATGGCATAGCTTTGCTATTAATTCTATTGTGTAGTATTGTTCAAATTAGGGTTAGGTTGAACTAGTAGTTCGGTCTTCTTGGAAGGAGTATTAGTGGCTATAGGAGGATGCATTAGAGCTTGTTGCTAATTTGGTGGCAATAGGGTTGGTTGACTAGATTGGGTACTCTAATATTGAGGTTGCTACCAACCCTATTAAGGTTACTGCCAACCCTATTGGGGTTGTTGCCAACCATGATTTCCACTAAAACTAGTATTTTGAAAAATTTTCCATTGATTATTATTATAACTTTAAAGAGGATCTTGTGGCATACCTTGTCTTTGAGCCCATGGCCTTCTTTTAGCAACATAAAGTGCCTCTCAATTTTCATCAATGGCTTTGAACTTGGTTGGCATTGGTTGTGTCTCCACACTTGTAACAGACTTACATCTATAGTGCTTTTTCTTTTCTCTACAATGTGGACAGTATTCAATCAACATAGCATTAGCTTCATCTTTCTTTCTTCAATCTTACATGGTGTCCAATTGAGTGGTTACATCATTAATGACTTCATTTTATTTTTCAAACTGGGAGAGTAAGCTTGAGAGGGTGGCTGCAAAATATATGCTATGATTCCTCTTTAAGTCATTACAACTAAAATAGGAAAGAAATGTTGAAGGAAACTATGCTAGGAACTAAAATGACATTTTTCTTAAAGCTTAGAGTAATGCTACAAATATTAAATCTATTTATGCACCTATGTTGTAGGAATAGTTCAATGATTCTATTATCAATGGCTGCTAGAATAGTAGAAGTCTACTTTGCAAAGAAACAAACAAGGAAATAAAATCTATTCTAACAAAGTAGTTCACTCACCAAGTGGGCTCCCTTAGATGAGTGAATAGAAAGATGGACAAGAATGAAGGTGGAAACTTGAACTTTATATTCTATTCATTCATAGTAAGAGATTACATCTGAGAAAAATATTACATAATGCTAAACAATCTATTCTATCTTCCTTCTGGTCAAAACTAGGAAAAATCCCTTTTCAAGGTTACAGTGAGTATTATTTAAAGGAAAGCTACAAAAACTTCCTACTTCTATGATCACTCCATCAATGAGGGTCAATTATAGATTATAAAGTTTACAACAAAAATATCATTAACTGCATTTTAACTCCTACAAGAATATAGCAAGTTGAGGAAGCTATATTCATGTGCTACCATAATAGAAAATCACACCATATTTTTCTTGTTGTGGTGATTCATCAATCTAGTTAGCTTTGACTTAGTGTTTAAATGTCGACTTGAATATGCATGGAAAGCACCTACGAAACATTAAATGCAACAACTCCTACATACATATATATTAATTTCATCATCAATGTTAGAAAAGGTATAATGTTCAAATTGTCACTCTTTGAAAATCCTATGGTTACAAGAAGGAACCTACCCAAACATAGCATAGATGAGGAAATATTTATTAACATGTAATATTCCTTCATTAAACCATATAAGTCCATAGATTCAAGTAAACACAACATATCTAAATAATCTATACTTCAATCTTCATGTCTTAACATATAGATAATATATTCATAAAACATAAGTTATTTTGCTTAAACCATAGAGTCATAAAATGTTTCTTGCAAGATAATTGTCTAAAGAAAAGATAAAAGGTTCTCAAAGTAATGGTCTTTTAGAGGCTCATCAAAGACCATGTCATATGATTCAACCATCAAAGTATAGGTGTGTCCGGGTCTAGAAGGCTTTTTAGATTTTTCATGAGCTTGTGATTTGTTGGAATCATTAGACCTTGTTGCTTCTTGTTGCTTAGTAGCATATATAGAATTGATCAAGTGAAAAGTAGGTTCTTTGGTACTAGGAGCATCCACAACACCATCATTGACAACATACATCTTGTTCCAAGATTTTTTCTTACCATTTCCATTCCCATTACCATTTTCATCCTTGTTCAACACAATATCACCCTTCTTAATAACAATGTCTTCAATGTGATAAGAAGTCTCAATCATGTCATTGAAGGTGGTGAAAACTTTTTTTCTAAGATAATAATATATTTCAAGGACAAGAGTGTTAACAAATATATCAATATTTTTATTCTTAGGAATCTTTTGTGAGTATCTAGCATTTAGTCTTCTTCATCTTTGTAGGTAGAAGACAAAAGATTCACCTTTCTTCTACTTAATGTTGCAAAGATCCAACATGGTGATGGGGTGTTGTATATTATAAAAATAATGTTAAATAAAATATTATGCAAGTTCATAAAATACTTGAGAGATGGTGAGATCTTGGTGAACCATTCCATATCTTGTCTACTTACACTCCTTGGAAATAACCTCATTAGGTATGTGTCTTCTTGCACAAATTCAATACTAAGTGCATAAAATTTTCTAACATGATCATTGGGGTCACCATTTCCATAATATTTTTCATATTTGGGAACCTCTATATCCCTAGGAAATGGTATCATGTAGATAATTTTGTTGGAGGGAAGAGAACATATAGTTTCAACAAATGAGGTCTTAGGCTTTTCCTTCTCCATTTAAATTTGCATAACTAGGTTGTTTATATCTTGGACTCCCTTTTCTAAGATCTCCTCCCTAGTTTGTTCTCTCTTTTGAATAATGTGTTGAACATCAAAGTCATAAAGTATATTCCAACCTCTACTCACCATGTATGCAAATTATGGTTCACCATTTAGTTCTAGTGTCTTAAGCATGAGCTTTTGAAGATACTCATCTTATTGGAATTTAATGAGATCTTCACTAGTAACATCATTGTCTACTTCACTTTCATGATGTGAAGGTTGTGGGCATTTACATGGTGATGTAAATCCCTCAATACATGATCTTGGAGTTCTTTGAGGGGTATGATTTCCATTGTTTCCAATATGTGTTTGGTTCACAAAAGGATTGCTAAAGTCAACGTTGGAATTTTTATTTTCGTAGTTGTTTGTGTAAGTGTTTCTAAAGTCTTGAGAGTTATTGTTGTGAGTATCATATTTTGCATATAGGTGAGAACTCACCCTAGATTTTTCATTTTCAGCATCTTTTTTCTCCCTTTTAGTGTCTTCTCTCCTAATATGAAAGTATGCATCTAAGTAGTAGATTTTCTCCTCTTGATTCATGGTGAGAGATACACTATTTCCAGATCTAGGAGTGTCTAAAGGGGTATCAAAAGAGCTACCAAAGTGGCTAATAGGATCATACCAAGTGGTGAGATTTTCTCCTTCCTCTTGGTCAAAGATAGGTTTGTTTTCAGAATGTTTCCAACATGGACATTTAGGAGAAGCCAATTATTCAAAGAAAAATGAGGGACAATTTCATTGGCCCAATTACAATCTAGTCATCAATAGCATGTAATAGCAAGTCCCTATCTTAGTAGGATGACACAAAGCACTTGGAATTTAAACTTATAAATTAATATGTTCACTTGTCAAAAATGAGCAAAGATAAAATTTTGACAAAATTGTCCAAGAATCTTACGACACTAGTGGCTCAACCTAAGAGCGAGGAAAGAAGCCCAATAAAAAATAGCCAAGAAAGGAAAATGAACAGGTTTGACAAGTGAACTATCTGTGACACTACATTTTCACCCAAGGATCCAAGTTTATCCCTTCATCCTAGGACATAACCAAACATGAAGATTATAGACCAGGGAAATAATAGGACCCAGTAAGAACACTCCTAATCAACTAGAGTGTATTTAAATACCATCTCACAAGAAATGAGTTTAGGAAATAGTCTGCCGAAGGTTAGGCAACAAAATTTTGGCAAAAAATATTATGTGATCGTTTATAGAATAGCTAGGTGATAGTTTTTAGTGATACGATAGTTTATAGGAAATCATGCGACAAAATGGAGAACACCTAGAAGATAGAGTTTGTAAGGTAATGGGATACTTGTAAACGTCTAGAAGTATTGTATAATACTTCCAATAGTAGTAGTGTGATAAAAGTTTTGCAAAGACAATATTTCTTAACTTTATGCCTAAAACACTTTTTTTTTACTCAATTTTTCATGTTTTCAAGAAAAATAACAGTTACAATAGAGCATTTTTCCAATTTGTAGTAGTAAGTGTGATGTTTTGAAAGAAAATAGTGTCAAAAATACACATCTTCAAGCAATTGAGCAAGGGACCAAATCGCCTTGCTAATACAAACACTTATGAGGTTTTCAAAATAAAAATCCTATGAATACTACCATCATGTGGGTGTTCAATAGATTTCCATGGATCAAGTACAAAACAAAAACACACGAAGCAATATCTACCTAAAGGTCACAGTGCATTACTCAATACCTTGGCCCATGCTTGGTGCCCCCTTGCCTCACTCGGAGTGGTTTCCCATAATAGATATTGGCTTTATTGTGGAAGTGTCATTAATACAACCAAAGGGACACATATGGTGAGTGTAATATCTTGGGATGATTTAGGTATTCCACTAGGATTGATCCTTGCACCAAAATACTAAGCAATTAACAAGGGTGGTAAAGTGTGTAGTAAGTGTCTTGTTTGCAACACCCCTCTTGCACCTAATACTAGGACACCTTATCATATGATAAGTTATAGACCTCACGGCCACAAGAGTACCTTAATCATTCTCACCTAGTGATTATATCATGGTCCCAATCCCACAAGTACTCTCTCTAGATGAAGACAAGTGTTACACCCTCAAGGCTTTGGCCTTTGTCAAGGGGTTTGTGATTATAGTGGATCAGGTTAGCTAGGTTTTGCTCATTCCCACTTTGTGTCATTCCTTTGAAAAATTTTCACCAATAGAAGACCCTCTAAAGGTATGAATCTCACTAGGAGATCAAAACAAAATTTATCCACACCAAAGAGGTCAAGATTTCTAATTCACCTTAGAAGGTGAAGAGCATTGATGTAATGTTGGGTAGGTAGCTTTCTTATTCCTTAGCTTCTCAAGGACTTTCTTAGGCTTTCTCTTAGCCTATTAGGGTTCCCTTTGATACCCTAATCCCTAGAGGATCTCTACCCTATCCTCTAACTACTCTCTACCTAGATACACCAATTAGATTGCTTCCTACACTCATCAATGCCTATTCAAGCCACTTTGCCAACTACAATTTTGAATCCTTCTTCACCATTCATACCACTAGAAGGAGTTAGGGGTTCCCATATGAATTTTTTGACATCATACAACCTTCTAGATTCAACATCAACAAGTGGTCTTATTGATTCTTGCAAAATTTTCACAATTGCACTAAATAGGCCTAATTGGATTAGCCCTCATACTTGGGTTTTTTTACCATACCTCTAAATTTATCTAAACAAGGTGGAAATAAAATTATGGTTTTGGCTACCCTTTTGGAAACCCTAAAATATTTTTTTGGTCTCAGGTCTCCAAGCCATTTGTACACTGTATAGCAATTTTTATGCCTATAAATAAGGGTTTCTCAATATGGATAAAAGTGTTGTCTACGGTCTAATCATTCCCTTAGAAAAAAAAAATTTGGAACCATATCCTCTTGTACATAGCATCATCACTCACCTCTCTTCCTTCTACAACTCTTATTTTTAAGTATCTATCACTTTCAAACCTCAAAAAGCTTCTTGCCAACATTGTGATTGCCTAACCAAGTGATTGAAACTTTCCTAGGGCATAACTTTAAAAATAGCTATGCATCTTTTTAGGGACCAATAATTTGTATACACTATTTACACTAGATCCATTCCCACTTCCCTTAATTCTGTGATAAATGCATGATAGGAACTCATGGGGGAGCCATTTTTGTGGAAACTGTCAAGACTAGACAACACACAGTCTATTTACCAAAGATTTTAAAAACCTATCTAAATGAACTTATACAACCTATATATCTAGAAAAAAAATATTTTAAAAACATGAACTACACTAATCCAAATCAAAAACTTGAACTTCAATCAATTCTTGTGAATATGCAAACTGAAACAAGTAAATACTGTAAAAACTGGGCAAAATTCATAGTTCTTAATGACAAAACTTTCCTCTTACAATCTCCAACCCTTGGAATGGGTCATTTTTTTATTTTCATAAGTTTACCAAGAGGTTTTAGATAGTTATTGCAACCATCAACCTCCAAACCACAACATGTGCAATTCTTGCTCAAATACTATTAAGCAACTTTTCAAAGTTGCAAACAACTTTTGCATTTTTGCAATTTTTGAACATCTAACACTTGGAGCCTTCCAAGTAGATCTAATATGTTCTATTAATGATTTATAGGCATGATATAGCTGTTAGAGCATCAATCCATATCTTTTTTTACCACTCTTCCCTATTTGACAATTTTGTCAATATTTGACATCTTTCTTGCTCCAGATGATATGTAGGATCTCCAATCCTTGAAATAGGATGTAAAAACATCAAGGAGGACAAGATAGGATAAAAACCATACTTTCCACATGCTTTTATGTTCCTAGACCCATAGGCCCTAACACAAGAAACACTTAAACAAGGAAACCCAAAATCTCCTAGAATGGAAACTTCACCTAGGAACAAACTCAAACATGACCTTGAAAAGTCCAAACTCACACTCCTGACTTGGCTAGAGTTAGTACATGTCAAAATTAAAACTAGAAATCAAATAATGAGCTTTGAATAGGTTCTCTTGAACCATACTCTTCCAAACAAAAATAAGTTAATCCATCCTTGGATTGAGTAGGTCAAAATCAATGCCCAACCTCTTGAAGTTTATTTCTTTCATCCAAGTAGCATCAGCATCATCCTTGCCAAGCCATGTGATTAGGTGTTCCAAGTAGTCCTTCTACCTAGTCTTTTTGTAGACTCTGGTATCTATAATCTTATCTACTATCAGAGGTGGAGTAGGAGTGAGATTTAGATCTGCTACATCTTATTTAACCTCTTGAAGGTTATGATCAACATCTTGAGTAGGTCTTTTGTATGAAATGAAATTTGCAACATTGAAGATAGGTGACAACCCATTGTCTTTAGAGAGATCAACTTTATAGGCATTATTAGCATACTTTGCAAGTATTTTACAAGAACTAAATCTTCTCATTGTTAGCTTGTGTGGTATCAATTTTTGTAACCTTTCTTTGTTCAGTTACACCATCACAAGATCCCCTGTTTGAAATTGAACATATTGTTTTGATACATCCACCTTTTGCTTCAATTTTTCAGCATTTTCAGCTAGTGTCTGCCTCACATTTTCATGGACTTCCCTCATGGATTCGGCAAAGTCCTTAGCATAGATGCTACCATATGCTCCATCCTTCAACTCTCTTAACTCAAATATCCCTCTAGGATGCAAATCATAAACAACTTCAAAAGGACTCTTACTAGTTGACCTGTTCATTGTATCATTGTAAGCATATTTAGCCTATCTAATGAGTTGGTCCCATGCTTGACCATACTCCTTTGTGAGACACCTCAATAAGTTTCCAAGACTCCTATTAATCACCTCTATTTGGTCATCTATTTGTGGATAATAGGAAGATCCAAAGGAGAGGTTAGTTCCAAGCTTTTTCCATAATGTCTTCCAAAAGTGGATCATGAATTTGGTGTCCCTATCTGAAAAAATTCTCATAGGTAATCCATGGATCCTAACTACCTCGCTAAAAAACAAGTGAGCAATCTAACAAGCATTATGGATAGGCTTGCAAGGTACAAAATGGGTCATCTTACTAAATTTGTTCACAATCACATAAATGTTATCATACCCCTACCTTGTCTTTGGTAGGCCAACTAAAAAATCAATAGAGATGCATTCCCATGTTCTACTAAGGATTAGAAGTGGTTGATAAAGACTAGAATTTTTGGATGTTTCCTTTGCCTTTTGACATACTATACAACTCTCTACATATTGTTTGATATCTCTAGTCATCCATAGCCAAAAATAGAACCTAGTGACTAACTCTTGAGTCTTATTGACTCCAAAATGACCACTAGGTACCCCATTATGCTTTTCTTGGATCAAATTTTCCCTCATTAACCCTCTAGGAACACAAAGTTGAATTCCCTTAAAAAATAAATTATTCTACAGTGTATAATCAGAAAAATCACCATGAAAGTTATTTTTGAATTCCTTACATACCTTGTAGATTTGAACAAAATCTTCATCATCAGCATATAGGTCTTTTAAGCTTTCAATGCCTATGCTTTGGAGTTGAGCCTCTTGAACTATGAGGAGTCTCCTACTCAAAGCATTAACTGCCTTATTTTGCACCCCCTTCTTATGTTTGATGGTAAATGTGTAGGCTTGTAGGTACTCCACCCATTTCATATGCTTGTTGATGAGTTTGTCTTGAGAGTTAAGGAAACTAAGAGCTTCATTTTCTAAGTATACAAAAAATTCCTATGGAAGAAAATAGAGCCTCCACTTCCTTAGAGCTTTTACTAAAACATACAATTCTAGGTCATAGGAAGAGTACTTCCTTTTCTCATCATTGAACGTCTCACCATGAAAAGCCACTGGACTTCCTTCTTGGCTTAGAATAGCCCCAATAGCCACATTACTAGCATCACACTCCACTTGAAAAAGTTTCTCAAAGGTAGGGAGCACTAGTGTAGGTAGTTTATCTATCTTATTTTTTAGTGTCTCAAAACCATGATCATCTTGTGGGGTCCAATGGAACGTTGCCTTCATACCTCCTTTGATTATCTCTAACATAGGAGAACATATGCCATTGAAATGTCTAATAAACTTCCTATAATAATGTACCAAACCATGGAAGCTTCTTACATTTGATGCAGTGTTGGGAGTAGGCCAATTTAGGATGGCATCCACCTTGTCTTGATCCATTTTGAGGTTACCTTTAGACAAAAAAATCCCAAGATAAACTAGCTCATGTTTCATGAAGTCACACTTCTCCAAGTTTATCATTAGCTATTCTTCATGCAATTTCTTAAAAAATAATTTGCAAATGCTTGATATGATTCTCTTTAGTTTTGCTAAAAATTAAGATGTCATCTAAATAGACAACAAAAAACTTACCAATGTAACTTGCCAAGACCTCTTTCATAAGCCTCATGA
Organism: Cupressus sempervirens; assembly: GCA_028749045.1. NCBI lineage: Eukaryota > Viridiplantae > Streptophyta > Pinopsida > Cupressales > Cupressaceae > Cupressus > Cupressus sempervirens. The sequence goes on along the minus strand of CM053787.1, from coordinate 555,640,447 downwards.
AAGTAGATGGAACATTAGACAAACCAAATGGCATTAAAAACCATTTATATGAACCTTTTTTAGTCTTGAAGGTTGTTTTCCATTTATCCCCTTCATTGATTTTCATTTGGTGGTAGCCATTTTTCAAGTCTATCTTGTTGAAATATTTTTCTTCCCCTAGATAGTCCATTAGGTCTTCCGTTCTACATATTGGGAACCTATACCTAATGGTGATTCTATTAATGGCTCTAGAATCAATACAAAGTCTCAACGTTCCTCCTTCTTGGGTGCTAAAATAGTAGGAACTGCACATGGGATAATGCTTTTCTTAATTAGATCTTGGTCTAGGAGCTCTTGAATATGTTTGGCAATTTCCTCATTTTGTTGAGGGGTCATCTTATAAGAAGCTTTTTTAGGTATTTTATCTCTTGAGATAAATTATATTTGATGACTAACAAGTCTCTTAGGAGGTAGGGTGGCATTTTGTCCATCACTAACAATAGTATTGTACTCTTCAAGTAGTTTTTGTACTTCACTTGGTATCTTTGTTTTCTTGGCAACAACCTCATCCTTGGGTTTCAAAACTAATGCAAATCCAACCCCATCTCCTTCTTCTAGTTTCTTTAAGAACTCTTTCTCACCAACCATGAACACACTTGGACTTGAGGTCTTCGTCTATCCTTCTTCTATCAAGGATTGGATCTTAAAAGTCACCCCATCCTTCTTGAATGAGTAGGCATTCTTGGTTCCATCATGTATGGCTTGGTTATCAAATTTCCATGGCCTTCCAAGTAGAAAGTGGCATGCATCCATGGAAAGAATATCACATAGAACCCTATTTGTGTATCTCCCTATGGTGAAATCTACCCATGCTTTCTCTCCCACAAGAATATGTTGTCGTTTGTTGAGCCATATGACCTCATATGGGTTGGCATGAGGGATTCTTTTTAGCTTCATCTTATTGATTGCCTCTTCACTAATTATGTTATTGATTCAATTTGAGTCAATGATGACTTTACACACATTCCCCATGATTTTGCATCTGATCCTAAAGATTTTCCTTTTATGACTTGGTTACTCCTTTATGGGCTCCTTAATCAAGGTCCTCTTGATCATTAGGTTTTCCCCTTCCTATGATTCTAGGGGTACGTTAGAGTGTTTTTTATTGCTACTAGATTCCTCTTGCACATAGTTGACTCATTTTGTACTCCCTTGGGAAGTAGAGCCTTTCTAAAGGAACCTATATGTATGATTTCCTAACTGATTTCAATGATAGCGCTTCATGGTGGAAAAGTAGGATCCTCTCCCTAGGTTGTTGCCCCTTCCTATCTAACCAATTTTAGAGCCTCTACCTCTGTTGAGACTCCCTCTTCCTAAACTTCCTTCTTGTTTCTCAATAACCTTGTTATCTCATTATGGTCTAGAATTTAATCCTCTTCCACCATAGCCTCTTTGACCTCTTCATTCTCTACCCTTTCCTCTACCTCTAAAGTTAGAGTCTATCTTCTTCTTGTTCTTCTCTACCACTTTTAGAGCAAGTTTAAAGCTTTTATGGATTGTTGTAGGAGTCCATAGGGTGATCTCTTCTTGTATGTTCCATTTTAAGCCTCCTAGGTACCTAGCCACTTTGATATTTTCATATTCTTGTACTCTTAACTTCAAACATAACTTGTAAAATTCTTCAGTATAAGTTGCCATATCCATGGCATTTTGTTTTAAACTTTGCCTCTTATGTAGTTAAACTTCATAGTCCTCTGGTAGGTATTGTTCTTTCACCTTTGTTACCATGGCTTTCCAATTCGCAATGGGATCCTTTCCCATTTTCTCCCTCTCTTCTTGGAGGTACTTCGAGCATGTCAAGGTTAATCCCCTTAGCCTAGATTTCTCTACCTTAACTCTTTGTGATTCACTTACACCTTCACACTCAAATTGGTTCTCCATCCCTTCAATCCACTACATTACCAGTTCAGTATCCATCTTCCCACTAAAAAAAGGAATCCCTTCTATGGATTTTCCACTTAATGCCTTGATGGCCTTTAGGAATGACTCTTCATCTATTGGAGGGTCTGGTTTAGGTATAACATCTTCATCAATTTTCTCTTTACCTTTACTAGTGTTCTCACCTGCTAGGTCTTTCTTCTTAGCTACCTCAGCAACTTCTTCTAATTTGGTTTTCATTTCTTCTAGGGCTTATTCAAGGATTCTATTCCTCTTCTTTTTCTCACCCATTTCTTTAGCCAACTCTTGTCACCATGTTTATTTCTCCAACTGACTCTTCAGTTTAAAACATTTAACCACAATCTCAAACCTTCAGGCTCTAATACCCCTCTAATGTAATGTTGGTGATGGGGATTTTCTCCTTCTTATGGCCTTTTTTCTCTATCTAATTCTCTCTCTTATCCTTCATAGTGTTCTTTCTTGATACCCTACTTTAGAGGATCCTTTCCTATTCCTCTTCAACCTAGAAACTCACCTATCAATTCAAGTTAGTCTCTTCATCCTTTAAATCCAAAATATGCAACTATGTGCTTAACAAGAAGAAAAACTAATCAAGGGTTCCTAATAAGGAAGATTGTTCTTGATCATTTTCAAACCATTTTGCACCATCTTTCAAAGTCTTAGCCTTCAAAAACACAATCTTGCTCTTTTTGGCCTTGTAGCCCTCTAAGCCCCAGTTAGGCCTCCTACAAACAAGGAAATTGAAATAACTTCGAAAACCCCTTAAAAATCCCCTTTGAATTCCTTCTAAATTTTGTCTCATAAAAACCTAGCCTTAAATATTTTCTAGGTTTTAGCCTCTCGTAGTGTTTGTACAGTGCCTTTCTAGAAAACCCTATTTTGACAGTTTCTAGGGCTCTGTCAGCATTTTCTTCCTAATATGTTGAGAAATCCTTAGACCTTCTCCTCTCATATATAGAACTTGAATCCTTCCCCTTCATTTCCCCTAACAAGATTGACTCATATCAATTGGGCAAGTTCATTAAAACTCTCCTGCAAGCATCACAATTCCTAGCCAAACAACACAAGGCTTGCCTAGGGCTTGCTTGCAAAAAAAGAAAACCTTGTTCACACAACCACAAAAATACATATTTACATAATGTAAAAAGGATATTTCTTAAATTCCAAAGTCCAGTAGGTCTTAACCAAGTGCATCCAAGTTATAGTCATTCTTGTTCAAATTGCTATGTACAGACCAAGAGGAAAAGCAAAAGCAACTAATAACTAAAACCTAAAAAAATGAATTAAAAATCCTCAAAAAAGTGTACATAGATAAATCACATGTTGTTATTAGACTAATCCATGCAAAAAATTTAGGGGATTAATCCAAAATAGCAGATCTCATACCAAAATTATGTTTCCTGTGTATATTTTTCCTCCTTCTTCATGAACAGTCCATACAAGACAATAAAAAACCCCTCAAAATAGAATGGTTTTTCCTTATATACCTCATCCCTAACTTCTCAAACATTTAGGTTGAGTCCCAAACCTCTATATTACTTCTTCCTAAAATTGAGTCATGAGCAACTTTTGCAATTTTTGCAAAGGCAACCTTGTAACACCTCAAACCTATCTAGTTTGACTCAAATCCATCCAATTTTATCAAAAACATGTGTGGACCACATTTTAACAACTATTCCTCAATTTTGAGGTATTTTTTGACTTTGACCTAGTTTGACTCTATTAGGAAATTATGGCATTATCTAGGTCTTAACCATTAAATCATGACCAACACTTGCACTCACCCTTTTTACACACTCTCTAACACACCTTGGAAATTTATGACTAGTCCTTATTTGATCAATGGTTGACTAGGCCATTTACAATCCAAAATTCCTATTAGGTTTTTCCTTTTCCTAAGGTGCTCCTGCACCATACTTCCTTACAAGAAAAAGACTAAGTTACCTATGGTGAGAGGAACTCCAAAATGATTTCATGTTTCTTGAAGTCACTCTCTGCAATCCATGTTACTTCAGCTTCAATGGTTTCTTTCCATTTGATGAGATGTTCTTTATATACCCTTTTTCTAGTACTTTCTTAACTCTAGAGTCTAGTATCCTTTCAACTTGAGGCTATAACTTCTTAGGTACTTGTAGCTATACCACATCCTTGTGTAGCCCTATCTGATACTATGCCTCATTAATATCTAGACCTCTATATGGTGTCAAGTCTTGAACATTAAGAAGGGTGAGATTGAGATGTCTTTGAGGAGTTCAACTTTATATGCTTTTGCACCATACTTCTCAAACACCTTACATGGTCCAATCCTCTACATTTGAAGTTCAGTTGGAATGCCCTTTTTCAGTCTAGATTTATTTAAAAACACTATTACCAAGTCTCTTATCTGAAACTATAGTTCCCTTTTTCCCTCATCTTCTTTTCTTTTAACCTTTGATTGGCCTCCATCAATGTATTCTTCACTTGATCATGAACCTTGTTCATTGATTGGGAAAAATCATCTACATTTCCACTAATTTTGTCATACCCTGGTAGCTCTCTAAGCTCCATAATGCCCCTTGGATAAGACCCATAGACTATTTGGAAAGGACTCAACTTTGTTGTTTTATTTATACTATCATTGTAGGAAAACTTTACCTAAGGAATAACCTGCTCCCATCCTTTCCCATACTCTTTAGTCAAATATCTCAGTAGATTTCCAAGGAGCATATTGATTACTTCTGTCTGCCCATCTGTTTGGGGGTGATAGGTAGAACTTTGAGCCAAATTAGTGCCTAATATCTTCCAAAGTGTTTTCCAAAAATGCCTTGTGAATTTGACATCTCTATCTACAACAATACTTATTGGCAACCCATGTATCCTAACTATCTCCTTAAAGAAAAGGTGGGCTATATGGCTAGCATCAAGTGTGGTTTTGTAGGGTATAAAGTGGCTCATCTTACTAAACCTATCCAAACAAATAAAGACATTATCTAACCCTATCTTTTTTCTAGGTAGGAAAACTATGAAGTCTATGCTAATGCACTCCCAAGGCCTATGTGGAATGGGTAATGGCTGATAGATTCCTGCATTAGATGAAGTGTCTTTAGCTTATTGGCATATCCCACATTGTTTCACATACCTTCTTACATTCCTCTACATCTTGGGCCAATAGTAGAAGCTTTCTACTAGATCAAAGGTCTTATTGAGGCCAAAATGACCACTCATACTCCCATTATGTTTCTCCTAAATGAGGTTTTCCCTTATAGACCCTCTTGACAACATAATTGTTTCCCTTTAAAAAACAAACCATTTTGTAAAGTAAATTCAAAAAAATAACTATCAAATTCGTTTTCAAAATTTCTACATACTTTATATACCTCTACAAAATCACTATCTTCTCCATACAGGTCTTTGAACTCCTCAATCTCTATACTCTATAGTTTGACCTCTTGAATAGTCAATAGCCTTCTACTTAAGGCATCAGCCACCTTGTTATTGAGCCCCTTCTTGTGCTTTATGGTAAATGTATAGGATTGTAAGAATTCCATCCACTTGATGTACCTAAGGTTGAGTTTCTCTTGTATATTTATGAAACTAAGTGTTTGATTTTCAGTATAGACAATAAACTCCTTTGGTAGTAGATAGTGCCTCTATTTCTTGAGGGCTTGGACTAGTGCATATAGTTCCAAGTCATAGGCAAAATACCTTGTCTTTTCCTTATTGAACCTCTCACTGAAAAATGTTACAGGCATTCCCTCTTGGATTAACATTGCTCCAATTGCAATGTTGCTTGCATCACATTCCACAATGAACAATTTTTAGAAACTAGGCAAAACTAATATTGGTTGAGTGGCTACCTCCTTCTTTAGTCTTTCAAAACTCTCATTTTCTTCCCTTTTCCTTACAAATTTTATCTTCATGCCTCCTTTGATTTTTTCATTCATAGGAGCACAAATCTCACTAAATCTCCTCACAAATTTTCTATAAAATTGGGCTAACCCATGGAAAATTGTTACTTCAGTAGAAGTACTAGGAGTAGGCTAGCTTAGGATTGTCTCCACCTTACTCTTTTCCATTTCCAAATAGCCTTTTTAAACTAAAAAGCCTGAGTATACAAGTTCTCCTTCATAAATTCACTCTTCTCAAAGTTTCTAGTCAACTTCTCCTCTTGGAGTCTTCTCAACACAACTGGTGCAGGAGCACCTAGGAAATATGCCAAGTTTCCTAAATCGTTTTTGGCTTGTAGTGGTCTTGGCTAGACCACATGAATAAGGGCTATGTGATAAAGCCCCAAGTGTGTGAGTTGTGTTTGTAAATAGGTTTTTGTTGTGTTTGAGTTTCCAAGTTGCTTCTATGTTGGCAAAATTGCTTAAATTGCTTGTTAGAGCCTAGAATGGTCAAACACTGACCAAGACCCCAGGAGGATGGGAAACATGGAAAATATGTTAAAAGTTGTAATTACATGAAAATAGGTTCATTTAACCATGTTTGAGGTCATGGAGCCATTAAATGCACAATAGTGCAAAAGTTGCACTTGGCAACTTTGCAACTTTGCAAAGTTGCTTGACAACATTGACAAAAAGTGCTAAAACTTTATAAGGGCTTCAAGAATCAGTTGGAAACCTATGGGATATGTTGATTCATGTGGGTAAGAGGTATTTAAGACCAATCCAAGTTAGTTTAAGGGTGGGCATATGCTTTTGTACGAATTTTGGCATTGGAATGAAGAGCAAACTGAGCATTTTGATGACAGTTTTCTGATTTCACCCTTCATCCACACCTTTAATGGATTGATAGGGTTGCTGTTTTCATGTGATTTTATAGTGTATGGAATATAGATGCTTTGGTAAATATTAGGAGTTTTTTTTATCAGTTTCATTACTAGTTTGAAAAATCTTTTTAAAGTTGCCAGTTCGCTGGTCTGTACACAGCAATCAGCAAAGAAATCTCTATAACTTGAATTCCAATGGTGGAACCATGATGGCCTTTTGGAATCAAGTAATATACTGTATAAACAATGTAAATATGTATTTTTGTCTTGTTTTTCAGAGGTTTGTTGTTTTTTCCAAGAGGCCCTAGGCGAGTTTGCATACTCGGCTAGGCAATGAAATCAGCAAATAAGTGTTTGAAAGGGGCATAGAATGGGGTGTTGGGTGCAATACAAATTCATGGAAGGCAAGAGTGGTGATTGAAGGAAGTTAATTCCAGGAGTTCAGTCATTTAGAGTCCATTTGAGTGGTGGAAGGAAGAACTCTCTATATTCCTGTTCATACAAACAAGAAACCCTTGTAAATAGACATATTTTTGGAAAACCCTTGTACGGATGACCTGGGTGTTGCAGACCTGAAAAATCTTCAAGGGGAGCCAAAAGGGTATCCAAATCATAAATTTTTTTGAGTACTTCTTAAGGGTTTGAGGAGATATAAGCCAAAAATCAGTTTTGGAGGCCTAATTTTGTTATTAGTCTTGGTAGCCCTCTTAACTATGCAATCTTCAAATCGATTGGAAACCCAATACTCCAATTAACTTAGTGATCCTAAAAACCATTGAATGAGACCTAATACAAGCCTTGGAATTCAATATAGCCAAGAATGCACTCCTGGAAGCCAGTTGTCAAGAACGGTGCAATGAGAGCACTAGGGAGACCCCATGGTGAAATAGAGTTTTGAGTTGATTTGTGAGGATTAGTGTAATAAGGGAATAGAGAGAAGATTCCCGTGGAGTAGGGTATAGGATAAATACCCTAAGAGGCTAGGAGAAAGCCTAAAGTGAGTTCTAGTAGTTGAGGCTGGAACCTTGTTCAAGATCCTCCCCATCAAATTGGTATCAGAGCCTTGAAAGGTTTGGGACAAGACATTGTGTATGTCTTATTTTGGAAGTGAGTCAGTGGGAGAAACCACCATGGTAACAAATGCTGAGTTGGCAAAGGAAGTGACAGAACAAAGGGAGAAAAATAGGCTCCTTGAGGAAGCCTTAGAAGCTATGAAAGATAAGCTTGATAAAGTGGTAGAGACAGCTGGAAAAATGAAAGAGAAGTTGGAAATTAATGAAGAAAAGGGAAAGGAAGAGAATGAAGAGGACTATGTACCTGAACCTGATCCTCCATTACAAGAGGAACCTTTCCTTAAAGCCATCAAGGCATTGGGTGGCAAATCTCTTGAGGGGATACCCCTATTTACTGGTAAGATGAATTTAGAGTTGGTCATGGAATGGATTGAAGGGATGGAGAACCATTTTGAATGTGAAGGCGCATCAGAGGCACAAAAGGTGAAGGTTTCCAAAGCAAGATTAAGGGGACCAGCCCTAACATGGTGGAAGTTCATTCAAGAAGAGAGGGAAAGAGAAGGCAAGAAACCTATCTCTAATTGGAAAGCTATGGTGGCAAAAATCAGAGATAACTATTTGCCTGAAGACTATGAAATCCAGCTACACAAGAAGAGACAAAGCTTGAAGCAAAAAGATTTGGATGTGGCCTCCTATACTGAAGAGTTTCAAAAAATTTGCTTGAGATCCAAGGTCCAAGAGGAGGAGAGCATCAAGGTGGCTAGATATTTAGGTGGTTTGAAATGGAGTATTCAAGAGGAGATCAGCCTTTGGACTCCTACTACTGTTCATAAGTGTTTTCAATTGGCACTCAAAGTGGAAGATAAGAATAGAAGGAAACAAGACTCTAACTCTAGGGGTAGAGGAAGAGGGAGAGACTCTAGAGGACATAGAGGTGGTTATGGGGGAAGAAGCAATGAACCCAAGGCCACAGGAGACTCCAAGTTGATTGAGCAAAGTGGGGAAACAAGTGGAAGAGGTAATTTCACTAGAGGAAGAGGATTTGGTGGTGGAGCTAGAGGCAGATCAAACAATTTCAGCAGGGGTTCACATTTTGCAAACATGAAATGTTACCATTGTGGACAACTTGGTCATCCAGCCTATAGATGTCCTGAGAAGGCATCATCTTCCCAAGGGGATAAGAAGATAACATATGTTCAAGAAGAATGCAGCAACAATACAACTTCAGAAGTGAATCTTGATTCTGAGAAGGGAGAAAATCTGATGTTTAGAAGAGTTTTGATCAAGAAGCCTAGCAAAGAAGAGCCTAAACAAAGAAGGGCACTTTTTAGAATAAAATGCAAGATACTTGGTAAGGTTTGCAAAGTTATTGTTGATTCAGGATCAACTGATAATATCATCTCTGAAGAGGCTGTCCAAAAGCTCAAGCTAACAAAGATTCCTCATGATCATCCATATAGAGTCACATGGCTGAATAAAGGGCAGAATGTGTTGGTAAATGAACAAGTTTGGGTGGATTTTTCAATTGGAGGATATCAAGACAAAATTCTTTGTGATGTGTTGCCCATGGATGCTTGTCATCTACTCTTGGGTAGACCATGGCAATATGATAGGGATGTTGTCTATCATGGGAAGAAGAACTTGTATACATTCAAGAAAGGAGGAATGACATACAAAATCCAATCACTTGTTGAGGAAGGCATAGATGCAGCAACAGATCAACGTGTTCTACTCATGAGTGGAAAAGAATTCTTACATGATTTCAAGGAGAACAATGAAGTTGGGTTTGCCATAGTTGTGAAACCAAAGGAGAAAGATGCTGTCAAACAAACACCATTGCCAAGAGAGGTAAAAGAACTATTGGATCAGTTCAAAGACATCATAAGTGATGGAGAACTTGCCACACTCCCTCCACAAAGATCTATTAGTCATCAAATAGACTTTGTTCCTGGATCCTCATTGCCCAACAAGGCTGCTTACAAGATGACTCCAGATCAGAATAAAGAAATTGCAAGACAAGTACAAGAGCTACTTGACCAAGGTCTCATTCGGAAGAGTGTTAGCCCATGTGTTGTACCGGTTGTTTTGGCACCAAAGAAAGGAGGTAAGTGGAGAATGTGCACTGATTCTAGAGCCATAAATAGGATAACAATTAGATATAGGTTTCCTATTCCTAGAATAGAAGATCTAATGGATTGTTTGGGGGGTGCTAAGTATTTCTCCAAGATAGATCTCAAGAGTGGCTACCATCAAATCAGAATGAAGGAGGGTGATGAATGGAAAACAGCCTTCAAAACTATGGAAGGACTTTATGAATGGCTAGTAATGCCATTTGGCCTATCTAATGCACCTAGTACATTCATGAGGCTAATGAATGAAGTGTTGAAGGACTACATAGGCATTTTTGTAGTGGTTTATCTTGATGATATTCTCATTTTCAGCAACACTAAAGAAGAACACATGAAGCATTTGGCAATTGTTTTAAAGAAGTTACAAGAAGAAAAATTGACCATTAATCTTGAGAAAAGTGAGTTCTTGAAACAAGAGTTGGTTTACCTTGGTTTTTTAGTTTCACAAGGTAACTTGAAGATGGATGAAAGTAAAATAGAAACCATTCTAAACTGGCCTACACGTAAAACAGGGGCTGCAGTAAGAAGTTTCCATGGTTTGGCACAATTCTACAGGAATTTTATAAGGGGTTTTAGTGAGATATGTGCACCAATATTAGACACCATCAAGGGAGGACTAAAAACTAAGTTCTTGTGGACCAAAGAAGCCAATGAAGGGTTTGAAAGGTTGAAGAAAGAGGTAGCTACTAAACCCATTTTGGTTTTACCTAGTTTTGACAAGTTGTTTATTGTAGAATGTGATGCAAGTAATATTGTTGTTGGGGCTGTATTAAGCCAAGAAGGAAGGCCAGTAGCATTCTTTAGTGAAAGGCTAAATGAATCCAAATCTAGGTACTCATCCTATGACTTAGAATTGTATGCATTGGTGCAAGCACTTAGGAAGTGGAGGCACTATCTTTTACCTAAAGAGTTTGTTGTATACACTGATAACCAAGCATTGAGTTACATCAACACTCAAGAGAAGTTGAGCCTAAGACACATCAAATGGATGGAGTTCCTACAATCCTACACATTCACCATCAAGCACAAGAAAGGGCAGATAAATAAAGTAGCTGATGCATTAAGTAGAAGGTTGCTTACTATCCAAGAAATACAGTTAGAGAGTATTGGAGTTGAAGGTTTCAAAGACCTATATGCTGATGATGAAGACTTTTCAGAGGCCTACAAGGTATGTGTAGAGTTTAACAATCATTTTCATAGCAAGTTTGCTGATCACACTTTGCAAAATGGGTTGTTGTTTAGGGGAAATCAATTATGTGTGCCTAGAGGATCAATGAGAGAAAATCTGATCCAAGAGAAGCATAATGGAAGCCTTAGTGGACACTTTGGTTTGAACAAAACATTGGAGTTGGTGGAAAGATTCTACTATTGGCCTAGGATGCAAAGAGATATCCGGAAGTATGTTGAACAATGCATGATTTGTCAAAAGGCCAAGGGAACTTCTACAAATGCAGGATTGTACCAGCCCTTACCCATTCCAAATAGGCCATGGGAATGCATCAGCATGGACTTCATAGTGGGCTTACCAAGAACAACATCAGGTTTGGATAGTGTGTTTGTAGTTGTGGACAGATTTAGCAAAATGAGTCACTTTATTCCTTGTAAGACTACTCATGATGCTAGCTATATTGCTCACTTATTTTTCAAAGAAGTTGTAAGGATTCATGGCTTACCAATCAGTATAGTTTCAGATAGAGATGTTAAATTCATGGGGCACTTTTGGAAGACCTTGTGGAGAAGGCTAGGTACTAACTTGGCACATAGTTCAGCTTACCATCCCCAAACTGATGGTCAAACTGAGGTAATTAATAGGGTGCTTGGAAACCTTCTAAGGTGTTTAACGAAGGAGTATGGCCAAGTGTGGGATCAAGTCCTACCACAAGCTGAGTTTGCCTACAATGATAGCACAAATAGAACTACCGGTAAGAGCCCTTTTCAAGTTGTTTATGGTTATCACCCAAGAGGAGTTTGTGAGCTACGAGAATTAAAGAATCAAGAAGAGATTAGTGGACATGCAGATGATTTTGCCCAGTCCATGAGAGAGGTACATGAGCAAGTCAATAAGTCCTTGATAGAGGCTACTCAAAGGTTAAAGACTAAAGTAGATGAAAGGAGGAGAGATTTACAATTTGAAGTAGGAGATTTGGTGATGGTACACTTGAACAAGGCTAGACTTCAAAAAGGTGTTCCAAGCAAGCTTCAAATGAGGAGGATAGGGCCTTGTAAGGTTCTAGCTAAGTATGGCCCAAATGCCTACAAGATTGAGTTGCCAAAAAATCTAGCCATCTCTCCCATCTTCAACATTCAAGATTTGGTTAAATACAAGGGTCCTAATGTCATGGAAGAGGAACACATCATAGAGGTAGATAAGAATATTCCAAAAATTAGTATTCCTCTCCAAACCAAGCCTCAAGCTGAAAAAGTTCTAGATTCAAGAGTAAAGAAGAAGACTAGGCATGGAATTTATATGGAGCATTTAGTAAAATGGAAGAACCAGCCTGAATCTGAAGCGACATGGGTAGCTGAACATGAATTCAAAAAGAGAGGTATCAGTCAAGATCTCTTGAATACTGACCCACCTTAAGTTTTTTTTTTTTGTCATAGGGGGAGAATGGTGCAGGAGCACCTAGGAAATATGCCAAGTTTCCTAAATCGTTTTTGGCTTGTAGTGGTCTTGGCTAGACCACATGAATAAGGGCTATGTGATAAAGCCCCAAGTGTGTGAGTTGTGTTTGTAAATAGGTTTTTGTTGTGTTTGAGTTTCCAAGTTGCTTCTATGTTGGCAAAATTGCTTAAATTGCTTGTTAGAGCCTAGAATGGTCAAACACTGACCAAGACCCCGGGAGGATGGGAAACATGGAAAATATGTTAAAAGTTGTAATTACATGGAAATAGGTTCATTTAACCATGTTTGAGGTCATGGAGCCATTAAATGCACAATAGTGCAAAAGTTGCACTTGGCAACTTTGCAACTTTGCAAAGTTGCTTGACAACATTGACAAAAAGTGCTAAAACTTTATAAGGGCTTCAAGAATCAGTTGGAAACCTATGGGATCTGTTGATTCACGTGGGTAAGAGGTATTTAAGACCAATCCAAGTTAGTTTGAGGGTGGGCATATTCTTTTGTACGAATTTTGGCATTGGAATGAAGAGCAAACTGAGCATTTTGATGACAGTTTTCTGATTTCACCCTTCATCCACACCTTTAATGGATTGATAGGGTTGTTGTTTTCATGTGATTTTATAGTGTATGGAATTTAGATTCTTTGGTAAAGATTAGGATTTTTTTTTATCAGTTTCATTACTAGTTTGAAAAATCTTTTTAAAGTTGCCAGTTCGTTGGTCTGTACACAGCAATCAGCAAAGAAATCTCTATAACTTGAATTCCAATGGTGGAACCATGATGGCCTTTTGGAATCAAGTAATAGACTGTATAAACAATGTAAATATGTATTTTTGTCTTGTTTTGCAGAGTTTTGTTGTTTTTTCCAAGAGGCCCTAGGCGAGTTTGCATACCCAGCTAGGCAATGAAATCAGCAAATAAGTGTTTGAAAGGGGCATAGAATGGGGTGTTGGGTGCAATAAAAATTCATGGAAGGAAAGAGTGGTGAGTGAAGGAAGTTAATTCTAGGATTTCAGTCATTTAGAGTCCATTTGAGTGGTGGAAGGAAGAACTCTCTATATTCTTGTTCATACAAACAAGAAACCCTTGTAAATAGACATATTTTTGGAAATCCCTTGTACGGATGACCTGGGTGTTGCAGACCTGAAAAATATTCAAGGGGAGCCAAAAGGGTATCCAAATCATAAATTTTTTTGAGTAATTCTTAAGGTTTTGAGGAGATATAAGCCAAAAATCAGTTTTGGAGGCCTAATTTTGTTATTAGTCTTGGTAGCCCTCTTAACTATGCAATCTTCAAATCGATTGGAAACCCAATACTCCAATTCACTTAGTGATCCTAAAAAATATTGAATGAGACCTAATACAAGCCTTGGAATTCAATATAGCCAAGAATGCACTCCTGGAAGCCAGTTGTCAAGAACGGTGCAATGAGAGCACTAGGGAGACCCCATGGTGAAATAGAGTTTTGAGTTGATTGGTGAGGATTAGTGTAATAAGGGAATAGAGAGAAGATTCCTATGGAGTAGGGTATAGGATAAATACCCTAAGAGGCTAGGAGAAAGCCTAAAGTGAGTTCTAGTAGTTGAGGCTAGAACCTTGTTCAAGATCCTCCCCATCAACAACTTTCAAGTGTTTCATATGCTCTTCTTTTGTCTTGTTGAATATTAGGATGCCATATAGATATACTACAACAAATACACCTATGTAGTCTTTTAAGACTTCATTCATTACCCTCATGAATGTACCTGGTGCATTGGTAAAACCAAATGGCATTACCAACCACTCATAGAGTCCCTTATTGGTTTTAAAAGCATATTTCCACTTATCACCCTCTTTCATTCTTATTTAGTAATATCCACTCTTAAGATCAATTTTTGAAAAGTATCTAGCTTCTCCAAGAAAATCCATTTAGTCTTCAATCCTAGGAATAGGAAATCTATATCTTATTGTTATCCTATTTATTACTCTAGAATATGTACACATTCTCCATTTACCTCCCTTTTTAGGAGCTATGATAACTAGAACAACACATGGACTTATGTCTTTTCTTATCAACCCTTGGTCAAGTAGCTCTGGACTTGCCCTACAATCTCCTTGTTTTGCTCAAGTGTCATCTTGTATGCAGCTTTGTTTGGCAAAGATGCTCCTAGTATAAAGTCAATCTAATGACTTATTTTCTTCTTTTGGGGTAATGTAGGTGGTGCTCCATCACATATGATGTCCTCAAATTGATCTAACAATTTTTGTACTACAGGTATAGGTGTTTATTTTGGTGACCCCTCCTTCACCATGATTGCATAACCAATTCCTTCTCCTTATTTTAGATCCTTTAAGAACTCTTTTCCACTCATAAAGAGTGCATTAGCTTCTAAATTTTCCAAAATGTCCTCTTACAATAAATATTTTATTTTATAAGTGACTCCATTCTTCTTGAATGGGTATTTGTTATCTTTGCCATGATGGATTGCTTTCCCGTCATACTACCATGGTCTACCAAGCAGCATATGACATGCATCTATTGGTAAGACATCATAGAGTATCTTGTCATGATACTTTCCTGTGGAAAAATCAACCCATACTTGCTCATTAACTAGTATGTTATGCCCCTTGTTTAGCCAAGTGACCTTGTAGGGACACACATGAGGTATTTTGGTCAATTTTGACTTTTGAATTGCCTCTTCTGAGATAAAATTATCAATGGACCCTAAGTCAATAATGACTCTACATACCTTTTCCAATATTTTTCATTTGACCCTAAAGAGATCCCTCCTTTTCTTGTTCTCATCCTTGACAAGTTCTTTTATTAACATTCTTCTAAACATCAAATTCTCCCCTTTCTCTGAGTCCAAGCTTAACTCTAAATTCTTACAATCCTCCTCTTGCACATATGTGATGCAGAGGGTTTAAGGTTCCAACTAAACAACCTTTAGTTAAGGTCCTATCTTGAATCTTCCAAAGATTCATGTTCTTGTCCTTATCACCAATACAAGTCTCCAAGGATTCTCCATCAACTTGCCTCCTATGTATAGTTGATTTGATGTAGACTCAACTCCCTTCTAAGACACTAGTCCAACTAGTCCTCCTCCTAGAACCCTAACCCCTACTTAGGATCTTAACCTTCCACTACCCTAGAGTCTATTGATCATGTATATACTCTCCATAGCCCTCTTGGCCTCACTTGCCACTTTTGGTCAAAACAAAACACCAAGAAGTTCCAAACACTTCATATAGGCTAAATAGGCCTATTTTCTATTAGGTCTAATGACCTTGTTTTGCTTCCATTCTTCAATTTTCTCCAAAAAATCCTCAAAAAAAACTTAGGAATATAGTATCTATCTCCTAGCACGCCAATAATCCAAACTTTCAAGGCTCTATATCACCCACAACCCCAATTAGTACCAAGCCCTAGTTTTCAACCTTAACATTAGGCCTCTTGTCCAGTTAATAAACAAAAATCCCTCCAACTCCTCCAACTTCACATTAAGCCTCCATTCCTTTTGCATATTCAACCTGACATCCTAGGTCTTCTAGGAATGGCACTAGTTTCCCTCAACATTTTCATGGGTGTGCCTTGCATTAATATTTGTAAAACTGTCCTAGCTCACTAATTCCTAATAATCAGCCTAGGGCTTTAGTTTTTGACTTGGAATCCCATCAAAAAAATGAAAAAAAAAAAGGAAAAATTATGTACATCTTCTAACCTATCAGCTGCCTTGGTTTCATGTATTTTCCACCATGGGCGATCAGGTTAGAGGCATTTTTGTGCAAATAGCATTGTGAACTGATACATAGGCCAGTCAGAAAACAAAAACTTTTAACTTACAAACCCTATCACTCTAGTATCTAAATGAATATGGAAAAGAACTAGTAAAACCTAATCTACCAAAAATATGAATTGGATCTATTGTGCCAATCTGTACAAGGTTGCACTACTACATGAAAATAAAAAGAAACCCTGTAGAGATGTTTGTATAGAATTGTCTCACATGTAAAACATGATGGTAATTCTTCCAGCCCTTCAAAAAATCATCTACCCTATTCATATACTCAAGCATAGGTAGTTACAATCTCCAAACTGATAAATGCACTTTCTTGCAAAACTTGCTCAAGCAACTTTTTTGTAATTTTGCAATTTTGGAGCAACTTTTGCTCACAAGACATTGTGGCCAAATGGGTCCACCTAGAACCATCCTAGGACCTTAGATAGAATACCTAGGACTTATTTAGCTAATCAAAGACCCTAGTTACTCATCCCTTCCCATATTTTCCCTATTGAGCAACTTTGCCTCAATGGGCAATTTTTGAGCAATTGAGACCTACCGAGCATGTTAGCTCTTACAATGGGAGTAGTTTTCTTCCAAGGACATTCATAATTTATTGAACACACTCTCACACCTAACCAACCAGCCAAACTCTTAATCACACCAAAAACTCAATTTTACGGAGGTGCCTTGCACCATAATCCCCTGGGACAAAGAACTCAAGTCCCTTGAGTTAGGAGGTCTTCAATGGTGACCTCATGTTTTAGAATATCTACTTCAGACATCCAAGTGGCCTCAGCATCTAGTAGTCCCTTCCATTTTACCAAGTAGTTATTGTAGGTACCCTTCTTGGTCTTCTTAATCACCTTAGAATCCATAATGCATTCTAATTGCAAAGGTTGGGGTATGGGTAAGTCTTGTACCTAGTCAACCCCTTCCACATTTGCAATAGTATGGTGATCAGTAGCTACATGAGTTCCCTGATATGGAAACAAATCACACACATTTAAAATAGGAGATATGTCAATGTCTAGAGGAAATTCTACTTCATAGACATTATTTCCATACTTGTATAGGATTTTCAAAGGCCCTATCTTTTTCATCAACAACTTAGTTGGATGGCCTTTTGGTAGCCTCTTTTTTCTAAGGTAGGCAAGCACAAAATCCCCCAATTTGAACTACAAATCCCTCCTTCTCTTATTTTCCCTTGATTTATACTTGTCCACTTGGTTTTTCTTTTTCTTCCTCACTTGGTCATGTAGCTCCTTCATCTGTTCAACAAATGACTCCCCTTGTGCACTTATTTTGTCATGTAGGCTGAGATCCCTCAACTCCAAGATTCCCCTAGGGTGAGCTCCATATACTACTTCAAATGGGCTCATTGCAGTGTTGCTATTGATGGAGTCATTATAAGAAAATTCTCCCTACCCTATAACATGACCCCATGATTGACCATGTTGTTTGGTTAAACACCTCAATAGATTGCCCAAGGATCTATTCACCACTTCTATTTACCCATCATATTAAGAATGGTAAGTTGAAGAGAATGAAAAATTAGTCCCCAACATCTTCTAAAGAGTCCTCCAAAAGTGCCCTATGAACTTAGTGTCCCTATGTGGTAAACCATGGATCCTCACTATTTCCTTGAAGAACAATATTTCAATATGTGAAGCATCATTTTTTTATTTTCATGGAATGAAGTGTTTCATCTTGTTGAAATGGTCTACAACCACAAACACACTATTATGTCCTCTAGGCATTCTATGAAGTCCTAAAACAAAGTCCATACTCAAGGACTCCCATGGTCTGTGTGGTATGGTCAGTGGTTGGTATAATCTTGCATTACTACTATGTCCTTTAGCTCTCTGACACACATGGCATTTCTCCACAAACTTCCTTACATTAGTCTGCAACCTAGGCTAATGATAGTACCTAGAAACCTACTCCAATATTTTTTCTATCCCAAAATGTCCTCCCAATCTGCCTTAATTCTTTTCCTTAAGGATATTCTCCCTCATAGAACATTGAGGAATGCATAATAGATGTCCCATAAACAAAAAAACCCTCCTACAATATATACTCAATAAAATCATTTTTCAAACCTTGTTGAAATTTCACACATACCTCATATGCTTCTTTGAAATCCTTGTCCTCCTTGTAGAGGTCACTTTGATCCTTCATTCCCACACTTTATAGTTGAATCTCTTGGATGGATAGAACTCTTCTACTAAGAGCATCAACAACCTTGTTTCTCACACCTTTCTTATTTTTTATTACAAAGGTGAATGCTTGCAAGTATTCCACCCATTTTAGATGTCTTTGATTCAATTTCTCTTGCCCATTCAGAAAAGTAAGGGCACAATTATCTATATAAGTCACAAATTACTTTGGAAGGAGGTAATGCCTCCATTTCTTCAAGGCCTACACCATTGCATATAACTTCAAATCATAGTTGGAGTACCTTTGTTTGGCCTTATTTAGCTTCTCTAAGAAGAATGTCACAGGATGCCCCTCTTGGCTTAGAACTGCCCCACTAGCACCACATTCCACCACAAACAACTGACTAAAATTAGGAAACCTTAGAGTAGGAAATTCTTCTATCCTCTTCTTCAACATTTCAAATCCCCTGTCTACTTCTTCTATCCATTTGAATTGACATTTCATTCCCCCCCTTGATGGTGTTCAGTATAGGTGCACATATATGGCTAAAACCTCTTACAAACTTCCTATAGTAGGATGCTAACCCATGGAAACTTCTAACATCCCCTATACACTTTGGATATGGCCATTCTAGGATGGATTTGACCTTATTAGGATCTATGTTTATACATCCATTAGCAACAATAAAACCAAGGTACAGTAGTTCAATTTTTAAGAGGTCACATTTGTCATGATTGATCAACTACTTTTCTTGGTGTAGCCTCTTCAATACCATCTTCAAGTGCCTCATATGTTCCTCCTTGGACCTGCTAAAGATTAAAATGTCATTTACATACACAATTACAAACTTAGTAATAAATTCAGCTAGCACCTCATTCATTAGTCTCATAAAGGTACTTAGAGCATTGGATAGGCCAAATGGCATTAATAGCCACTCATACAACCCTTCATTTGTCTTAAAGGCTATTTTCTACTCATCACTAGGCCTCATTCTAATTTGATGATATTCAGACTTCAAATCCACCCCTTAGAGAAGTAGCATGAGCCTCTTAGGTTATCCAACAGATCCTCAAACCTTGGCATAGGAAAACTATATTTTATGGTGATTTTATTTATTGCTCTAGAGTCCATATGCATCCTCCACTTATCATCTTTCTTGGGTGCAAGGACTGTAGGAACTACACAAGGACTCAAACTTTTCCTTATGAGCCCTTTCTCCAACAAATCTTGAATTTTTTTTGCTATCTCATCATTTTGGTTTGGTGTCATCTTATAGGTTGCCTTGTTAGGTAGGTTTGCCCCTAGAATTAGGTCTATTTGATGACTTACTTCCCTCATAGGTGGTAGTGCACTTGGCATCCCACTATCCACTATCTCATGGTATCTCTCCAACAAATGTTGTACTTCTTGAGGTATACTAACCTTTGTCTTGGTCTCTTCCTTTTTCTTCACAATCATTGCACAACACACCCCTTTCTCCATCTTCATGACCTTTAAGAACTCTTTGCCACTAAATAACATAACACTATTTCCAATCTGCTTCTCTTCACTAGGTTCTACCAAAGGGTCCATTTGATACTTCCTACCTTGTTTGGTTATAACATAACTATTCCTCTCACCATCGTGGATGGCCTTTTCATCATATTTCCATGGATGCCCAACAAGAGATGGCATGCATCCATAGGCATAATGTTACATAGGACCTTGTCCTTGTATACCTTAATCTCAAACTCCACTAAGGCTTGCTCATCTACCATGACTTGTTGACCTTTTCTCAACCATAACACCTTGTATGGTGTGGTATGGGGTACTCTCCTAAGTTTCAACTTCTCCACCATTTTAGTTGACACTATGTTTTTAGTGAAACCTAAATCCATTATTACCTTGCAAATCTTGTCATGTGACCTACAAGTTCTCCTAAACAAGCTTTTCTTCTGTGATGGCTCAATCAAACTCGGTACCTTTAGCAAGGTCCTACTTAACATCACATTTTCACCATCTACTACTAGCCCTACCTTAGAGATAGGTGATGTGACACTTTGAGTGTCATCCTCTTGCACTAACTAATTCCTCCTTTATCCCATGGATGAAGAAGAAGCCTTCTCGAGACATATGCCCATTATATGTCTCACTTGATTATAATAGTAACATATTCTAGTAAAAATAGTGCTACCCCAACCTTATGACTGAAATCTACCACTTGGTGGTCCCCTTCCTCTAAATCCACCTCTTTGAGATGACCCTTTGTATTGGTTATTCCCACTATTGTCAGCAAGTGGTATTTCATTAGTCCTATTAGGACTTTGTCTTCTCCCAAAGTTACCTCTCCCTTTGAACCCTCTATTATTGTCTCTTCCTCTTTGATATGATTCACTCCTTTTAGCGTTTTCCTCTACTCCCAAGGCCATTTGGAAGAATTTATGCATACTATTTGGGGCCATCATGGTGATCTCATCTTGGGGGACCTTAAGCATTAAGGTATCTTGCTACCTTTTCTACCTTCTCCTCTTGTCTTATAGCCCTAAGGCTCAACCTATTAAACTCTTTAGTGTAAGCACTTACTATCATGTCTCTCGACCTTAGATTCTACAACTTTTGATACATTTGGATCTCATAGTTAGTGGGATAGAATTGAGCTTTAATTCTGATATTCATTCTCTCCCATGACACTATCTTCTTCTTCCCTATTGCTACCCTATCATCCTACATCATGTTCCACCAAACTAATGTTAATCCTTTGAGTCTAGCTTTGGCATTATTGACTCTTTTCTCCTCTTGTACTTTTTTGTAGTCAAATTGGTTATCAATGGCTTCTAACCAATCTAGTAGTTTATCCCCATTCAAGCTACCACTATAGTAAGGGATATGCTCCATATTCTCCTTGTTAAGAGAATTAAAGGCTTCCAAAAACACCTTCTTGTTCTAATCCACCTCCTCCTTATTGTCTATTGTCTCCCCAGTGGGGCTTTCATCTTCCTTGTCATTTTAATCTCCCCATTTTATAATATTTTTCTTCCTTTTGGTATCTACTTGGTCGGCCTTGGAAAATAGGTCCTTGACCAAGTCCACTATGGCACCCTTGCTCATTGCCTTGGGTAGCATAATGTCATCTTCTTGACTTCCTTGACTTTTGTCTTCATCAAACATGTACCAACCTGAATGTTGGCTTTGATACCACTCTAATGTAGAGGGATTAAGGTTACAACTAAAAAACCTTTAGTTAAGGTCCAATCTTAAATCTTCTAAAGAGTATTGTTCTTGTCCTTATCACCAATACTAGTCTCCAAGGCTTCTCCACCAACTTGCCTCCTAGGTATAGTTGATTTGATATGGACTCAACTCCCTTCTAAGACACTAGTACAACTAGTCATCCTCCTAGAACCCTAAACCCTACTTAGGCTCTTAACCTTCCACTACCTTGGAGTCTACTGACCATGTAGATACTCCCCATAGCCTTCCTGAGCTCACTTTCCACTTTTAGTCACAACAAAACACCAAGAAGTTCCAAACACTTCACATAGGCTAAATAGGCCTATTTTCTATTAGGTCTAATGACCCTATTTTGCTTCCATTCTTCAATTTTCTCCAAAAAATACCCAAAACCAACTTAGTAATTTAGTAGCTATCTACTAACACACCAAGAATCCAAACTTTCAAGGATCTATGACACAACAACCCTAATTAGTACCAAGCCCTAGTTTTTAGCCTTAACATTAGACCTCTTGTCCAGTCAGTAAAAAAAAATCCCTCAAACTCCTCCAACTTAACATTAAGCCTCCATTTCTTCTTTATATTGAACCTGACATCCTAGGGCTTCTAGTAATGGCACCAGTTCACCTCAGTATGGTCATGGGTGTGCCCTGTATTGATATTTGTAAAATTGTCATAGCTCACTGATTCCTAATAGTCATCCTAGAGCTTTAGTTTTTGACTTGGAATCCCATCAAAAAAATGAAAAAAAAAAAAAGGAAACATTATGTAAATATTCTAACCTATCACCCCTCTTGATTTCATGCATTTCTCAGCTTGGGTGATCAGGTTAGAGGCATTTTTGTGCAAACAGCACTGTGGACTGATACACAAATTAGTTAGAAAATAAAAACTTATAACTTACAAACCCTATCACTCTAGTATCTAAATGAATATGAAAAAGAATCAATAAAAAATAATCTACCAAAAACATGAATTGGATCTATTGTGCTAATTCATACAAGGCCGCACTACTACATGAAAACACAAAGAATGCAAAGATGTCCATACAGAATTGTCTCACATGTAAAACTTGATGGTAATTCTTCATACCCTTCAAAATATCATCTACCCAACTCACATACCCAACAATGGTTATTTACAACCTCTAAAACTGATAAATGCACTTTCTTGTTGCAATTTTGTAATTTTGGACCATCTTTTGCTCACAAGACTTTGTGGTTAAATGGTTCCACATAGAAATATCCTAGGACCTTAGATAGAATACCTAGGACCTATTTGGCTAATTAAAGACCCTATTTACTCATCCCTTCCCATGGTTTTCGTATTGAGCAACTTTGGCTTAATGAGCAATTTTTGAGCAATTGAGACCTAGTGAGCATGTTAGCTCTTACAATTGAAGTAGTTGTTTTCCAAGGACATTTGGAATTTATTGAAAGTACTCTCACACCTAATAAACTAACCAAACTCTTAATCACACCAAAAACTCAATTTTAGGGAGGTTCCCTACACCAATATGAGATTTTCTTCTCTCCTTGTGAAGATGATGGCTTGTCAAGACATTTGTAGGTAGGGTGACCCAATTATCCATAGTTATAACACTTCATAGAAGAAAAGTATGAGTCTCTCCCAAATCCACCTGATCTTCCTCTTCCACCACTAAAAGTACCTCTGCCTCTAACATAGCTTCATCTATTACTGGAGTCATGAGATTGCTCACTTGATTTAGATTTCCCTTGTCCTTTGTTTTCATTGCCTCTTCCACTAGAGCCTCCTTTATGTCCACCTTTTTAATCTCTACCTCTTCCTCTGCCCTTGTTGCTAGATTCTTGTTTCTTCTTTAGTTTTTCTTCCACCTTAAGAGCCATTTGATAGCAACTATGTAGTTTTGTAAGGGAAAAGAGACTCAACTCCTCCTATATGTTCCATCTAAGGCCATTCAAATACCTAGCCACCTTAATTCTCTCAACTTCTTGTATTCTAGACCTAAGACTTAATTTTTGAAACTCCACTATATAGGTTGATAGATCTAGGTCTCTTTGCCTCAATTTTTTTCTTTTTTTAAGCAATTAGATATCCTAATCCTCTAGTAGGTAATTCTCTTTTATCTTGGCTACCATAGTCTTCCAATTTTCTATGGGCTTCTTGTTTTCCTTTTCTCTTTCTTCCTACAAGTTAATGCATGCCCTCTTAATCTTGATATTTTATGCCTCTAAAATATCATCACATTCAAAGTCATTTTCCATGCCTTCAATACACTCCATAAATGGTTCTACATCCATTTTCCCACTAAAAATAGGTATGCCTTCTAATGCCTTTCCACTTAGTGCTTTCAAGTCCTTAAGGAAAGGTTCTTCTGCTAATGGAGGATCTAGTGTGGGTGTTATTTCCTTTTCTTCTTTATCCTTACCTTTTTCTTTCTCTCCTCCTAACTACTCTTTCATTTTGCTTGCAATCTTTACCACTTGTTCCAATTTTTGCTTCATCTCTTCCACAGTATCTTCAAGAAGTTTTTTTTTCACTTCTTGCTCTATCAAATCCCTTTCCAACTCTGCATTGGTCACCATGGTGTTTTCACCTATGATTTATCCTTCAACTGATATCCACTACTCACCTCCCAAGCCTTTCAATGGCTCTAATACCACTTTGATGGGGAATTTATCATGCTTAGATCCTTCTTTCTCTATCTAAGGCTCTCTCTTAACCTTCTTATGGTTCTTTATCGATACCCTACTTTAGAGGATCTTTTCCTAGTCCTCTTCAACCTAGAAACTCACCTATCAATTCAAGTTACTGTCTTAATCCTTCAAATCCCAAATATGCAACTATGTGCTTAAGAAGAAGAAAAAATCACCAAGGGTTCCCAACAAGTAAAATGAGTATTTTAACCACCCTCACAATTTTCTTGATCATTTTCCAACAATTCTGCACCATATTTTAAAAGTTTTAGCCTTCAAAAATACAATCTTGCTCTTTTTGGCCTTGTAGCCCTATGAGCCCCAATTAGGACTCCTACAAACAAGGAAATTGAAATAACTCTAGAAACCCCTTAACAAGCCCCTTTGATGCCTTCTATAATATTTCTCATAACAACCTAGCCTTAAATATTTACTAGGTTTTAGCCTCCTATAGTGTCCGTACAGTGCCTTTCTAGAAAACCCTATTTCTAAGGGTTTCTAGGGCTCTGTCAACATTTTCTTCCCAATATGATGAGAACTCCTCAGACCTTCTCCTCTAGTATATGGACACTTGAATCCTTCCCCTTCATTTCCCCTAACAAGATTGGCTCATACCAACCAAGCAAGTTCATTAAAACTCTCCTACAAGCATCTCAATTCCTAGCCATACAACACCAGGCTTGCCTAGGGCTTGCTTGAAAAAATAGAAAACCTTGTTCACACAACCACCAAAATGCAGATTTATGTAATGTAAAAAGGCTATTTATTGAATCCTAAAGGTCATTAGGTTTTAACCAAGGGCATCCAGGTTATAGCCATTCTTGTTCAAACTGTTATGTACAAACCAGCAGGAAAAGAAAAACTAGCTGATTGTTAAAACCTAACAAAATGAATTGAAAATCCTCAAAAAGGTATAAAAAATTAGTGACATATTTTTAGGAAACTAATCCATGCAAAATAGTCAGGGAATCAATCCAAAATAGCAGGTCTCACACCAAAATTATATTTTTTGTGTATATTTTTCCTCCTTCTTCATGAACAATCTGTACAAGAAAATTACCAACCCCTCAAAATAGAATGGTTTTTACTTCTCTTTAGTGCTTCTTCCTAAAATTGAGGAAAGGTTGTCATGAGCAACTTTTACAATTTTTGCAAAGTTGAGCTTGTAACACCTCAAACCTATCTAGTTTGACTCAAATCCATCCAATTTGATCCAAAAACACCTATGGACCATATTTTAACAACTATTCCTCAATTTTGAGGTATTTTTCAACTTTGACCTAGTTTAACTCTATCAAGACATTATAGAATTATATAGGTCTTAACCAGTAAATCATGACCAACACTTGCACCCACCCTTTTTACCCACTCTCTAACACACCTTTGGACTTTATTACTAGTAATCATTTGATAAATGGATGGCTAGGCCATTTACAAGCCAAATTTCCTATTAGGGTTTGCCTTTTCCTAATGGTTGGCTCCTGCATCAGCTAGGTAGGTAGCTTTCTTAGTCCTTAGATTCTCAAGGACTTTTTTAGGTTTTCTCTTAGCCTATTAGGTTTTCCTTTGATACCCTAATACCTAGAGGATTTGTACCCTATCCTCTAACTACTCCCTACGTAGATACACCAATGGGATTGCTTCTGGCACTCATCAATGCCTCTTCAAGCCACTTTTCCAACTATAATTTTTTATCCTTCTTCACCATTCCTACAACTATAAGGAGTTAGGGGTTCCCTTATGAATTTTTTGACATCATCCAACCTTTTAGATTCAGCATCAAGTGATCTTACCAATTCTTGCAAAATTGTCATAATTGCACTAAATAGGCCTAATTGGATTAGGCCTCATACTTTAGTTTTTGTACCATAACTCTGAATTTCTCAAAACAAGGTGGCAAAAAAATTATTTTTTTGAGTACCCTTTTAAAAAACCTAGAATATTTTGTGGGTCTCAAGTCTCCAAGCCATTCGTACACCTAAAAGCAATTTTTATGCCTATAAACAAGAGTTTCTCAATATGGATAATAGTGTTGTCTAGGGTCTGATCATTTCCTTAGAAAAACTTGTTTTGGAACTTTCTCCTCTTGTACATAGCACCATCACTCACTCCTCTTCATTCTTCAACTCTTGGTTTGAAGTATCTGTCACTTTAAAACCTCAAAAAGCTTCTTGCCAATGTTTGGATTACATAACCAAGTAACTGAAACTTGCCTAGGGAATCACTTTAAAAATAGCTATGCATCTTTCTAGGGCCCAAGAATTTATGTGCACTATGTAGATTTTCTCCATTCCCATTTTCCTTAAGGTCATGATGAATTCACAGGAGGAACTCATGGAGGAGCCATTTTTGTGGAAATTGTCAAGACTAGATAGCACACAATCTGTTTACCAGAGATTTTCAAAACCTAACTAAATGAACTTCTAAAACCTAAATTACCATAAAAACATGAACTACACTAATCCAAAGCAAAAACTTTAACTTCAATCCATTCTTTTGAATATGCAAACTGAAACAAGTAAAAATTGTCAAAGCTGGGTAGAATTTGTAGTTCTTAATAACAAAACTTTCCTCTTACAATCTCCAACCCTTGGAATGGGTCATTTTGTGGTTTTCATAAGTTTACCAAGAGGTTTCAGACAATTATTGTAACCATCAACCTCCAAACCATGACATGTGCAATTCTTGCTCAAATATTGTCAACCAACTTTTCAATGTTGCTAACAACTTTTGCATTTTTCCAATTTTTGAACATCTAACACTTGGAGCCTTCCAAGTAGGTATAGCATGGTCTATTAATGATTTCTATGCATGATCTATCCTTTAGAGAATAAATCCATATATTTTTTACCACTTTTCCCTATTTGACAACTTTGTCAATATTTGACATCTTTTTGATATCTTTCTTGCTCCAAATGATATGTAGGATCTCAAATCCATGCAATGAGATGTAAAAAAATTAAGGAGGACAAGACAAAATAAACACCATACCTTCCTCGTGCTTTTATTTTCTTATACCCCTAACCCCTAAACAAGTAACACTTAAACAAGTGAACCCAAAATCTCCTAGAATGGAAACTTCACCTAGGAACAAACTCAAACATGACCTTGAAAAGTCCAAACTCAATTGCCTAACTTGGCTAGAGTTAGTGCATGCCAAAATTAAAAATAGCAATCAAAACAAGGAGCTTTGGCTAGGTGCTCTTGCACCAAGCATACTCTCCTATTCTTTTTTTCTTCCCCTAAACATGCTAAAAGTATTAATTAAAACCACTAAAAAGTGGAGTATTCCACTCACTTTCATGACTTAATGAAGGGTCAAGATTTTTGATTCACATAGAAGGTGAAGAGCATACTCTCCTACCAAAAATTAGTCCCTACTCACAATTTTTATGTGTCTAATGAAAAGAAATATGAGTATCACACCGCACTTGAAAATGAAAAAAGAAACATAGGAAAAAAAAATTGGTTTGTTTGTTTTCTTTGCTTGGGAAGCCCTACAACAAATGTTAGTAGCCATTTTGCAAATTTTATCTTTGACATTCATTTATAGAAAGAAAGTGAGCAACCCTTACAAGACAACAAGGTTAGGCGTCAAATAGTTAGCAAATTTGAAATATATCTTGCAATACCACTGGTTAGATTTTTAGAAAACTAGAAACCTAAAAAATGAAGAACTTCAAGGAACAAAAATGCCAACCAAGAACTGAAACAACTAGCTAAATTAGGTTGAGTGATACTTCTGATTGCATGAGTATTGTACAACACTTCCTTATATAAATAGGCGATAGAATCTTTCAATGTGATACTATGTGTCACTATGTGTTATACTTTACAGAATGGTCATGCAACAAAAACTACAAAAGCCATGCAATAGAATAATTGGTAACTTATCGCACAAGTATAGAATAAAGTATCACATCAATAAAGAATAAAGTATCATACAATACTAGAAAAGTATTGTGCGATATTTTTGTCAAAATAAACAGTCAAAACAGGAAGCAACAAAATGACAAAAATGCAAGAATAAGAGCTAGACAAGGTTGTCTAGCCCCACGGTGGGTGCCAAAAATGTATACACAAAAGGTACACTTCTTTAAGACCTTCTATCTAAGGGATCCAATAGATTAGGAACCTTTAAATGGGACTCAAAGCTTTATGTAAACTACATGCAAAAGATGTAAAAGAAGTGTAGTGGCTCTCAAATGAGCTTAGATAGCCCCTTACAAGGTGCACTATGAAATGAGAGATTCAAAGACAAGAACCATGCTAGTTTCCAAGAATCAACATGCAATGCAATGTAAAATGCAAAACTAAACTAAGAAAATTATAAATGCAAGCTAAACTAACAAGCATGAGAGTGTTACAAATCCTCCTATTTAAGCTAGTTGAGCTAATATAAAGCATGAAAGAAAATCTACACTAATGCAAGTATGCCACTATGAGATATAAATGTAGATGAAATGATGCAATGATGCTACAATCTCTCCAAAACTCCAAAGAGTAACTGAAAATCATGCAACATAACATTAGTACAAAAATGTGAGATCTATGAGATGAGGATAGAGCTCTCCCTTTTAAAGATAGACGGATGATAAAGATTAAAGAATGAGAGAGATCTAATCAAGGGTGGAGAATGAATGCTACATGATCCATGTGCACAAGTGTTTCAACCAATAACAATCAATAGTTGACTTTTGTGTCCCTCATATGAGACAAAAAGCCTTTTCTTTTATTTTTTAAATGGGGAAAATGCTTTATGTGTGCACCCTTTAGGATATGTGGGAAGTGGGGACTTTTATTTAATTAAAAGGGGGCAAGTTCCTTTTAATTAAATAAGAACTTAGAATAAGGTGGTCAAACCATAGGTTATAATCAAATAAATGGATTTTTAATAATTTGGTCAAGGATAAGTGATTAATAAATCAAGTTAAAATGCTAGAAAGGGGGTTTATAGTCTAGATGACCATTTTTGGGTGCTTACACTTTCTAATTCAACTTGTGCCTGAAAATCCATTTTGTTTTAATCACATTTTTTCTGTAGTGCCTACCCCTAGATCACATTTCTGTTATCATTGTCAATTTGCTTTAGGTTGATTTTATGCATTGATTAGTTTTAGAGATACTAGATTTGTAATATTATGATATTATTTCATGACTTTGATTACAAATGTATCAGTTATTATTGCTTAGTTGATTTCATTCATGTGTTGTTAATGATATTTTGATGATCCTAGTTAGTAAATGTGGTTTCTTTCATAAAAAATTTAGCGTGATGTCTTTAATGATGATTATGTTGTATTGATAGAGATGCATTATTATATTTATGCATTTGATATTAGATTTGTGATTTTTACGATACTTACCCCATACTTGCATGTGTATGGTGCGCGTATTTATTTTATCTTTCTGTCTGAAGTGTTTGATGTGGTTAAGGGAGGGAGTCGTAGTCACCTACTAGTCAGGATCTACACGATGAACCACTCCCCGCCATTGTCTGTTTAGTTTAGATATATTATATACATGTACATGCTCGTCTTTTATGCAGGATGCAGGTACCGGGCATCAACTTCCCTGAATTGCCAGGATGAGCGTGCCCTATTACAAATACTCAAATGGTGAGAATGGGAAGATAATGATCAGGTCCAATCCTAGCCATAAGCCTATGATACTTGTCCTGCAAGGAGGACTTGTAATAGACTATCTACCCTTTTTAAACCCATGTGTATTTTTGTGCGTATGTTGTTTTGTGAGTCTCTGATGAATTTTCTATTAATTAAGTCTAATTAAAAGATTAAATTAATAATTTAATTGAATGGAAAATAATTATGATATTTTGAATATTTAATTATATTTAATTAATTGATAAATTAATTAAATATAAAGAATTGAATTGGAAGATAAAAGTTTTAAGATTAAATTTAGAACATAATAATATTTATTTAATTTAATAATAATATATTTAGAGTTCATTTTTAAATAAATGCTAAATATATTGTTATTGAAGTTAATAAATATTTATCAAATTAAACGTTCTAAATATATTTAAAAAGTTAAAAGATATTAAATTATGAAAAAGATTTAAGTTCGCATGAATGAGTTTAAGATATAAGAGATTAATTTAAAAGATAAAATATGTGAACTTGATTAAGATATTTTATTAGTGCGCATGAGATTAAAGTTAATAAATTAACTTAAAATGAAGTAAAGTGGAAAGTTAAATAAAGTTTAAATTTAGAACGTGATTATATTTATTTAATTTAATAATAATATATTTAGAGTGCATTTTTAAATAAATGCTAAATATTATTGTTATTTAAGTTAATAAATATTTTATCAATTAAGTTTCTAAAAATGAAATTAAAAGTGAAAAGATATTTAATTATCATAAAGATTATAGTTCGCATATTTATGCATGAGTTGAAAATAAAAGAGATCAATTGAAAAGATTAAACATGTGAAATTAATAAAAATATTTAATCGCATTAAGTGCGCATGAGATTTATAAGTTATAAATTGATTAAAATAGAAGTCAAGTGGATAGTTAAATAAAGTAATTTAACAATTCACTTAAAGTACATGAAGGAATAATAAAAGAATATCTTAATTAAAAAGAAAATTAATTGTGCATGAATGAATTAATTAAATAAAGTAATTATTCTAATTTAGAGTTGTGGGGACAAAAACCCTAAAGGTAATTAGATTCTATATTAGAGGGATTTGAGGGTTCATTTTTTAGAGGAAGATTTTTGGACACAAGTTTTTTTCACACACAGGTTTCAAAGAACACACACAGGTTTGGAGAGCAATTCAGAGGGTTTGGAAAAGAAGGAATTGTTCCTAGCTTGAAGGATTTTGCTTGCAGTAGAAATTTTCATCCAACTGTTAGAGTTTTAGCATCAGTACGAGGTAGGTTTTGAAATCTCGTGAATGCAAGTTTAATTGGAAATATCTGTTTGCTTCGTGATTGTTGGGTGATTGAAATTTTGTTTATCATCTTGATTGTTTTCAAGATCTGATTGGTTAAAATTAGTCTCTCATTATTCATATAGAAGAATCATTGAGGAAATTAATTAAATCATGTAGGGTTTGAAGGGGAAGAAGATTTAAAATTAGAAATTCAAATGATTTGTTGTGTCTTCTCTACCAGACTATATTTGCAGATAGTATTTAAAAAAAATAAAAAATTAAATAATGAGAAGAAAGAAAGAGGTTTTATTTTATATATATAAATTGTTATTATTTTTAAAAGAAATATATTTAAAAATAATATTAATTTATTATAATGTATTTGGATTGTTTAAAATATATATATATATATATATATATATATATATATATATATTTTAAAAGAAAGATTGTTAATGAATTTAAATATTTATAAATTTTATAAAATAAATAAAATTCATTTTAAAGGAAATTGTTTAATTTATTATAACAAAGTTTTTTTAAAAAATTAATAACAAACATATTTTTAAAAATAAAATTATATTAAAAAATGGATTAGGGGAGGGGCGGCCTAACCACCCCCTACCCCTTTTCTATGCATTGTTACGGCTATGAAAGCCAGTGGCTACTATGAAGCCATACCTGCGACTGTGGTCGCAGTATGACTGCGACAGCAGTCCGCATGATGGCAGGGACAGCGATTTATAATCGCTCAAACTTATTGTTTTATGCCATTCCAATATATATTTGGAATTCGACTTTGGTAATTACTTATAATGATATAAAATTGCATTAATTTTTATTGAACTTTTAATTATTATTTGAATTAATATTATATAACATGAATATTTTAATATTATATATAATTTTTAATATATTAACTTTATTATTGTTTAATAATGTTTTATTAATAGTTTTATTAACATTTAATAATTTAGCTATTAATGCATTTTAAATATAGTTTTGTAAATATTAATTTATTAATAATTTCTAGTTAAATATTAATAAATTAATAATTAAGGAAGATATTAATATAAGAATTTAGATCAATGATTATTAATTAATTTAATCAAAATTAATTGGATTAAAGTTAATTAATAAATGGGTATTATTAGAATTAGATGGAAGTTATTAACGAGGGTTTAATTAATGATGTTAAAAATTTATAAATAATGATTTTAATAAAGTCGTAATTGTTTTATTCAAAATCATTAAGGATTGTTTTTATAACATAAATAAATAAATGATTATCCATAGCTTAGTTATAAGGTAATTGAACAATCATTTAAATATAGAAATGGGTTAGTTAAAAAGGAATGATTGTGAAAACTTATTACCTAGAACATATGTTTAACTGAAAATGAAACCTTATGTTCAACTTAACTACTTAAGTTCGATTAAACCAAACATGAAACTTACTTTGGGCATCTGTATTGTTTTACTTGTACTTCCTATGCTTTAAGATTTTGGCGTTGATTAGATGTTGACCAGTCTAGGGAGTACACCAGAGGTTTTGTGAGATTTATTTTATACTATTGATGTGATTGGATGTCATGATGTGTTTTGACATTCATATTGGAGATTATATTTATGAGTTTTATTTGTGGAGCTTTTATGTGTACTCGAATGGAAGAACCTTCTTGTTTTCAGGTTGCCTGTTAAGGAACCGAGTTTGATCTTTATGGGTGTTGTGGTATGGGACACAACTATGTTTTTATGTGCTTAGGAGAGGTTGTCTAGGTACGTGACTTGGGAGTGGCTTGCATAGGGGTCTGGGACCCAAAGTGGTCAGTACCAGGGTAACCTAATGCAAGTTATGTAATAAGTGATAATCTAGTAAGTAAAATTTATGGGGGGAAAACACACTAAAAAGATAAGTTAGAGATATTTGATCTACCCATGCCTTTAGTGCTTGTATAGACTAAGGATGGGAATGAGATGAGTGCCTCGTCTTCTTGAGAGGGCTTTCTAGTTTTCCATATGCGTGATGTTGAGGGTCTGGGGTTCAAAGTAACCAGTCTAGGGTAACTCAATGCTTGAGGGTCTGGGGTCTCTTAAGAGATCAGTCCAGGGTAACTCAAGCAGCCATGTGATGACACTCCCTAGTATGTAGCCTGCGTCTCCTCTGTAGATTTGTGTACCTCTGGTGGTGTACTTATTGTTGGTGGTGTAATTATTGTTGGATGTGATGTATTTATTGTTGGATATGTTTATTGTGGTTATTACTTTCATTGAGGATGATTGGTGTTTCATGATGATGTACTTTTGACATGTGGCTTTTGACTTGTGGTGATCATCTTTCGTTGACTTTATCTTACGATCTTGGTATTTGGTTTATATTTGGTTCGTGTATGATGTTTGGTTATGTGGTGTCAGTATTGGATTGAGTGTTCTTTCTTTCTGGATTATTTTACCTTCTTGAGTAGCATGTGTTACCTTTGATGTAGTTTTGGTTATTAGGGGTACCTTGCCTAGAAATGTTTTATGTTTGATAGCCATTTGTGGATCATTCATTATCTTCCCTGCACGGTGGGAGTGGAAGCCTAACTAGGTAACCACGTGGTCGAGAGGTAGTGCCTTCTTACCATTTGGGTCCCCCTTTACATTGCCAGCTGTTGGATGTTCGTTGCAGAAGATGTACCTTTATCATTCTTATTTCTTATCTCAGAGACTTCTTTTTAGATGATGTATATATGTTATCATGTATTATGATGTATTGTATCTATTCTCACATACCCTGCGACATGTGTAGTGGATGTACTTTCATTGTATTAGATATACTTATGCTTTTCTTATGCGATTATGTATCTGTTATTTCTTTATGATCTTGAGACATTGTACTTGGAACTTAAACTAATTAATTTAAAATTATTAAATGTGACTCAACGTAAAGGAACTCT